>CM068710.1:3286129-4536129 GCA_035079005.1 Fraxinus americana | reverse complement strand
AAATTAGTTGACACTTCTCCAATAAAAAAACTGATCATGTTTAATTAATAATTATGCTCAAAATCGGATTCTTTCTACCACATATAATTATGAATTATTTAGTGCTTAACAATAATGTCCTATATAACCACTTTCGGTATTTTTCAGGAGACCAAGACCCCAAGAACCCAGATCAATAATCATTCTGATTTTTGAATTGGGTTTTTTCTTCTGTTCTTTCTGATTCCAATTTGATTACCTTCACGAACACAAACCCATAAATCAAAATCGGGATTTTCGGAATTTTCCATAAAATAATTATTACTAAATATGCAGATAACTAAAGGGGGTTTAGAGATTTCAGATGAAATATTGGGAACAATTGCTCCAATTGTTGTTTACTGGGTATACTCAGGTATGTATGTGATGCTTGGTGCATTGGAGAATTACAGGCTGCATAGTAAGAAAGATGAAGATGAGAAGAATTTGGTGTCAAAAAAGGATGTAGTTAAAGGAGTCCTCCTACAACAGGCGGTTCAGGCCATCGTTGCCACCCTCCTCTTCGCTGTAAGCCTTTTTTTTTTTCGTAAGTGTAGAAATACATGTGCTCTGTGGGTATGAATGTATATGAGTGTGTATTGTAGAAGTATATCAGGACTCGTACTATGTACGGTAAGAAATTTCCTCCTGAATAGTAAAGGTATGGCAAATGTTGTGAAGCTGACCTGGTGTTTAATTTCTGTCAATTGGGTTCTTGTTGCAGAATTTTTATTGTGTGTAGCTAATGATTATATGAGAGGAAATACGTTTCTTTTTGGGGAAAATATAGATATTTTGTTTATGGTGTGATCAAGAATTGTCTATTATGCAGGGATAACCTAGTTGATTGTATTTTAAGGTTTTCCCGTGAATATGTATACCCTTAGAACGATTCGGGAGTTGGTGACTGTGAACTGTAACAGGTATATTTTTTTAAATCTATTGGCCCTTTCAGAGTAATGAACTGAGTAGCAGAAAAAGGATTCATATAGTCAATTCAAGCTCATTAGAAATAAAGCTAATGTGTTGCTAGCATATTGTTGTCGGATTTGTTCGTGTTAGTTGTGTTTGGTTCTTAGAAGGTGCTATTTTATGACCTAGATGGTTACCCCGAGGGGTTGCTCAATTGGTCAGGCCTTGAGTTTGCTTCCCAATGGTCACCAGTTCGAGTCCCCTCAGGGCCACTGAGGTGAGTACCTGACCGTAAATTTCAGGATCCCGTGGAATTAGTCGATGTGTGATCAAGTTGGCTCGAACATCCACGGTTATAAAAAAAATTATGACCTAGATGGTACACGATAAAAGGCAAGTCTAGGTGGTAGAAAGTTGTACAAGTATAGAATATGTAGATAATTTAAATAGTTTGATTTATTGTCAAATGTTATGCATGTTTTCAATAATTTAAATACTAGACCTTGAAAGTTTGTCATCACACATATTTGGGGTTTCTTAGTTCTTGATTTAATAGGATGAAATCGTTCCTAAATACGTGAAGGTAGATGACTCGTCACTAAATTTACTGTTGTCAATATGTAACTGCACTTAAGAGTTATGAACAAGAAGGAAAACTTTAGATTTTCTTTATTTGATTAACTAGCTGAAGTTTCCATTCCGCTTAATTGGCATGTAGAGTATTTGGGGGAAATAACTGTAAATGTCATGTTTTATTAAATGGTCGAAGAAATTTTCCCTGTTTAAAACAAATTTAAGAAAAGGGAATCAACAAGTTAAGCAAAGATGTTATACGCAGGTAATGAAGATGAATGTGTTCTGTAGTTGCATCAATTCCTTTATTTTTATGTGGACGTGTACTAGGATCAGTGCAAACTATTGAAAAGCACAAAACCATACCTTTTCTATTTTTTCTCGGTATAAAGGCTGGCAGTGTAGCACAACTTGGATTTTATAGCAAGTTGTATTTATGTCTTAAAATTGAATCTTTGATCTCTTCGGAAAACTTCCCCGTGGAATTAGTCGAGGTGCACGCAAGCTGGCCCGGACATTCACGGTTATCAAAAAAAAAAAAAAAAAATTTCTTCGGAAAACTGCTTTTAATGGTGACATACCAATCTTGACCAAGAATTTGAGTAGAATTGTCGCTCACTTTTAAGCAAAACGCACGTGGAAGAAATTGAAGCTGTTTTCGGCTATAAGATGTAACATCATTGTAATATTGTTCCATTGTGTTCTATATTTCATTTAACTTTATGACATAAATGATATTTATTGTTTTGTGTATTCTATCCAAGAGGGACAATGTTTGTTGAAGTTATTTTATCATTTACAAAAAAAATAAGTGAAAATAGTTATAGAAATGGATTGATGTACAACTTATGTATTTTTTGAAGTGTTTTTGCCTTGTTATTAAGGATATTTAAGTGATTGAATTAAATAAATCAGCCTATCCTTTGACTTTGTTTAGGTTCATATTTAGGCACAGCCTTTTTAATTCTTGTTGGGAGTTTGTTCAATATGTTTCCAACATTTGATTTTTTGGTATGTCTTCATGCTGATACTGTTAATATCAAACCTAGAAACTCGGTTTAAATATTTTATCTTGTTTTCCCAAATTTTCGTGTTCATACTGTTAAACTGGAAAAATTTTAGTTTAAACATTTTACCTTTTCTTCCGAATTTTCGTGTTCATACTGTTATATGAAAACTCACTTTAAACATTTTACCTATTCTTTCAATTTTTATGTTGATACTGTCATATCAAATTTGAACACTCGGTTGAAATATTCTTTGGGATCTTTTCATGCTGATACTGTTAATATCAAACCTAAAAGCTTGGTTTAAATATTTTATCTTGTTGTCCAAAATATTCATGTTGTTTTCTTCCGATTTTTCTTGTTGATGCTGTTATATGAAAAATCGGTTTAAAAGTATTACCTTTTCTTTCGAATTTTATGTTGATACTGTCATATCATATCTGAAAGCTCAGCTTAAACATTTTATCTTTTATTGTAAGTTATGTGCTGACTTATGCCATAAAAATCACTCTTCTTGCCATGTAGGTTACAGGAAATGACAGTGAAGCTGCACAAGCTCAACCAGCTTCTCTTATTGTTCTCCTTAGACAAATTATAGTTGCAATGTTGATTTTAGACACATGGCAATATTTCATGCACCGATATATGCATGCAAACAAATTTCTGTACCGCCATATCCATTCTCGACACCACAGGCTAGTCGTACCTTATGCTTTCGGAGCATTGTACAACCACCCGTTAGAGGGGCTACTACTTGACACCATTGGTGGAGCTCTATCCTTTCTCCTCTCCGGCATGTCTCCTCGAGCTTCTATCTTCTTTTTCTCCTTTGCTACTATCAAAACAGTCGATGACCACTGCGGACTGTGGCTACCCGGGAATCTATTCCACTTTTTCTTCCAAAACAACTCTGCATATCATGATATTCATCATCAACTCTATGGGAACAAATATAATTATTCACAGCCTTTCTTTGTGACATGGGATAGAATTCTTGGTACTTATATGCCGTATTCGCTTGAGAAGAGAACTGGTGGAGGTTTTGAAGCTCGGCCTACTAAAGATTGCAAGGAGAACTGATTAAAATGTTGTTCATTATCTGAATAAAAAGTGTACCGCTATATATGTATTTCTCTCTTCTTTTTTTTTTTTTTTTGCATGATTACTTGAGAAATGTGTATATTTATCCCTATCTTTACCTGTATTATATATTGCTGTATAATTAGTTGTTTTTGCATAGAAGTGTTTTGAGACGAATAAATAATAGAGTGGATTTTTCATGGAGGCTTTGGAAAGTATTTCTTTGAGGAGCTTGATAACCTGTTTGAGTAGGTTTTGGATCGGTTTGCTTCGAGTTTAATCGTGCTATCAAGAGTCAAGCTGATTTTTCATAACTCACGTACAAGATGCAGAAGTTCACACACTGTATGATGATTATATCATTGTGGCTTCTTAGCTTCCTTTGATTCATGATCAAAATAAATTAGGTACCAGGGACATTGGAGTGATGTAATACAATATTGAACACGATCTCGTCTAAAAGTTTAAACAGGCAAAGAAGAAAACCTGCAATAGACCAAGACTATTACGGAGTTCAAGGGGGTAGCATTTGAACACACATTCCAATAAGCAAATGATACCCAACCTGATTTGTGTGTGCTAATCAAACAACAGTGTAGGGAAGAAATAGACAGAAATTTCAATTGAAAAGAAAATAAGCTTTGGAGAAATAAAAACCAAGGTCTAGAATGGCTGATCAGGTACATTTCCACTGTAAAAACTAAACCGAAAAACTAGCATGCCCTGAATTATTTCTTCAGGCAAGATAACGATACAATCGTCTATCAGCATTATCCCTCTCCAAGAAATCTCGCTCGATAAGAGACTCGATACGTTTCTTAATTTCTCCAGGGTTGGCAAGAAAACGAGATTGCAATTGCTTTGTAACCTCAGCAATGATATTGTTATGATCCAGTACCCTACGAGATTTCATAATTCTTACAATTGCAGCCTCGATCTGGGGCTTCCTGTCCTCCTCCACCCTCTGCCTCGTCTCTTGCTTCTCAGGCTCAGATTCTTTTTGTGCAACTACAGTTCCTATCTTCACCTTACGAAGTTTGCTAGTGAATTTGTCATTGACAGAAAATGAATCATCTTCTCCAATATCTTTGCTCATGGGTTCTTTACGAAGAATGTTTTTCCCTTTAACGCAGGCCAAGGACTGAAGACACCTTTTTAAATCAGAAGACGGAATCTCAGTGGCCTGCTCAATCTCCTTATAGCCAAGAGAATCGGCATTGTTAAACAGCATTAGGACACACATTTGATGTGTCGAAAGATTCAACTCATACTTCTGGCCGTTACCAAATGTTGCTCTTAAGTCAGCCGTGCCCATATTTGTTTGCCAGGACAATCTTCTACCCGTGTGGGTCCCAAGGTAATATGTTCGAAACTTCTCACAAAGAGCTGACATTTCGGCTGGAAGGTTGCAAGTAACGCTGGGTTGAGTTGGCCAAGACCCTGTTGTCAGAACCTGAACGACCAGCGTAGGGCCATTTCCTAGCTCGGGACCAAAGGCTGCATTGAAGCCTTGCATAGTGTCCTGAGATGTCTTCATATCTGTAAACATGCCTTCTAATTTGGAAGTAAACTGATACCCACATTCAGTCTTCAGTTTAACAATCAGACTTCTCTCGGCATCATCAGATACCGTTTTTCCAGACAGGAGTCGCTTGGCCAAATGTTGTTTATAGTATTTCTCGAAAATGTCTTTCTCCTGCAGGTAACGAAACAACATCATCACCTTGTCAAGAATAATCTCAATGTCCTCCTCTTTGACTCCCTTCAGACCTTTGCGCAGTTTATCATCTACAAACAATGATATGCACTCAGGAGAACGTGGATTCAAATTGATGAAATATTCAAAAGAAGAGTTCAAGGCGTTCTGGAAGGTCTTGTCTTTGTTGAAGGCTGAGATTATGATCTTGTCATACTTATCCCTTTCAGCAAGGAGGCAGTCAACAAACTCCACAGGATTCTTTGATTTCTCAGGATCGGTAACAAGTTGTTTGCCAGTCTCTCTAATGTGAGACGTCATTACATCTCTGATTGTAGAGAGACCATTAGGTACCCGGCGAAATAAGTTGTACATTCTTCCTAAATCTTCAAATTTATCATCAAGAAGCATCTTTACCAAGCCTGAATTCGCCATGTGAACTAGTCTAAGCATGTGGTTGGCAATCATCTCTTTCTCCACAACATTAGTTATCTTGGCTTCACTTTTTGCATCCAAGCAGTGTGACACCCTCTCTATTTCTTCATTTAGACGTCTTTCAGCTTTCTTTAGGTAGTCCCCACAATCACTGCACTCAATAAATTCCTGGGACTCTGCCCTATAGAAATCGGCAGAAACTTCTAGAAAGGGTTTCTCAAAATCATTATAGTAGACTAAAGGTCCCAAATCCATTAGCATTTTAATAATATTTCTCATCAGTCCCCTGTTAATAAATTCACCAGTGCGTTCTCCAAGTATCAGTTCAAGAAGTGTGTTCAGAAGCCTTATCTGGATTTTTGGGGAGTGAATTACATTGTCTCTCCAAAGATTTAGCCCAAGCTCATGAACCGGTGTTCTATTAGTGCCTGGGATGAAAGTCCTGTCCATGTACATTAGTATGTCACGGATCATCAGCAGTGCTTTATTGTGATCAGTCCATTTCACATTAAGCTCCTCTAGGAAAGAACCACCATGGGCAGCCTCTATACATTTTGACATCTCCTGCAGGTGGAACGTCATTGTAGACACAAGTCCAGAATACAGTTTCTCCCCAAATTTATGTAATACCATGTTGTAAGCATTTCTGAATCCAAGAAACTTCCGTGTCAGTGAGAGTCAAGATACTCAAATTTTGAGAGAGTGAGGGAGAAAGAGACACATAAAAATATATAATAAACCCCATATTTAATAAAACAGTATTGTCGTCTCACGTAATTTTATGCAAGATAACTAGAGATGGAAGTAAACCAGAAAATCCATATGCAATCCATATGCATTCAACACAGAAATTCAAATTCCATATGCAGGAATGACCATAACAATGACAAACTTTTGACAAAATGATTTTTCCATTGGGATTTCTTCAATTATATAGGAAGAGTTATTTTATACAATCAAGGTATCAATCTAAATATGGTAAATATAGTAACCTAAATATGGTAAATATGATTATATACATAATTGTTAAGTCTAATCTTCGTGATTTCCATCAATCTCCATAATCTCCATCAATCTCATTGACGAGCAAAAGTATTAGCCTCTGTTTCACACCCATTTTTTCTTATTCTATTTCTCTTCCTTCATTTCAACCACACATTATATTAATAAAATAATATTACACATAAACCCAAAAATTCTCCTCACTTTTTAACCACACAATCTTCCATCAATCACTATTCCAAAAATTATTTTTCAAACAAAATAGGTGTCAAACAAGGGCTTAATTTCTTTCTTGGGTTAAACCATTTAACACACAAAAAGCATATACATTGGTAACGTTCATTTTTTTACTTCATTTTTTTTTCTTTTCAAATTTTCTCATTTTACTGAATAGGTGTAAATATAAATCTCATTGTTCCAAAATTTTGTTATTATATATATTTTTAAGGATATTGGACGATCTCAAAGAACAAACTCTATAGAACCTCAAACATAAACATGTAAAGATGAGCACTAGCAAAGTCTCAACCCCTAAATTATATATTTCCTTATTAGCTTGTGATGACAAGTGTATGATAAGAACTGAATCTTAACACAAGCTCAACCACTCTGACACGCTCCAACTAGCATTTTTACTAACTAATATATATATCTTGCAAACATTTTTGAGGGAGCAATTCTAATCCATCTTGCAGTTCCAAAAGCTTTCAAATCCAACAGGTATAAGTCTGCAATTTTTACCAACCCAATCAAATGATACGTATTTGGTGGCCATGGAAACCCAAAAACAAGAGCATGACCAGTTGATGAAATTAGAGGGAAGTAGAGTAAATGCCAGTATTACTTGAGAATAATTTGTTCTCAATAGTCATATGAGATGATCATGTTAGAGTTTCCATTGCAGAAAAAATAGAAGCTACAATGATACGATCATGTTTGTGACGTTCACCAGTTTCCACCAGAAGGTAATTTTACTACAAACTTGTCTAATCATACAAAAATAGCAAAGGTCCTGTATGTTGCTAAATATTATATGTAGATTGAGTAATGCAGCTCTAAGCCAACTAGCAGGAAAGGAGTCGTGTAACAGCATTTCCATAATAACAGTTTCAAATGTGCGATAATAATAGGTTGTTGCTACCAGGAGGAGCAAAATTATCACTATCTCAACTAATCCCATCAATCTTCAGGGATATATAGTTCCAACTTGTTCGGTAACTAATTTAAGAAAGTCACTTTCACTTGGCACAAATAATTTCTCCGGACATTCACATACATTCTTAACTTAAACAACATTAGCTCGGTGTAAAGCTGACATACTCTTTTCTCTTCTTTCTTGGTAGTCTTTTCACCTGCATTTTCTTTAACCTATCTTCCAACCGCATATGGTAATTGGCAACCAACAGTACACATTCCCATTGCAATCAAATGCATTTAGGGCGACAAATTAAGCTTATAAAGTAGTAAAAAGTATAACAAGAAATCGCAAAACAAGTAAAATCCCAAGGATATTCCATAATTCACATTGATGGGTTAATCAATTTTGGCAGGAAAAAAAATCGCCTGAATTAGATTTTATTTCACAGTTAACTTTTTAGCAGAACTATTGAACCAGATAAAGAATCTTATAGTAACATGTATCTGTGCATTTATCTTAAATCTGTCGTAATGGGAGAAACCTCCTTTACTCGCCTACTCTCATGTTAACTAAGCACGTCGAATTTCTAATGTAGGAAGTGTTCCATAGCTTTCAAGGATGCTGAAGTTCATTTCTGAAAAGCAACACCCAGGCAATCAAGATAACACAGCATGTAAAGTACTACAGTTCTTAAAACCAATCAGCTACAAGGTCTAATAATAATCTTGTGACAATTTGTGCCTCATGCAAAAAGTGCATCAGCAGGTAGCAACATTTATAAATTACAAAATGAGTTATGCAATCAGCAGAAAAAGAAGCATCTGGGAACCAGCGAACCAAAGTAGTCACGGACTTGGACATGGGCACAATAGATCCAAATGCAAGCCCACCATTCTTATGGCACCAAAATGTCACATCAAAAAATATTAGTCTTTCTCCTAGAGTCACTGGACTGAGATGGAGATATTGAATAATCTAATTCAGTGATTATGGTGCTCTAATAAGTTTTCATGGTCTTTTCTCTTTGATATGACACTGCATGCATGAATGTAGACTTATAGATGTGAAATTCATATTTCACAATCTTAAAAAAACTTTTACACTGTTCATTTTGAGGCTTATGCCTCACTGTACAATTTATGCCTTTCTATACATTGATAAACATGAGTTGTTCCTGCAAATGATGGAAATCATTTTAAACAAAAATATTACATGGGTTGGCCAAATAAACTAGTTTTTCAATCTTAGAGCTTCCTTTTAAGTGCTTACAAGTTGTAGTTTCTAAAAAAGTGAGGATAATAAATAAAGCAAGTTTGAATAGCTTAATTCAAAACATGCATTTAACATTTAAGAACTTATAAATCGAGTCTTATAGGATAGATAGTTAAAACAGTTTAATGCTTGAACCAATGAGACATAAAATATATGAGACAACCCACTAAGAAATTTGAACTAGCAGCTACCTTGGAAACAGTGGCATATCCAGAATTTTGATTCTACACGGGCAACTGTAGACCGCTGGCAGCAATAAATTATTAAGAGCCCTGTTCGATGCCCATTTTTTGCAAAAAAAATGTATTTTGGAATGGTGATTTGATGGAGAAATGATGGTTTGAATTTGTATGTAATATTATTTTATTGAAAAATGTGTGGTTGAAAAGAAGAGGGAAAAATGTATTTTCAATTAACAATATTCACCAAATGATATTGTGGCTAAGTTTTATATAATTTAAAGGAAGGGCATGAATTATAATTTTTACAATTGCATTAAAACTTCTAAAATATAACATATATTATTCTGTTATATTTCATGCCAAAATAACCCTGAGGGGTGACTCAATTGGTCAGGCCTTGGGTTTGCTCCCCAATGGTCACCGGTTCGAATCTCCTCAGAGCCACTGAAGTAAGTACCGGACCGTAAACTTCAGGGCCCCGTGGATTAGTCGAAGTGCGCGCAAGCTGGCCCGGATATCCACAGTTATAAAAAAAAAAAAAATTCATGCCAAAATCAACAATGCCACAGCGGTGAAGCTTCAGTAATCTGAATGGGAGCTCACGGGGTTCGATTCCCTTATCTATTCCATTGATTTTAGTAAAAATTGTAAAACTAAAAATAATTCATAATAATCCGATTGGGAAGGGATTCAAAACCTGGACTTCCAGTATGAACATGAGAGTCCTAACCAACTGAGCTACAAGAATTGTTAAAAATTAAAATGAATTACCAGTTATATAATCTAAAAATCTTATTAATCGTCAACAAAAAAAAAAAAACTGTTGCCGGCAGATCCAGCATGCACGGCCGTCGGGGCTCACCGGGTACTGGGTCCGCCACTGCTTGGAAACCAGAATACATGCAGGTCATCACATGACAAAGGGCAAAGATGGTAATGGTATGTCTTGATTTGATAAATACAAGCAGCTATTGCATCAGAGAGGCCATGACTTTTCCATTTGTTTTCTTCCTTTTTCTTTTTGTTTTCCTTTTTTGGTCCCTTAAACGTGTCAAAGAAATACGTCCACCGATTACTTTTTTTTCCCCTTTTCCAAGCACAAATAATCAAAACACAAGACAAACATTCTATGATTTTATTGGAAAATCCAATCTATCATAGCAAGCTAAAAGTCACCGAGCATCCTTTTCATATTCGAACAAGGCTATCAACAAAAACTCCAAAGAGCAATACAAAAATCCCATAATATGTATGAACCCTATTATGCATGTGCGCACCCAAGACCCAACATATCAGAATATGTTACCCGAATATCATGGTAACATGATGTCACAATGATTTCCCACAATGGAAGAAAACATATTGGCAAAAAAGCATCAGTTACAGCATCGAAACTCAAATGCCTCGTCATCTTTACACTGAATATTACCATGAGAGGTACTATGTCTGTTCACAGAGGCGAAACAAATGAAAGGGAAGCATTGAGAATCTGAAAACATTTAAATATTGATGGATGCACAATATTGGAATGATAGCTACAACAAAATTCTTATAAATCATGGTTTACATAAAATTGACAGAGCATATGCCTATAATTACAAACATTAATGTTTATTCGTCTCAAAACTCCTCCTCAAAGAAAGCCTAATTAGCATTTCAATTGAACAAGTACATAAAAAACTAGCTACATGTTAGATTTCACTAGGCATATCTTACTCCATCTGCTGCTAATTCAATAAATCAAAAAATTAAAATAATCAAAATCCATCCAGAAATTAAGCAGAACTGAATATACCACCTTAAATTTCAATAAAGCAAGAGTTAACATTTTCCACAATTAATTTTTTTTTTTTCCGGCAGTTAAATCAAGTTCATAGATCACTAACACGATCTATGCATGCACTAAATTAAATTATTTTGACTTTAAAAAAAATGGAGTGCAACAAAAACCTGTAGAGCTCTTCAAAGCTAAGGCCACTGGCGTTATGATTGTAAATCTCATGAATTGCGTGTTCCAGGATCTTCCATGTTTTATCTGCATACTTCGGATCCACTACCACTTTATGCTTGAAAGCCTCTATCTGAAAATTCCTCTTCTTTTGCCCACCATTCATCCTTTTTTCCCTTTATATGCAATACCCAAATTCAAAAAAAAAATCCAAAACCTAAAAAAAACAGAAAAATTATTCTAAAAGTCTGGAATTATTTTCAGCTCCGATCAATCTACAAATTTGATTATAATTCAGAAAGCTGTTAATCGGGGGGGCCGGGGGGGGGGGGGGGGGGGGGGGGGGAAAAAGAAAAACAGATACAAGGGAAAGAGTTTTAGGGTTTGAAATTGGAGGGAGAATAAAGAGGAAGATTGAATTGTACGTTTAAATCAATCCTCCCAAAATGGGTTTTGGTGCAGAATGGGTGAATCATGAATCTATTGAACATTCATCGACAGAAGACAAGTATTTGTATTTTCTTCTGTTTATATAACAAAAATATTGTAGTAACTTGCACCGATTTGGTGTTTTCTACTAGTTCCTTTGGTTAGGCAAAGGATATCTAAAAAGAAATTAAAATTTCATGGAACGTGTAATCATGGAATCGACTTAATCATCAAATTATAAGTTCATAATCCTAGTTCATTCTCATTTTGGTCAATTAATTCTTTGATTCTAGTTAGATAGAGGGATCTTAGAACTAAGAAATATACTTTAGAGGCTAAAAAAGGTACCGAGCAATTGCAATAACATGATTATGATAATTTATCAGAGAAGAAAGAACGAACGGATCTTGTGGATTCCAAATAAACTCTATTCCACCATTGTTATGATATTAATTTAGACTTCTGATTCGAGATAAATCGAAAAAAGAAGATTTACAGTCCCCCGCCTTACAATCGTAGTAGTTGTCGAGTGATAAGGTGAGACTGCCTTACCATCTTTGCATTTTACCACTCGGCCAACGTCTTTGGTTCATCAACTTATATCATGATAATTTGGATTTTGAGTTATTTAAATCGCAACACCTATGCATATAGGACTGTTCTATCGAAACTACTTTCTTAAGAAGGGGGAGTAAAATCGGAATAAGGTAGCTATACTAGAAGGTGCAATTAAATCACTTCTTTATTGGTTATTTTAGTTTGATACTGCTTCACGTCCAATTTATAATAAAGAAGATTTATTTTGCTTTTGCACAAGAGAGCATATTGATTCCGATTAATTTTTCAAGATATTAAAGATCTAATCTTCAATTTTTGTAGCATTTTTCAACTTTCATTTATGAATTATATCTAGAAAAATGTTAAAATGCCGCGAGGATTAGCACATGAGATATTCTTCTATTGCCCCCTCATAAATGTGGTGTTTAAACGTTGATAATTGCTTTGAATCTCATATATAATAGCTAATTGAGCAAAAATATTTACCTAATTTAGTGTAAATATGATAATTATATGTAAGACCCGAACTTGGATGCATTTGACGTGAAAAGGACGTTTATGAACTCAATTGGAGTTGATTTAGGGAAATAGAAGGCTAAATGAATATCAACAACTGCTACGGGAATCAAACTTTGAAGGGCTTCATTGGTTTTCGACTTCTTTTGTTGTTTGAAATTGCATGTCTATTTCACAATTCCTCGATCATGGCCTTTATGTGAGCGTTATTATCCTTATTAGAATGAGGCTTCCAACGTTTCTTCTGTCTCTAGCTGTGAGTGATCTTGGGAAGGTCCAAATTATCAAACGGAATCTCCTTGTGATGAAATTTTTTTTCTTCTACCCCATTTATTAGGGACGGCAAAGGGGGCGGGGTTGGGGCAACCTCCCCCGCCCCGTTACCCGTTTAAGACGGGGCAAGGTCCTTGCCCTGTTTACTACCTCATTTAATTTTTATTTTTTTTTAGTTTTTGATAATTTATTTTTATTGCCATCATTTATTAGATTTAGATAAATAATTTTAGTTGCCATTTTCTATTAGAACTAATGAAACTTCGTAAAATTTTCCATTTAAAGTATTGAATTCTAAAAAAAAAAAAAATTAAATAGGGCGAGGCAGGGCTCTTGTTACCCGTCCCCGCCCCGAATATCCAATTAAGCGAGTTATCCTCGTCTCGTTCGAGGCGGGGCCTCGCGAGTATCGGGTTTGTCGGGGTTTTTTTGTCATCCCTACCCTTTATGCTCATTTCAACCATATTGGCCAAATGAGTGAATTATGAATCTATTGAGACAGATATCGGTATATTCACTTATAGAAGACAATTACATTTGTTAGATTTATATTTGTATTTGTATTTTCTTCTGTTCATATAACAAAAATATTGTAGTGCTTTGGTGCAAGTTATTGCACAGATTTAGTGCTTTCTACTAGTTTCTTTGGTTAAGCAAATAATGTCTACAAAGAAAGTAAAGTTCCATGGAACTATAATCGTGGAATCGACTCGTTCATCATATTACAAGTTCATAATCCTAGCTCATTCTTAGTTTGGTCAGAATAGATCTACTAATTCTTTGATTCTAATTAGTAAGAAGGATCTTGAACTAAGTAATAGACCATAAAAACTAAAAAATGGGATCTTGAACAATTGCAATAATAGGATTTTGATCATCCATCAGAGAAAAAAAATGAACGGATCTTGTAGGATTCCCAAGAAACTCTATTCCGCCATTATTGTGGTATTAATTTAGACCATCTTATCTGAGATAAATCGAAAAAAATGATTTGCAGTTTCCCGCCTTACCATCGTAGCAGTTGTTGAGTGGTAAGGCAGTCCCCCGCATTACCATCTTTGCATTTTACCACTCGGCCAACATCTTTGGTTCATCAACTTATACCATGATAATTTAGACTTTGAGTCATTCAAATCGCAACACCTCAGCATTTGAGGTAGTAAGAGAAAGAAACAAAGTGGGTGTGGAATGTCGAGATATCACATTTTGAATGGCTTAAGGTATGAGGAGTCATGATTGTATGGACGGTCCGACCGTGTATGCATATAGGATTGTTCTATCGAAACTACTTTCTTGAGGAGGGAGACTAAAATCTAACAAGGTAGCTATACTAGAAGGTGCCGTTAAATCACCCCTTTCTTGGCTATTTTAGTTTGATATAGCTTCACATCCATTTTATCATAAAGAAGATTTAGCCCATGTTTGAGCCCCCATTTTGGTAAGAAAATGTACTTCGAAATAATGATTTTTTGGAGAATGTGTGGTTAAAATAGAAGAAATTTTTTTTCTATTTACGTGTAAAATTATTTTATGAGAAAGTGTGTGGTTGAAAATGATTTTCTAAAAAATTGGAGCCAAACATAGACTTATTTTGTTTCCGAGTAGCTATGATTTTCAAACATTTGCACAAGAGGACATATCGATTCCTATTAATTTATGAAGGTATTGAATATCTAAGCTTCAATTTTGTAGCATTTTTCAACTTTCATTTATGACTTCCATCTAGAAAAATGTTAAAATGCTGCGAGGATTAGCACATAAGACATTCTTCTATTGTCCCCTTATAAATGTGTGTTTACACATTGATCAGTGCATTTGACATGAAATGACGATTTTCAACTTAATTAGAGTTGATTCAGAGCAATAGAAGGGTAAATGGATATCGACAACTGCTAGGATGGGACGAAGTATCCTGATTTTGACAACTACTACGAGAGTCAAACCTTGAAGGGCTTCATTCGTTTCGACTTTTTTATGTTGTTTGAAATTGCATGTCTATTCACAATTTCTCGATCACGGCCCTTATCTGGGCGTTCTTCTCCTTGAGTTGTATATTAATTATTATCCTCCAGCAACAAGTGACCTTAGGAATGTCCAAACTGTCAAATGGAAACTCCTTGTAATAAGAAGATTCTTCTACCCCGTTCACTATCATTTCAACAATATTGGCTAAAAAATGCAAGTTGCAAAAATATTGCCAAATCGATTTTACTGTGTGGTTTTGAATCATGCATCCACCATAAATTTCCACAGACGACAAATATGTTGATCTGAATAATTGCTACGACCTTGTTGTCAAAAGATCTCTAATCACATCCCTGATGACATGTATATTACCTACATACCAGGACAACTAACCATTAGTACCAAGATTACCAAGCCAAAGGAAAATTGGGACATCAATCGTTCGTACTTCGTAGATCAAGTCAATTGCCAATAATAATTGTATAAAGGGAGGTGTGGGAGAAACAAGCAAGTAGAGATATGGCTAATGTTTTGATAAGAAATTTAAAGCATACATTTACCTTTATCAACGTATATGTATTTATAGGAAAGAGATTCTTGAGGATCAAATCATATAGCACATAGCCCTAATCCACATTTCATGCTTTTATTGTTTCGCTTGACCCGCCTCCAGTTATGTTTGTTTCCTTGTCTAGTTGGATTTTCTTGTGGAGATTGATTCTGGAAGATTTTCCTCAATCCTTGAAGATCCTGCGTGGAATTCTAGGGACTTGACAAGGAAATTTCCCTGTTAAAGATTTCCTTACCAATATAGGTGTAACTGTGAGGTTGCTTCGCCCATGGCGATCATGTAAGAAGACGAGAGGGATGACGTTATAGGCGAGGATGGGGTAAATGCGCTATGGCCTTTTCCTTTCCTTATGGAGCTTGGGACTTAAAGAATAGTTAAGATAACAAACATCTATCTAATTCGTACTTCAATTACCTTTACAACCATCGAAGGCTATTGAAGTCATGAAGTGACTAATTCCTATAAATTAGGAGGCGTTGAAAACAAAATAATAATTGAATTTCTCATTCATATCTAGTCCCAACACACTGAAAAATTAAGAAAAGATCTATGTAGGGCTTGACATGATGGCGAACATGTGGGCTCCCATCAGGGAAGGAGCCAGAAAGGTACGTTAGGCTGAGCTGAAATTTAATTTAATTTTTTAATGAAAGTATGTCATAAAAGATGCTCTAAACCACACGAGATTTAGTTTAAAAGGTTAAATTCATGACACTCATAATAATGTAAGGCATAATCAATGTTGTCAAAATCGGCCCGACCAAGTCGGTTCGATTGTTAAAATCGGACCCAAAATCGAGCCAAATAATGCCCGATTAACTAATGACAAAACTGCTCAAAACCCACTGAACCAGCCGATTCAACCGTAAACTGGTGAATTGGTCGCGGTTTTGTGGTTTTCTCGATTTTTTTTTTAAATTTAAAAAATTTTAACTTCATGAATGAACCTCATAAATTACAATTCAAATGCCCATAGAGAAATATTGGATAGCATACTCATTTTTAAGATACACTTCTCTCAAATAGTTTCATAAACTTCCACTGTGGGATAGTGGCATAACAAAAAAATGTTAAAATGCTCATCAAAATCATTTTCCAAATGTATGTCTAATTGACTGATTTGATTTTGAATCCCAACTAATTAAATTGTAATATTCACCTTCATCCTTTTATTTATTTAATTTTCAAATTTAACTTATATCGCACTTGATTATTAATATATTAATGTTAGATATCATTTTCTATAAGTTTAAACTATTTAAATTTAACAAAGTAACTATTTTAACATATTGATTTTTAATTTTTGAAGTATCAAGACTAATTGTAGGATAATGAACATAATTAACAAAAATAAATTTACTTTGAATTATTAATTTGAAAATTAAAAAAAAAAAATTATTGCATTGGACTGGGGGTTGGGCTAAGCTATAGCCCATCCCTACCCTCCTCTCCCTACGCCCCTGCCCCTCATATTCCTTGTAGTGGAAGGCTAGCGTGACGTCCGCTGCCATGAATTCTTTGTCGTTTTTGTTAGTTTAATCCCCTAAGAGTAGTATTTTGTAAATGATATTGTAAATTATAATTCGATTTTATCGTTTATCAGCATGTTTAATTGAGTTAGTAATCTTAGTTTTTATGATCATACAAAATTTTACAGTTTTATATTTGATTGGTCGCATAATAAGACATAATTTGTGAGGTGATCAAAACATATTATCTGCAATCATTACATAAAGTTGGAGATTTTATGATATTGTATTATTTTTATTGAAATTTGTTAGATTTAGAAAATAAGAGTAATGATATATTCGGCAGTGTTCAAAAATGCGTAATGCGTTGCGATACGTCGAGGTTGAGAATCAAGAATCACAAGTTTAAGCGTGTCAATGCGGAGAATAGGCGTCATAATGCGTTTCGTACTTTTAATATTATTTTAATATAATAAATAGATTTTTATATTTAAAAAAATATTTTTTTTTATATCATATAAAAAAAAAAAAATTCACAGTGGGCTCTCCTGATGCGCGCATTGTCGCACATTGAAACGCATAGGCGCCTAGGCTGTCAACAAAAATCGTTGACCGCATTTTTACGCACATTGTCCAATTTGACACTTTTTTACGCGCGTCACGCCTAGGTGGCGCATTTGCGCGAATTTTAGAACATTGATATTCGGCATATATTGAACAAGACTACGTAGACGATTTATCCGCGATCGTTAGGAATTAAACTCTAGTTGGACATCGAACAAGTCACCTAAATCGTAAGTGGGTAGTGTACCTTTAAGTGGAAGCTCAAATTCTTTGAGGTGCCAATGAATGAATTATTAATTGGAATATTGATCTCGATTTTTTGAGAATCGGAACGAAACGATTTCAGATCATATACTTGAAATTGATAATTCCATTAATCATTTTGTTTAGACAATCTTTATTTCAAGGAACTTCGTAGTGGACAATTGAGTCTGAGCCCAGTAGTCCAACTATGGGATCGTTGGGCTAAATGTTATGATTTGTTAATGACCTATTGGAAGGGAAAATCAATCATTTTTGTCAGCTCTAATATATTTACAATCAAATTGGGGTTGACCTATAGGATGATGATCAAAAGATACTGTTATCGAACCTTGACTAGTTTTCATAATTATCACTCGAACTCGGGAATGTAATTTCGGTTCTTTGGTAAAATGAGTAGAAGTTAATAGATAAGTCTCAATTGGTCAAGAGTTGACCAATTTGAAAATGTCATTTATTGGAGCTCATGTTTTATGAGTCCATTTTGATCCATTTCTTGACTCCAAGATAGATGTAGGACTTAATTGATCTACTAAAATAAGCCCAAGGATGTTTGTGCAAACTAAATGTTGCCCTAATTGCGAATAGAGATGGCAATGGGGCGGGTTCGGGGCCACCCTGCCACTCCCCCGTCCCGCCTGGCTCCGCTCCCCACCCCACCTTAGACGGGGCGGGGCAGGTTCAGGGAGCGGACTTACCCCGTTTATTTATTTTTTTTTCAAAAACTTCAAATTAACTATTTTTTATTTTTAATTTGTAGTTAATTTTTTTTTCTTTATTCTTCACGGGATGGGTTCGGGGCGGGGCACCCCCTCCCCGCCCCGCCCCGCCCCGCCCCACCAACCCGTCAGGGCGGGGCGAGGCTGAGCGGATTTTTTTACCATCACTAATTGTGAAGACATGAATATGCCACTTTTGGGCACCTTCTTCGAGGATCTAGGGTTTTGCTCATGCATTCTTTCTAAAAGAGGCATATAATGGAAGAATAAGAGGAAAGCTAAGGGGAGGAAGTAAATTAGTTTATTGGTGGGAGCGTCATTTAAAGCACACTTCAAGGTTATAACCTTACCTATTATGTATAGATTAAAGTTTTTAATCTAATTAACTTAATGGAGTCCTAAGATCTTTTCTGATATGGTTTCTCAATCTTAGAAGGAAATTAATTCCTTATTGAGCTTAGAGCTAAACACGAACATGTATCAGAGCCTTGGTTGTAGAACTTCTTTAGTAGAATTTATTAGACTTATTTGATGTTGACGTGTTATTCGTTTTAAGTATTAAAGTAAATTATTTAATAACTGTTTACGGCTATAGAACCACCTTCTTCATCTTCTTGTAATTTGTTAGGGTAGTTTACGGAATGTCATAATGGTTCTTCCTTCGTCTTCATTTTCTTGCAAATTGTAAGCTATAAGGCATTAGGACTTTGATTATTGCATTTGGCCCTTATTTGCTTCCAAATTTTTAAGATTCATTTCTCTCATCTACGTATTTTATGAGATCCACAAATTTTATCAACTTTTTAATCACATATTTCGTCAACTTTTATTAAAATTTATTAAAAATCTAATTTTTAGCGAAACCAGGGCTTGATGCTGTTCATATTACAGTGTATCAAAAATGGGTGGAAGAAGATGGAGATTGGTGGCTGAAATTTTTAAGGAGCTTGGAGGCATGAAATGGAGATTTTAGGAGCTTGAAAATGGAACAAATTAGCAAGATCGTTGGAAAAATCGAGAGCAATTGTTCCCAACACTAGCGTCCAGGCGTTCCCCCGACCAAGGTGACAGAAGCACCCCTATCTTCGTTTCCTATTGGTTGTGACGACAGCAAGGTCGTCAACTATGTCAGTGGTGATGCCTCTCCCATTGCCTCTCTCTGGCGACACCATAGTTATGGGAGAAAAATTTACAGCTCAGGTATTATCTATTCCAAAATTAAAAATCAGGTCCCAAAATTTAAAATTGCAAAAATCAGGTTTTTCTTGAATTAATTAATTATATTTCAGAATTATTATATTAAATTAAACATTTAACTGTAATATAATAAAATTAACCCACCCCACCCAGCCTCCACCACCCCCGTTGCTCCGGCTACTACTCCGATGACCAGCGACCATTCTGGTGACCGTCGACTACTCCGGCCTCCGGTGATCGACGACCACTCCGGCGATTATTTCGAGGTCACAGATCAAGAAATTTGTAGATCACGGATTATTTCGAGGTCACAGATAAAAAAATTTGTAGATCGCAAATTATTTCGAGGTCACAGATTTAAAATTTTATAGTTCACAGATTATTTCAAGGTCACGGATCAAAAAAATTAAGGTCACGAATTCTTTTTTTAAGTTACAAATTATCAATTTTAAAATCACGGTCTTATATTAAGGTCACAAACACCAAAAAGAACCACGATAGCTAGGTCACAGACACCAAAAAGAACCACAATAGCTAGGTTACAAACACAAAAAAGAACTACTATCGCCATTGACCCGCCACAACAATAACAAAATCGACAAACAGTGGGTCACATACATCGACACCACCTCAACCTCGTCGCCGCCACCAGATCCACCGCACCCACAAACCGCCACATCGAAGACCCACATCACCTCCACCACACACCAATTACAACAGCACCGCAAGACTAAAAAAAAAAAAGCCAAAATACCCAACTGCTTCACTGTAATTTCATATGCTTTTTCGATTTTCAGCTTCTTTACAAACGGAGGCCCACTCATTTTCCGGGAAGCTACTGCCAGCAACGATTGGGATGCTGTTACCGGCATCGCAGTAGCATCGCGTCGCTGCTGCGACGCCGACCGCAGCCTGTCAGTCGCGTCGCTGCTACGATCGTAACGCAGCAGCAGGGAGGGCGCCGGTTTCGGCCGGCGCTGCTGCTGGGTGGGCCGGAATGGGCTGCAGTCCAGCAGCCCAGGCCCCTTTCGACGGTGGTAAGGGGGTGGAGGAGGTGGTCGACGATGGTGAAGAAGGGGAGGAGGTGGCGGCAGGTTGAGAGAATTGGGGAGAGGGTTAGTTTAGGTTTTGATAGAATTAGGGTTTTATATTTAAAATAAATTTGGGTGGGGTAGGTAGTAAGGTGGGGTAAGTAGATTATTTTAATTTTATAATATTATTATTAATTAAAATGATAAAACCTGAAAATTGAATTAATAAAGGGAAAATCTGATTTTTAAAAAGTCAAAACTAAATAACTGGTCTAGTATAATTTCCACTAGTTATGGCGACTGGAGGCGGTGGGTAGCTTGATGTTGTTACATTGGGGCTTGGATAAATGGATCATTTTTTTTTGTTGTTTTTGGGTTTTCTTTGCATTTTGGGCTTTTCTTTAAAATTTGGCACCTTATCTAAATAATGACAATTTAATATTAAAGTTGTGCAAATTTTGAGCTCACCAAAAGAAGGAAGGCAATTGAAGAATTGAGCCACATTGTGGCCCAATGAGATTTTTTTTTTTGATTGTGTTGTAATTTTATTCTCTAGGATGCGTCATAAGTAATTATGGAAAGATTTCTTAATTAAGAGATTAAGCCCCTGTTTGACACCCATTTTTTATCTCATTCTCATTCTCATTTTTCTACAGTACTCATTTCTAACCACACATTCTTCAAATAAAATAATATTACACATAAACCCAAAAATTCTTCTTACTTTTTAACCACACATTCTTTACATCAATCACGATTCAAAAACTCATTCTTCAAAATAATGGGTGTCAAACGGGGGCTAAGTTTCACCAATTTCAAATTTAAGAAACTAAGGTTTAAAATTTCAAATCTTGATAATTTTTAATATTTTTTATAAATAAATTAATTAAACATATATTTTATTAATTAAATATGTTAAGGTCACAAATTTCATAAAATTGGTGACATATTATTTATTGGTTACAAATCATAAATTTTATATGTCACAAATTATTTTACGCTCACAATTCAAAAATTTTATAGGTCGCAACTTGTTCATCGGACACAAATCAGAAATTGAAATGTCACAATTTATTTATAAATCACAAATCACAAATATTAGAAGTCACAACTTAGTAGACAATCACAAATTGTCAAATTATCGATCACAAATTAACAATTTTTTAGGTCACACATTATTTTTTGGGCACAATTTATCTTTTTCATTGGTCATGTATTGTTTATTGATTACATATTAACCAATTTAATGATCACAATCAATCAAATAATTTGTGACAACAACCAACACTTGTGACCACCACCGTACAAATCCCTCCCAGCAACACTACTGTCACCGTCGTCGCCGAACCACCACCACCTCGCGACAACAGCACCACGACCTCAAATAAATCAACACATCATCGAAAACTCTACCACATCGTCGAACCGATCCACCACCACTTCGACAGACTTGTCGTCACCAACATCTCAACACCACCATTACCAAGATCTACCACCACTGCCACCAAAAAAACTACAGCCACGATCACATCCAACATAACCTTCGCCACCGTTGGATCCAACAAAGTCACCGTCACCCAAACACTACCATCACAGCCCTCATCCACCAACTGAAAACACACCCAAAATTTCACATCAGATCTCGGAGCTACATGTCTTGGCCATGGTACATAGAAGATCTCGACCACGCATGTGGCGCGACAACTGTGGCACAGCGTAGTGGCCGCACGCAGTAGCACCACTACAGCCACCACTAGATCTAACAAAACCACTATGTCGTCGTCGTCGCCACCAAATCCAACAAGTCACAATAACCACGATACAGAGAGAAGCACGGGAGAGAGAAAAGAATGTAAACACAAAAACGAAACAAACAGAAGGCAAACCATTTGGAATTACTCTGTTGCCATCGCCATCAACACCAACTGCCACCACAACCATGACACCGCTGCCCCCTCCACGTCGCCAACACTACTAGAGAGAAGTATGTAGAACCACAGATGGAAGAAATATAAATTAGGGATTTAAAATTAGGGTGGGGTCGGTGGGTGGGGTATAAATTAATTTTTAGTTTTATAATATTATTGTTAATATTAAAAGATGAATAATTATCTGATTTTTGAAAATAAATTCTTTAAATCTGAAATTGAATCTTTAAATTCTAGTTTTGTGTAATTTCTACAGTAATTATTTATTTATCTTTCACCCTTTTTTGAACAGCGAATGAATGAACGTTTATCATCTCATGTAAATTAAATAATAACACCACCCCAATTCACTAAAGCCATATGCATTGGTATCCTTAAATTTTCCACTATTCTAAATTAATAAAAATTGGTAGAAAAATTGTCTTTAATAATTTTGTTCCGTTGTAATTGTTTATATTTGTCGATGAATTGTTAAAGAAAACCTAACAGTTCAAAATATTAAGTGGGAGATGATTTATAGACATGCTTAAACTCACGACCTCTTCCTTTATCCAATTACTTACAAAAATACTTATTTTTCTAGTATCAAAATTGTTATATATTTATACAATAAATATAATATTTGAAAGAAATAATTAATTAAGATGAAGTGCCCAACTGGTGAAAAGTGTGGAATTTGTGTGGGAGGTCAGGTGTTCGAGCCACGCCTCACGCACTATATTAAAAAGTCTTTGATTTTCGGAATTATTTAATGGGTCAACTAGCCAGTAGAATATGACAGTTTTAACTGCCCAGTATTAATACCCATTACCATTGGCCATTACATCTGCAACTTAATACTAGATCATAGTGGAAGAAGTTACATCTCTTTTTGCCTATATAAACAGACTTTTGGGTATTAGAAAATAACAAGAAAAACGAGATTATATATTTTTATACAGAAAAAATATTGTTCTTAATTTTACATATTTGTGGAGTACACTTGAGAGTTCTGAAAACTTTTTGTGATTGCTGCACAATTAGTTTATTTGATCGTTGTATCCTGGGGGTGATTGTCCATAGAGGTCGCAGCAGTTATCGACGGGCAATTTCGCTTTAGGACATCGTGCTATCACGAGACTCGATCTTTTGATAAGTTTTTCTGCACTTTACTGTTATTTTATCCAACAAAAATCATCGATCTCTTGTAACTAGAATTGCCGCTACTAAAAGGATATTTTTAAAAATGGGATAATCAGGTGATTATCATATAGATAACATCTTACTTATTTTGGATACTTTTAAAATTATTAAAAGAGGTTAATACACTTGTTTATAAAACTTTGGAGGTCACTAAAAAAATTCCGACAAAATTATTCAAAAGACAAAAAATAATCAATCCATGCTTTAATTGTCAATCACTCTATGGGTACATGAAATTTTTTTACAGAAATTGTACCAAATTTAACAATATTTAATTCATGTGGACCCCACCTTCTCATGTGAGAGATTCAAAAATCTAGAAAAATTCGGTCATTTTCTTCTGTACTTGCATCATTTTTCTTTAATTGTGGCATGAGATGCCTAAATAAAGTAAGTGGGAGGGTCCCAACCTAGTGGACAACTACAATGACCTAAAGAGGGCAAGTTAAATGTCGCAACGATTTTAGGTCACTGATTAAAATATATTTTTGGTTCTATATTCTGCATATATATATATATATATATATATATATATATATATATATATATATATATATATATATATAGCATACAAAGATTATAATTTATTTTATTAGTGCTCGAATTATTAATTTAAAAAAATGTCGCTTTTGATTCACTATCGATTATACTTTATATATATATATATATATATATATATATATATATATATATATATATATATATATATGCATCATACAAAGATTATAATTTATTTTATTAGTGCTCGAATTATTAATTTAAAAAAAATGTCGCTTTTGATTCACTATCGATTATACTTAACAAAAATCAATTTGTGGAAGAAAGCTACATTGCCTAGAAAAGAAATTTTATCATTGTTATCATTACAAGAAAACACAAATTCATGCTAAGTGATCTTGGCCATCGGATGGAAGCACATAAAGATTCATATGAAAAGTAGTGTCATTTTGATGAATTGACCATGGTCTGTTGCTACATTTTGACATCTATATCAATTGTGTAAAAACATTAGAACATGGCAACATCTTTTAACATGATGGAGAATCTTGATGAGATGTTTGGACATCAAAACCGACAAGAAATGCAAGCTTCCATTAAGGTCATTATAAATATCCACATGAAACCAAGCATATTTGTGAGAGAGCATATGCTTACCATGATTGGTCACTTCAATGTTGGGTAGGTTTTAGGAGCTAACATTGATTTCGAGACTCATAGTCAAGGTGGTTCTTGAGATATTTCCTGAAATGTTTTCACGGTTCAAGGTTTGTTATAACCTATACAAGATGAACATGTCTCTAACAAAATAGATGAATAAGATCCAAAGTGCCGAGTCTGTTCAAAAGGTCAAAGTTGAGACGATTTGACTATAAAGGTATACTCTTCTCATCCTAAACTTTCTGGTGGCAAGGGAGGCAACAACAGGAAAAGGCCTAATAAAAAGAAAGATGAAAAACTTAAGGGGAAGAAGGCTAGTATCGATGGGAAAACAAAAGGAAAGTGTTTCATTTGCGGACAAAAATGTCATTGGAAGAGAAATTGCTCGAAGGGAAGCAATCTAAAGGCATTGCTCTATTCATCATGCTTAGTTGTTGATTATAATAATATTTGAATTGTATATTTTGGAGCGACTAATAATGTTTGCTATTCTTTTCAGGTGTTCCAGGTGGTCAGACAACTCAGGTGATGAAGTGTACACTCTAAGGGGTGGCACGAGAGTAGTAGTTTCAGCTAAATATGTTGGCACCCTTACTTTAGGTTTTGAGAATCACAGACATTTGACTTCGGACGAGTGTTATTATTTTCCCAAACTTAAATGGAACTTGGTTTTATTGCACTTTTGTTTCGTATTGGTTATTCGATATTTTTTTACCTATTCTACAATTACTATTAAGTTGTATAATTCTCTTATTTGTTTGATCCATGTGGTCAACAGTCTATATGAAATAAATCCTATGGTTGGCTCAATACATATGCTTCATCATTTTCACCGATGATTACTCTAGTTTGAAGCTTTGGAACAATTCAAGGAGTTTAGGATGGAAGTTGAAAAGCAATTATGTAAGAGATCAAGGCCATTCGGTCCAACCGAGGTGACAAATATTTTTCTCAAGAGTTTAAGGTCCACTTATCGATTTCCTAGACACCCCTTGAATATGAAATGGGTGTAAGTCTAATTTGCACAAGATTCATATACGGGTAGGGCTGTACAAAATTCATGCATCGAATCGGACCCGAACATAATTGAACATAACCGAGAGCGATTATTCTTAAATTAAATACCCGAACGGGTATCTGAATCGAGAACCGATGAGTTTGATTCGATTCTCGGTTATAGACTAAGAACCGGATAACTGAATAAAAACCGAATTTTCATAATTTTTTATCTTAAATAAGTCAAATTATTTTATTTTTTTAAATAAATATGTTAATTAATTAATTTAGTCCAAACCCAAAATATAATTTTACTATTTCTAATTTCTAGTCAAGTCCAACTTAATCAAATTGACCTAAATTTTACAAAAATCTCTTATTCTACCGTAGTGTTGCTTCTACCGTTCTATTATTGTGAATTCGTCATCTTCATCTTCCTGTGATTTTAACATTCAAATCTATGAAGAACTCAACAAAGAGATGTGCAAACGATATCACGAGATTGAATTATGTTATTTTGTAAGAGTTAAGATTGAACATATGATAGTCGAATTAATGTAGCGTTGTTGTAATATAAAAAAATTAATTATTGTACAGAATCCGAAAATAGAATAGGATCGAACCAAACTAAACTGAATGGAACCGAATCTGAATAGTTACATGATTAAATTTGGACTCGACGTTTCCAAGTACTAAATACCCGAAAATTTGGATTCGATTGGGTTCTCTTTAAAACCGAACTGGACCATACCCAAACTTAGATATGGAGAACCGAACCGAATCAAATCATACTATGCCCAACTCTAGATACTGGGACTCTTACGGAATTTTTGTAGCCATTTTACACTCAAATTTTGATTTATAAAGTGATAGAGACTCTTCTTTAGCTAAAAGTGTTCAAAAATTGATTAAGTAATCGAAAATAAAATTATTTATAAGTGTAGTATCCGATAAACTAGTGTCAAATATTTCAAAGGTCATTGTCTCTTAATTTTATCTAATTTACCGTACGGAAGCTGCATCTCAATTGCATGTATTATTCACAAATTACTTGGCATTCGAAATTGATTAATAATGAAAGGAAAAGTGATTTCCCTTAAAATGCTCTTGAATTACAAGTAGAGCTGTAAATGTGAGTCAAAATATTCAAGTTCAAGTCAAGTCATCTTGTCCAGAGTGTACCCCTCAAACACCTACCCATAATTCATTGGTGCATGGAGATTTGTTCTCTCTAATTAATAGTCTTGGTAAAATATGTTTTGTACATATTTTTTTAAAATAAATTTTTAGTTTTATTAATTAAAGAAAATTGAATTTTAGTTAGAATGTAATTCGGTGAAGTTTAAAGAAATTTCATTTGATGTGTTGGTTAACACTGTGAGTTTTGTGCCGAGTCAGATCATTTGTGCATTTGTTAGAATCCATATAACTCATGAACTTAGCATATTAGTTAGGTGAGTATTTTGCATGTATTACTTTTCACAAGAACGCCTATACTGTGAGAAAAGAGTTTTGCTGTAAAGAATCTGCTTAAATGCATTCTTATAAAAAATACTAAGTGCAAGCAATGTGCAATGCACGTTTGCTTAGTTTATATTTAATATTTTTGTTTAATAATTAATTTGTTATTAATAAAGATGTAATTTTTTTTTGGTTAATTAAGGGCGTGTCTGGGCTCGCTGTAAGGAGGAAGGAAAATTGATTATGTTACGATTTTTTTTTTTTAAACCTACAGCCCTACAGTGAGAGAATTAGTCCAAAATTGCGGCTCCCAACGGCATGAATTGTGTTGCCAAGGGCTTGATTTCTGCTGAAAAGCAGAAACAGACACCCTATAAATAATTAATGATGTATATGTAATTGATAAATAATTAGATGTGTGATTTTGATATTGTGATGTAGATTGGTGAGATTGAAGAAAATAAGTAAAAGTAGACAAATTTGGAGAAATGACTAAATTGTAAGGGATCCAAAATTCGGGGGCTAAAATGTAAATACTTAAAAGTTGTGTCTAATCTCACGATGAAGATTTGAGAGTGCTCGGAGTCAATTGAATAAAAGAAGATGTCAAGGGAATCAAATTTAGTCAAAAAATGATCACAAATCAATTTCCAACCGAAAAGTTATGCTCCGGAGTTTTAGTCTCATATTGAGACCTATTTTTGGCATAGGAAGTGATCGAATTGGAGAATGATGTCTGAATTAAAGTTGTAGCCAGATGAGTTAGCTTTCCAATGTATTTTGCATCGCCTCAATAGGACATCGAAATACAAAGTTATGATAAAAACACTGAAGGAAGGTGCAGCTGCCTGTTTAAAACAAGAAATTCCGTTACATAGTTCGTTATATTGAGACCTATTTTTGGCATACAAAGTGATCGAATTGGAGAATAATGTCTAAACTAAAGTTGTAACCAAATGAGTTAGATTTCCAACGCATTTTGAATTGCCTCAATCGGATATCGGAATACGATGTTATGATAAAAACATTGAAGGAAGGTGCAGCTGCCTGTTTAAAATAAGAAATTCTGTTACATAATCCGTTATATTGAGACATATTTTTGGCATAGAAAGTGATCGAATTGGAGAATGATATCTGAATCAAAGTTGTATTCAGATGAGTTAGCTTTCAAACTCATTTTGAATCGCCACAATCAGACATTAGAATACAAAGTTATAATAAAAACACTGAAAGAAGGTGCAGCTGCCTGTTTAAAATAAGAAATTTCGTTACATAGTCCGTTATATTGAGACCTATTTTTGGCATAGAAACTGATCGAATTAGAGAATGATGTCTGAATCAAAGTTGTAGCCAGATGGGTTAGCTTTCCAACGCATTTTGAATCGCCTCAATCGAAGATCGGAATACAAAGTTATGATAAAAATACTGAAGGAATGTGCAGCTGGCTGTTTAAAACAAGAAATTCCGTTACATAATCCGTTAAACCAACAAATTCCGTTAGCTTTTCCGTTAAACCAACAAATTCCGTTAAATAGACACTTTTTATATATAGAGAAATAAATAATCTTGGAAAAGAAGTTGGAAGAATTTTCTTTTAGCTAGGAAAGATTAGATGTTTATTGTGTTATTTTTTAACTCTCTTGCTATTGTGATAATGAAAGGTCTTTTATTTTTATTTTATTTATTTTTGAGATCATTATGCAGTGATTATGTAATAAGTGAAAGGACAATTTTATTTTGGAAAAAGAATGAAAAAACATTCATATAATGATTAGGGCTGCACATTTTTCACACACCTCCTATGCATGAAAATTGTTCTGAAAAGTACGAGAAATTTTGGCGAAACAAGAAATTACCTCGATAATTTTTGAAGAAATCAAAATTTCACGTTGAAGCAATTCACTGATAGAAGTTGCTGTTGGGAAATTATTTAATTTGCCATGATGGGCGGACATATATAATTAACTGTGTATAAATGCTATCTTAAAGTTAAGCTCAAAATTAAAGTGACCTAATAAGGAATTAAGTAATTGGGCTTTAAGCATCTAAATAAAGTGTGGGCCGAACTATATGTGTAGAGACCAGATCCATTAGGGTTTGTATTTGACGATGGGCCGAATACATATGGAAATATATAAAGGTTTATGGTCCCCAATTCATGTGTGATTTTCTCATTCTTTGTGTCATCCCATCAACATAAGAATACAAGAGAAAGCATATGAAGAGGATGATCCATAAACCCACAATCAGGAATTAAGATGGAGGTTTGAAGCAACCAAATTGAAAATTTACAGATCAGGATTCAAGATTCATTATTCAGGTCAGAAATCAATTGATTAAGGTATGTTTCGCGTTAATTCAGTTTCTTGATGATTTGACATGAAGATCTTGACAAGTTCATAAAGTTTAAGTTTCAATGAAGTTTCAACAAGTGGTATCAGAGCCTATTCATGTTAAATCATTAGGAATCAAAATTTTTTAATTTGGTTATTGTATATTTTCATGGTTTTCAAATTTAATAATTTCGGATTTAGATTTATTAAATTTGAAAATAATTCGGTTGATTTTTAAGATTTCCAGAATTTAAGTTTAAAAAAAAAATATATTTGGGGGGCCGCCGCCGCCTTGCCGACAAAGAAATGACACCGATCTTTGTTATTCTGAATAAGACGTCAGAATTAACAATAGCGTGCAAGTCATTCGGTTTCTATGAAAACTATTTTAGGACAAATATGACATCTGTGACATACTTTGATCTTAAGTTACATTAGATGGTTTACAAATTAAAGAAATCCATCTATGGGCTTAAACTGGTTTCCCGAAATGGTATCACAATTTTATCAAATAATTATCTTATTTGGTTTCGAGATGCATTCAGTTGATAATTATGAATATCACAAGTTTAGTGGGAGTAAGCAAATTTTGGTGATACCTCTTTTGTATTAAGGATATAGATACACAAGAATTGTTCTTGGTGTATTTTTGGTTTATTACAAAAGAGTTGTATCGAAAAGGTTCTTAAAATATTTGAAATGTAGATATGAAAATCAAGTGATACCCCTACAATTAAGGAAGACAACTTTAGTCTCAATTAATGCCCCAATGATAAATTTAAAGGTAAAGGATATACATCAAATTCTCTATGCTTTAGCAATTGAGAATTTAATATATACTCAGGTTTGCACACATCCAGATATAGCATTCATTGTTGGAATGTTAGGCAGATATTTAATTAACTTTGCGATGGAAATTTGGAAAGCAGCTATCAGGTTATTCGGTATCTATAGAGAACAAAGGATTATATGATCACATTCAGGAAAATTAGACCAATTGGAGATCATTGGATATTTTGATTTTGATTATGGAATTTGATTGTAAAATATTGTCAGTATGCTGCATATTTTGGATGGAAAATGAAAGACCACTATGTTATTTTGTGACAATAGCAATCTTGTATTCCAATAGGAACATGATGATGTCAAAGTTTATAGACATTAAGTTCCTAACTGTCAATGAAAGAATTCAGAGTGGTTAGGTTTCTATAAAGCATATAAAGATAAACTCTATAATCATGGATCCATTTACGGAATGGCTACCACCCGAGGTCTTTCATGAGCATGATGCTCATATGGGTGTTGCATCTTTTGATGATATGCCAGTTTAATGGGAGTTTGTATTTTGGATGTTGTCTTTTTAACACATAATTTTGATTATGCACATTCGGTTCATTTCAGAAATGAAGTATTCAGTTCAGTTCCACTTTGATTAAAGTTTATGGTTGATCTCATAAGTTATTAAGGAATAAGGTAGGACCAGTTGGAAATAGGCATGTTTAGATCACATTACATGCAATTTACATGCTACACATCTACACTTGATCTATGTCATTTGATTGTATTGATGTACGTGACCATTGATGGATTTAGTTATGTTATTTATAACGAAAAACGCTTTGATCCTATGTTGATATAATCAATGGACGAGATTTTTCGGAGATGCTTTTGGTTATGATAGCAAAAGTTTTGAGCTCATAAGGTTATACATATTTATAAGGTAACATATGTAGCCCAAGTGGGAGATTGTTGGGAAATTATTTAATTTACCATGATAGGCGGACATATGTAATTAACTGTGTATAAATGCTATCTAAAGTTAGGCCCAAAATTAAAGTGATCTAATAAGAAATTAAGTCATCGGGCTTTAAGTATCTAAATAAAGTATGGGCCGGACTATATGTGTAGAGACCGGATCCATTAGGGTTTGTATTTGACGATGAGCCGAATACATATGGAAATATATAAAGGGTTATGGTCCCCAATTTATGTGTGATTTTCTCATTCTTTATGCCATCCCATCAACACAAGAATACAAGAGAAAGCATATGAAGAGGATGATTCATAAACCCACAATTAGGAATTAAGATGGAGGTTTGAAGCAATCAAATTGAAGATTTACAGATCAAGATTCATTATTCAAGTCAGAAATTAATTAATTAATTAATTAAGGTATGTTCCGCGTTAATTAAGTTTCTTGATGATTTGACATGAAGATTTTGACAAGTTCATAAAGTTTAAGTTTCAATAAAGTTCGAACAGTTGCATCTCAGCATGAAAATAAGAAGGGGTTCTTATTTCGACTTGTGGAGTAATCCGAATTCAATTGTGAGAGATCAAGGTTACATTCTTCGTTTCACTTGCTAACAGATCAAAAGGACTCTTAGGAGATAAGTTTTAATTGCTTTTGATGCGTGTTATGTAGAAGCAAGAATATAGGCGCTTTAATATCGGGCTCCACATATTGGATTACTAGGGAAAAGCCCTATATAGTATCTAAAATTTGAAAAGATTATGAGTGTGTTTGGTAGGGATTTTAAGGAGAAAAATTGATTTTTGAATAGTGATATGATGGGAAATGTGTGGTTGAAAAAGAAGAAAAAAGTATTGATGTGATGGAAAATATTATTTTATTGAAGAATGTGTGGTTGAAAATGAGAAGTGATTTACTGTAGAAAATGAGAATTGTTACCAAACAGGCCTTATATCATTTTTCTATAGTGAATTATTTTCACAAGTGGAATGGAGCCATTGATGCTTTCTTGGGAGTTTACCACGTTATATCATGTATTTACTAGTTTGAATTTATTTTATCGATATTTCATTATTGTTGCTAGTTCATTGATAGTCTCGTAGTTTGTTGGACAGTTAGAAACATTCTGTTGAACTTCGAGATGAAAATTAATTCTAATAAATTAATTTATACATGCTGGTAAAAAATTCAAGAATTCGAACTTTCGTTGGGATTCGGCTCTAAGAATGGAATGTGCAACGTTTAAACCCCAGCTCTAGATGGTACGAACTTTGCTTGGTGAAAGATTAGAATAGGGGTGCATATCCAATCTCTAGATGAGAAAGTTTAGCATTCTATAGTTTATGTGTATAAGTAGAGATGGCAATGGCTCGGCCCGTATGCGCACGAGCTCGGCTCGTTCCTCATGAGCTCAGCCTGTGAGCTCGTTGCTCGTGGGCCGAACCGAACTTCGGCTTGCGAGCTCGTAAATTTTATTTTTATTTTTTAAGATAAACATTGTTTAAGAAAAATAAAAAATTAACCCTTCGCCAAGAAGAGCCCACGAGCCGCTCAGCCCCGTTTGCCACCACTAGGGTCTAGGTATAAGAGACCTACTTTGTAGAAAATAATGAAGATGGGGAGAAAAATCACAATTGGTGGGTCACATCTATTTTAATGTCTAGTGGAATTCTAAAGCTTTAAATGTAATGATTTTTATTTGTGAAATCTAATCAATACCGCTTGATTTTCATGTGCCGGTAGTAAAGGAGGCCTAGGATATACTCAAGACCACTCGTGAAGGAACCACAAGTGTCAAATCATCAAAGCTCCAGATGATTGCAATCAAATTTGAGAATTCGAGGATGAAAGATGACAAATCATTCAAGGACTTTTATGCTCGGCTATGTGATATTTCAAACCCATGTTCATGCTCTAAAAAAAAATCTTGAGGTCACTTCATAGAAGGTTTCGTTGAAAAGTGACCGCCATTGAAGAAAGCAATGGCATGAACATAGCCAATGTGGATAGAGAGTGATGCTAAGGAGAGTATTGAAATGCTTTCTAGACAATTGAAAAAGTTCTTAAAGCTAATCAATATGGAAAAACATTAAGCACCTGTTTGACTCTCTTTATTTAAAATTTTTTTATTTGTCGGTATTTTCAACTACACATTCCTATAATAAAATATTTTGTATGTAAATTCAAAATATTTCCATCTTTTGAACCACCCATTTCCAAAAAATCACTATTCAAGATATCATTTTTCCTCAATTTCTCTTTCTAATAGACATCAACTAGGGGCTCAAGTCTCAAACTTTTCAGAAGAAGAAATTCCAAATTACCAAGTGATATAAGACGGTGTTAATAATTCTCCACGATGGTCAGTTACTTAACCCGGACGTCGGCCCCCCTGAGGTCCACTACGCTCACATAGTCTGTCTACCACTAGTAGGCCGTTGACCCCCATAAGGCCCTCTATGTTCACACATGGCAGTCTACCACTACGAGGCCGTCGACCCCCATGAGACCATCTATGTTCACAAGGGTTGTCTACCACCATGCGTCCAATATCATATTTAGCCAAATAAATGGCAATGAGTTGGACGAAAATCGCCCAACAACGAATATGGGCATAACCAACCGCTTGACGAGTGGGGGTCACAACTCTAGAACATGGGGAAAGTGAGAAGGTTTACGTGGGACACGTGGCACCAGCAATCGCTGAACGCATGCACAACAACAGGTGCCTATAAATACCTCCAAGGTCATAAATATAGCTTCTTCTTGAAACCTGAACTATCTGGATTACAATATAATCTCTCCATATTCTCTAATACTGAATACTAATTCTCACGCCGGAGGTACAATGGAGAAGAAAGCCCTGACTTCATTTTACTAGTGGTAAAAACCGATCGGAGCAGCCGGAACACCACTCACATCAGCGAGAACACTGAATTTACTTCACTACTATTTCACCATCAAACAAGTTCTATAAAATCCACTCAAAAGGTTAGAGAATTGAATTCAGTACCAAACTTGTGAATTATACAATCACATAACTGTGAAATGAGAAAACAATGGGAAGAAAGGATTTTGAAAAAAAAAAAAAAAAGACCATGAATGCTACCTCGACTGAGGAAAATTCAAATGAAGATGAAGATGAAGATGAAGATGAAGAAGAGACTGAAAATGATTTGTTTTACATTCGCTGCTTACCACTTTACCTTCATTGCCTCGCCATTAACATATCATGTAACTTAGAGGCACAAGTGGTAATAGAAATAGGCATTACTATATGAATTTCATGTCCATAAAGGATGAATAATCACTGATAAGTCATTTTATGAGCATAATCGGGCTTTATTCTTATTTATTTATACGTAAATTGAGTGAATATTTACTTAATTTGGATAAATTGTGTTAATTGTTGGAAAATCCCAACTTGAATATAATTTATGTGAAAAGAAGTTATTTAGAGCTTAATTGAAATTGATTTGAAGTAATTGAAGCTTAATCAGATTCTAAGAGATCAATTGGAAGTATTAATTGAGCATTCGGTAAAAATTATAAGTTTTGGGAGTTAAATTCGACAATTGAAAAGTTGGGAGACTAAATTGCAAACTTTTGGAACTTGTCTCGAGTCAACTATAATAATTTTAGAATGAAGAGAACTTAATTGCAAATATTAGAAGATAAAGTACTAAAATCACATTAGGAAAGAAGTTCAATTGAAAAATGGATTTGTTTCCTTCTTCTTAAACTCTTTGATATAAATCAATTTAAACAAGAATTTTGTCTAAATCTTGTTTTGTAAAATACATACCTTAGTCTAACAATTAAAGGGGGCTTGTAAAATTTCATTAGAGACATATACTTAAGACGAGTTTTAGGAAATTTATTGTACACATATTATACAAGCCCATAGGGAGGAAAAAAATCAAGAAATCGATTAGGAAGTTAGGCTTCAAAATTTTACATCAAGAAAGCGAAACCTTAGTGCAAGATTTTCAGCCTTTTTCCATTTTTCCTTAAAACCCAATGATTTTTTTAATTCCTTCTTGTATTTTTCTTCTCTCACGATGTTTAATTAATTATTTAGTTAGAATAAATTATTGTAATCTTGTTTTGAACCTTAATTTTAATTAAAAAGTTTTAAATATTCAATTGATTCAGTGAATTGTTTTCATTTCTATTCTTAATACTTAAATTAATTTGCCACTAATTTATTGATTTTGTGAGTGATAATTACGTCGAGAGGAGGAATATTTAAACAAATCAATTTAAACTAGATAAAGATAAACTGAATACGTTAGAAGAATTCGACCACGTGAACAGAATCAATTGCATAAAAAAATTGTGATTGAGATTAATGGTATAGATATGGTGAACTTATGAATCCTAACACTCAAATCATCATTAAAAAATCATCTTTTATTATTTTAGTATATTTAAAATAAAAAGCCACAAAAAGAAAATAAAACCTTGTATTTGTTTTCAATTGAATTGAATTTAGGAATTATTTAACCAATGATTAAATAGTAGTTCTTGTGAGAACAATTATCCGGATACTTAAGTCCACTTTATTAGTTGTTACGATCAGTACAATTGTGAGATATAAAATCGACAATAAGTTTTTGGCGCCATTACCGGGGACTATTTTTATTTAATATTGGTTTTATTTTATTTTATTTTATTTTGTTAATTTTTTTCTTTTTCTTTTTTAGCCGATCTACTTGTTTTCCTGTGTTTCATTGACAATGAATGAAAAGAAGCAAAAAAGTAGCAAAAATATACAATGATTGATCCCGACTTAGATGGAGATATGCTTATTAGAGATTTCCTCTTCATATAATAACTTAAAAATTAGGAATACAATTTACCTATCGTACTTGATAAGAATTTCTTGCCGATAGATTAAATATCGAATATATTGTTTATGATAAGTGGATGCTGACTTGATAATATTATGCAGCGTTGTATTATACCAAAAAAATTACTTGCTATTTGCCACTCCAAAGAAAGTGAGGAAAGTTATCGTTGATTATTCATATGATGATGATGATGGTGACATGCTTGTGGGAGATGTCTTTGCCATACAAAAATATAAAAGGATTGAAAATTAAATGATTTCATATGAGCCAAATAACATGCCAATGGGGGATCTCTTCATCATTCAACCCGTGAAATTAACAACTAAAGAAGAAAAACATGTAGAAATTGAGGAATTAATCACGAAGAAACCAAATGAATTAGTGGCATTCAAAGAAGATGGGATTAACATGCAAACCTACAACTGCATTAATTTAGTGATTAAAGCTAATGAAGAGATCAAAATATTCTTAGTTGAGTTCATATATTCCATTACAAATAGGGAGCTGTGTAAAATTTCATGTGATTCAGTAAACAAAATAAAAATTCCATCAAAACGGATTCTTGAACCCCACACTCATGTCACGTCATTTGAATCAGGTAATTTAGGTAAGTTATACCATATTTAAGAGGGCAAAGTAAGATCTTGGAGGACGTGCAAAGTGTGGTGCAAAGATAGTTTAAGCAAGACTTTCAAATCAATATTCAAAGTGCCAAGAAAAATCATTGTCCAAAGTCGAGTTTGAGACTATAAATCAAGAACTAATGAGAGACAATCCAATTTTCTAACCTTAAATTTTTAATTTTTATTTTTATTATTATTATTATTATTATTATTTTTGTTATGCATTGCATATAGAATTTAGGATTGAATTTAAAACGTAGGCAAGCTTTCGAGTTTTTCATTTTAAAAAAAGAATTCTGGCATTGACCGCGGGTTAACCGCAATCCATAATGAGTCCCTATTTGCTACGGGTTGGCCGCGGGTTTGCAACCTGCGATTGACCAATTAAAAAAAACCAAAAAGAAATTAAATTTTTTTCCATTCTTCTTTTATAAAACTAAAAAAAATTTGAGATTTTGTTTTACTAAAAAAATTAATTTAAAAAAAATCAACATTTTTTTCTTTCTTCTTTTTATTGGTTTTAGAAAATTGGAAAAAAAGTTAAAATTTTATTTTTTTTAAAAAAAAATCTTTTTCTATTTCTTTTGTTAGGTCATAACTAGTTTATAATCATCATTCCATATTAAGTTTACATAGACTCATATGTGATTATATGGGTAATTATTTTTCTTATTCGTTTTCAGGCATAATGGAAATATTTTACAAAACGAGCAATGAAAGATATTGAAGGAAGATAAAAGATCATGAGAAACATCTTATACACGGCGAGTATTACTAATCCTTCAAGGTTATTTTGTGAATAGATTGAGGACAATGTGTATTTTAAATTTGGACGTATAGATTAATTAGTTAGTTTTATTTGCTTATTTGTGCGATATGTTTAAAAAATTTTGAGAAAAATAAAAATAAAGCTTTTCTTATTTTATGTGTGTTTGTATGAGTTGGATATTCTTAGTGAGCAATTAAAATTATTTGAATTTGTTTATATTTCATAAATTGTGAATAGATGATGCAAATTTTTTTTGCTAATTCGATACTGTTTATATGAGATCATATTATATTGAGCATATAGTCATGATAATTATTGCGTATTTTTGGATTGGTTATATTGATAGAATATGTTGAATGGACCTAGGTTTTTACAAACCAACATCAAAATATGTAGCACAGCCTCTTAACTTATTGAAATGAATAGTTTGGGGGTATAGTTGATTCGATGTTTGGAGCTATTTAGATATGTATTAATTTCGTGCATGTGGAACATTTGTGTGTAACTTTTTGGTTAACAAGTATAACCTAAGTAGTAACCAATTACTAGAAATATGATTCCAATTACTTATTCAAAAAAATAAAGGACATTAAACTAAAAAGAGTATTGTGTAATCAACCTTAAAATAAACACCTCGAGTACATGATTGAAAAATAAGTTTGGGTGCGTATCTCATGAGAGGGAAATAAAATATTTGACTTTTAAGGTTCAAAAATATCCAATTTAAAAGTTCGTGATTATTAGATTGACTATGCACACACATCGATAGAGCATTGAATGAGTAATGAATAAGCCTTAGTTGCACTACTTATAAACATTTTTTTTTTTTTTTGAAGTATCAAGTGATTTTAACACTTGATGTGAGTTTGGCAAAGTTATTTAATGTACTTATATTTTTGTTTGTTTGCTTGAGTATTTAGTATCTGTCTTACTCAATACGAACAGGACTTCAAGTTCATGGGTATTTGATAAGTACATTTTATGCACTTATCTCGGCTTTTATTATTATTTATTATATATGTAATTTTAGTGAATATCTACTTAATTTATGTAAATTAGGTTAATTTGTATGAAAATTCAACTTTGATATAACTTATGTGAAAATAGACTATTTGAAACTTAATTAGAGTTGATTTGAAGTAATTAAAGATTAACCGAATTGCAAGAGATCAAATGAAACTATTAATGGAACATTCGTCAAAAATTCATAATTTTTGAGAGTTGAAATTGACAATTGAGAAGTTTAGGGACTAAATTGCAAACTTTTGGAATTTGCCTCAGGTCAACGATAATGATTTTAGAATGAAGAGGATTTAATTACAAATATTAGACGATGAAGGACTAAAATCATATGAGTAAAGGAGTTCAATTGAAAAATGGATTTGTTTTCTTTTTCATCTCAAACTCTTTGATTAAAATCAGTTTGAATAATGATTTTACCTAAATCTTATTCTACAAATACATACCTTAGTCCAACAATTAAAGAGGGCTCATAGGATTTCATTAGACACAGGTATTCAAGACAAAGATTCATTGTATAAATATTATACAATTCCAAAAGGAGGAAAAAAAATCAAGAAATTAATCAAGAATCTAGGGTTTAAAGATTTTACAAGAAGACGAAATATTGGTGCAAGATTTTCATCCTCATTTTTTCCTTAGAATCCGGTGATATCCGTTAATTCCTTCTTATATTTTTCTTCTCCCATGATATATAATTAATTATTTAGTTAAGATGAATGATTGTAACTTAGTTTTAAATCTTAATTTTAATTTAAAAGTTTAAATCTTCAATTTATTTCATGAAATGTTTTTACTTTTATTCCTAATGTTTGAAGTAATGGGCTACTAATTCATTGTTTTTGTAAACGATAATCACATTGAGAGCGGATTATTTGTTTAAATTAAGTAGTAGAATCTGGAAACTAGCATAAAGTGTAGAGATACATTTTTTTAATTAATGCGGTCATTACATGGATTCTTAGTGATTTAAGGCGTTTAGCTAAGGTGTAAATGGATTCACGTAGAGATGTAGGATTGACTTACTTAAATAGAAACACTTTGAACTCGAGAGAGGTAAATTGAATACGTTAAAAAAATTCGGCCGGATAAACATAATCAATTGTATGAAAAATGATGATTGAGATTAAGGGGATGCATATGGTGAACTCATGAATCTTAACGCTTAAATTATCATAAAAAATTCATCTTTTAATTTTATTGTATTGTATTTAAGATAAAAAAAAATCACCAAAAAAAATCTTGCATTTGGATTCAATTAAATTGAAGTTAGGAATAATTTAATCAATGGTTAGATAGTAATTCTCGTGGGAATGATTATTAGGACTTTTAGGTCTACTTTATTATTTATTACGATTCGTACACTTTCGAGATATAAAATCGACAATAATCACGTATATCATGATGATCATAATGACTAATTTTATCTTTGAACTGGTAAAATATTTCTATCATGACATTTTATTTTATCAATAATAATTTAAATCCCTTGAATTATTTAAAAATCATTTTTCTTCAACACTTATTTTCTACAAAGTTATTTTATTTTTAGAACTTATGGTGACAAAATAGGAGATTTTTTGAACTTTACGTGCAAAATTATTTTGTTAGGAATGAATGGTTGAAAATGAGTTCGTAAAAAAAAAAAAAATGATTTGAAAAATGGGGTTTAAACATGGGCTAACTCAAAATTCTTATAAAACGTTATTTTTATAGAACTCAAAAGTATATTTTACTCTCTTTTGTGTCGGCTTATCTTTGAATTGTGTTTAATTAGAATGAAATGCATCAAGAATCAGTGATTAGAGAACTTTTCTTCTCGAACTAGAAATTTTGAGATCTCTTGAGACATGCCCTAGTTGAACTAAAGAAACCTGATTCCTTAAATGGGATATGGGCAGGATTTTTACCATAAGTTTCTAATTTAGTGTTAAAGCATACACTACAAGGGGGAGAGGGGGCAGGATTTTTGTAAAAGTGATTTATTTAAAAATTATTCAATTTTGGTGATTCTAGTTAAATATATTTCTGAGATATTTGATAAAGTAGATTTAGCCTATGTTTTGGCTCCATTATCCAAAAAAATACATTTTTTTTCTTTTTTATTTTCAATTACACATTTTCAATAAAATAAAATTACACGTAAATCCAAAAATTTTTTTTATCTTTTAACTACACATTCTCCAAAAATTCACTATTTTAAAATTCATTTTCTCAAAAATCACAAGTGTGTTTGGGACACATTCTTTTGAAAGAATGTATTATTGAATAGTAGATTGATAGAGAATGTGTGGTTAAAAATGAAGGAAAGATTATTGATGTGATGGAAAATATTATTTTATTGAAAAATGTGTGGTTGAAAATGAGTAGAAGAATGAGAATGAAAAAAATAATGTGTATCAAACAGGATGTAGCCCAAACAATAACATGTCAAATGAGTGTTTCAAAAATCTCGAACATAACCTACAAAAATGTTGAGAATAAATTGAATTATTTTGAATTGAAGAATTAGAACATCCAAGAATTAACTTATTTGTACAATCATGCTTGACAATTATGGCTGATCACAACCTTGATGTAGTCAAAATTCGAACGATTAATTTTAAAAACAGATTTGGAAATGGATGAATGAAAGTGTATGTTGTCAAGCGTGAATTGTACAAACATCCAAACAAAATTATTTGAATGATAAGCTTAATAAGTTAGATGGTAAGCCATCTGCATCACCAGCTGAGGTGACCTAATTAATTTTTGTTTGATTCTTGTCATGTCAATCAACTATATTATGGGTTCATCTTTCATGGAAAAAAATAATATGATTGATTTGAAGGGAGTGAAATAGGATTTTCGAGGCTAAAGCTTTTGAATTAAGCTCATTTGTCAATTAGAATTTGGCACTATCCTTGACCAAAACTCATGCACGTGGGACCCTCATGAATAAAATATCCCAAAATGAGTGGGTTGTCAAGGAGCTATATATATGTTCCGACACAATATTTAATAGTCCTAATCAATATTTTAAGTGCTATATACTATTTACTTATGGATAAAAGAGAAAAAGTCATAAGTGGAATATATACATATTTTTTTGTGTTATGTATCGACGCTTGCAGTTTATATTAAAATGTCAACATTATTAAGAGAAATATCTCAATTTGTTATATGCATGTTGGTTTATACTTCATATTTAACAGACGTGAAACTTTTGCCTTTTAACATGTTCAGCGAGATAGTGATTCGTTTCAGAACGATAATTTTAAAACTTGAATATTCATCTAAAAAGCCCCACACGTGGAGTCTGAATCAGGGGACCGTTTTGCTATCATTTCATAAAAAAATAAATAAATAAAAGTTTTAACCGTTAGAGATTTGATCTATGCGTCTCATCCTGAACATATATATTCTATATTTACTTTTAATGGTCTAATGTGTCACTATTTATAATTATATAATGTTTTAGAATAGAACTCTGAATTCTAACAAATATTATCAAGAATTGACCATGTAGAACTTCCAACATAAATCTCTAAACGTGTCATGAAGATCTGAATGGGGATGTGAACTCCTAGTAATCACAGTGGTCGAAAAGGTTCCATAGTTGACTTTCGAAGTAGTTGATAGAGAGCATTGATGTAGTGAAAGAGTCCAATTTTACTTTGTCCCTGTTTGGTAGAAATTAAAATCAATTTAGTAAATTTTGATAAAAGTTGATGAAATGTGTGGTTAGAATTAATAATTAACTTTGACTTGAAATTTTAAATAGATTTTAATCTACACCAAATGAAGGCTTTATTTATGTTGGGTTTTGATACCCAATGAATTTCGGTCTATGATATTTAAAAGCTATATTGAATTTTTACCAACAACAAAGTCCAAAAGTTTGAACACAAAAATAACGTGGGCCGTTGAAAGTAGTTTAAACAATTAATGTTGCTCACGGCCCCATATATATAAATTCTGGATAACTTGATGAAATATTGGCCTATTTAAGAGCTTGTTTGGTAGGAATTTTTGGGGCAATAATTGATTTTTGAATAGTGATATGATGTGAAATATGTGATTGAAAAAGAAGAAAAAATTATTGATGTGATAGAAAATATTATTTTATTGAAAAATATGTGATTGAAAATGAGAATTGATTTGAGAATCAATTCTCAAATAAAAAACAAACACCCCTAAGTCTTTTATTGGTCCAACTAAAGCCTAACTTATATATATATATAGTGTCTTTACGTTAACCGTAAAGTGTATGACTTGTGTGGAAAAAAAAAAAAGATAGAGAATACATGGCTGCCCTTTCGCAGAAAAAGGTTGCCATATGGAGTGAAAAATCGGTGGATTTTTTGTGTATTTGGCCTCCTCTTTGTATCTTCTTCCATTGTATTTCTCGTGTCATTACGACTTACAAATCATCACCGTTATCTTGTCATTTGTAGGTAAGATTAAGGAGGAACCGAGATAAATATATTGATTGTGGGTTGGAGCCGTTTAGATTGGTTCTTTGGTAGAGAAGACTAATGTGAAACTGAGCCCGAAAATCACTGTTTTAATGACCCTTGGAGCAAGTTTCCACGAAAATTGGTATTAGAGATTTAAGGTGGTAGATTTGGCTCGAAAAACTGACCAAAAACTTATCAGAAAAGTGGTATTAGAGATTGAAGGTGCTTACACTTCAATTATTTTACATCTGTCTGACATTGGTTTGAGAAAAATTGATACCACAAAAGAACTTTGAAAAAAGTTGAGAGATTTATATTTGCTTAAATCTACTCCTAATAAGTTGTACTTGCTTGAAAGATTTTTCAATTTTAAAATGGATCCTTCAAAAGATCTTGATAATAATCCAGATATTTTTAACAAACTTGTTCAAGATATCGTTAATTATGATGAGAAGGTGTTTGGAACTGCCGTAATTTTACTTAACTCTATGTTTGATTCATATAGAAAGGTTAAAAATGTAATTAATTATGATAGGGACAACACCCGAGATTGGCATAGATTCCCTTAGGAGGTAAGGAGATAGAGATTAAGGTTGAAAAAGATAATAAGATGAGCGGTTAGTTACATATGATGAGAAGTAGAATGAAGTTTAAGCGAATGAATTTGGGTAAAGATCAAGACAGTAGTGATTCGAGTAGTGACTCAGTGATGAGGGTGATGAGGAGAAGGGCAAGGGATGGGACAAGTCCGATAATGAGCGGTATTACAGCTGTGGTAAGTTTTAACACTTTGTGAGAGATTGTCCCAAAAAAAAGATAAGCAGAAGTGTAAGATGAGAAGTGAGACGAATGTGGCTCTAGGGTCGAGTGATGACCCTAGTGATATTTATTGAAAGTAAACTTAGTTACTGTATGTGCATCCGCGTGTAATCTTTTCTGCATGTATGTGATTGCTTAATTCGATTGTATGATTATATGTGCATTTCAATGTATTTGATATGTCCATTTGCATGAATTTGAGAACAATTTAATTACTTGGTAAAATTGTTTGCATGTATAATGGGTTAAGATGCATTAATAGTGTGTTGTATGTCTATTGGTGATGTGGATTATAGATGTCTAGTGGTATATTGGTAGTTTGTATCGGGAATGTGGAGTGTGACATTTGGATCACGACTCGATAGGTGATTAAATGTTGGAATCATTTATCTGTAAAGAGACATTTATCATGTGGAGTGTGAGAGAGGCACGTCTATCACTTTTGTTAGGTGAAGACCCATTATTCACTTAGGTTGCAAGAAGTGATGTGGTGATAGAGGATTATCCCAATGATTTAGGATCTATAGATGTCTACCACGTAGACATGAGTAGGGTAATCAATTTGGTGAGCATGGTGGGCGATAAGAGGAGATATGTGTTTTCGAGGTGTGAGCAACACGAAATGAGATAGAATAAGTGTGTGGTGAGATCTTTTCATGGGGTCATTTATGCATTTGTTGCATATGTGTTTTGACCATTTGATTGATTAACTTAGTGTTAATATATTGTTCTGTGTGAAAGTATATTGGAAAAGATCTACAGATTATCTTATATTATATCTTCATCGCATGATTATTTGCTCTTGATTGTTTACCGTTATTATCTGCTTCTACTTGGGTGTTATTTGACCTTAGCCTTAATGAGTACATGGAACATGTATGATATGTATTTCGGGTTCGAAACACGAGGTAAGATATGTGATCCCAATTTTATTGGTTGTCTTGATTATGCAACCGTTAACTTTGTGTTTTGAATGCCTGCAAGTTGATTGGGTATCAAGATTTAGATTTGTTGGGTTTTGATACCCAATGGATCACGTGCTATAATGTCAACGTTGGATCAAATTGTTATCACAACTAAGTCCAAAGGCTTGACCCAAAAACAACGTGGACCGTTGGAAGTAACTTAAACAATTAATGTTGCTCACGACCCATATATATTACATATTTCCAACTTTGAATCTTCATCCATTAAACATTTTATTGGTCCAACTAAAACCTAATATAACCTATATATGTGGTGTCTTTACCCTAATTGTAAAGTGTATGATTTGTGTGGGGAAAAAAAAGAGAGAGAGGATACATGGCTGCCCCTTTGCAGAAAAAGGCTGCCATTGGGAGTGAAAAATCAGTGGCTTTCTTTGTGTATTTGGCCTCGTCTTTGTGTCTTCCTCGATTGTATTTCTTGTGCATTTGTAACTTACAAATCATCACCGTTATCTTGTCCTTTGTGGATGAGATTGAGGAGCAATCGAGATGAATATATTAATTGTGGGTTAGAGTCGTTTGGATTGATTTTTTTGATAGAGAAATGTAATGTGAAATTGAACCCGAAAATCACCGTTTTAACGATTCTTGGAGCAAGCTTCCGCGACAATCATGTTGTAGCTCTAACGAAGGTGAAAGGATAGATTACCACTCAAACGGTCTAAAATGATGTGACGCATTGTATTGTAGGGAATAAAAGTTTAGACACGGAGATGACATTGTAATGGATATTTTGATATTAAAAAAAAGTAGAAAATTGTAAATTCATGAGCATATAATCACCCAAATTATTCAGAAACTGGAATTTTACTTTAGTAGCCTCAGAAAAGCAAAGATTTTTATAAAGAAGATAGCTTTCTCCAGCCATTCCCCAGTGATATAATTCCCACTCATTATGTTTGTTGCTTAAAGCTTGCACTCACTCTTATCTCTTTCTCTCTCCTCAAAAATATTATCAAAAAACCCAACTGAGAGCTCCCATCTCAAAGGAAATTGCAAAAATCCAACTTAATACTTATAATTAGAGAGATAAAGACCCACAAAACACTGACTTAAGGGTCACCTTACAGATATAGATATAGACAGATATACTTTTACTATATGATCATGGATGCTGATATTGGTAATGGAAATTCTATGCGCAGGCCAAATTTTCCACTGCAATTGCTTGAGAAAAGAGAAGAAGAAGCATGTTCAAGCTCAAAGACGGCCGGTGCCGGTTCAGAACCACCCAAAAAGCCGCCGATAAAGAGAACCACCACCAAGGATAGGCACACCAAAGTTGATGGCCGTGGACGGCGGATCCGTATGCCGGCAACTTGTGCTGCTAGGGTTTTTCAGCTTACAAGAGAGTTAGGTCATAAATCTGATGGTGAAACCATCGAATGGTTGCTTCAGCAGGCTGAGCCGGCGGTGATTGCCGCCACAGGTACCGGAACCATCCCGGCAAATTTCACTTCATTGAATATATCAGTTAGGAGTTCAGGCTCCACCATGTCGGCGCCGTTAAGGAATAGTTTTTTCAATCAAAATTACCCGGTTAGCTCTCAGTTAAGGAGTATTGAAGAATCACAGAGGAGATTTTTGTTCCCTGAGATAGGATTATCGTCTGAGAATGAGACGACGATGACGGAAGGAGAGATAAGCATGGGAAGAAGACGGCGGCTGGAGGAAGATCTGCCACCTCTACTTCAAACACAAATGGGGAGCCATAATTATATGTTACAATCAAGCACAAGTTCAATCCCGGCGAGTCAAGGCCAAAATATTCCGGCTACAGCATTTCTTATGGTGACAAATTCTAACAGCCAAATGATTAGTAGTACTCGTAACCCTTCGTGGCCATTGGGAAGTTCAATGCATAGTGGTGGATTACATTTTATGAATTTTCCTCCACCAATGGCACTCTTGCAGGGACAACAACTGGGCGGCGCTGGTGGTGGTGGTGATGGTGATGGTGCGATAGTGGATGGCCATCTAGGCATGCTTGCGGCACTCAATGCTTTTAGGCCAATTCCAGGTAGTACTGCACCGTCGTCAGATGCACTCTCAAGCGATCCTGATAATCCAAATCATAGGGCTGATCATCAGCATGTTACAACTAGGCATCACTTCTAGATTACATTTCACAAAGATAGACTCAGAATTTCACTAATATATAAATATAAGCTAAGCATCAAGTAACATGACACAGTACAACTGTGGTGTAATTAATTTTGTAATCAACAATTACCTCCAACCCCCTATTGTAGTATGCCATATCAACCCCAGATCAATCATGTATAGATATATATTGAAGTAACTTTATATTTAGTTTATGATTCTTGAATGTAAATCTTTCGATATATTTTCTCGAGTGTAGAGTTTGATAAATCCATCATTTTTTATACGAACACTAAAGTAGTATTTAGGGTTTTTGGAGAAATATATGAAGAATTGCTGTATATTGCAAAGATTTGTTATGGTGGCCTAAATGAGATTTTATATTATGTGAAGAATGATATTGACTTCAAGTTATGTTTTAATTTTATGCTGGATTTAATTTTCAAACTTTACGTGCTTGTTTTATAAAATTTTATCAATTTTTGTACTGGTTATACTTCAATTTTAATCTTATATATCATGAGATCTACAACTTTTATTAACTTTTCAATCATACATTTCATCAACTTTTATCAAAATATGCTAAATTTTTTTATCAAAAAACTTTGTCAAACAGCCGTGTCATTTTTATACTTTTGGTTCAAGAAATTAAGACTAATTTAATTTGCATGGAACAATTCATTGACAAAGGTTGCTTGCTCACCTTAAATAGATATTAGATAGACTTATTCAAGATCATAACGTTTAACTAACTAGTCATTTAAAAGCTTAATACTACAAATTTTCAATTTTCATAAATATGAATATTGTGAAATTTAATTTAAAATACTTTCACGAGCTCAAATACATGTTCAATAATCTCACTTACAATCTTAGAGCTTGTTTGTTTGGGATTCTCAAATTCTACAGTAAATCAATTCTCATTTTCAACCACACATTCTTCAATAAAATAATATTTTCCATCACATCAATAATTTTTTCTTCTTTTTCAACCACACATTTCCCATCATATCACTATTCAAAAATCAATTCTTCCCCCAAAAATCCCAAACAAACACCCCCTTAAACTATTTTGACAAGAGGAATAGTGTAGATCTATGCGAGAGAGAGAGAGAGAGAGAGAGAGAGAGAGGCGGGGGGCAACATAATCAATTTGATTCTATAATGTTCTATATTACCAAAAAAGTTAAGGTGACATGTTTTATTTGTAACAAAGATAAACTTAGGAGCAAGCCCTACTCGACGTCCAGCTAACGTGCAATAAAATTAAAACTCACCTGTCCGAAGATAACATGCTCTACATCACTCAAATATTTATATCATAGTAGTGCATCTATGATCATATTTAAAAAAGGGACCAGTGTATATACCCAAAGAGATCAGAAGCCCACAATGTTTTTTTTTTTTTTTTTTTTCTTTTGTAGTTTCAGCCATTTCAGGTGGCTGTTGTGAGCCCAAGCTGTCGAATCATTCCTCCACTTTCTTGAATAAGATGACTGCTGCAGCCTAGAAATGGCAAAAAAAATCCGTTCAACCTGAAACTCGTAGGGCCCCACCCCGAACGGAGCAGAGATTACCCGCCTAATCAGGTAAATGAGGCGGGGATGGGCTGAGGGTCATTACCTCGAAGTGGGTACGGGAATCATAGTCTCCGCTCCATTACCCGTCCAGTTTAAAATTAATTTTAAATTTAAGTTTTTTATCAAATAAAAATAATAGATTTATCATATTTTTAAAGAGGACATAAGTTGTTTCTAACAAATTGGTAAAAAAATAATAATATTTATTAAGTAAAGACATAAAATAAAAAAATAAAAAATGGGGCAAGGTTCGTCCCGTTTTAAACAGGTATGGGGATGGAGGTAAGATAACAAAAATATCCGATAAGACGGGGGTGGAAATGGCCGACCCGTCACATACCTGCCTCGTTGCCATTCCTACTACAGCCGAAGTTATCGTGGTGGCCCTACCTACCTGTAAATTTGAACATTCAATAAATTGCATGTTCATGATGATTCATAATAGTCACTTCTTGTAAGTGATTCTAAAATTCTTTTCTTGATACTTTTTACAGCATCTAGAAAAAACTTGGTTATATATCTTTTCGCATTTTTTTGCTATAATGGCCCAGCATATTAATCATTGGGATTATGCTATTGGTATCCGGGCATTTACATGCCATGATACACGGGCCCATAGCCCCTCTCACAATTAGGAGGGCCCCGAGGTTATTAAAATAATGGCAGGCCCCCCTCATTGTGAGAGGGGGCGTGGGGTCGGGTACAAGGGCGTGTAAACGCCCGTGTACCTGTAGCAAGATTCTTAATCATTGTCATTCCTGCAAGAATATAAACAAGTACTGAGTCAGATTACATTGAATAGACATGGAATAAGTACTAAACTTATAAGAATGGATTTTACCACTTTGCGAGAAGAAATTTAACAGATATGGTGACATAAATTGAGTTGGCAACAGATGATTTGATGAAAAAGCTGATAATGTTAAAAACAGTCTAATGATGCATGCGTCATTATGTCAAGGATTATATCAAGAATTCTATATTTTATCAAATAAAATCTTTATTCTCCACACTTTTTATTAGCCTTGTGCAATGAAAATATTGTTGAGCTTATGTTTAAACTAGGGTTGTGGGTCAATTGATAAAATTCTTTTACTTCCAAAGTATGAAACTCGGTACTTACTGTCACTAAAATGGAAGGATTCTTTTCCGAGTTCCATCACCGAACAAAAGCATCCATGATAAATTGAGCATAAAAAATGAAGGCACTCTTTGTAGAATAAGAAGTATGGTAGATTGCATACGAAGAGTAGAACAAGTCAAAGAGAGGATAATACTCTCATCTCAAGAAAAAATCGATGGTTGACCCTGCAAGGTATATCTCATTTATTAAGCATTTGAAGATGACGAATTCGAGAACATCAAATGCAATCACCTCCAAGATTTGATGGGAAATAAATGAAATTTTAGGTCGTCATGTGTTGACGATTGAGTGGTTCAACGCTTTGAGATCATCCAAATGAGTGGATATATACAAAAACTTTTAAAAATATTAGAAGACTGGTTAAATACCCGCAAATTATTGGATAGCAGGGGAGAAGATATTGCATCACTAGAGTGCAATAAATAGACAATGGACTACCTATAATCCTTAACCAAATTTTAATTTATAAAACAAAAGAACAACGTGATCAAATACAACTATTTAACGTCATATTGTCCAATAACGGTAACTAAAAACTTGTTATTTACATTAGTAATTGAGAGATTTCTTTAGTCGAGATAGTAATTATTAATATAATTGATAATTCTGTTACAAAGATAATTTGCAGGCCAAGGATTTTTTTTAATGAACTTCGATGAATAATATGTTGAAGTGAAACTTCCCGCGTGCCGTTGCTATTTTTAAAAAAATCACCTTTTTTTTCTTCGTGGGTCCCATTAACATAAAAAAAAGCTATGAAATTCAAGGAATCTGTCACATAGACATAGTGGTTAAATGTACAGAAATAGCCTCCTTCAAACATGCGGGGGAAAATCACATGAGAGCAATTTCATCTTTTCAACGGGGGTGAACCAATTTTTAGTATGTTTCCTTCCTGCACAAATAAAAGAGTTACTTCTTTTACTGTTCATAAGTCGAGCCGAGCCAAATGACTTGATGGCTCGACTCGACTAGGCTAAGCATTTTTTTTTTTTTATTTAACGTTTGATTCAGTATTTTAAATTACAAATATTCGTTTAAACGATTTAAAATTTGTTGGAAATGTTGAAATGCGGCCATAATAAATATATGGTCGATAAATTTTAAATATAAAAAATAATTTTACATTAATTGTGAAACGTAAAGGCGTGATTATTTATGTTTCTTTTCAATCACAACCTCATTCCAATATCCTTTTTAAGAACTTTATTTTCCAACAATTTTTCGTTTGATTCGATATTTCACGATATGAATATCCATTTGAAAAGATTTAAATTTTTTTAAAAAAATTTAAAATGTGATAATAATAATAAATATATTGTCAATTAAATTTAAATATAAAAAGTATTTTAAATTATTAAACGTAAAATCATAATCGTTAATTTTTCTTTTCTACCCCACCATCAATCCCCATACTCAGACCAATTTCTCTCAATTTCATTTTTCTTCAGTTTTATGGTTAAAAATGGTAAATTTATGATGTCAAAATGGATATTGAAAAAATTCAATGATTTTCAGAAGAATCCTCCTACATCATGCAGTGCTGGTAAACAAACATTTTTTATGAAGTGGATTATTTTGATTTTTTTTAAAATGGATTTAATGTACAGTATTATTAGAACATGCTGAAAAGATATTCGACGGAGTTTATGAAGATAGGTGATCGTTTGTCTTTTTTTTTTGCCTCTATGATGGAAGTTTTCGTTGTGCTGTGGTTTTAATACTGATAGAGACCCTTGATTTGTCCTAAATTATGCACTGTATTATCATTAATTAATTAGTCTTAACTATATACGTCTTGCATAGGGTTTTGGTAAAGAAATTAAATACTGGTGCAACTGATACATGTAATTGGAGATTCTATGAGCAGGATATGAAGGAGACATAATGCATTACCTCAATAGGTAGAAAAATGAGGGTTATGTTGAACTTCATTATCTCTTTAGTAAGACATCAGCACCTAATCATCTATACCATATCTTTTTTTTAAAAAGAAGAGAGACTTTCAAACGCAAAATCTAGAAAATAAGATTTGAATCATTTCAAGTGTTTTAAGTTTAATGTAACTAATGTTTAAGACAAATAATTTTTTTTTTTTTTTTATATTTACGCTATCATATAGCCAACTATATTATGGCACATGCATTGCACGGACGTCTTACTAGTTTTATTAAAAGTTTGAGAAAAAGTTAAGGGCGTGTTCTCTTTGCTGTTTTCAGGTCATTTTCAGTTCTCAGTTTTCGAAAACACTGAAAACACGTTTATTTGCCTATTTTCGGAACGAATTTTCAAAAACGTGTTTAAAGTTTACGAAGAAGACGGAAAACGGAAAAAAAGTCGTTTTGACTGTTTTCAATTAAAACCAAGCCAAAATTTCCTTTTTTTTTTTAATTTTTGAAAACAATTTTTTAAAATGACAAAAAAAAAGTGTTTTCAAGAATCTCAAAATGAATACTCAAAATACAAAAATCAAAATTGAAATACAAAGAGAACAACTCCTAATATTCTCATTTTTTAGCGCCATCAAACAGGGCTATGTTTGACACTTATGAAGTATTAGATATTTATGAATGATGAGTTATACTTAATTAAAATTTATCTGTCATTTAATACACTCAAGGAGATAAATTTTAAATGCATAATTAAGTTAACACGTATGATGCGTGAAGACAAAGAGTGGTCAATATAATAATTTAGGAGTTGTATGGAGATACAATTGATAATAGTATATATCCAAATGTTTTATTAAGGTTTGTTAAGTACAGTCAAAGTCATAATATAACAAATGTGATCCTAACCTATTGATAATCGAATACGAATATCATAAATTTATGTGACAATGTCATAAATTTAAGTAGTTAAACAGTTAAAATGTATAATTAATTTAGCCCCTGTTTGCCCCCCATTTTTGCAAATTACATTACATTTTCTTGAGTCAAAAATGGTAGGCTAATGGGACCCACTGACATTTTCAATTCAGAGCTGTGTACGTTTCTTCAGCTTTTATGACTTTTCCATATTTTTAAAACTCAATCTTTTCGGCAAATGACAATATTGCCCCAACTCATTTGAAAATGGGCGTGGAATTGCACAGTGACAGAGGGTATGTTTGTCATTGTATTGCCAACTATTGTTTTGGACAGGGAGTTGCCTCACACGTGAGTGTCAGACACTTGCTTGGAAATACGTGAAAATGAAATTTAATGGGGAAAAACGGGGGCCAAACAGGGGCTTAATAAAAGACCATATTAAATTAACTGATATATTTTTCAACATTTATTAATTATTTTATTTTTCGTCATTTACAGTTTTGAATCATGAGTAATTATATGAATTTGAAAGACATACTGGATGCCAACAAATTGTTTGGGCCAATTTTTTTCGAGTGGCACCGCAATATGGGAATTGTTTTCAAACATGAGAAAATTGATTATTTTTCATCTTAACGAGTTGAATGATGAACAATCACAAGTAAAAAGGTATGAGACTTCCAAGCAATTATACCAGTGCAAAAGAATAGAAGGATCTTCAATCAGTGGCATGTGCAGAAGGAACAAAAGTTGCACGCGTTATTTTATCGATACCAATTTTTTTTTCATTTGGTTCGTTTCCCTAATTTTGACGTTCTAAGTTCTTTTTTTTTTTTTTTTGTCAAATTTTACAACATTAATAGCTAAGGTCATGTTTAGGACATCAGCAGATTGGTTCGAGAGTAGGATATAGATTGTTTTACTTTCATCTTCTTCAAAATTATGCAGTGTTTTTAGAACAACGACCAAATTTTGGGAGGTCATAACTTCTTACTTTCAAAGGACAAATTTAGTAATCTTTATATCCTTGAAAATGTCTCAAGTAGATCTATCTACAAGACTGCATGAGTAGTACAAACGCAACATACATTGAATTATCATATTATGAAATTTATGGTTATTTAACTAAGGTTCCATTTTTCTCTCCAAATACAAAACCAAGCAACGTAAAAATTTTCGCATATGTTCTACATACTGATATGAATATATAGAATAAATTTCATGAATTTATGTGAAATATTTCATAACTTGCCATTAAAGGTACTCAAACTTTGAAGAAAAATGACATACATGCATATTCATGATATTAACCATTTTCAGCATGTCATTAAACAAGCAAACAACCTACTTAGAGTATGAAACACTTGCTCGAAATCACAAGAAATGAGAGCATGTCATTAAACAAGCAAACAACCTTCTTAGAGTGCTTCTAATCGAGTTTTAAGTTTTAGAACTTACTTGAAATCACAAGAAATGAGAGGATGACTCACTTGCCTTTGGTTGTCTGTTTACTACTCCATCAAGAACTTCTCTTTTGATCAGAAACTCGACCATAATGGAAATGGTTCGATATCCACAATTCAAGAATCAACTTTGAGATGTTAGTTTGGCAAAATCAAGTCACCACACTCATGTATTCTTATTCTTTTCTATTTACCAAAATTTTTGCTTTTCTATTTTCCTTTCTTTTGTGGTTTAGGAGTAGTGGAGTTATATGAAAGTTGTAGGTGGTGTGAAGGTTAAATTTTGAATTTAAACATCAACTCTTCCCTCAAAACTAATTCTCATATAATTCGGGTCAGGTCAATCAACATGAGCAATCCGTTTTATATCAATAGTTCTAAAAGGCGTGAAGCGTGGTTAGGTGATGAAAATTTTGTTGGCTGAATATTTTGTTAGATATTTAGACAACCGCCTTACTTTGGTAAAGCTTAAGGGGCGCGACCTGTGTACACGAATGTCGGACCGAAAGGAGCAAAATTGGCCCCTTAGGAGTGTCCACGTTTTGCTACATTTTTGTTAATTTTCAACAGACTTTTGATTTTTCAAAACTCCTATGTTAATTGTCATTTGTTAATGGGCAAGTTACAAGAGTCAGCATTTATATATGTCTCGTTTTTCCACTGTCCAATACACGAAAAATTCATCTGCATATTCATCTATACACAGTTCCTATTTCTCTACATTTTTCGTTCCTGTTCGAGTCTGGTGGTGATATATTTCAGACACAAAGTCAGTTCGCTGGAGTAGAGTCTGCTGTGCTCGAATTTTATTGATTCCCTCCGTTGTATTTTGGAAAACAGACGCTCATATTATCCTCAAGCACGTACGGTGAGGGAACTAATCTATTTTAAGGAAACTGTGTTTGACACAGACCTCGAGTTAAAAGTGTTATACTGTTTTAATTGTTCTTACTCGATTTGCATATTGGTTTTTGTAATTATTGAAATTACTTGTTATTTTTACTACAATTAATAAATCGTTGGATTTGTTATATGTATAGTTTATTATATGGTATCCAGTCTGTAAATCTGGTATTCGATATTGAAACAATTATCCTACAAACTTAAAACAGATTCTTTGGATAAGTCGTTTTTTTTAATTAAAATTAGTTTATTGGAAACTAATATTTTTGTTTCATTTTCAGAAATGGCAACCGAACAAACTAACATAGATGTAACCCAAGTTGTGGCTACTGGAAATCAGGCTGTGGGATCTAGTTCTGTTGGGGGTCAGACTGTGGCTAGATTGCCAAGTCATGTTGTGAGCCAACCTGTGACTACTGCTCTGGTTAATCATAATGAAAAATCTGAGAAATTCAATGGGTTGAATTTCAAGAGGTGGCAGCAGAAAATGCTATTTTATCTGACCACCTTGAATCTTGCGAGGTTTTTGACTGAAACTGCTCCAAAACTCAATGAGAGTGAGGGAGATGTTCAAGCGATTAGTGCACTTGATGCTTGGAACCATTCGAATTTTCTGTGCCCAAATTACATTATGAATAGCTTAGCAGATTCGCTATACAACGTGTATAGTACTATGAAAATTGCTAAGGAGTTTTTGGAGTTTTTGGACCGAAAATATAAAACTGAAGATGTCAGGGCTAAAAAGTTCATTGTCGGCAAATTCTTAAACTATAAAATGGTGGACTCCAAAACTATTATCAATCAAGTGCAAGCTCTCCAAGTAATTCTTCACGAAATTCATGCCGAAGGGATGGTGTTGAGTGAAACTTTCCAAGTGGCTGCAATTATTGAAAAATTGCCCCCCGCATGGAAAGATTTCAAGAATTACCTAAAGCACAAACGAAAGGAAATGAATGTCGAAGAACTAATTATTAGATTTTGAATTGAAGAAGACAACAAGAGTTCCGAGAAGAAGTTGTTCAATCCTAATGTTGCTAAAGCCAACGTTGTGGAGCATGGTCAAAGCAGTAAGGCCTACAAAAATAAGGCTGGGTCATCCGATGGTAAAGGGACCAAACTAGGACCTAAAGGTGGAATTTCTAAAAGGAAATTTCAAGGAAAATGCTTCAATTGTGACAAAATGAGTCACAAGTCTTCGGAGTGTAGATTACCAAAGAAGAAGAAAGAAGCAAATGTGATTGACTACACGGTACATGATGTGGCAGAGATGAATCTAGCAGCCGTCATTTTTGAAGTGAACATGGTGGGCTCTAACCCAAAAGAATTGTGGATTGACATCGGAGCTACGAGACATGTGTGTTCTGATACAGAACTTTTCGCTGCTTTCGAAGCAATTGAAATTGGAGAGAAGTTGTTCATGAGAAATTCAACAACTTCTGAAATCAAGGGACAAAGAAAGATGGTTCTGAAGATGATTTTGGGGAAAGAGCTGACTCTTAACAATGTGCTGTATGTGCCGAAAATTCTCAAAAATCTTGTGTCCGGGTCGCTTTTGAATGAGCATGGTTTTCGTATTGTATTTGAGTCGAACAAAGTCGTTTTGTCAAAAAGTGGAATGTTTGTCGAAAAATGCTATGTTTCCGATGGTATGTTTAAACTCATTGTAATGGTTGTTAAACCAAAACTGAATAAAGTGAATTCTTCCGCTTACTTGCTTGAGTCTTCCAATATGTGGCATGGTAGACTAGGACATGTTAACTATGATTCTTTACGTAGACTAATTAACTTGAATTGCATACCCGCGTTCCATATTGATTCAAAACATAAATGTAAAACTTGTTGTTGAGGCAAAGTTGACAAGATTATCATTTAAATCAATTGAACGGAATACAGAACTACTTGATTTAATTCACAGTGATAAATGTGATTTAAAATTTGTACAAACAAGAGGTGGCAACAAGTATTTTATTACTTTTGTCGACGATAGTACAAAATATTACTATGTGTACTTGCTAAAAAGTAAGGATGAAGCGATAGAGAAATTTATTCTCTACAAGAATGAAGTTGAGAACCAACTTAATAAGAAAGTTAAGGTGATAAGAAGTGATCGAGGGGGTGAGTATGAAGTACCTTTCACTGAATTTTGTGCACAACACGGAATCATACATGAAACCACCGCAACTTATTCATCGCAACAAAATGGTGTTGTTGTAAGGAAAAATCGCACCTTAAAAGAAATGATGAATGACATGTTGGTAAGTTCTATGTTACCCCATAACATGAGGGGGAGGCTGTGTTATCAGCTAATTACCTTTTAAATAAGGTACCTTGAAAAAAAGGGGAAAATACCCCTTATAGGTTATGGAAATGAAGAAAATCTTCCTATAAATATTTACGAGTGTGGGGGTGTCTTGCTAAAGTGGCAGTCCCAACACCAAAGAAGGTGAAGATAGGCCCAAAAACTATAGATAGCATCTTCATTGGATATGCTCAAAACAGTAGTGCTTATCGGTTTCTTGTATATGAATCTAAAATTTCAGATATACATAAAAACACGATAATGGAATCGAGAAATGCTTCGTTCTTTGAACATGTATTTCCATACAAGTCCAAAAACGAAGCAAGCTCTTCTAAATAGATATATGAGATTATGACTGAAAATAGTCAGAACCAAGAACTAGAAGAGGAGGTTGAGGTTGAACCAAGACGTAGCAAGAGGGAAAGGATAGAAAAATCTTATGGTTCAGATTTTTTGACTTATATGCTAGAAAGTGAACCTTAAAGCTATCAAGAAACTGTGAATTCCTTAGAGGACCTCAATGGAAAGAGGCTATTAAAAGTGAAATAGATTCCATTTTGCAAAATCATACATGGGAGCTTGTGGATCTTCCTCTAGGAAGTAAACCATTAAACTAGGCTACGGATGGATTTTTAAACGAAAAATGAAAGCAGATGGATCTATTAAAAAGTATAAGGCCGGATTAGTAATAAAAGGTTATAGACAACGAGAAGGCCTTGATTACTTTGATACATATTCTCCAATAACGAGAATAACATCAATTATAATGATAGTTGCGATTGTTGCTCTAAGAAATCTTGAAGTACATCAAATGGATGTTAAGACTACCTTTTTGAATGGAGATTTAGATGAAGAAATCTATATGGAACAACTCGAGGGGTTTTCATCTCCAGGGCAAGAAAAAAGATTTGTAAATTGGTGAAGTCATTATATGACCTAAAACAAGCACCGAAACAATGGCACGAAAAATTTAACAGTATCATGATGGAGAGTGGATTTAAAATCAACGAGTGTGATAAATGTGTTTACGTTAAAGACACTGGAAATGGTTATGTCATTTTATGTCTTTACGTTGACGACATGCTTATTGTTGGCAGTGACAATAAGATGATTAAATCCACTAAAGATATGTTAAATTCGAGATTTGACATAAAGGATATGGGTTTAGCTGATGTTATACTTGGAATCAAAATTTCAAGAACATCAGATGGGCTTGCACTAAGTGAGTCACATTATATGGATAAAATTTTAGAGAAGTTCAGTAAGGATGATACTGAAATAACTAGAACGTCGATAGATACAAGTCAACATATATTGAAAAACAAAGGTAAAAGTGTATTTCAAGTAGAATACTCGAGAGTTATTGAGAGTCTGATGTACTTAATGAGCTGTACAAGACCAGACATAGCCTACACAGTGTGTAAACTGAATAGATATACGAGTAATCCAGGAGCTAATCACTGGAAAGGAATAATAAGAGTACTAAGGTACTTGAGATATACTCGTAATTTTGGACTGCACTATACAAGATATCCAACGGTCATTGAAAGATATATTAATGCTAATTGGATATCTGATGTAAAAGACTCAAAGTCTACGAGTGGATTTGTGTTCACATTGGTAGGTCCAGCTATATCTTGGAAATCCTCTAAACAAACAGTGATAGCCAGATCCACTATGGAATCTGAGTTTATGGCTCTAGATAAAAGTGGTGAAGATGCTGAGTGGTTTTGCAACTTCTTAGAGAATATTCCAAGATGGTCAAAATCTGTGCCAACAATTTGCATATATTGTGATAGTCAATCGGCAATTGGGAGGGCACAAAGTAACATGTATAATGGTAAGTCTAGACATATACGTCATAGATATAATACCATAAGACAACTACTCTCAACTGGAGTTATCACTGTTGATTATGTAAAATCAAAGGATAACATTGCGGATCCACTAACCAAAGGGTTAAATAGAGAGTTAGTTGAAAAATCATCGAGGGGAATGAGACTTAAGCCCTTGAATGGATAAGTTAATACAAAGAAAAATCAACCTAGTTGACTGAAGATCCCAAGATCTAGGTTCAAATGGACAACCTATTTGTAAAAACTTGATAGGACCACTGTGGGGGATATTACCTCATGTCCATTCCTGTGATATAACAGTGATGCCTGTAAAGATGAAAGATAAGCAACATGCTTTTAATGATTCTTATGCGTCGGAAATCTAGCCAAGTAATGTGGGTTACTTGTAGTAAGAAATCACCTATGTGAAAGAGAAGTGGGGCCGCTTCTAAGGGAATTGTTGGGGCAAAATTCTTATGAACTCTCACAGAATCAGGCGTATGTTCATGGCCAAAACGAACGTAATAATGAGAACTGAAATGTGTTGGGAAGAATCCTGTGTGGAGTATATCATCGTTCACATAAACGGCAGAACATTTCAAAGACATCGCGTCTACTGGTCAGCCAGTAAAGTAAATATGTTTTCACAAGGGAAGGTTCAAAGGGTAACACATATCTATCCTATGTAGGTTTCAACTGTTGAACTATATCACCAAGTTTCATTCATGTGGGGGATTGTTGGAAAAAAAAACTGAGTTGATAGGCTGGTTTTGGCACTAATTTTGAGCGGGACCCAGTTGACTGTTTTGAAAGGTGGAAGTTGATTTGTGTTCTCCTCCGTGAGTACATCGAAATCATATACTTAATAATCAAAAATGATACTCGAGTGAATGAGAAATTGAAGCTCAAAGTATGCCATGTGAAGGAGTTTGTTGGTGGGAAAACTAAAAAAGTTAAGGTTTGTCCCACATAGGAAGTGGATGAAAACTAAAATCACTTTATAAAATATTACACTTTAGAGTGGTGTAATCATGTGCATCATAGATGCTCTCTCTATGTGCGCGTGCAGGGGGGTGCAAATCTTGGACCGAAATAGGTTTCGAACCTTAAACTTGTGTGCGGGAGCTACCTGCGTACACGAATGTCGGACCGAAAGAAGCAAAATTGGCTCCTTAGGAGTGTCCACATTTTGCTACATTTTTGTTAATTTTCAACGGGCTTTTGGTTTTTCAAAACTCCTGAAACTCTCGTGTTAATTGTCTTTGTTAATGGGCAGGTTACAAAAGTCAGCCTTTATATATGTCTCGTTTTTCCACTATCCAATACACGAAAAATTCATCTGCATATTCATCTTCACACAATTCCTGTTTCTCTACATTTTTCGTTCTTTTTCGAGTCTGGTGGTGATATATTTCAGACACAAAGTCAGTTTGCCGGAATAGAGTCTGCTGTACTCGAATTTTACTGGTTCCTCCGTTGTATCATGGGAAGTAGACGCTCGTACTATCCTCAAACATGTACGATGAGGGGGCGAATCTGTTTTAAGGAAACTGTGTTTGACACATGCCTCGGGTTAAAAGTGTTATACTGTTTTAATTGTTCTTACTCGATTTGCATATAAATTTTTTGTAATTATTTAAATTACTTGTTATTTTTGCTGCAATCAACAAATCGTTGGATTTGTTATATGTACAGTTTATTATACGGTATCCAATCTGTAAATTTGGTATTCAATATTGAAACAAATGTCCTACAACTTATAAGTTTTCTTAATTAGTAAGAAGAAAAGAACCAAAATTAAAATCAATTTTGTGTAAATTTAATATTAATTTTGTATTTATTATATAATACATTGACATTAATTTATGGTGTCGGTAGTATAATTTTCTTTGAATTCTTTTTTGAAAATTTGTACATCGACGAAATACGGCAAACAATTCAGAGATGACAAAATATTCATTTCCTGCTATGCCCTGCCCCGAATTCCCGTTGCACTAAGGAACTAGGATGGAAATGAAAAGGGAAAATTTTATACCAAAGAGATTAAGTACAGACCAGTTCAAAAATAAGAAACAACGTTTAAAATTTCAAAAATCAGATACTGATTAAATTTTATTTGTAAAATATTTAATTAAATATATATTTTATTAATTAAATATATTGAGTTCATAGTTATATGCTATTTGGTAACAAATTATCGAAATAATTGGTCACAAATTATTTTTCGATCACGAATAAAAAATTTTAAAAGTCACAAATCAAATATTTTATAGGTCACAATTTATTTATCAGTTACAAGTAAAAAATTATAGATCACAAATCACAAATTTTATAAATCGCAACTCAAATTTTTAGGTCACATATTATTTATTGATCACAAGTTCTCAGTCACATATTATTTATTGGTCATAAAGTATCCAATTTATTGGTCACAATATCAAATAATTGATCACATATTATTTATTGATCAGTAAATGACCAATTTATTGATTTCAATCAACCACATAATTGATCACAAATACCCCCACCTCATGCCATCCCACCCACAACCACTAGCAACGTCAAAACCACTATCGTTAGCACTTTACCACCATCGCCACTTGACCGTCAACACCACACCACCACCTCACCATCACCACCACCACTGCTGCCAACAGCACCACCACCAAATACATCACCGTTGTATCACACCCCCATATCTGCTCTAGCAACCACCCTCCACCTCCACCTTCACTTACAACTCTAATCAACCACCGAATCACCACCACAACAGTTAGATTCAACCATCTCATACAATACTACCATACCATAGCCACTACCCCCACCAACAAAACTTCCAAACCCACATTAATCACCAACAAAAACACACTAAATCTCCATTAAAGCAACAAGTTAGAGAAAAAAACCACCACAAAAATATCGTGGCGGCGCCGCGTAGCACGGTGCTGCTTCGAACTGCGCTCAACAACTGTTACAGGTCGTTTCACGTAACGGTGGCGTGAGAAGCTGCCACCATTGACAAATAGAGAATGAAGGAAAAAGGATGGAGAAGAAAGTGTGAGAGAAAGCAGAGGCAGTGGTAGCGTGCTCGGTGGGTATTGGCTGCTTCTCACGACGGTAGCACGTGGCTGCGATGTCGATAGAGAGAGAATGGAGAAAGAGTGGAGGAAGAGGACAGAGAGAGGAAGGGGAAAGATGAAAATTTTAGCATAGAAAGGGTGAGTGTTTTTGTGGGTGGTGAATTTGTAGATTTCTTTAATTTTATAATAATATTATTAATATTTCAAAAATATATTATCAACTGAATTTTGTATAAAAATAATTCAAACTTGATTTTTGAAATTAGTACTTAAAAATATGGTTGACTGTAATTTCCACAAATGAAAAACATGGTCGCTGCTTCGAACTCCAAATATTTCTCATTCTAATTTTTAGGGAAAATTGCAGTAGCGTACCCTAACCTTTTCAATTTTTACAGACTTTATCGTAACCTTCATTTTGTGCCAATGAATGTCTGTAACATTTCATAAATATGCAGTTAGAGTCCAAATTGATGAAAAACATTCATTTGATCGTTAGTTGACCAATAAGGTCAAATTTCGATTTATTTTTACCAAATTAAAAAGGTAAAATGGTACAATTTCTATTTCCCATATTAAATAAGTTTAAAAAACTAAGTTAAAAAATCCAAAAAATAAAAATAAATATATAAACCTACCCCAACACCCCAAATGAAAACAGTATAACAACCCTCCTTCTCCGACGTAACCTTACCGAAAACTGCCACCTTTGACCTACACCACCACTACAACTCCCATCATTCCAAGAAAAATAACTGTCAACTCCCACCACCATCAATCTAAAACCAAAAATCAAATTCATCTCTACCAAAACGTCACCGCACTGATTTTTCATTTGGAACATCTTCAGCAACAGCATATAATAACTGCTACCAACCATCAATTAACCCAAGAGGAAGGTAGACATACAATTAATGCAGTTCGTATACATAACATCCACTTCAAGTTTCAAGAACCCAGATCCAAAAATGACCACTTGGACCAGCACTTCCAACATTTTCTCAATTACCTCTTCGTACAAGTCAAACTCGGTTCTTAAATTCTGCAGAAGCTTGACTCCTATTGCCACAAAAGTCATATCGAATTGTACCACAACTGGTACCGTATTTAAGGTTTGAGATTTGGGTTTAGATGACAATTTGATCCCTATTTCAAAACTTGCTTTTCAACACGAGTTAGGTGTTTTGGAATTTTCCCATCGATATTGACAAGTGGTGAAGTCAGTCGGGTGTGTGAGTGGGGAGTCATGCCGAGTGTGGAGGTGTCGGCGTTGTGTGTGGAATGGTGGCAACAACGATGCCAACCACGATGTGGGTGGGCCAGGGAAGTAGGATTAGGATGGGTGATGGTGGTTTATAATTTGAAATATTATAATTGTATTTTATTCTTATTTTGTTTTAATTAATTATTTTAAGGGATAAATTGGAATAAATAGCAAAGTACCATTTCGCCATTTTTAATTTGGTCAAAATTAATTAAATTTTGACTTTTTGGTCAACTAACAGTCAAATGGATTCCAGCTGCATATTTTTTGGTCAATTAAATTTTGACTTTTTTCGTCATTTGGATGTTTTCCATCCATTTGGATTCCAGTTGTATATTTATGAAATGTTAGGGGCGTTCGCTGACACAAAATGAAGATTGTGGCAAAGTTTACAAAAATTTAAAACGTTAGGGACCACAGCTGCAATTTTTCTTTATTTTTATTCCCATTAAAATAATAATGTTTTAAGGGAAAAATTCAGTTTTCAGATGTTTTCTTTGGCCTATTTCAAAAATGACAAAACATCTTTCACTTTTCTAAAATCAGAGAATTTGACACATATATACACATACATATAAATATTTATTTATATATATAAATATATAAAAAGATATAAATAAATAAATATATATATATATAATTAATCCACCCACCCACCCCCACCTCCACCACCCTACTGCTCCGGCGACCTCTCCTACGATCATGCCGGCGACTGCTCCGATTCCGACGATTCTTCGGCAACCGTTCCGGCGACTGCTCTGATTTCGACGACTCAGAACACAAGTCACAACCCAGGTCACAGTCCAGATCACAGGTCCCAGCCCAGGTCACAACTCCCAGTTTAGGTCACAACTCAGGTCATACCATTAAAATCACAAATTCGCATGGGGAAATCAAATTTACACTCAAAATCCGCCACTTGCAACCACCCTCACACGATGGTCGACAACGCCACCACCACCACAAACACCATCACCCGTCGACCACTACAACAACAGCACCACTGCCACAAACACCACAACGTCGCCACCAACAAAACGCCACTAACAGAACCCACCACCACTTCACCCAACAAAAACCCCCAAACACTCGACAAAAACCCCCAGATCCACCACCTCACACCACCATACCAAAATATGGAAACCACTACAAAAACCCCTAGATCCACCATCTCATAAGGGCAACAGCGTCGACGTCGCAGCGGTGTCGCAGCGGCGTCGCGATTTACAAAATCGCAGGAGAAGAAGGGGAGGGGGAGGAGAGCATCACCGGCTCCGGCGGCCACCAGCCAGGCACCACGGAGAGAGACGGGGGAGAGAGCGGCGATAGACGGGGAGAAATATGACGAGAAGTTAGGTTTTATCATATTAGGGGTGGGGTGTTTATAATTTAATTTTCAAAATATTTTTATTAATATTTAATTAAATATAAAAAATTTGTATCTATACATTAAAATATCTGATTTTTGAAACTTAAAACACCAAATCTGATTTTGGAAATTGAATTTTCAAATGTAGGGTTCCGTGTAATTTCCACGTGTTTTAATCACTACCATATTACTTGATGAAGGCCCAAATGATTAACCCACTACTTGACTGGTCCATTAGAAAGCCCATTAGGGTTTTGCCACATGAACGACTACATAAGCACTCTCCCAAAATTCAAAGGCTCTCCCCTCAAATTGCCTTTTGCTGCGGATCCCCGGACTGAGGGTAGGAATCGGCGGCGGCACGATTAGCAACTATGGTACACGTATCCTTTTATCGAAACTGTATGATTCTACTCTCGAACTCGAACATATTCAGTTTGAACATCTACTAGTGATTTATCATTTATGTATTCATATGTGTATACGTGATGCCATCTGCTTGATACAGGTTCTGATGTCTTGTTGTATTTGTAACGCATTTAAGAGTTTTGTGAATTTCTATATTTGTATTTTAATAACGTGGATTCGAAGCATACGTATAAATATATCAGAAATAATCTGATCATTTGAAATTTTTACAGCAGCGGTTGTACGTTTGGCATCATCATTGCTATCACTTTGCAACACTTCAAGGTTTCTTTAAATTTTAACCATAAGTATGTAGGAACATAAAAAGTCAGATATTTTGAAATTAGCAAGGTCACTATAGTCGCTGGCATTACCATGAATTATTAGTATATCTGTATGCATATTATCTAGAAGATTAATATTTAAGATCGATCAGAGTGTTAAATTGAAATGAATTGTATATGAGCTGATCCTTTGTTATGGTACATCATGAAATATGAGGCTCCTTGTAATGTTTTCAACCTGTTTGTGCCCCTTTCTTTCAATTTTTAATGTTTGGAAATTTTTTTTTTTTTGAGTATGTATAGTTGAAAAGGAAGGAAAATTTTTCGATTTACGGGTAATATTATTTTATGAAACTGTGTGGTTGAAAATAAGATAGAAAAGAAAAAATGAGAATGAGAAAGGGGGCCAAACAGACGCTTTATTTAGGCGTTAGAAAATCATAGGCAATTAGTTCATGTATATAACGTCACTCTGCAAACTGCTTCAACAATTTTGTACACGTCTAACGCTTGAGTGTCATGTATATGCATGATGGATCCTAGATGGGAAGACTTTTAAGAAGCCCCGCCGTCCCTATGAGAAGGAACGACTGGATGCTGAGTTGAAGTTGGTTGGAGAGTATGGGCTGAGGTAGAGGGCTATGGCCTTGATGAAGGCCCAAATGATAAACCCACTACTTGACTGGTCCATTAGAAAGCCCATTAGGGTTTTGCCACATGAACGACTACATAAGCACTCTCCCAAAATTCAAAGGCTCTCCCCTCAAATTGCCTTTTGCTGCGGATCACCGGACTGAGGGTAGGAATCGGCGGCGGCACGATTAGCAACTATGGTACACGTATCCTTTTATCGAAACAAGCTCGATTATGTCTTAGCCCTCACGGTGGAGAACTTCCTTGAACGCCGCCTCCAAACACTTGTGTTTAAGGCAGGTATGGCCAAGTCAATTCACCATGCCAGAGTGCTCATCAGGCAAAGGCATATCAGGTATTCATATTATTTAGTTTTAGTAAATCATAATGGAGTTTATTTGTTTGTTATCTTAATCTATGTATTTTAATAACGTTTATTTGAAGACATACGATTAGAAACTATCATGATTGATTGACAATTTGATCATTTGAAATTTTTACAGCAGCGGTTGTACGTTTGGCATCATCATTGCTATCACTTTGCTACTCTTTAAGGTTTCTTTAAATTTTAACCATAAGTATGTAGGAACATAAAAAGTCAGATACTTTGAAATTAACAAGGTCACTATAGTCGCTGGCATTACCATGAATTATTAGTATATCTGTATGCATATTATCTAGAAGATTAATATTTAAGATCGATCAGAGTGTTAAATTGAAATGAATTGTATATGAGCTGATCCTTTGTTATGGTACATCATGAAATATGAGGCTCCTTATAATGTTTTCAACCTGTTTGGGCCCTTTTCTTTCAATTTTTAATGTTTGGAATAGTTTTTTTTTTTTGAGGATGTATGGTTGAAAAGGAATGAAAATTTTTCGATTTACGGGTAACATTATTTTATGAAAGACTGTGTGGTTGAAATTATTGACTAGAGAAGATAAAATGAGCCAAACAGAGTGCCATTATTTAGGCGTTAGAAGAATCATAGAAAATTAGTTCATGTATAGATATTTGTAAATCTGCAAGACCCCTTGTGTTACACGGGTTCTTTTACTGTCCTTAAATGGACCAAGTGTCATGTGAATATGCATTGCATGGATCCTAGATGGGAAGACTTTTAAAAAGCCCAATGAGAATTTAAATTTTGCACTTTCCGTTGAAGTTGGTTTTACATTATGGGCTGAGGTGCAAGAGGGAGCTTTGGAGGGTTCAATATGCTTTGAGCCGCATCAGAAATGCTGCAAGAAACCTTCTTACTTTGGATGACAAGGACCCGCGTCGTATTTTTGAGGGTGAAGCCCTTCTGAGGAGGATGAACAGATATGGACTGCTGGATGAAAGCCAAAACAAGCTCGATTATGTCTTAGCCCTCACGGTGGAGAACTTCCTTGAACGCCGCCTCCAAACACTTGTGTTTAAGGCAGGTCAGAAAATATCAATTGACCATGCCGGTTTAATCATAAACAGGCAAAGGCATATCAGGTATTCATATTATTTAGTTTTAGTAAATCATAATGGAGTTTATTTGTTTGTTATCTTAATCTATGTATTATGTTTATTTGAGAGACAAAGATTAGAAACTATCATGATTGATTGACAATTTGAATGTTTGAAGGTCACATTTGTATTGCATGGTTGTAGAATAAAATATCTACGTCCAACTAAAATTTTGCCTTGGGGGAAGTTAAACTTATTAGGTTGTCTCTCGTTCTTACAAAACTCTTTTCTACATATTCATTTTTAATTATATACACAATAAAATATTCTACACGTAAACTCGAGACTTTTCCCTATTTTTTAATCACATTTTCCAAAAATTCACTGTTCAAAACAGTGTTTTTTCAAAAAAATGGCCACCAAACAAGGGTTTACTTGGCCCTTCTTTTTTGGGGGGCTGTTGGGGATCAGACATTGGGTTTTCTTTTTTTTTTTCCTGCACTATTACGCCACGGAAATCAGCAAAAATGTAGAAATTCACTTCTTTGGCTTTTCATACAGTGCATGTGTAATTATTGACTAGTTGATATTATGAGCCAACTAGTGCCAGTGTACTGTGATGGAGAAGAAATGAGAATTTCTTGATAGATATTTGTAAATCTGAAGGCCCCTTGTGTTACCGGGTTCTTTTACTGTCCTTAAATGGACCAAGTTTAATGTGCATATGCATTGCATATTGAACTGAAGCAAAAAACATAGAATTTAATTTTTGCAGTTTCCGTTAGTTTTTTACATTACACCATGATTGCTATCGTGCATTTAGACTAAAATGCTGCCTTTAATATGATTGCTGCTTATACACCATCTGTCCTGGGCATTATGCTTTATAACTGTTGTGAAACTCATATCCTGGCCTATTGTTGCACTTTAATTAGCAATATTATAAAAACTGGAGCAGACCGCCCAGTTCAACCTGGAAAACTGTGAACCTGCCAAAAAACCCGTCCTGTCATCGTACATTAACCGGATAATTAAAAATCAGAAAATATCGATTGACCCAGCCGGTTTAATCATAAACAGGAAAATTGGACACAGTTTTTAAATTATTGTGACATTTTTTTACAAAATATTTTAACTCTTTTTGTGCCCACTTATTAGATTGGTATTGCCCATTTCTTATTTCTAGCGAAGTGATGCTCATTTTATAGGAGAATCCTCTTTCATAGCATTGTTGAACTTCTGATGCGGGATATGTAACTACAACTAACAATGTTAATATGTTTGAACTTCGAAGCCTTGATGTTCTGATTTTGTTTGGAAGTTACATAAAATAATAAAAGAAAATAAAAATAAAAATAATTAAAACTAATTTGTATTAATGTTCATAATATTATTAATTTAATCTAACATCCGATTCTATAGCGGTTCAACCTTTTTTCCTTTATGGGTCGATGTCCAGGCTGGTTTTTAAAATATTGATAATTAGTGATCAATGAAATCGTTATATTTAACAGTTTTGCTTGGTGTACATCAAGTTTAACATCATGAATGATATTGTGTAAGTTGGCAGTTTTTTGTACATTGATTGTAATAACATTCTTTCCAATCAATGGTCAGATTTCCTACACATGGGAGATGTTATCTAAGATGTCAATTATGAATGTACAAGTAGATTAATTGTATATTTAATCATAGCTGCCATTTACAAAAGAATAATTCTTGTTGAGCAGGGCCACGTAGGCCCTGTTCATGTTGCATGATTCTATCAGTGCTAATCTTGTTGTCTATTTTGCTTGCAGTAAGTCAAGAGGCATGACTGTTGATGTTTATTAGCTAATGTTATATTTAAAACTGCAGGGTTGGGCGACAAGTTGTCAATGTACCATCTTTCATGGTAAGAGTAGATTCCCAGAAACACATTGATTTCTCTCTTACAAGTCCTTTTGGTGGTGGTCGTCCCGGTAGAGTGAAGAGAAAGAACCAGAAGGCTGCTGCAAAGAAGGCTTCTGGTGGTGATGGCGATGAGGAGGATGAAGAGTAAGCCAAGCAACCTCGGGATTTTGTCTTATGCTCATGTAGTGTCTTTGCCAAACTCTTTATGGTTTTTGTCGAGATATTTAAATTAGAAAATTCTAAACTTCTGGTCTTGTTGATTCTTATCATTTTCAAATTCTTATTAGATGTTTTCTTAATTTAGTTTTTGGAAAGAGAGTTGCAATGTTCAAGAGGCACGTTGGGCATTGAGATGTTTTTGTTTTACTTAAAGTGACATGAATGCAATTTTTCTTGGGTTAATTATATTGGGGGTTATTGGCGCAAAACGTCCCTACCTTTGAAGGGTCTTGTGGAAAACGTCCCTACCTTTCATTTCTTGGTACAAAACGTCCCTACCTCTCACATTCTTTGCGGAGAAAGTCCTTTTCAACTATTTTTAACGTGAAATGACCATTATACCCTCTTATATAAATAAAACAAAACAGAAAATAAAATAAAATAAAAATAAAAATAAATTGCAATCTAACTCCTAATCTTTTTAAAAATGCAAATGAGTCCAAAATTTAGAAAAATATTAAAAATAACTAAGAAAAAAAAATCCACCGGCTTCCACCACCATTCCCTTTTTTTTTTTGAAAAATCTTCCACCACCATTTCTCGTCCCTCTCCCCGCTTCATTTTGCCCCCACCATCCCTAGCCACCTCAGAAGAGTCCAAAACCCACCGCCATTAGAACATGGAATTGTTGAATGGTCCATAATAAATTGATTATTTGTCTCTCTCCCTATCCACATTCTAAAAAATAAAAAAAATTTACTGGTTATTCGTGAGGTGATTTTAGCCATTTTTTTTTATTGGTTTGAAATGGAAACCTTGCTTTTCGACAATTGGAGTTGTTACCCCGTCTCTCTTCTTCAATCTCCCTTCCCATACCCTTACCTCTCTCTCGGCAACTCACTCCTTCAGCTTATCCGCGCAGAGAGTTGATTCAATAAAAAATTTATGGTTCATTTGAAGATAATTGTGAGTTGATTTCACGCAGAAAGTTGATTTCACGCATGAAAATACGTTTGTAAACATAGATCTGCATAAATGTTCACTCGGGTCGTAAGATTTCATGCAGAGAAACATAGATCTATTGTTGGGGTTGTGAATTTGAATTTGGGGAGAAACTACAATCCAAACTTGTTGGGGTTTTCCTGCATCTGTGTCTTTGACTGTTGGGATTTTCTTGCATCTGTGTTGTGAACTTGTTGTGTTTTGACTATTTGGGGAGAAATTCCACAATCCAAATTTGTTGGGGTTGTGAATTTTTTGTTTTTTAATGTTTTGACTGATTTGTGTTAGGGTTAGCAACGAATGTCGACTGCAGATCGATTCCGCGGTAGAGGGGGGTGATCGATTTCTCTAGTTTCGTGGGCCGGGGTGGGGCGGGGCGAAGGTGGTGATGAACAGTGATTTTTTCTTAGTTATTTTAAATATTTTTCTAAATTTTGGACTCATTTGCATTTTTAAAAAGATTAGGAGTTAGATTGCAATTTATTTTTTATTTTTATTTTATTTTCTGTTTTGTTTTATTTATATAAGAGGGTATAATGGTCATTTCACGTTAAAAATAGTTGAAAAGGACCTTCTCCGCAAAGAATGTGAGAAGTAGGGACGTTTTGCACCAAGAAATGAAAGGTAGGGACGTTTTCCACAAGACCCTTCAAAGGTAGGGACGTTTTGCGTCAATAACCCTTATATTGGATATCACCGATCTTTCACCCTCATTGTAATTGCTTCATTGAACTTTAATTTGAAGCAAAAAAGTTATTTAATTTAAAAACAATCAAGTACTCCGTTTACTGACCTACCAGAAGTTGCTCGTGTTCGTAAAAACTTACGAAATGCCAATGTGTGCATCCTGATTAGCAAATGAATAATGATATTTAGCACTACTGCTAGTGTCAGGCACTCATTTAGGTGGCAACCATGTAGCATTAGAATTACAATGAAGCTGGTTGTACAATAATTGATGACAATCATGTGTTGTCAAAATTCGGATCATTGATATGAAATAGTTTTTAACAATTTTTTAAAATGTGATGGCGCCAAGTGTGTGGTTGTCAATTTAGTTTGTACACATAGTATGATTCGTAGCATTAAATAATATATTCATTTAAATGCAATATATCACCGTTGGTGTTAGAATACATTATTCTTAGCACATTAATAATTGTAGAGGTTGTTGAACTTTCATTCAAGTTGTAATCTGGTCACTGAACTTTCACCAGAGTAGATGGGGTCATTGAACTTTAGCCAATAATATGGCTAATTAACTTAATAAATAAAAGAATAAGAAAAATATATATATTTTTTAAGTATTGAAATATTGCTTATTACAAAATTCACATAATATTAAACGCACATTTTCTAAAATGAAGTGGACATGTAGGAATGAAAAATTGAGAAAAAATACAGACAACGAAGCATCTACAATGGCTTCCAAAAAAGTTAGTGGTACTTTGTTATTCTCAAAGATGTACATTTATCTTCCATTGATGTTCATACAAAAGATGACTTTGTTTATCCCAAAATCCTCGTGTCACTTGTGTGATAATGACTATAATTACATATTGGGCTTCATTTTTTGAAAAAAAAAATTATATTTGTTTCTTTCTTATTTTCAACCACACATTTATGGATATTAATGAATTGAATTTTGATCTGAATTCAATGAAATTAATGGGATATGGATTTAGGGTTTAGTTTGATAACCCGATCAAGATCTGAATCCGTTAACTGAATAAAACAAATATAGATACAAGCCAATCCGATCAAATAATAACCCAATCCCCAAGTTGTTATAATAATATAATATATTTTATATATTATTGCATAATTTATTACATATAATTTTTTTCCATTTTGAAACTTGTATTATACTTTACACATAATTTTTAAATAATAAAAAATATTAGATAATAGTATAGTATTCTTAATTGAAATATTTGGAGAGTTTTTAAATTTTTATTAATTAAAATAGGGTAAAAAATAATTAATTTATTTTATAAATTAAACAGCCAAAGGAGTTTACAGTTGGAGTTGCTTCCCAACTTCTCATTTTCACATCCAATACTTACCAGAATATCAGCAATTCATAAATTTGATTATTTTGGCATGTGTCTGTGTTTAATAAATTTCTCAAGTTGCTTTATGAGTCTTGTTTACTACATCATATTTGTTTTTTTCTAGATTTTGGTTCTCTGAAGTTTATATTTTAGTTGGTATCTATGTTGTTTTTTCTTTTAATATTGGATTAATTGCTTTTCTTTCTTTCTTCTTCTTCTTCTTCTTCTTCCTTTTTTTTTTTTTAATTTCAAATGGAGTTATTTACTTCTGATTAAATTTTTAACGTTATTTTGAATTTTGAAATCCATTAATTTTCTCTTGTTAGTGTAGAGATACATTAGAAAAGGCTAAAAAAAATTGTTTATATTGTAAGAAATTTTATCGTTGTTGTTGGGGGCGAAATTGCGTAATTTATGACTCGATTGCTCCATAAAGTTTATTGACGTGATTGCAACTAATGTGAAAGTTTTGTGGTCTAATTGTAAGTGGAGTGAAAGTTCAATATGCTGACTGAGGTGAAAACGCTAGCATTTCTTTAGTTTTAACGAGCACTTCAGCTATTACCGGTTGGCAAGTTAACGGAATCCACAAGCAGTGGTCTAATTGCTTTTCAATTAAAATTTAGTGGTTTGATTGCTTTAAATTGAAGTTTAATGACTCAATTGTAGTTAGGTTAAAAGTTCGGTGACCTCCATTGTAATTAACCCAATTCTTAACTGTTTCGTTCTTCATCAATTTGGGTCCTTTTTTTTTTTCTCCAACTAGTATTTGAGCGAAGTTTTGATTTTCAAATTATTGTACAATTAGTATAAATGGTTAATTAGAAATCTATCTGTTACACTACATTTTTATATCTGTCTTAATCTACAACATCAAAATACTAGGCCAATATTTATGCTAGGTTTGAATGATACACCTAAATTAATCTAAAACGCAAAATGACTAGACAAACATTTTTATTGCTTGTTTTTTTTTAATTTTGGCTTCACGCTCTATATTTTTGATTGCTTCACTTCCTTCTTGATTGTTGATTGCGAGTTCAAGATTTTCATCTTCAATATGTTTTCTCTTATTATTCTTGTATTGCTGGGATGACACAAAAAATTGGAATCACATATAAATTACACACACAGACATATGTATATATATGGGGTACTTAAAAAACAAAGAACCCTTAAAATTAGGGATGTTTTAAAAAATCATATGAAAGGTTTTTAGGAAGTAAAAAATACTATGTAAAATGAAAAGGTAACACAATGTCACTTTTTTACGTTTTCTTAAAAAAAGTGACAAACTCAAAAAAGTGATAAAAAAAGTGACAATTTCAAAAAGTTATGCAAACTCAAAAAAGTGACATAAATTCAAAAAAAAAATTGACAAATACCAAAATAGCACAATTCATTTGTGCAACTCCAGTAATCATATCTTTCAAATAATCAAGACGTCCAGGTCAATCCACATGCTGATTATGTTAGGAAAATATAACATATTATTTCACTTTTTTATCTTCCTAAAAAGTGATAAAAACTTAAAAGGTGACAAAACCCAAAAAAAAAAAAAAAGTGACAAAATTTTAAAAAGTAACACGATGTGACTTTTATGGTCTTGTTCTGGTCTTCCTTTTTCCTTTCTTCCCTACTCAGTTGGCCTCATTGCTTCTCCTCATAACAAGTCAACATGGCTGAACGACTATTAGTTACTTATATATGATATAACAATCCTAAATAAGCAATAAGCAGAAAACTGGAGCTACAAGTAGGGACTCAAATAGGGACGCATGAGACATATGGAGGGACGTAGGCTTGAATATGCTTTCCCCTAAATTGTCATTCAATTCATACAAATGGAGAGACACAATGACATGTTAGTGTTTATGTGTTTATATTTTATGAATCATACAAAAATCATGGCATAATTAATAGAAAAATGCATTTGGAGCAATTAATCAAACACTTGATATGCACAGTACTTGAAACAAAACTCAAAAAATTCTAACAATGAGCAAGAATTTAAGACAAATAAGAAAAATTTCGAAACCCATAAAGTTGAGCCAATTTATCTTTTATTTCTTGAAATTTTTATGGATGAATGATGTTGGAATATAATTAATCTTCAAAACCCAACGAAATTTGGAGAAAACGGGATGATGTTAATGAAAAATTTGAAAAAAGATTTGGGGGAGGATACGTTTCTAAGTCGGGGAGAAATGTGGTTTGGGCTTTGATTTTAACAATTTGACGTAATTAATACTTCATTAAAATGTTTAATTAGAGTTTAAGGGTATTAATCAAAACACCTATAAAAAAAGGATACTTGGCATAATATTCTATATATATATCGGCCCATTTTGAAATACAATCCTAAAAGAATTGGTCTCTATACATATTTAGGCACATACCATATTTAAATGCCCAAATCCCATAATTTTAATTCTTTATTATATTACTTTAATTGGGTTCAACCTTAAGATAACTTTTATTACATAATTAATTACATATACATAACAAATTAAAACCCAATAATCTCCCACTTGGGCCACATATATTACCTTATAAATGTGCATAATCTTATGATGTCAAAATTTTGCTATCATAACTTAAATTATTATCGAGCAATCTCATCCATTAATGATGTCAATATAGAATAAAAGCGATTTTCGTTACGAGTATTATAACTAAACACATCAATAATCACATATATTGATATAATCAAATGACATAGATCAAGTATAGATATTGTGACATACAAAAATGAAGCCCAATTAAATGATCCAAAGAATGAAGCCCAGTTAGGAAATTCGAAGGATGGACCCAAACCCAAGACGGAGTTATGTAATTGAGGCCCATCATCGCCCAATCCGTCGAGACACCCAAATGCCCAAGATCTGGGCGAGCCTGTCGTCGCTCAAGCCTGTGTGACGCTCAAAATTTGGGTGAATACAGTGTTTTGGTTACTGTTCGAAACAACGGTTATTAAGGCAGTTAATGGGTAATCTTATACATTCCACGATCCAAGAATCTCGGTTGCAAGAAATTAAAAGATGTGGTAATGGAAACGGTTGAAAACGATAGTTTCATGACAAGTCATCCACGATGGAGAAAGTGGGTAGTTACAGGACGATGAGCAGTTTCTAGGAGTTTTCAAACGATTTTACAAGAGAAATTGTCAAATGAATATAAAAGAGAAAGAAGAATCTATAAGAGAAAAAAGATCAAACGAACTCTCAAACAGAGAACTATGTAATTTCATTTCTTAGTTAACTTCCAATTATTTCCTTCTAGAATTTGTGTGCTTGCGCCCCTTGGAGGCACTTTGTTTCGTCCACATTGTAATCTTCATCAATAAAACACTCATTGTTGGGACTTTGTCTCGAGGGGTTGTTATTATTCCTTACACAATCGTCTGGTCTATCTTTTAATTGTTGGTGATGCTCAATTTCCTCGTGAAACAGATATATAATATGAAAATTACATGTAATGTGATCAAAACATGCATATTTCCAATTGATCATTCCTTATTCTTTAATGGGATGAAACCAAAAACTTTAATCGGATTGAAAACTAAATACTTTATTACTAAAAATAACCTGAATATCTATAATCACAAAATGTATTAGAATCAAACAACAACCAAATATAAACTCTCGCTAACCTGGAATATCGTCAAAAATATACAATACCCATATGAGCAATATGCTCATGAAAGACCTTTGGTGATAGACCTTTAATAAACGGACCCGTAATTATAAAGTTTGTTTCAATATGCTTTATAGAAATCTGATCACTCCAAACTTACTAGGAACTTAGTATCAATAAACTTTGACATCAAGTTCCTGTTGGAATATAAAATTGCTATCGTCATAGAATAATTTAAGTGGTCTTTCAATTCTATCCAAGATGTACAACATAGTGACAAAATTTCGTAGTCTGTTCCATAATTAGAAACAAAATATACAATGATCTTCAATTGATATAGTTTTTTGTATGTGATCATGCACTCCTTAGTTCTCTATAAATACCAAAAATCCGCTAGTTGCTTTCCAAATATCCATCTTAGATTAACTCAAGTATTTGTTCAATATTCTAAAAGGGCATGTGGTCACATCTCACCATATTTCAAAAGGGCACGCAGTCACATCTCATCATATAGGAAAAAGTTTGGAGTTCAAAGGTTGAATTATGTCGTCGCATCACTTTAAACTATGATGTAGCATAGTTATAAAATTTGGCCGAATCTCATGTTTCCTTATATGGTTAAAACTCAACTTGGTAAGATTTTGGGTGATATCTTTGACCTAGACTCGAGCTATATAAATACCAGAATGTCTCCTACACCTAGGAAGAGCCTCTTTCATGCAAAGCAACTCAATAACATTGAGATTTTTCGAGAAATCCCTTGAAAGAAACGGGTAAATTCATATTTGTGAGAGGTTTCATTTATGGAATTGCAAGAAGATTATCAAGTATAATTCACATTGAAAAATTGGCACAAGGATTGGGAGGACAATTCAAGAGATATCAAAAGTCCATCAAAGTCATTCAAGAATTCAATCTCTCTCTTCACTTATTAAATTTTCGTGTGATGCTTATTAAACTTAGAATGATTGCTTGTAATTTCAATATGCTATGCTAGATTTTTACTTTGCTAGGATGAGAAGAACCCTTGTTATGAGATTTTTTGTTATAATAATTAGTTTGACATTAAGTTGTTTGAGTGCTTGGATGTTTATTGTGGTTTAGCTTGTTTTTCAATTAGTTGACCACTAGTTGAATTGTTTGTGAGTTTTATTGTCATCGATAATAGGATCATTAGCACGTAGTAATAAGCATAATAAGGTTCGATAGAGTATATAGATATACATCTATACTTCACATAGTTTCTATAGATGTTTTAGCTCGTTTAATATTTTCTTGCATATTCGTATCTATTATAGAGCTATAGGAAGTTCACATATTTGATTAGATTTAATTGCTATCGAGAGAAGTTTTTAAATAAATTAGGAGCATCGACCAACTCGCATGATATCAACTTGTCACTTCAATTATTGGACTAAAAATGGAATAATAAGAGGATTCTACATCTTAACAATACATCTCACAATTTTGATAACTTTAACTTTACTTTCTAATTAGTTGATAAAATAGACATATTAATTAGAACTTGATATTGCTATTCGATTAATGGTATTAATAGCTTTAACTCGATCAAACACATAATTCTCGTGGGTTCAACACTTAATTTAACATTATATTACTTGATCACTATCTCGTGCACTTGCGGATTTTCAAAAGGTCACTGGTATATTTTGGGTTTTGAAAAACAATGGTGCAAAATCATATTTCCTCTAACCTCATGTTTCCTTTATTTAACTTGTACGTCTCAAAAAGGGATTTAAGGGGGATTGGGCTGAGCTAAAGCCCAACCCATTTCTAGTTTTCATATATTAGTCAAACTTAAAAAATAAATAAATTAGTATGACAGTGAACCCGGTTCACCCCCTACTTCGGAGTAGGTGAGCAATCTTTATCGGGACCTTGTTTAAAAAATTGTTTGGACAATGGCTCAATACATGCATGTTAAATTCATTTTTAGTCTATCCTAATACAGGAACAATTCTCCATCAGACTATCTATTTCATTACCTAATCATGAATAGTTAAATGAACATATGGACCCATGTGAATTACAATTAGTCGTGTTGAATTTGGACAATATTTTGTGCAATTAATCTTTATCCACAAGCACGTTTTGAACAAGGCGGCTATCCTTCAAGTTTTACTTACGTGTTATGACATATTTCATACACAATTAAGTGATGTATTTTATTATCTATCTTTTGCCTTTTAAATTAATTCAGCATTGGAAGATTTATTAGTTGATCTATGAATATTATTTGCTAAATTTTGAACAATACGTTCTTTACGATAATCTACAATTCTAACATTAATATTCAAGTTAGCATATTAGTCGTGTATTTTAATATACAAACCTGTGTTTGTTTCAGTTAAAAAATTGATTAAAATATAGGTCAGAATGAACAATTAATTTTAATAACACATTTCATAAAATGCACAACTTGTCAACCACACATTCCATCATTTTTTATTCAAATCTACTAAAAATCTAATTTATATTTAAATTAAATACGGGCAAAATACTCGAAAAATTTATTACACTATATATATATATATATATATATATATATATATATATATATATATATATATATATATATATATATATATAATCAATGAATAATGCTATTTGTACATTCTTTGCTTTACATGAAGTTTGACATTGTGTGTATATTCAAAACGGTTTGGAGGGAAAGTGTGTTAAATTCAAAAACTGTCCAATGTGATAGCGCCACGTGGAACAATGTAAAACTTGATGTGAAACTTAATGTACTTGTAGCATGATTCATAATCAATCACCACACCTATTTATTAGGGATGGCAATTCGAACTGTTAAAATCGAAAACCGCGGTTAACTGAATCGAATGGGGCGAAAAAAATAGAACCGATGGTGCAATGGGGCGGTTATGGTTTTGATTTTAATGAACCGCTTCATTTAGAGGCGGGTATGATATTTAGCGATGGTGCATCGCCCCGAACCGATTACCGGTAAAAAAATTTAATTGGACTTTCCATCATTCTTTTCCAAAATTAATTAGGCAATTTTGACAATTGGGCTTCCCAAAATTCTAGCCCAATTAACATTAAATAAACCAATAATGAATGACCTAACACTATTTATAGTTTTTAACCCAGTCCACTACCGAGATAGTCCAATTTAAATATACAACCTAGACGTTAAAAGTTAAAACTATGTCCTGTGACTCCTGTCATAACCCTACAGTCTCCACTTCTCTTCCACTCAAATCCGTCGCGAAGATTTTGATATTCAGTTTTTGGAATTGTACATGTTTAAGTTCTTGGGATTTGTTTAATTTAACAGTATTTTTATTGAATCTGCAATGGTTAATGAAGAAGAATCTATGAAATTTGGTTTTTAATTAACATTGGTAGTTTAATGATTAGTTTTGGTTTTTTCTCCATTTACCCCAATTCCGATCAATTTTGAGTTTTCATGATGCATCCGAGCTTTATTTTCACAATTTATCATGTTTAAAATCTTGGGATATGTTTGATTTAGTAATCTTTCAGTTGAATCTGTAAAGGGCATCACATAAAGATTGATAAAGATTTGTTTATGAATAACATTGATAGCCTTGTGACTAGTTTTGATTTCTCTCTAGTTTCTCAAATTTTAGATCGATTTAAGTCTTCAAAGTGATTTAGGTGTCTAGTTTTCTTTTTTTAATGGAACATATTTGAGATCTTGGGATTTATTTGATTAAGCATACTTTCTGTTGAAGTTGAACTCAAACTACTGGATCTAAATATGTTCGATTGATGTGTTTTATTTTTCAAATGTGTTGACATATTTTTTTTATTTTTATTGACTTTTCTTAATTTTTTGTTTTTAATTTGACGGTTGGAGTTTGGATTTATAAAATATAATTTATTTTCGTGGTTATTAATCGAACCGAGATATTAACCGAGCCGAACCGAACCGACTTTCGTGGTTATGATGCGATTATGGTATGGTCAAAAATTTGGTGGTGCGGTTATGATTTTGGTCGAACCGACCCTGAATCGAACTGTTGCCATCCCTACTATTTATTGAGGAAAACGATACTTGCCTTCAAAATGTCTTTCCACTCCACAATAATTTAATAACTATTGTTTAGCTAATAAATAAGCAAAAAATGCTAACTTTTTAAAAACTAGTCTATTGCCCGTGCAATGCACGGGCAATGTGATTAAGGAAGTAATGTTAGTGTTCAAAAAAAAAAAATTATCTGCATTTTTTCATACCATTTTCTGAAGTATGGAATGCATAATATATATATATATATATATATATATATATATATATATATATATATATATATATATATATATATATATATATATATATACACAATAAAAAATAAAAAATAAAAGTTGAAGTCTCAAGTATATATGATTTTAGAAAGAAAATAAAATAATAAGAATGAAAGAGATATAAGATTGAATTTTATATATTACAAAAAAAAAAGAGCGAAATTATAATCCAAACAAAATATGTTTTCTGGTGAAGCTTAAATTTTGAAGGATCTGTAAGTTCCATAATGTTGTAGTGTTATTATTATGGGAAGTTTGTTTTCATGTTAGTTTTTGCCTCGTGCAATGCACAGGTTGTGTTATTTTAAAGGTAAATAAATATTAGCATTGTGAATGTTAAGAATTTCTTTTGAACATAAGAAATTCTCGTGAATGTGTTGTGTGTAATATGTTTAACTAAATTACAAAATCAGATAATGTGATACTATTGTGGTTTATGGTTAATTGTCATTATGCTGTCAAAATTATATTTGAAAACGATCATAAGTTCAATTTCTTGTGTTTTCACTTCATACGTATGCGAATATGTGAAGGTATGCAAAATAATTGTGTAAATACTTGAAAAGATTAACTATTAATTAACATGTGTGTGTACACCCTAACAAATAACATGAACAGCATGTAACAAAATGGGGCATAATATTCCATTGAAACTTTTAAAAAGCTTACAAGTACTTACATATATCATAAGGTCTTCCATAAATTCCAAGACAAAAAGAAACAATGCAAAGGACCCAAGTTACTCTACACAAAAATATATATTATATTTAGACCAATTTATAGACTGACTTTTTTTGTTTGTTTTTCTTCTTCTTTTTTTTCTGTCTTTGGAAATTAAAATAAAATGAGAGAAGAGTTTAATTTTCATGGCGTCCGGGGCTTTGTTGGAGTATGGCAATTATGGTGTAATGGGTTGGGACCGGCTAGAAGTCTCCTCAGTTCCGAATCCTCAGGCATCTCATTGTAATTTCCAAATCTTAGAAACATTGCAGATGGTCTACCTCTCTTAAAAATCATTTACTTCCCGTTCTTTCACTAAAACTTCCAGTGTTTTAGCCCTTTCTTGCCCTTTCTTGACTACATGAGTCGGATTCGTTGAACTGAAAGATTTCATATTTTGTATCGAGAATAAAGATGTCATCATGATTGAGTGAAGATCAAGCAAAACACATTTGTCAAAGATATAAGAAGTTGTTATTAAAAAGATTTTTATGATGTATTATGACCAGGAAGAGTGAGAAACATAAAACTTACCTCTTTTATATGAACAATGTGCTTTCCTTTACATATATACAACATGTTTTATGCTTTTTGGCCTCCATATGCTTCAAACCTGAAGCAACTCCACATTCTTTGGGGTATTATACATGGCTTAAAATAAGAAAGAAATTTCTCTGCTTTTCGTTCCCTTGTACTCCACGAAGACACGCTTTATGTAAAATGTCATATGACAACATTAAAAGATTTTGATAGACTAAAAATTGTACAAATACAATAATCGTGGATGCCTTTGAGAAGATGGAACTCTTGCTAATAACGAAAAACCCTGTGTCCAATCATATAACAAAATGTCAATGAATATATTCTACTAAAGTAATGGAAAACATTATTAATAGACTAACCATAATTGAGAAATTTATTGAACTGCAAATTTTAAAGAATAGGGTAATATATTAACTCGTTTCATTAATTTCAATGGAGGATCACAAAGATTAGGTACCTATAAAACCAATGTTGATATATGGAAGATTCCATATTAAAGGTGTCGTGAACAAATCAAAAAATGGATTTGGAGGAATTTGCGAAATGATAAATAATAGTACATATATGGCAATGGAATAAGAGAAATACGGAGATTATTATATACAACACATGTGTACTTGTTTTTATTTAGAAAAAACATGTTAGATGGTATCACCACTTACACTAATATGACATCTTTTGTTGATGAATTAATATTTTATTTCCAAGAAAATGTGGTAGATAGTCTAAAAAACAATGTAAAATTATTTTTTGAGAACTATACAAATGTTGGAAAAATATAATGAAAGTGTATTAGATGTTCATAAAAAAAATTATATTTTATTTTTAAATTAATTCATACCTGTGAAATATACAGATGCGAGAGAATTCATTTGAACTTTCGAATAACATCAATAGAAATTTCGATAACTTTGTATATAAAATGAAAAATATTATTTTATGCATAGTAAAATACTGTATTTTAAATATAATATACGAAATAAATATACTGTGAGAAGTTGTTCTATGAGAAGGTTGTTCTATGAATGTATAAATGAAAGAATTTCTTTATAGACAACATTTTCAAGACATGAGTTGTGCGAAGTATCTCGTGGTTGATGGTTTCAAGAAACTTTTAGAGATTTGCTTGTTTTTGCTCTTGATAACGCTACATATAATCGCCATGGCAGCGGTTCTCGAAGATACAAACCGACAAAATCAAGTGTTTGACCTTGGGCTTTATTTATTGTCATTGCAAAGCATGGTCTAATTGGAAATTGAGTTCTTTTAAATGGAATTGTGGTTCGATCAGATTTCAGTGGTATAAAAGGGATCCTCGGTAAGAAAACATGTTTTCCACAATATTCGCCAGTAGTGATTTCAGCAAGAATAACGTTTCTCTCAAATTTTCGACAAGTAAGACGTGTTCCATTGCATAACCCTTCAGAAGGATTAATATTCCGCAATAACATTACAGGACAATTTATTTTAAGGTTCAATTCATGAGGTGGAATACCATTTGATGTCAAAGTATTTAAGAAATCTTCTTGCACGCACTGTTCTGATTTTTCAATTGCTTCATCAAAACTATAGTATGTGAAAATTTGACCAGGAATTTGTTCAAGCAGAAGTTTGTTAATATAGTCAACACATTCATTTGTAGGTGTAAGAATAACACGGTTTACCATGGTATGTAAATGATCAGCATAAGCTTCTATATTTGGAAAAACACAATGTATCAAAGTTTTCAGAGACGTGATTTCATCTTCGAATGGTAAAATTATACTATTTGGAAGCTTAATACATTTACAAGTATGTTCTTGTTCTGTTCCATTTCCAATTCTAAGCAAGTAATCGCGAACGTAGAATCGAACTTTGCTCTCATATTATGAACTAATGGTAGATGTACAAACAAAGGCCATAGATATGAGAAAACCAAGCTAGCTTTCATTATGTCTTCTTTTTTCCTTTCGGTACAAGTAAAACACGTCGAAAATCTCCTCCAAGAACGATTACTTTTCCACCAAAAGGTAAGTTACAATCGCAATATCTCTAAACATTTTATCTACAAACTTCAATAGTACAACGATTTACCATAGGTGCTTCATCCCAAATTATTAGTTTAGACATTTTCAACAAAGTTCCCAAAGCCGATTGTTTGCTAATAGAGCAATTGACTTCTCCTATTGTTTCCAAAGGAATTTTAAATCTCGAATGAGCCGTTCGACCTCCGGGTAATAAAGATGCAATACTCCAGACGATGCAGCTTGCTAAAGCAATAAAATGTCTAGACCTTACACCACTAAGAGTGCTTTGTATAAAAAAGTTTTACCTGTTCCTCCTGGACCGTCGATGAAAAAAGCACCGCTTGATTCGCATTCTACTTTTTCCATAATTGTATCGTATGCAAATTGTTGTTCCTTATTTAACATTGCGGCACAAGCAAATGTTTCTTGAATTTCCAAATTAATTGTCTCTTCTGCAATCATTATTGTCAACCTTTCATCTTCATTTATATTTACATTAAACGGCACAATTCCATAATCATTTATATTTTTACCCATGGATTCTAAAATAGAACTTATATCCTCCAGAGCTCGTATTTCAGCGACTTCAATAGGTATATTTTGATGTACATAATCATCCATCATATAAGATTTAAATTTATCCCACAGTAACTTTGGATGATTAGGATTGCACAATGTAAGAAGTGTAGCAAAAAGTCGTTTTAAAGAACAAGGCATTTCGTAAATAATAGCTTCGGATAAACATTCTTCACAACGGTTGTCTCCACTTAATAAACCATGTAAAAGTGCTACTTCTCGAAATGTACCAACAATTGTTTCATTAAAAGTTCTTATATCGTCAAATGATGTTGGTCCTCTAATATGGTTAAGAAGAATGCGAAGGAAATATCGTTCTCCTTCCGATGGATTCGCTGAGACAATTCGTCCGATAACAATTTGTTTCTTTCTGGGAGTCCAAATTTTGTTATTTGCATTCCAAACAAAATATGTTGGGATATCTCGATACAAAAGCGTTCGAGCAAATTCGTTTGCTTTATTTAATTGAAAAAATTCAGTTAACATTGTTCTCCTTGTATTTTCATTCTCAATAATAGTAGATAAATCATCCGTATTTTTGTATGTAACTTGTTGATGATCTTCGGTATGAAGTTGTAAAGAATAAACAATTGGATAGATTTCTGACAAATTAAATGAAAAAATCCTCCACATAGCCTCAGGTGGAGATATCCATCTAGCAGATTGATAAGCAGATATTTCATCAATATCTTTTTCTTTTTCATCTTTGCTAACGAAAAATTAATACGATCATGTCCTTTGTATACATATTTGTACAAATATTTTACATTAATAGAAGAACATATTTCAACGTTGATATGACAAATAAATCTTGCACTTAAATAAGGATTATATGGTACAACCCATTGATTGTCTAACATTTGACCTCTAACTTTAATACTAATACCATTATTACGACGTCTATACAATGGGTATGAATTATCTCCAAATATAGTACTATTACAATAATCTCTTGGATATTTATTCTTACAACCACTATTTGTCACCATGCATACATTTTTGGGATTAAGATTTCCACAAGGGCCATGTATATTATGTTTTACAATAATCGAATAAAGATGAGGATACTTGTTTTTATCAGAATTTCACAAGATACTATCCTATCAACTTGTTGAGCGTAAGAAATCTTATGGCCACGGTTAAAAATTATCCGTAAATGTGCGTGAGGAAGCCCTCTTTTTGGAATTCAATCATGTATATATGAGCAACAACAGACCAAAAATATTGTTCTTATACAAATCATTTTTAAGCTCTTCTAATTTTGCTCTAAATATACGTACAATTAAATCCGGTCGATTTTGAACCTCATCATTATGTTTCAATTCTTGCTTAATTTCTGGCCAATTCGGATTACATGTTATAGTTAAGAATATATCTGGTTTTCCATAACGTTGAACAAGAGCCATAGCATCTAAGTATCTCCTTAGCATATCTCTAGGTCCGCAAGTAAAGGATTGTGGTAAAACAAATTTCTTTCCAATTTTGTACCCTCTTGTTTCCCTGTTCTCGACACTATCTACAATACCTTGATAAAGTTCAGCACGAATTTGTTTCTGGTTATTACGAAAGTAATCTAATCTCGTTGTTTCGATTTTAACATACATATCTACAACATATTGTTGAAAAAGTCTACCAGTATGAAGCAACACAAACTTACCTGTAAGCCTAATCTGTAGCTTGTATGCATAATACTCACGACATGAAACCACGATATCTTTTCTTCATTTTATGAAGCACTGCATGAGGAAGAATAAAACAATTTTTATATATGTAACTAAAACATCGATATTTTTAAAATTAGAAAATATATGACAAAGTATATAAGTAAACCTTCAGCTTCTTTTTCAATCATTTGAACTGAGAATTTATTATTTTAGGAACAAGAACATGGTCACCAAATTCTCGTGTTGAGAAGATGTGTGTTTATATCTTTGAATGCCTTCATGCCAACCAGATTCACCAAATGGGAAGAGCAAAGGATATTGTAAAGGATCATAACAACCATAATAATAATGAACCTTATGCGAATCACCAGAATGACCATATATAGTAATATCACGAACATGATTATTTGCATTTTCATCATCATCAACCCATACAGCAGCTACTTGAGACGCTGAAGGAGTATTGAAAACTCTTTGATCGAGTCCATGGTGACATTTTATTTGTATTCGATGGTCGTGCAAATTCGTTATATTACTTAAAGACCTGAAAAATTTACTATATGGATTTCCTTTTAAGATTTCAATTAGAAGAGTTAAAGTAGGTTCTACTAAATTTTCAGAAATTTTTATACGATTTTGAATTTCATTATCTGTATCATAAAAATATAATTGCATATAATGTGGCATATTATTTTGTGGCATAAGTTGATTTACATAATGATATATCTGTCCTTGAACTCTGAATGTGTAAATACCTCGGTATGATTTAAAGAGTTCCTTGTCGTACTTTACACCAAATGAAGTGAATGCAAAGTGGTTATTATATCCGCGTGAAAGTTTTTTGAATTCCATACATGTAGGTTCTTTAGAAATAAATAAATCATATAATTTATTTGGTGAATCAGGCATGAAAAGTTTAACTTTTCCATCACAAAGAACAAAAACCTTTTGTTTCTCTATGAAATTTTTCGCACCACAATACTTACAATAGGTGCATGTTGGTAACACATATGCAGTAGTTGGTATGTTCAAAAGGTTAAAACTTTCACATAATTCATAATCAAAAATATTAGTCGATTCTTCATTCGAAGTAGAACCCTCAGAATAAGATTCATGCACATAAGCAACGCTAGAATTATTATTTTGAGATAACATAGGATCATTTATCCTTTTACGATGATCAACACTTACGGTTTGAACTCGATTCCTCCTATCTCGCTTGTCTTCGATTTTGTTGTTGGCGTATGAAAGCATTATATGATTTACTCGTGCCTTCGGAAATACTTTCAAGATTAATAAACTCGGGCTCCTCATTACCGGTTCCAGAGAATTCATCAGGACAATAAATATGCTACCGATCTGAATAAAATAAAAAATATTTTAGTAGTCAAACAACTAACAAATAATACTAATACCAACTTTAGCATAACGTGATTTAAAAATGATGGGTGAAAGTCATAAAACTCTAGTATAATAATATTTATAAAATGCATTAATTTAAATTCTCAAATGTAGCTGTAGAAAGTAAAAGCTTCGAAAGAAATAATCTTACATGTGTTAAAACATATATACAGCAAAAGTAAAGGTTGAAATATCGAAATTTGTGAAAAATTACTAAAAATATATTTCAAAAGGAAAGAAAAGTAGTATGCATAAAGAAAGTTAAATAAATAACAATTTAGTACAAAAATTAATGAAGGTATAGTGTATTACTGTAGTCAATTATAACTATCGAAAAATACAATTGAACATTATATACAGAAGAACAATAAATACGAATTAGAGTCCACAATAATATAATAGGAACTTTAAGGAAAAAAATACAAAGATTAATTACATATTAAACTCTACGAAATCTAGAAAAGAATAAAAAATATTATACACGAACATAGCACAATTCAATTGATGTTGAAAATTTTAATATGTTTACTTTGAGAATGGTTTTTTTGTAACTTAAAAAATTGGAAATAAATTTAATATTGACAAAATCATGAATGACTAAGAATACAATAAATAAAGAAAATCATAATAAAAATAAAAAATCGAAGTGTATATGAAGTAAATTGAAGAAAGTCACATATTTTTTTACCAAATTGAGAAGTGCGAGGGGTTCGGGGGTCGAGGGGGCGCCCCTGTGGGGGTTTGGGGGCAACGCCCCGGGATCGACTCCGCCGGTCGGGTCGCGTCGAGGGGACGGCGCCCCTCGTAGCTCGGGGGCAACGCCCCCGAAAGGAATTTAGATTTCATATATGTATGAAATGAAATATTTTCTAATATTTTTGATCTAAATTATGAAATATTTTCTAATATTTTTGATCTAAATTTGTAATAAGTGAAATTACATTTATAGTTTTTGTAAAATGTCATTCAATAGAATTTTTATAGCTTAAAAAAAGAAGGAAAACATTACGTAATAAAATATTAAAAAAAAAAAAAATTTACTGTCCCGTGCACGCACGGAGTTTCAACTCCGTGCGCGCACGGGGAGAACCATTCTCCCCGGGCGTGCCCGGGGAGATTGGAACTCCCCGTGCGCGCACGGGGAGAACCATGCTCCCCGTGCGTGCACGGGGAGTTTGGAACTCCCGTGCACGCACGGAGAATGGTTCTCCCCGTGCGCGCACGGGAGTTCCAATCTAATTTTTTTTTTTTTATATTTCTTCTTTTTATTTTCTTTCCTACTCAATTTTTCAACAATTTTAAGTATTGTTAATTGTTGGTAATTTAAGTAGTAAAAATTTAATGTTGACAACCCAAAGAATACCGATAATACTAAAATGATATGTTGACAAATTTATTAAGTTAACCTAATATGCTTCAGAATTTATTGTGAAATATAGAGAAATATTAAATCTACACAAACAAAATTAATTATACTTAACTACTTACAAAAATCTTAAACATGGAACATAATTATATTTACTTAAAGAAATACTAAATACTAAACATGCAAAAGTAATAATAATATGAACGAAAATAACTTCTACGTATAAATACTTACAGTAAAAGTTTATGTTCTGCTGCTACAATACCAAAGCGAAAGGAATTTAGTCGTACAAGCTGAAGAACATAATGGAGTAAAATAAATATTTTCAAGATATATAGATCAACATAATGATATTTGCATCCTAAATATACAAAAAACAAAATTAACTATACCTAACTACTTACGAAAATCTTAATCATGGAACACAATTGTATTTTTTTTTACAGATGAAGTCGGCCAATTTTTTTGAACAGTATGGAACCGGTTTCGAACCAGATCAATGTGAAAACCAATGTGACAAAAATGAAGGAATAATATTCCGCAATAAAAATTAAGAATGATATCTTACAACCTAAAAAAATTGGAAACAAATTCAATATTGATAGAACAGTAAATACAAATTATAGATTACACAATTTGTTAAAAATAATTATAAATAATAAATACTATAATAAAAACTTTAGGGAAAAAAAATATAAAGGATAACTACAAATTTAACTATACAAAATATATGGAAAAAAAAAATCGTACCTAAACAAATAATATTTTTCATGGCCACACATTAAAAAAAAAAAAATTCACTCCCTTGCGCAAAATAAAATTTAACTCTTTCAATAGGACAAATTAAAATTAAAATTGTAATAAAAACTTTGTTGAAAATTTAGGAAATTTAATGTATTGTAGTTGTAACTTTAGTAGGTGAATTATGAATATTATGTAATGTTTTTTTGAATTTATTAAAAAAGAAAAAATTCGTGCGCGCATGAGAAAATATTTAAAAAGAATTTGAAATGAAAAAATATTTCAATATGAGTTTTTGGATGATTTTTATATTTTATTAAGGTTCATTTTTAATAAGTTGTAAAAAAAAATTATAAAACACATGAATTTAAAGTCAAATAACGAAATTGTAAAATTAAATACAATAGTAATAAATATTGAAGTCGTTGACTCAAATATAGATGAAATGAAATCTAAAGCAAATTATAAACATTTTTTATATGCTACTATCGACAAGTAAAGAATAATTAAATATTTTATCAAATAAAGCTAAATTTTCAACTTAAAATGAAGTATTTTTTTCCACCTCAATAAAATATCAAAATCATCCAAAAACTCGTATTGAAATAATTTTATTCATTTAAAATTCTAAATGAAAGTGAATTTTTTTTTTGAAAAAAACAAATAAACACAGAGAAGCAATTCCATGCATTTAACCTTCTTTTTAGCAATTGGATAAACCCTAAAGTTATACATCAAAACAGAACACTAAACAAATTCTAATAAGCTTAAACAATTAAATCCCAACTAAATTTTAATGCTCCCGACAGAAAATTATTGAAACATGTGTTGTGAATTAGATTTACTGAAACATGCAATTTAACGTAACATACAAAAATAGTAAAAGCAAAATATACTTACAGAAAGACGATGAACATAAACCTAAACAAAAACGAAAAAACATAAAGTTGCAAAAAAAAAAAAATATTGGAATGAAAAAGCAAAAATATAACAAATAGAGATCTACCTTCAAAGAGAATATTTTGCCACCTCACAGCGTAATCAAGAATTTTTTTTTTTTGTTAAGTCTTTGAGAAATGGGAAACTGTGTACAAAATTCATTTGCATGCATGTATATATAGGGTAGATAATGTAAGTCGGCAAATTTTTTTTTTTTTTGGATTTTGTGTGTTTTTTATTGACTATAGTAGTCGGTTATAAAATATCAACAGAAAATACGGCAGCAAAGTCGGCAAATTTTTTTTTTTTGGATTTTGTGTGTTTTTTATTGACTAAAATAATATAGTAGTCGGTTATAAAATATCAACAGAAAATACGGCGGCAAATTTTTTTTTTTTTTTTATATGTCAGGTGAAGTCGGCTATTTGGATGAACATGACAAAACCGGTTTCAATGTGAAAAGTAATGTGACGGGAATGAAAAAAGGAAAAAAGTTACTGTAGCAAATCCAGTTCACATGTGTGAAAAGGAGTGTGACAAGAATGAATAGTAAACGTTGGGTTCCCTCTTAAGGGGAAATATATATATAAAATAATATAGTAGTCGGTTATAAAATATCAACAGAAGATACGGCGGCAAATTTTTTATTTTTTTTTATATGTCAGGTGAAGTCGGCTATTTGGATGAACATGACAAAACCGGTTTCAATGTGAAAAGTAATGTGACGGGAATGAAAAAGGAAAAAAAGTTATCGTAGCAAAACCGGATGAAAGCAGGATAAATGTGAAAACTACGCGAAATGAATAGTGATCCAAGGATTGTCAGTTATAAAATATCAACAGAAGATACGGCGGCAAATTTTTTATTTTTTTTTATATGTCAGGTGAAGTCGGCTATTTGGATGAACATGACAAAACCGGTTTCAATGTGAAAAGTAATGTGACGGGAATGAAAAAAGGAAAAAAGTTACTGTAGCAAAACCAGATGAAAGCAGGATAAATGTGAAAACTACTGTGACAGAAATGAATAGTGATCCAAGGATTGTCACTTTTAAGAGTAGGGTAGATTAAGCCCATCCAAACTGAAAATACAAAGTTCTACTCAAACTAGACCTAGAGAGGGTGAATAGGTGATTATGATGAATTAAGACCTTAATAATTAACTGGCAATCACTATTAATTATATTAGATGATTAACCAAACAGTCAAATTTTCTATGTTGAAATATCGCAATCATATGAAAGCAATAACAAAGACAAGAAATGATCAAGGAGAAACCCCAACTGGGTAAAAACTTCGGGCACTTTAGTGTCAACAATCCACTATAAACGAATTAAAACTTAAAGACACTCTGACTGCAATTCCCACATCTCTCCTGGATTTCGTGCTCCTACACCAACTCTTAGCTGCAGTTTTCAAAACTCTCCTGAATTGCACTCTCTTGCGGCAACTCCTAACTTTGTGAATTCATCTATTTTCTGTGGATTAACGAAGAACTCCTCGTTTTTCAACGACTGAAATTCCAGTCACCTTCCCTTGATTTTCAAAACTCTGACAGATATGTAAAAAGTGATAGTTTGGTATTTGGATTATGGGTTTGATATTTTTCACCATCAAGAACCAATGACAGAACAAATGTTGAAAACTAAATTAATGAAAATAATATAAAGAGAATGTGTTTTCTCAATGTTCAACCTTAAGAAAAAAAACATTCAAAGGCATTCTGCTATTTATATGTAGGTTAAAGAATGAATTGGCCAGATAAGAGGTCTTAAAAAATCGAAGTAAAAATTCTCCGGATAACCCCGTCGCTCGAGCGAGAGTTGGATGACAGGGAAGCGACAGTGTGTGGCTTGAGTGAAGCATTAGCGACAGGCTAGCGACAGTATTACTGTTTGTGACGTTCGAGCCAAGTCATGAGGACAGTCTAGGGAAATTGTGGCGCCATTTTTCCTTATTTTCCATTCTCTAACCCTAAACCTAATATAACTCAATTTTTACTATTTTGCACATTACTCCTTGACTTTTATAACATATTAATTCTAGTCCATTTTGTTCACAAACGTACCAATTACATTAAATACCTAACACAAAAGTACACTCAAAAGTTACACCAAGAGTTGGTCTAGATGTAGTAATTCACGTAAAAGTACACGGAAAGCATCGAACAAAATTATCGTTTTCAATCAAGATTCAACCTCGTGCACCAAATATAAATAGTCGAAATTCATGTTTCTAGATAATATAATACCTATCAACAAGTGGTGGGTATCTCAATTATTTTCTAGATAACTCTAAAATAATGGTCCCAACCCCACAATATATGTTGTCCATCCATGTCAGGAAGATAAGCAAATCGCATGTTGATGCTTCTTACTTGATAGCCATCTCTATCATCCATTTCTGGAGCTGTGTACGACTTTTGTCTGCTTTTTCTAAGAGTCGTGTTCGTCTTAAAAACGTGTTGTTTAAGAGTGCACGAAGCGCTGCGATTGAATAAGACAATAAATAAATACTATATGTATTCTTTTCTTATTTTTATGTGATAATTTTCATACCACATATTAAAGTTCATCAAAAGATTTATTCGATGAGGGATAAAGGAATCGAAATTCGTATTATTAAAATTATCAAACTCCTTCTGACCATTCAATCTCTGGAAATTTGCATTGAACGTCTTCAACCTCTTATCCTACGAGAAAATTTGCTTATTCTTTGTTAAATAGTCACGAGACTTTCATACAACGATTTAATGAAAATTAAAATAGTTTTTGTAGCAAGGATTGGTTGTGCAACTACATTTAAAGGTGGAAAATCAATTTGCAACATTTAAGCATTGAGGACCAACTTATTTTTTGAATAATAGGTTGAGGACCAAGGTGCAATTCTCCCCCAAAAATGCCTTAAATTTGTATTTTATTTATGTGACAATAATGGCAGACAAGACGAGGCATTTTTTGCGTAAGGTAATTGACAACCAACTTGTGTTTGAATGGGACATAATGGGATTTTTCCAAATTGTACTCTGTACTCTATCTCTAAAGTGGTCCCACATGTTCTCTTAGAAATGGATTTTCTTACAACCTAACACTTGTATCATGTGATAAGGGATAACATTTTCTTGACCCTCCTCAAGTTTGCGAAATTATTAGATAAAAAGAAAATAAGAAGTGATATAAGTCATAAAAGTTTACCGTAAAAATCTTTATCGTGACAAGAAGATAAAGTGGGAATAAAGAAAAAAAAAATATTCATGATTTATCTCATCCTCTTCCATAGACATCTAACTTCGGACGGCTATAATTATTATATCACGTGTTTTTTGCCCTCATTGTTTGATTTTCATTATTTTTAAAATATATTTTTTATCTATCTTATTTTCAATCGAACATTTTCAATAAAATAATATTACACGTAAATCTAAAACTTTTTCTTAGTTTTTGACCACACGTTCTTCATTAAAATGTTATTTAAAAATGTATTTTGGACAAAAAATGGGACTCAAACAGGAACCGTTAACACTCCCTAATTGGACATGTTCGAGGTCGCCATACTTCAGAATTTTGAGAGCTAAAATTAAGTTGGAAATAGAATGGAATAAAAATTCAAGTAACAAATTTTAAGATTTATACATATGTTTATTTATTTATTTTCTCTCAAAAACTTGAGGTTTGTGGGGATATTCACCGTTGTAATAGGCAAGCAATAGCCAATAGGTGAACATAAATTTGATTATACTCTTTAAAATTTTGAAAGAATCATTTTGCTCATTTAAATAAGCTCGTGTCATAATATATTATAAGCTTTTGTTTGGAACAATTTTTTCAAAATTTATTTTTTAAGTTCATTTTCAATTATACATTCGCCAGATAATACAATTTTAAACATAAATTCAAAATTATTCGTACTTTTGAATCACTCATTTAAAAAAAAAAATCGCATTTGAAAAAATATACTCCCAAAAAACTGTGTCATCTAGTTTTAGATTTCATGAAGGGTGCATTTGATTGCGAATATAAAATTTGCATGAAAAGAAAATAAATATGTTTATTTGATTTAGTTTTCAAAAAAAAAAATATATGTTATGTGCTTGTTTGGTAGGGATTTTTGGAGGAATTATTGATTTTTGAATAGTGATATGATGAGAAATGTGTAGTTGAAAAAGAAAAAAAATTATTGATGTGATAGAAAATATTATTTTATTGAAGAATGTACGGTTGAAAATGAGAATTGATTTACTGTAGAATTTGATAATAAAAAACAAACGGTCCATATATTTGTCAATTTTTTATGGTGGGTAAATGAGAGATAAAATAGGCGAAAAAGAAAGAAAGTGAATTACCTGAAAAATAAAAATTAAACATCCCTAAAAAAGTTTTTTCTTGTTTTTGAGGATTATTTGGTCACGTTACCAAAAGTTGAAAAATATTTTCGATGGAAAAAATTATTAATCAAACACCTCAAAGAGAAAATTTGAATTAAAGGTGCATTTGATTGCGAATATGAAATTTGTATGAAAAAAAAATAATCGTTTTTGATTGATTTAATTTTCAACAAAAAATTTATAATTGTTCATTTTTTATTGATGGATAAATGAGAGATGAAATAAACGAAAGACAAAGAAAGTAAATCACTTGAAAAAATAAAAATTACACTTCCCTAAAAACAGTTTTTTACTGTTTTCGAGGATTATTTGATTTGAAAAATATTTTCAATAGAAAATATTATCAATCAAACACCCCCTAAAGTGAAAATTTGAATGAAAAAATGATATTTTTATGAAAAATAAAATCAATTAAATATAATCTAATTTTTATGAAAAAATTCATTTTTAAACATTTATGCAATTCACAATTTTTATTAATTTTGAACCACAAATTTCATCGATTTTTATCCTCATTTACTCGAAATATAACTTTTAGCCAAACCGAACAGAGGCTAGTTCAGAAAATGGCAAATCCAAGGAAGATAAATTGAATCACCATTTTTTCTCTTCTACAATGAAATATGCTGAACTGAATAGGGGGGTACATTCGATATTCTACAAATTAAAAAAAAAAAAACCTAAAATGTTTCATTTTCCTTTATAATCCACACCAACTCTTTTTTTGTTTTTTTCTCTTCAACCCCCCTAACTTTTCTTGTCTTTCACTTCTACCCTAAAAACTACATGAAAAGCTCAGACTGCAATACAGTGTAGTAATTAGCAGCCTCATCTTCAAGCTCCCAGAACCCATCAAACGAAGCAGCAAAATCATTATAATTCCCAGAGTTGATTTCTTCATCAACTGTGTTGTTAGTGTTAGGGATTCCAAGCTCGTCATCAGAGGCTTCAAGGAGGTGTCTAATTACTTTAATACTATCATCTTCTTGTTCTTCTTTAGGGCTACACTCACCGCAGCCGGAGGTTGTGGTGGCGGCGGGGGCGGGCTGATGGTCCTGCTCAGCTTCTGAGGCCGTACAGGTTAAAGGGTCACCAGAGAGTTCTTGTTGGAGGGTAGAGAAAATGGCTGATAAATCTTGATTTGGCTCATTTTCTTCTGGTTCTTCGTCAAGAATGGATAATATGTTGTTGTATGATTTGTGGCGCTTTGAGTCTGAATCTTCAAGTTCAATGACTTGTTCATGGGATTCTTCTCTCCGTCGTTTTGATTGAGTTTCAGCCATTTGAGAGAGAGAGAGTATGAGTGAGAATGTGATGGGAAAAAAGGGTAGGGTTTGAAAGGTTTATATAGAGAGAGAGGATATGGGAAGTTTCGGTCAAAGATAGAAAGTGAGAATATTTAATCCATTTTTAATTTTCACTCCCTCCATTGGTGAGAGTGAGAGAGATGTAAGATGTTGATAGGTGAGAATATTAATTTTAATTAATTTATAGTTGATCAAATAAATGATTTATTATTTAAGCGTGAGTAATGCTATTTAACTCTAAATTGAAATTGCAATCCCAATAAAATTACACAACATTATTATTTAAGCATAGCATTACCTAGTGGATCGTTTAATTTTTAGTGTTTGAATGTATGGTTGAAAAAAAGTATGTAAAAAAAATTTGAAATTAATTGTTGCCAAACATGGGCTTAATTGGTGTGTTTTATAGTTGTTTAGTATCAATGGTTCTTGGGGACCATTTGATAAAACTTTTGAAAAATTAAAAGTTGTTTCTGAATATGTTTAAATAATTTTTTGAAAGTATTCTGAATATAGCAGGATAATTTTTTGGAAGTACTTTGTCAAACTGTAAGAACTTTTAAAAAAAATTCGGCGAAAATAAGTTTATCATGAAAGTATTCTACGAGAAATAAAAACTCTATCAAATAAGTCCTTATTAGATCAATCTCTATAATGGATAAATAAAAACTCTAATGTTTATCAACAAATCTAAGAAATATAGGGCAGACTCTACCTTTATACCCTAGGATAAGGAAATTTAATGAAGATGCTTTTAGTACTTTAATTTAATGAAGATTATGATAAAAATTATGGATTCTCGAATTCGAAGTTCAATAATATATTTATTTTACGTAAAAATTGGAAGTAGGCAATAGGAAAAGTAAGAATAAGAATAAACATATTTACGTGAAAATTTTAGATGGAAAAAAGTCATGAACAGAAGAGGAGGAGAAAAACCATTACATCAAATATGAGTACAAGAGAAGAGCGTCTTGGATGACTACTCCGAGTAATATGATAAAACCCTAAAATACATCATATACGGCCCTATCAACCCGATCCCTCCACTATCACCACATACTTATCATAATTTTAGGTTCATCTCATATGTTGCACTACAAACTTTCAAACCCTGCTGAGCTGTCAGGGAGGGTTTGACACCCTCTCTGACAGGCCACTCACAACATGGGAGGTGGGGGGAGTTTTTTTTCTTTTTTAATTCATATGGGCCTTGCATGGGTCTAATCACAAATATGAGAGGATGTCAATCAAAGTGTCAAATTTATTCTGACAAAGTGGCATTTTCCCAACTTTTTTGATCCGACCAAACAGAATTCGAATCACCTTATTTCAATAATTTACACGATCTTCATCGTCGAGTAGCGAATATGAAACAAATGGTGACAGAAACACGAAGATATGATTCTTGAACTTTTTTATTGTACTCTTTTGTCTTTAACATGATAAGTTTCACTTTTGGTATAGCATGTTTTAATTTTGTTATTGACAAAACAAGTTGTACATAGAGAAAAAGTTAAAGAGTTGGAATTAGGTGGGCTATACTACTTATTTCTTGTCAGATAATAAAAAAGTAAAAAATATTTAGTCTTTTGAGGTAGTAATCGAGATGTAGATCGGACGGTCAGCAGGCCCTTTAAACTAAAGTGTTTTTCTAAAGCTATGCAGAGATGTATGTATATGTATATAATAATACAGTGTGTTCAGAGTTTTATTACAGCATCTGTTTGAACGCTGTCGACTGTTACGTCACTGTCACCATTGAATATAATCAACGGTCAAGATTTCTTTCTTTGATAGTTATATCTGGGGTTCGGATCAACATATACTAGAATCTCGAGGCATTCAATGGTCTAGAAGAATAAAAAAGTTGTAGGGAGTGTTTGAGTCACATTATTTTTTAAGAATATGTTCTAAAAAAGTAAATTGATGAAGAATGTGTGGTTAAAAAAGAAAGAAATGTTATTGATTTGATGAAAATTATTATTTTATTGAAAAATGTGCGATTGAAAATGAGTAGAAGAATGAGAATGAAAATTTTAATGTGGATCAAACAGGGGCTTATTCTCGATAAAGTTAAGATTATCTACATAAATCATCTACTATTTAATCTAACGATATCTTTAAGCTTGTTGCGAACATCGAATCAAAAAAATTAAAGGATTAAAACTCAAAGGGTATTAATTGGAATTATATTAGAGTCGAACATTTAATAAAAAAAAATGGGCATTTTAAGTCATCGAGTAATTTAGACGTTTGTGGGTTCAAAAGAACTCGTCAAACACAATAGATGACCTAGTGTTGGTGTGACACTTTTGATAAGAAATGTTAGTTGAGCTTAGTAATTTGCTTATTCTCAAGTTTACTTATCTTGTATAAACTTTTCTAAGTTAGGTGATGAAGATGTATGAAGTGGTGGTGACGTGACATGATAAACTTTTCAATAGAAAATCTAAATATAATGGCAAAAAAGAAATTGAATGAAATTGACTCAATTTTATCAAGAAATTAAGATTAAATTATTGAAAATAGAATATAATGGCTTTTAACATGTCCAACTACCTAACCCCAAAAATATCCAAGTTCCAAAAAATTATTGTTCATATCATGAAACAATTGTAGGTGTTTTATGCAGAATTGGACACCATTAAATAGGACTAGACTATAATCTAAGTTTTTAAATAAATTTATTTTGAGTGAAAATTAACTAAACTATATTCAAATAAATTAATAATCTAACAAAGGTGGACCACACCGTGACCTAGGCTAAGAAAGTAAAAAATTGCTTTAAGGTTTAATAAATTGTACTATTTTTAAATATTTAGAAATTAGGACATGCTACGTGTATATAATTTTTGGTACATAAGAGCGTCTACACCCTCACATAGGGTAGGACCCAAAAATTATGTACACCAAGAATTATTCTTAGAAATTTTTGTAATACAATAGTAATATAAATAGTCAATATTCGTTAACTATTTTCAAACAAGATTTCTCAAGTCGTCAAGAAGATTTGTAATTAAATAAAATCCAATAACAAGTATAACAAATATTTGAAGATAGACTAATATAGAGGTACAAATTAGACAAGACTAGTCTAGTCTTCACTAGGATGTCAACGAGTCGTGCCAAGTCAAGTCGGCTCACAAGTAGAAACTCGAGGTTCGGAATTGATTCGAGCAAAAATGATTCGAGTTTTTTTGGTTTGAGTTGAATCGAGCTTTTGCTCGGCCAAAAAACAACCACCTGTTTGCAGGCAGTTCTCGGGCTTTTCTTGAGCCGAGTCACGGACCAACTTGAAGAAGGATCTCATTTTGTTAATATTCGTTAACATATTCGTTAATATAAATAGTCAATATTCGTTAACATATTCCAAACTTGAAGAAGGATCTCATTTTGTTGAGTACTCCTTATTCAAAAGGGTATACGTTCTCTGGGGGAGGTGGAATCTTAAAGGTGCGAATGGGTGTTCATGTTGTATTAGAGGGGCGAAAGGGGTCCCAGTTATACATATTGCAAGGTCGGGCAGAATTTGTGAAGAAATGTCGCACATTTGTATTGTGGTTGAGATTCAGTTTGATACTGTACCTTTGGAATTTAGTTCGAGGTCCATATTGAAGAATTAAGTTTGGAGGATGTATGTAATTTCAATTTGTCACCATTACCCGTGGTTCCATCGTATTCAACTGTTAGGGATAGACCTATTGGAGATAGGTATATGGATGTTGATTCGATTGAACATGTTTTTATCTTTGTTGAAGGTGTTGAGACTGTACTTCCATACTGTTTGTTAATTTTTAATTCTTTGTGAATTTTGAAAAATTTGGTGTTTGAGTTCATATATCCACGTTGGATGTTGTAGAGGAGGAATAATGTTTTGTATCGGAGAAAGTTTGGTTCTTGTTGAAGAGATCAAATTTTTCGTTGCAATCCAATTTGTTTTTCCAAGTGGAGAAGTTTTGGACGTTCATTCGTTACATCTGAATTTGTGTCAATGTAGAGATTGTTGGTTTTTTTTCCCCCAAATTAGGTTGAATTTTTAAGAAAAATATATTCTTCTTTCCACATATTTTTATTGAAAAAATATTGTTTCCTTTATTCCACGTGCTCTTGCTCTCATCTTTGTGATATTTATAGGGTTTGGCATGCACCACTCTAAATACTAGATGTTTTTCACAAGTTTTGTATTACTGAAATAAATAATAATTACATAGGCACATTTATTGTATTTATTTTCTCCATATTAATCAATTGAATAAAATAATTCATTCATTTGCCAATTAATTTTTAGTCTTTTATCTTATTTTACGATCATATACTTCATATCGTGTTATATATATTACCTCGTTCTGTTTTATTTTTCAAAACGTAAGCCCAAAATTTTTTCCTATTTTTTAACCACATATTCTCTAAAAAAATCATTATTCAATTTTTTTTTCTCCAAATTTCTCTTTCCATCAAACATGGACTAAGAGAAATGAGATACACATTCCCAATTCCACATCAGTTTCTTGAACTGCAATACTAAGAGAAATGAGATATAAAATGGAAATCCCACCTCGGTTTCTTGAACTACAGTGCTAAGAGAAATGGACCAGCCAGATTTTGTATCACCGAACCGAATTTTGTAACGGTTCACGACTTTCTTGATCGGATTGGCCGTCCGGTTCGATTTTGCGAACATTGATAAATAGTCGATATTCAATCAATATATCTCATTTCATCAAGTAATTTAGGTTTTAGCAGGGTTCAAATGAACTTGTCATATATATATATATATATATATATATATATATATATATATATATATATATATATATATATATATATATATATGATCTAATGAGCACCGATGTTCATCTTATCCTAAGCACCAATGAGTTGGCACATTAAATCTTTATCCACCAATGAATTAATGTGCCAACTCATCGGTGCTTAGGATAAGATGAGCACCGGTGCTCATCTTATCCTAAGCACCGATGAGTTGGCACATTAATTCATTGGTGGATAAAGATTTTGTGAGATATATATATGGAGAGAGAGAGAGAGAGAGAGAGTAAATATGACTTATGCGATTAAATTAAATGGATTTATAATTCTCATTGTGACCAAGAAAGTTCATATTACTTTGAGCAATGCTACATTGCCAGGGGGGGGAGTGACACCCCCCCTGACAGATTACTCACATTGGGGGGGAGGGGGACTTTTTTTTTCATTTTTTATTTGCCCGGGCCCCACGTCGGTCCCACCCTCTTTGTGAGGGTCGGTCATCCAAGTGGGCAGCCGTCATCTGGCAAAGGAGCAAAATTCTATTACTTTTCTTGTCAAATGTCAAAAATAAATTTCGTTGGAAGTAATCATTAAAACTTCTACTAGTAAGAATAAATGGTCCAAAGCCACGACCCCTTTACCAAAATAATTTCAAACTAATATTATTTATCTTTTGACAAAATTTCGATATGCTAATGAAGAATGTCTTACAAGTCACGTTGCAAATAAGATTTTCTCAATATTTTTCAATAACTAGTGTGTCACCCGTGCGATGCACGGATATTGTACTAAAAAAATAAATTTATAAACGTTGAGATTAAATATTTCATTTGACTTAAAAAGGATTATTGAGGTTGTTATAAAAGTATATGAAATAAATATCATATATGCGTTACAATTGTCATAAAAAAATTAAACCGATGTTCCAACTACTACAAATTTTGGAAAAGTTCCTTGAAAACACATTTGTCATTGAATTGTCTTGTCCGTCATCCTTATCGCAAATCAAAATCTTCAACCCTTTGTGATTTGTAACTTTAGACATAGCAACGTATAACTGACCATGGCTAAAAACTGATTTTTTCAAATACAAACCAACATGAGATAGCGATTGACCTGACTTTTGTTGATTGTCATTGCGTATGATACAATAAGAGGAAATTATCTTCGTTGAAACTTGAATAGCAGCCTTGGATTAGATGGAGTCAACGTCATTCTAGCGATAAGAACCTTATGACCTGCATTAGTTCCAGCGAGAATCTTTGCTTCCAGATGATGACTTTTGAGTTTCGTAATAATCAATCTTGTGTCGTTGCATAAGCTGGCGGAATGGTCTATGTTGTGTAAAAGCATAACAGGAGTGCCGACCTTCAATTTCAATTCATGGTTGAGCACACCAGACCGTCTAATTCCATTCAAAAACTCAGGCGTATGAAGGTCACGTAACATGTCAACATTGGCATCTGACTTGTAAGTTGAATCAGAACTTAAATAAGTATTTCCTTCAGCCGCATTTAGCGAATCATATAATAATTGACAGATTCAACCACATCAAGTGTCGGTGCGAGAATAGCTCTTCCTTGCAGATAATTTGCCTTATTAACGTCGCAAGTAAACAACGGATACATACTATCCACGATTGCTTTGACTGGATTGTCGAATCCACGTAACAAAATATCATCCAAAATTTCAATTGTTGCATGGCCATCATTCGCACAGCCAATTGTTACATCTTCTATACTCGCAATCCAATCAGAAAATGCATTTAATTCAACGCACTTAGCATCTGACTCGATATTTTGTAGTCTCATGTTTTTGGACAATCTCAAAACTTTATAATTTTTCCATAAATATGATGAATTGATAGCTGCAAGCACAATATCTTGTCTACTTCCTTTTGGAATCACATGCAAGATCTGTCGAAAATCTCTTCAAAAAACAACAGTTTTTCCTCCAAAAGGTAGTTCCATACTCTGTGGATTGTTGAATCTCAAAATGTCTCACATGCTTCTATCCAAAGCCTCAAAACAATATTTGTTCATCATAGGCGTTTCATCCCAAATTATAAAACAAACATATAGACATTTTCTTCCATGGCTTATAGTAGCAAATTTATAATTTTCAGAAAATTATACCTCTTGACGAAAAGAATACAAATTATACCTTAAAAATTTATTTTATGCCATATTTATAATTCTTTTCTCACTTTCATATCCTAAATTTCAATATGCAATTAACATGTTGCATTACATATGTTAATACCAGATCCACATGTAAAGTTTGGAATGGGATAGGAAAACTTACTTCACTGTCACGCGAAATGAACTCCAAGCTATATGTTTCATTCGGATTTGTGATCTTTGGCAGCTCATAAACACGGATAACACGCACTTTTAATGCCCAATTAGTCTTCGTGATGTTGATATCTCGCACAAGATCAAATATTGGTGCCATATGCACTTATCTATCTTCGACGTGATAGGTGAAAAAAAGTTAAAATCGTGAAACAAAAAAAAAAAAGGCCATTAACAGATGTATTAGAAACAGAATTGTTAGAATGTCACCCGGATTGCGACTTGAACGATATACTCACAAAAATGTTGCACCCGCAAAAATAATTCTCCCGAGATGAATAGAAAACGAAGTCTTCATATTTCTTGTAAATGTGCTTGCATAAATCAAATTTGAAGTCTTGTTTACACTGCTAAAATGATGAGCAATGAGATATAATGATGGATTTTGAAGTAAAATATTAACAAAATTATAGTATTTCAAAATGGTTGCACGTCCCTACTCGGAAAACGAACAGTCACTCTGCCTCTTTATGTGCAAATCAAATTTAAAGGAAAAATAGAAATAATTAATACATAACAACTTTTGTAACATTGGTTTACCTCATTTTACTATTAATAATTATTAATTATTTGGGCATCTAAATATCTACTGGGTTTCATAAGTCAGAATTTTAATCCATGATTTGAGCTAACCATGGCTAACGGCCTTTGTTCAGTAATTTATATTTACTTGCACCATATTAACGTGGTATTTAACATGGCACACATTTCACGAATACTGTTATAATAATAATAATAATAATAATAATAATAATAATAATAATAATAATAATAATAATAATAATAATAATCAAACATTAATTAAGTTTCAAAACCATAATAATAATGTAATTAACACACACAAAACAACTTAAACGTTTAAAATGATAATAATTCAAAAAAGTTTATATATAAAAGGCAGGTTATAGTGACTTTTCGATTTTCAAACATTTTTTTTATAAAAAGAATGATTTAATGAACACAAAACTCAATAAATGAAATTGTTACTATCAATAAAAGCATGCTGTAATGTTTGACTAATAGATAGACGGACTTTAATCAGAATTCCATAAGAGGAAAGTACATTTTGGCGGGAAATTTTTTTTGACGGCACTTCTGTTTTTATATATATATAGATGTTTGGTAGGTTAAGTTACATCGAATTTGATAATATAATAAAACTATTTTTTTATTTAATATTTATTAACATTATTTCTAATAAATTCCATTGTGAGCCTTTATGAAACATCTATAACATAAACATAAAGAAAAAATGTTATGTTATGGTAGATATGTACTCGCACAATAAAAAAATATAATACAATATACAATAACTGATATCAATTGAGAGAGCTTAGTACATACCTTGCGAAAACTCTTTTATATTTACAATAATAATAATTCCATCTTGATAAAATATGTTAGACGATGAAGATATATATCCATCTTTCATTGCGCAAAATGTCAATTTCACATATTTTCTCAATTAAAATTATGAAATGATGAATATACCATTCTCTTTAAATAAAAAAATTAATTGCAATCACAGTCCCAATTTTTTTTAAAAAAATGCAAATAGAGATAAATAAATTATTAAAAGGGTAATTAGCATATAATGTCCATACCCTTCACTATTATTACAAAAAAAAGCGTCCCTACATATCGATCGAGATGTCAAGATTTTATTGAGGACGTTAAGTAAACAACAAAAATAGGACGTACTATACAATTTATACTTAAAACTTGTTTTAATATGAACCATGCTACTTGTATAATGAATTTGACGATAAGTTTGGCAATGTGTGAGTTGGCAGGCGTTATGTCCATTGATTTGAAATATTATTTTTGAATTCAATAACAATGATTTATATACCTCACACATTGTTAAAATCATTGTGTAAATTCATTTTACAAGTAGTTTAATTTTTTTAGTATTGAAGTTGGATGGAGCACTTTGTCTCATTATTTAGCCATTAAATGTGAGTGGTACTCCATAATTTCCTTGGTTTTAATGCAATATTTAATGTACATTTTGACTGACGGTTTTGATATACCCAAAATCCCCATGTGGGGTATTGAAATCACAACTCCATTCATGCTTAGTAATTAATTTAGATCCCATCTTGTAATTATTATCATATTTAAAGGATTAATAAATAAAGAAATCAATCCAAGTTTAAAATAATATGCAAGGACCCACATGGCTCTAGGGAATAAATTTCAAGAAATGATTATATTACAAAATAATAACTTGAAACTTGCCTAATTGAATAATATTTCTCATTAAAAAGATATTATTTGACTACATCGAAGAGGTTTCCCATGATTCCCATTTTTCAATACAAACCCAAAAAAATAAAATTAATACACTATAAATTATTTGCATAGTCTTTTGTATTTAATGTATAAATATAAATTAATAATTCCATCTTCTGGTTAGTAACTTATATGATGAGATAATTTGACATATAAAATTAGAAGTTAAGAATTTTACCTACACTCGTAAAATTTCTAATATCATACTTTCGGTGAAAAGATAAAATTTCACTTGCATGCGATAATGGTGACCTAAGGTTACCATACATATGCAGGACATTGAAGGATAAAATTGACACGACAAATCACCTACATATTTCTCATCAAAATTTTGAAATTGAGAAAAATAACTCATAAGAATGTAAATCCATGCATTGCCCAAGTTAGAGCATTGCAAGAAAAATATGATTAATGTCTGTCTTCCAAGTGTACTTCAATTTATTCTTATAAATATGGTAGGGTGTTTCAACCTCTCTCCAACTTGATGTTTAAGGTGGAGGTAGGCCTGTACGCGGTTTGGTTTGGATCGGTTTCGATTCCAATTCAAAATCAAAATTAAAATTAGTCGATTTGGATGAATTTCAACTCAAATCAATCCACTTTAACTCTTAAACCGAATCGACCCAAACCAAATCGGTTTGGTTTGGTTTGGTTAGTCATTTTGGACTTCTAGTCCAAATTGGATTTTTTTTAATGAAAAATTGGCTGGGTTTTTGACCTACTTAGACCACAAGAACTAAAATAATTAAATAAATTTATATTACAAGAACAATTAACAAACGAATAAAATCATGTTAATAGAGACAAATCAATAGAAAACTTAAGAATTTTGTTGTTTTTTTATACAGTAGGTACTGTAGCATGATTGTCAAGTAGAAAAAAAGGGTAAGTATGACATAATAGGCTCGTGAACAGGGACGGATCCAGGACCGGACGACAGGGGAGCTAATACGTAAAAAAAAAAAATTACACATGAAATTTTTTTTTTTCCCAAGTAAAAAAATTTTTTTTTTGGGGGCCCCCTAAATCCGTCCCTGCTCGTGAAAGAAAATTCTCAATGCTATTACTTACTGACAACATTATAGATTGAAGAGAATCAAGATATAGTTATGAAATTAGGTCTTATCTTTTAACTAATATTTGTTTTTAAAATAATGGTAAACATGTAAGTGGATTGAGTTGGATCGGTTCGACTAACCAATGGTTTAATATTTCAAACTTTGGTTGAACCAACATCTCGTGATTTTGTTTTGAAAAAAAAATAATAATTACCTATGTCAAATCGATCCGACCCGGTTCAGTTTGATGGTTTGGTTGATTTTTGCGATTCTTTTTGCTCAGGCCTAGGTAGAGGTCTAAAAATTTCGGATTGTGTGCTTGATTAAAAAATAAAAAAACAGGAAAAGAAAATTAAGAGAGTAATTGAATTACGTTCTTGATCCTTGAATTAATGAATAAATAATTATTCTAAACTTGGCATTATTCTTTAATAATTTATATTTTTATAAAATAATTAAATATTTTATTATGTAATATATTTTTATTGGTCTGGTAAGTGTCCACATTATTTTTTGTTTCAATGCATCGATCACTCAACAAAGTGACTTAAACAATGGATCTCAACTACGTGCCTACCAAAAATATTATAATGCAATTAATATTTAATTATTTGGGTAATTAGCACACAACTTCTTTATTTTTTACTATTATTATGAAAAACGTCATTATCTTTCATTTTTTAACATTTTCACCTTTGTTTTCACCTTTCATTGTGCAGAATATCATTTTCATCAATTTTCTCAATTAAAAGTTGTGAAATGACAAATATATCATTCTATTTAAACAACAGAAAAAGAAAAAAACTAATTGCAACTTTAATCCAACTTTTAAAAAAAAGTAAAAACGTGTCTCAAAATAAATTATTAAAAGGGTAATTAAAACATAATATCTATATCTTTCATTATTATTGTAAAAAATGCCCCACCTTTAATCCAACTTTTTTTAAAAAAGTAAAAACAAGTCCCAAATAAATTATTAAAAGGGTAATTAGAACATAATGTCTATATCTTTCATTATTATTGTAAAAATTGTCCCACCTTTCATTTTTTTTTTTTGACATTTTCATCCTTAATTACACATTTGATTGCACAAATCATCATTTCTATCAATTTTCATTAATTTTCTTTATAAAGTTGTGAAATGATGAATATGTCCTCCTATTTAAATAAATAAAAAAAGAAAAATACACAAAATTAATTTTTTTTAATTTCTAATTTTTTAAATAATTTATTTGAGACCCTTTGCACTTTGTTTAAAAAAATATATAATTTCTAATTTTTAATAATTTATGTGCGACTCATTTGTACTTTTTTTTTAAAAAAGAAAAATTTAATTTCTAAATTTTTAATAATTTATTTGGAACTCCTTTGCACTTTTCTTTTAAAAAAAAATTGGGATTATGATTGCAATTAGTTTTTTTTATTTAAATAGGAGTGTATATTCGTCATTTTGTAATTTTTTATTGAGAAATTGGATGAAAATTGATAGAAATAATAGTTTGTGCAATTAAATGTATAATTAAGGGTAAAAATGTCAAAAAATGAAGTGTATGGATGTTATTATAATAATAGCAAAATGTAAAGACATTATGTGCTAATTACCCTTTTTTTTTTAATAATCGTGGATGTCCGGCCAGTTTACACGCACCTTGACTAATCTCACGAGGCCCTGAAGTTTACGGTCGGATACACACTTCAGTGGCCTTGAGGGGGGAATGTTTGTAGCATTTAAGTTCCTAAAAGTAGGAAGATATAATGTCGGGGTTTCTCATTCTTGTATAGGTTTTTGTCCCGAGGTGGAAGAGAAATTGTCTGGTCAATGAAGAGTGTGAATTAGGAGGTTTTGCACGCAACTAGGGTTGGGCGGATTCGCAAGTAACCAATTGGTATGAAAAATGGGCGAAAAATTTGGCTTGGAGTAGGTCGGCAGAAGGGGGTGTAGGAGGGGTTGAGAGCTTGGGGAAGAGGGTGAAAATAGTGTTTGTTGTAAACGGCAATAGCAAATAATGAAGGTAGTGGACAATAACTAATTCTCTAACTCGCACATGTTATATCCTCAATTTGGATTACTTTTTTTATTTTGTTAAAAAATTTATTTTGCAGAGTTAAACATTAATTTTAACCACAATCTACAAATATTATCCATTTATAACTCACTCGTTTCTACAAAACCATAGTTTTAGAAAGAAAAAAAATGAGCCCAAAGAGGCATGGATTCCATCCATATTTTCCTATTAGGGCCTATTTGATAGACCATTATTTTCCATTAAAAATGGACAATAAATTTTAACTTCTACCTTGTTTGATACACTTTTTTTCCATGGAATTCATTTTCTTGGTCCATGTATAAAATTATTTTATAGAAAAAAATTATGATCGAAGATAAATTTGAATAAAAATGAATTTCAAATAATTTTTACCAAATAGAAGCATAATCACATATCTTTAACTAAAGAGAAAAAAATATATAGCCATGTTTGGGCCAAATTAAAATTTTCATTTTGGCTTAAATACACCCCTAATTTAATTCAACGTACCAAACATATTGTGCAAGTAAATTTCAATTTTTGTTATGTGCTCCTATTTGGTATACATTCTTTCAAAATATATTTTTTCAAAACTCATTTTCAACTACACATTTTTCAATAAAATAATATTTTTCATTACATCAATAACTTTTTCATACTTTTTAACCACATATTTTCTAGGGTTGTGCTATATGTACACAATGGAGTACACAAAGTTTTATACCCCACTCACATGGAGGGGACCCGCACACAATAAAATATTTGTGGGTCTCTTTCCATGTGAGGGAGGTGTAAAACTTTGTGTACACCACGAGGTGTACACATAGTATTTTCTTATTTTCTATCATATCACTATTTAAAATAAATTATTTCCTCAATAATATCTATCTAACACACTCGTAATATTTTTATTATGTGGTTTTTTTAACATATTAGCTCGACTTCGAATTTTTTTTTTTAATCTGATTCTAGATCTGTCCTGCGTCTCACCACATATACTAAAATTTCTATATAATCCAAGAGAGAATTGTACAACCATGTCCATGTGCCAACAATCAAAGATGATGGTGAAGCCCATGTGGTGTAGATGTATTCAGAAAGTAAGTGGACCAAGGAACAACATGCAATTGTACTGTCTATAGTACAATTGTCTTAATGTTTTGATCTGCCAGCAGTGATTAGGTTTGCAAAAAATCCTTTTTATTAAAAATGATGGAAAAATCCCAAAGCCATCATTTCTTGTAATCTTGATCTTCATTAAGAATGAGGTACATCATCAATTGTAATTTCACATATAAATTATCATGAATTATTCTTGATGTACATCTCATCTCATGTGAGGGAAGTGACACCCTCTATGTACAAAAAATTATGTACATCAATCATAATCCAATTATCATTTTAACATCAGCATCTGGTAGTTCTTCATCATCATATTCTCCGGAATATCCTTTTCCGAATAATCCTTCAACTTTTGGATTTTTTTTTGTGCTTCATCAATCATATACAAACTTAGCTATACAGCCAAACACATAGTTGTCGCGTAACAAATTGAAATGTGGAAGAGCTTCCAAGTTATCGCACACCCCTGAGAAAGTCGAGACACTAAATGAAATAATTAATCGAGTTTTGGTTTGGTCCCTACTTGTTGAAACTCATTTTTTTTTTCAAATTTATTTTCAATCACACATTTAATGAGATTCACAACTTTTATTAATTTTTTCAATTGCACAATTCATTAACTTTTATTAAAATCTACTAAAAAAATATAATTTTTAACAAAATCAAACAGGGTCCGAGTATAATGTTCAGAAAAAAAAGTTTGTTAAATTACAAGACAACTTTATATTAGTGTACCATGGTCAATGTAACTCATTTATGATCTTGTACTGCATAACACTATTTTTTTCATGCATTTCAAGTCGGTTCATTAAATCGCTATTAAATGATCTTCTACTACATGACATTATTTTTGCTCACATAATGTAAATTCATTAGACATTTATTCACATTGAACAGCTCTCCTTTTTCTTTGTCCACTTCAGGCTAATTATCGGCCACATTTTTCTAATGTCGAATTTCAGATAAAACTAAATGGTCGTAGATAAAATTTCGAAATCACGAATCTTTCTTTCAAGTCATTATAGTACGTGTGTCGTCGAAGTGATAAGGAGCATTGTTGACATCCTCTAACCGACATGGTCCACAAATGTGAAAAACAAACAAATTCGTTCGAATTTGATTCATGCCATATATATGGTCTACATTTGAGAATAATTACTTATAATCAGACTATCAGTCGAATCTATTTGAATTTTCATATCAAATTTGGGTTGGACTCGTTCTTGAAATAGCCCAAATTTTAAAAAAGCTTACTGCCCACATGGGGGGACTCCACTAACTTAAAAACAGAGGCCCTTTTCAACCAAAATGCAAAATAGTCTATTCTAGTTAGTAAATTTTGTTGGAAGTATATCTCCAACCGGCACAGTGGAGAGTCTTCAAATACCAAACAGTAGAAGAATCATTCATGAACATTCTCGAACAACCTCGTCGAAGAAGGAGGAGGAGATTGTAGATTCTTAAACAATCTCAACAGCCTTGAACATCTTCCAATAAGAAAATGAATTTGGAACGTGTAGAAAACTCAAACTATATCAACCCAGCTCTAAGGCATGTGTTTGAGTTTGCTTTAGATTCTATTTGTCCCCAACAATCCAGTGATGCACTCGAGGACACAAATACATCTCCAGGATACCGTGAGGTCACTATGTTTTCAGCATTGTGCATCCTCGAAGACAACCGAAAACCTAGGATTAAAGATGCGGGGAAATTCAAGGGAATAAAGAACATTCAACATTATAGCAATATGATTCCCAAGTGTATATCAAACAATAAATCGTTAATCTTATTTATAGATGGTGAAACAATGCGTTTCCAAGAATTACAGCTATCCATAAGAGTCTATCACTTTAAAGTTTTTTTGTCAATCCAAGCGAAAAAGAGTTAGAAAATCGGAGAAAACGTGAACAAGTGCATATGCACCTATTCCGATGCACACTGCACACTGGGGAGACGGTGCCCTGAGGCATGCACAAAATTCTGCATGCCGTGGTCAGCCCGCCTACAATCGGCTGGCTCCGGCTAGCCTACCAAGTCCTCCACCAGTGCTCCTAGGTCCTCCTCTATACTGTACCATTTCGTATGATTGCACGACTTATGGACACTCTTATACGCAATCAATAATGTCAAAAATCGACAATATTTTGAAAATGTTCTAACAATCTCCCACCAAATTTATGCATTAATGAACGTGTCTTTTAGCCTCGAAATCTACCTAGTGATAATGTTCAAATATTAACCAAAGTGGCATGGTAGGCAATTTTTGAACTAGCAACCATATGAGGTTAACCGTTTTAAGCAGCTAGCCCCAAACCATTCTAGAGACAGTAACATCCCCAACTTTCACATTTGTCAATTTATCAAGAATACTCACGTAATTTAAGAAGTTTATCCTACCCTTTTGTGTTACATGTAACACGCATTTCTACCTTGCTTGCAATCACTCATATGAAGTACTTCGCTCATGGAACCCAAGATCTTCATGTTTCAAGTGTTGGGTCGAAATTCTATAATTGATGATTTTAAAATTTGGCGTCCGTCCCTACCCCTATGACATTTAACTAACCAGGGCAATATGAACATGCCATAGAACATGCTTATATCAAATGATAATATTACTCGAAAATTATCATTAACCAAAAGCATGACTAACTTTATACCTCGTCCAAAGAGACCTTCTAGTGATACTAGACATACTTCTCACATATGTCAACATGATCGATCTCCTATAAAGCATCCTTTTAATCAACCACAATTAGATTTTTCTTTCGAATCCTCCTACACCCTAGTCTTGCAGTTCTTCCATAGGGAAGATCATCTAGGATCTCAACATTGCAGCTATATGAGAATTAAGCTCTTGTACATTGTTATCCTTCTTTTAGCAGCAAATAATCTTCATATGACACTGACAATAGGTAACAAAATGTATCACCAGCCTTCTCAAAATTCATACTCAAATTAACTGCAAATATGCTCCATGCAAATTACTTCGCTTCATCAACAAATTATGCGGCAAAACACTACGAGCATGAATGAGTAAATCCGATGCACCATTCCTGTTTACGTGCACGAATTCCCAATACAAACTGGACATCACGGAATACAACTTTTAGCACTTATGTTTCATTGACAGGATAAGTACCAACACCATTACACCATAAAACTGCTAGCAACCCTGTTTCACGCAGGTTATCGTTAACAATTAAAAATAGGTTCAGACAATTGTGTAAGGATCAAACTTCTTGAGATAAAGTCCCAAAAATGGATGCTTTATTTATGAAGATTACAATTGGAAAGAAGCAAAACGCCTCTAAAGGGCACAAGCACACGAAATAATTTGAAAGTTTGCAAATAGAAAGTAAATGAATTGAAATTACATATTCTCTGTTGAGAGTGTTTGATTTGGAGTCCTTTCCTTCTATATCTTCTTTTCATTTTATACTCCTTTTTCGATTTTCTTTCGTAGAACTGTTTGGAAACTGCTGGCGCTCTATAACTACCCACTTTCTTCGTTATGACTAACTTGTCAGGAACTGCCGCTAGCAACTGTTGTTATTGCTCTTGTTGTTTAACCGCTTGTAACGGAGATTCTTGGATCGTTGAGTGTGATAAGGTTGCTCAATAACTGTTTCAATAACTGAACAAAACGCTACATTCGCTTAGACCTTGGGCATCTCAAAGGTTTGGGCGAGAGCGAGACCGTTCATAACTGAACGACAATAGGGCACTTCATTTGCTCAGATCCTGAGCGTTCTGTAAGTTTGGGCGATGATAGTCCTCTACTCGTGGGCTGTTATTATATTTTACAGTGGTCTTATTTGGGCTCATTCCTCAATTTTCCTAACTGAGCTCCATTTCTTGGATCACATAATTGGGCCTTACTTAATCACTAGGCCTCATTTTTGTATATCAACAATTACCCCCCAATATGGTAAAATTAATGCCAAACATTAATCTTATGCCATATTTTTTCGGCAATGCTTGCTTTCTCGGAAAAGAACGGATAATTTTAATCATTATTTACATTTGGCGGTAGTCCTTAATAACCTGAAAAGTGTAACACTACACCCCTATAACCCAAAAGACACGCTACTTCTTGCTCCACTTCATTCGCGTCTTTACATCGTGTTTCTCTATAAAGGTCACTATTCATCACCTTGCTTCCTTGCTACGTTTCTCAAGAACTCTCCACAACTATCGCATTTTGCTGCACATGACGACTTCACAAACTCCTTCCGATAACTCCCTCAGTTTTGACGATGTCCAAAACCTCCTTACCAGACCATATGCAAATCCAAACTTTCTTTCGCAAGCCCACCTTGACCGTGATGAATGCTACCTGGGTCCATCATTTAATGATGCTGGATCTATTGGGCAAGCGGTGGTGTGTCAACCGTTCCCTTGCACTGAAAACCCTCATTTTTTGAACTCTCTACCTTTGGAGCCAATCTGTGAAAAATGTATTCGCACTTGGCCTAAAACTGATGGTAGTTTTCGTAGACGGCATGTATGCATGGTGAATCATGGCCCCACCAAATTAATTTTTGATCGTGCTAAAATTTTGAACTTATTAGAAATTATTCTCCATTCCCCAATTTATGATCTAGTGCTTTTCCCTATTGCTTTGAGTTTTTGGTCTTTTGAGTACAATACTTTTGTTTTTCCCATTGACCCAATGTCTATTACCCTGAGGGATGTTGGAACCCTAGTAAACCTCCTACCTTTGGGCGACACCATTTTTCCTGACATTTTGATTGTCGGTGCTGCCCCCAAAGTTTGACAAAAAACTCACTGAGTCATATTCAGGCATTCAAGGCCTTTACACTGCTTCTAGTTCTGAGTCCTCTCATGTTTAGCGTGTAGCTTTTCTTCAGGTCTGGCTTTGTAAATACATTCTTTGTGTCCCCAGCCTGAAACCTTCTATGAGTTATCTACCCATAGCGCATGAGTTGGCGCGTGACGGGTCTTTGAATCTATATTCATTCTTTTTAGCCTCCTTTTATAGAGGCATGACTTCCCTTTAATTTCAATTAAAGAATGGTACATCTCCCCTGGCAGTGGGCCCCTGTAGCTCGCTCAATTGTGGTTAAGAGCATATTTTCCACAGCTTGGTACTCCACCATCCCCTTCTCGATCAGTTAATTGTTATGGGCTATTCATCCATTAATTAAGCCCTGTAAATATGTCTAATAAGGACGTTTTCAAATTCTTTTACAATTTGAATTCAAGGCTTTCCTTTTTTTCCTTTTTTCCTTGCCAAGTCCCTATTTATGTACGACCTCCTTCTACTCTGGCTGAAGTGAGCACTTTCTTACCCATTTGGGCATAATTCTTGATTGGGGAAAAACTGTTCTATGACATAGTAACTGTAACAAATGACAAGCCAGGGGTTGAGATATATGCTCCCCAATTTTTTACTCGCTAGCTTGGTTTTGGCTAAACATGACCCGTTCCTCCTTGTTATTCTAGAAATTTAACATAACGTTTTCATACTATAAATAAAATCGAGTCACAAGCCATTGATATTAGTAATATTCTTTTGACCAAAGGTCTTTCTTTGGCTCATTTCAATCCCATTGCTATCACTCATCCTCTCTTTGATCAACTCTGGCCATCACTGAAACGCAGACTATTCACAACTAATGCTAATCTTGTCTTCCACTTACTGGATCGGCCAGAGACTTCCTCTACTTCTCCCCACTTTGGCCACCCCTTTGTCCATTAGGAATTATATTTCTCCCTCTCACTCGCCACCTATTCATGCTAAATATCCTATCCTTCCATCTGGTTCTCCAACTGCTCAAGCTAGTATGCTAAAAGTGCTTCCAGCCTCAAATGGCCAGCCTCAGCTTCACCAATTTTGCAGGGTGATGATGACGATGACGATGATGCTTTTCTCATCCTCAGGAGAAAGGTAATTGAATTTGTTTATTCATGAAACACAGTCCTTCATGGGTTAACGTTTTACCTGAATTTTCCAAAAGTGTTTAACTTCCCCCTCGAAAGCTCTAGTCTTAGCAGCCCCTACTCCATCACCTCCTGCTGAAGCTGTTTCATCCAAGTTATCCGATGCAGGGACTCTGCTTAAAGAGAAATCCATAGTTCAAGAGTCTTCACCACAGCTAGTTGAAGAGCTGCCATCTTCCTAGGGCGTTGACCCCCCAAGTGTTGAACCAGAAGATAAAACATATTTTAGTATTTTACCCTTGCTTGTACTATTGGCTTTTGATTCATTGTTTCTTGAATTTTGCAGAGGTTTTCATAGATTTGCCTATTGTGGCAGAGCCTGCTTGTCCAAATAAGGAGAAGTCTCCACAGGTGGCTGAATCAACCGGTAACATGCCCGAACTTTCCAAGGTTGCGGATGAGGTAGCCTTCATTTCATTTTTTATCTTCACTTCATTTACTACAGTAAAAATGCTAAATGTTTGCATTTTTCTTTACAGGATGCCGATGCCATCGTGCGCTCAATCCGGGAATTGTTCACTTCTTGGGAACAAGTAAAGATATCTCTCTTCTTCAACCAGTCGTCCTTCTGCTTCATCTTCTGTTTTCTCGGAAGTAAATATGAAGACTCTCAAGCAATCAGTGTTTGAGTATGTTTCTTTTATGGACATGGATATTGGCAAAGCCAGTGCTGCTAAACAAAAAAATAAATTTGAGCTTTTGAGTGCAAAACTGGCGCAAACACTTAAACTTTCGTCTCTCAACATTTTATTTGACTTTAAGGCAACGTTGAAGATTATCCATTCTGAAATTAGCTCTTTGTTAGCCAAAAAGGTCGAATTGAAGGCCAGGAGTACTTAGTATCTTCATCCTGTATCTGAAAAGGAGTCTTTGCTTCAAGAGATTGATAAGGCAAAGGCCGAATTAAACGAAATCTCCTCTGAAGTTATGATTGAGGATTCTTTGATGATAAGCTTAGCTGCAGAAATGAAGGAACTTCAAGCAAAGATAGACGACTGCAGGGCTAGATTGCCTGCCAAAAAAGTAATGCTTCCCAAGGAATTGAGCGAACCAAGTCTTTGGTTGAGCGTTATACAAAGCTGGAGGTTGATGAGGATGTTGCAACTGAGTTGTCTGCTGTTTCTTCTAAGCAGAGCAAGGAATGGGGGAAGCTTAGGGAATAAATGCGTTCAGCTTGGGGTGAATTGTAGTTAAGACATTGATACCTTTATTTTCTTTGTAATTTTGTGCTGGCAGCTACTGTTAATTCGAATGTAATGGCAGTCAATGTCATTAATGGAATGACTATTTTATTTATTTGCGTATTGATTGAAGTCTTCTTCAATCCTCAACCCCCAAGCATTTAATTACCTCGTGCTAAACTCGTGTACATTTCCCTTCATGAAATTTTTACACGGAGCAAAACTTTTGGTATTCCAATCTTTTTTTCCAAGATTTTGGGCCATTTAATTTTGGTTACTATGCATGTAAGTGACCATTCATATTCCGTATTTTCACCTTCACACCTCTATAAATGCGTATGTGTTACTATCTTCATCTTCATCCTCTGAAAAATCAACTTACTTGCCATCGTTTAGCTTTTCAGATAATTAACCACTATTTCCTCCTGCAACAGAAATGGATCATTTAATTTGCTGTCCATTTCGCTGTCTGCTTTGATATCACCTTTGTTATGAAAGATATAGAAAATGTTCTTTGGCCAATGAAGATATTCTCAGCGCCTCCATTTATGTTCTCCAAAGGGAATTCTTGATGGAAGGCAATTTGCAAGTGCTTCTCAGGCTACTTGCATGTTGAGAGTGCTTCTCAGCCTCCTTGTCTGCCATTGCAGCTGCAATTAGGAAGGAGGGTTGAGAGTGCTTCTCAGTCTTCTTGCCTGCCATTGCAACAATACAATTAGGAAGGCGGTTAAGGCCAGTTTGCCCTTTTCTTTGTGACTGATAGAAGAATGATGATAACATGCTCCGAATTGCAGCTTATAGAACATCTTATATTTTGTATTTCATGATTTGTAACAAATATTTGATAATAAAAGAGTTTATTTGAACGTACTTCGTTCTTGTTTTATTTAGTTATGATTGCTCAACAATGCTATTTATTTATACATTTATTTGTTCACTTTCCCATAAGGAATGAACATTCTTTTTTAAGTATTTGCCATTAATAAATCTCACGTGCTTAGTTCCATCTAAATCTTCCAAATGATAGGCTCTATTAGGCAATATGCTTTTCACTTTATATGGCCCTTCCCAATTGGGCGATCATTTTCCATATTTTGGATCTTTGCTATCCAAAGGGAGTATTGTTTTCCAAACCAGTTCGCCCAAACTAAAAGATTTGGCTATAACTTTTTTGTTATAAAATTTAGCAATTCTTTGTTTTTGGACTTGCAATCTATTTAAGACATCTAACTTTAATTCGTCCAACTCCAATAGATTTTAGGCTAATGACTCAGCATGCTCACTATCACTTGTGTTACAAATACACTCTGATCGATTGCACATTAATTTCCATAGGCAAAACAACCTCATATCCATACGTAAGTTGAAAAGAAGTAACTTTAGTGCTTGAACGAGGCGACGTCCTATAAGCCCATAAGGCTTTATTTAAGCATTCGTGCCAATTTATGGCATTTTTATTTATCATTTTCCTTATAATATTTTTTAAAATCTTATTAGAAGATTCTGCCTATCCGTTAGATTGAGCGTAATAAGGTGTGGAGTTTACTAACTTAACTCCGAACTCGCTCAATAACTCCTTCACTTGATCTCCATTCAGAGAAGTTCCGTGATCCACCATCAAAGTTTGTGAATCTCAAATCTATAAATAATGTGGTCACGAATAAAATCTATGACATTTTTCTGAGAGATCTCCTTTAAAGGTATTGCTTCTACTCATTTAGTGAAGAAATATGTTGCAATTATTAAAAATGTATGTTGTTTGGACGATGGGGGATAAATCTTCCCTATCAGGTCTATCGTCCAACATTTGAATGGCCGAGTTTAATAATGGGTGCCAGTTCTCTTGCTGGTGCTCTTTGTATCGGACCATGCTTTTGGCATGCTAAACAACTCTTTGCATATTGAATGCATGATTCTCCCATTTTGGGCCAAAAGTATCCACTCCTAATAATCAACCATCTCATCCTTTGGCCAACTTGATGGGTTCCACATATCCCTTCATGCACTTCAGCCACGATAATTTTGGCCTCTTGCAAACTCACACATTTTAGTAGTATATCATCTGAGCGTTTCTTAAATAGCTCTTTATTTATCAATACATAATTCAACGAACGTAAATTTATTTTCCTACTATGTTCCTTATTAGGTTCTTTGAAGAACCTTTCGATCTCTGCCCTCCAATCTATTGCATCTCCATCTTATATGTAATGAACTCCAATCCTTCTCGCCCTCTTTTATACTAAGGGCAATATTACTCCATACTCACAAGTAGATTCCTAATTTAAAGCTTTTGAATAACCCGAAGCCATTTGGATCAAATCGTTTGCTATGTTAATATATATCCTATTAACATATTGAAGCTCTACTTGGTTAAATTCTTCCAACACTTATTGAGCGATTTCGTATTGATTTATGATGGAATCACTTTGGCACTTAAAATCACCAATTAATGGGTGAATTACCAATTGAGAATCGCCCCTAATAATTACATTCTTTATTCCCATATCTACTAACAGCTCTAAACCCACAATTAACACTTTGTATTCGGCTTGATTATTAGTACACATCCTATCCAAAGTGAAAGCGAATTTGTAACAAATCCTTAAAGGATTTATCAACGCTATTCCTACCCCTGCACATCTAGAAGTTTTTTATCCATCAAAGTATAAAACCCAAGGTTTTAATTTGAATGAATAGATCTCCAATTCAATCTCCTTAAGTATATCAAGGCATGTATGATCGGTCAAAAAGTTAGTCAATGCTTAATTTTTGACTGCGTTTTGGGGTATGTATTGTATTTCAAATTCTGATAGTGCTAAAGTCCAAAGGCATATCATTTGGTGTAAAATAGGGCGAGAAAATATATACTTAACCAGATTTACCTTAGAAACTAAATAAACTGTTTCAGGCCGTAAATAAGCTCTTAGTTTTGTACATGTGAAATATAAAGCAAGACATAATTTTTCAATAGCAGAGTAATTATAATTACATTTTGTTAATCGTCTACTCAATTCTTCACCAAATTGGTCTTCTTGCGCAACCATTCCAACTATCGTTTCTTGTTCAGTTGATACATACACTTTCATTGGCTATCCTTGGATTGGTGACACCAATACTGGTGGACTCGATAGATATGTTTTCAGGCTCTCAAAAGCCTTTTGATACTCTTTTTTCTAGACGAATTCGTTATGATTTTTCAACTTTAAAATAGGCGAAAAAGTTTTCGTTCGCCCTGCACAATTAGAGATAAAGTATCTTAAAAAATTTACTTGGCATTGAAATATTTGCAATTCTTTTTTGTTGTTAGGTAGTTTGGCCTCAAAAATAGCTTTCACTCTATTTTTATCGAGTTCAATCCTCTGTTTGTGCACTAGAAAACTAAGAAAGTTTCCCGCATTAACACCAAATGTACATTTCAAAGGATTCAATTTTTGTTTGTATTGCTTCATTTGCTAAAATAAGCGTTTTAGTTGTTCAAAATGGTCTTCATCTTTAATAAATTTGACCATTATATCGTCTACATACACTTCAATAAACTTGTCTATCATATCATAAAAAATCAAGTTTATCTCCCTTTGATAAGTTGCCCCTACATTTTTCAGGCCGAAAGGTATAACTACACATTCAAAGCAACCTAAAGCTCCAGGGCATCTAAAGGTAATTTTGTGTATATCTTCTTCAGTTATGTAAATTTGGTTGTGCCCTGAATACCCATCCATAAAAGAATACATCACATGTCCAGCAGTTGAATATATTAAAGAGTCTACCGTAAGCATTAGATATTCATCTTTGGGCGTTGCTAAGTTTAAATTTCTAAAATCTATGCACACCCTTAAATTACCATTCTTTTTTAACACCGGCACGATATTAGACAACCATTCGACATATCCGACTGTCCTAATAAAACATGCTTTTAACAATTGCTCTATCTCTTTCTTAATATCGGGAAGTACATTAGGAGCAAAACGCCTGGGAGGTTATTTATGAGGTTTAAAATTTGGCTTAATTGGTAATCTATGTTCTACTAAATTCTTATCCAAACCAGTCATATATTCATATTCCCAAGCAAAACAATCTTTATACTCTTTTAACAAAGCGATTAATTTACTACTAACCTCCTGACAAAGTATTTGGTTGACAAATGTTGGGCGATCTTCTCCTTTGTCGTCAATATTTACCCTACTCAAAGGGTCTTGTGCTTGAGCTTGCACAGGCTTTGTGCCTCATTACTTCATCGTCCAAGTTCATCGTAAGCACTTCCTCTTCTAAGCAATCCACCTTGTTGACTTCTCAGCCAATATTCTGCTCCAACTCGAACACTGCTAATTTGTTTTCCAATACTTTTAATACTGCTTCTTCTTTCGTCTTTTCTTTACATTCTTTATTGAAAGCCATTAACTTGATTTTGAAGGCCTGAATGTCGGCCATTTGCCCTTATTGCTGACAACTCATTTAAAATTATTTGATTGCCTTTTTGCTAATTACTAGTTCTTTCAGGGCTACTATGTTTGACCTTATTTGACTGAACATTTCAGTAAGTGCATCCACTAAAAATGGCTCTTCACTATGTGCGGCAATTTGAGTCTCTTCTCCATCTTGAACCACCTTGACGGTCTATAATTTCCCTCGTATATGAATCTTTCCACCGAGTTTGCTTCTGCGACAAAGGGCCTATGGTCGGCCGCACCACTTCTGCATCGTCCTTGTCATTCTAGAAAACTAGGTATTGGTAGAGCGATTAAGGTATGCAATGACTCCCGTGGATCCAATCCCTTCTTAGTAACACATTGTAACTAGTAGGAACATCTATTACAAAGAAGACTGTGGTCCTAGTAGTTGTCCCCACCGTTATATCCAATGGCATTACCCCTTTAGTTGAAGTTGCTCCTCCGTTAAAGCTTGTGAGAATAACTTTCGTTGGGATCATATCGCTTTCTGTCTTTGTAAATTTTCTCATCATCTTAGACAGGATGGTATTTATGGCTGCTCCATTATCAATGAGCACTTCACCACAGGTATACCATTGACTAAGGCCTTCACGTACAATAGCCTCAAGTGTTTAGTTAATTTCATGGCTGGTCTCTTGAAGATGACCTTTTCAGCAGCATCTATTTCCACTTTCTGTTTGTCTTCCATTGAATTATTTCCTTATGATAACTCAACATGCAATATTTCGCATTGAGCTTCTGCTTCCTAGATTTCCTTTCTACTTTCTTCTAGTGTTTCTTCTTCGATTACCCATCATGTAGGGGGAGACAATATTCTTGGAGGTGACCCATATTTCTCAAAGCGAGGTACTCTCATCTTCATTTTGGGTGTCCCGTACAACACAAAGTAATCAAAGGAACGCCCAGATGGTTCTCCCAACAAGTCCACTTCGTGAATACCTTCCCAATGTAGCTGTTTCAACAATGTATTGCGTGACACTCCCTCTTTCTTCTCTCTACTTCCAAGTCAATTTCTTCTTCGATGTCCGTCATACCATCATCCTCTTCTTTATCACATGCTCCTCTAGATGTTTGACCCTCTTTACATTCCAGCATACATGCTTCCTCCTCGTTATCTTCCATTCCTCCTCTTTATTTTCTTTGTTTTGAATTCATTGGCTAATAAATAGTTATTAGCCACGACGTGAGGTAACGTACTGAACTAAATAGTGAGGGGTTACTCTGGATCTTTTTCATCCTTTTTCCCTCACTCAAACTTTGATCTCTCAGAAGAACTTTCTGGTAATTCTTTCATTGATTTGCCTGCACTAGTCTCTTTACTATCCTCAAGAACATTTTGATTAGCCACTTCGAGCAGTTTAGGCTCCTTAGGACGTGTCAATCCTTGTTGTTATCTCATCATTCATCCATAATTTCGTTAAAAATACCTTTGTTGAGTTCTAGTCATCTCATTGAAGGGTATCACCTTTCCTGCATTATACTGGAATGAATGCCACACATTTGGTTGGCGAGATTGGGGTCTGAATGTCCTCCCATTATTTGTTGGCCTGAACTGCCGGCGGTCCTCTATAGAATGATGTACCTCGCCCTCCAACAGGTTGGGTGTTTAAGACAAAATCAGGGTGATAGTGGTGTTGCCATATTCCCGATTTCTCTGTGTTTGCACTCATTTCTCCTTTGCATCTTGCACACAGGACGCCTCTGTCTCCTCTAACCTCCTTCCTTTTGATACGTTCAAAAATACTGGGATGTGGCCCAGGATTTTCTTCTCCGTCAACTATAACCAATTTGAATCTTGATAACTTGTTTTTGAAACCAGTCGTCACCATGTTCACCAAAAGTGGTTGTGGGAAAGGATTTTCATCCACTGCCATTTTCTTCTTATCTTCGAACGTGATTCGTCCTGACTTGATAGCATCCTATAACACATGACGAAAGATCAAGCAATTATTAGTCATATGTGACTATGCATTATGCCATTTACAATATTTTTTACCCTTATTGCTCAGGGTCTGGCAAGTTATACTTATCGCTCAATTTTATCTACTTATCCTTATATAGTTTATCAAATATAAGGTCAGATTGGTCACATCAAATGAAAACGTTCTATCTTTTTTGTTTTCATCTTTTATATGTTCATTCTTGCCCGACATTTTGGGTTTGGCCATTATAAGACGGGCATACGCATCTCCCTTAATTAATTCGACCAAACATACTTCAGTTTGATCGTAATATTCGTCATTAATAGTATGAACGTCAAAATTTGGGTCTCTATAATAAGTTCATTTACTAGAATTTTTCATTTATTCTTCTTCTCTTATCAATCGTTCACACTAATCACATTCGGGTTAAATTGGAAAAGATCAGGAAATTCATATCCTGTAATTTCTTTTTCAAATCAAAGCTCAAACAACTTTGAGCGATTTTGACGAATTCTTTCTCGGGCAGAGGTACAAAACATTTGCTCATGGCTCTTTTGAACCTTTGAAGGAAACCTTCTGCCCATTCGTTTGACATTTGACGTAAATTCACCAAATCGGCCAAAGTGATTTCAGATTCAGTCTTATAAAACTGAGAGTTGAACAATTGTTCCAGTTGTTGCCATGGTTGAACAGAGTTTGTTGGCAAATTAATGAACTAGGAGAAAACTACTCCCGTTAACGAATTAGGGAACAACCTCATTTTATGATAGTCATTTACTTTACCCATTTGCAGTGTGAATTGCCCTATATGTTCCAGAGCAGACACTTCTCCTAGACCACTTAATAATGAAAATTCTGGCACTTTGTACCTTCTAGGCCACGGATATGCCCGATCTACCCAATCAGGATATGACTTTGTGTAAGTTGACCTATTAACAAGACGAACCCCAAAAGCTATTTGATCCTGTACTATTTCCATAATTTGATTTCTCAACATGACATTGGGATCATATGGAACTCCTATAGATTGGTTCATTGGTTGATTTATTTTAGGTCTAATAGTTGGTCCTTGGTTGGCGACAAAATTGCCATTGTCTGGGCCATTATTACCGTTGTCTACTCTACCATTAACACGCGGGGCGTTTGGTCCATTATTTAGGACATTGTCTCTTATATTTGGGCTATCCCCAAGTTCGACATCTCATTACCTCCATTCAAGTTTGGCATTCCACTATCCCCCTGGTTTAAGTAGACGGACAAAAAGGTGGTTCTATCCCTTGACTTAGAATCAAACCTGGGGAATTATGTCCCACAATCGTCTTGATTTGAAAGTGATTCCCTATCGGTACAACTGGTTGATGTATTTGTCCCACTAACTTATTCATGATCTCATTCAATGTGTTTAGTTGTTTGGCAATGTTGTCATAATGTGCGTTCCCATTTTGGGTAAATCTTTCTATATTGTGAACATTTCGTAGATTTACGTGTTCAACGACATCCTGTGTGAGTTCCCCAAACAATGTGCGCATGGTTCGAGAACTCAACTCTGTCATTGGCTTGTAGTGACTTTGACTGCTTTGACTTTATCCCTCTGTTCGTGGAGAGTTTTGCTAATTCTCATATCACTCGATCACAGACTGGACTACTCCTTGGCATGCTGGTTCTTTATCAGAATTCTTATGAGACATACTGCTTCACTTTTCGTATCCTCAAACACAAATGTCCCACTGGACGTGCCAAATTGTTTCGCTCGGGTTATCGCTAACAATTAAAAATAGGTTCAGACGATTGTGTAAGGAACAAACCTTTTGAAACAAAGTCCTAAAAAGTGGTGCTTTATTTATGAAGATTACAATTGGAAATAAACAAAACGCCTCCAAAGGGCACAAACACACGAAATAAATTGAAAATTTGCAAATAGAAAGTAAATGAATTGAAATTACATATTCTTTGTTGAAAGTGTTTGATTCGGGGTCCTTTCCTTCTATGTCTTCTTTTCCTTTTTATACTCCTTTGCCAGTTTTCTCTTGTAGAACTGTTTGGCCCTCTATAACTATCCACTTTCTTCGTGATAGATGACTTATCACGGAACTGCCGTTAGCAACTGTTGTTATTGCTCTTGTTGTGTAACAGCTTGTAACTGAGATTTTTGGATCGTGGGGCGTGATAAGGTTGCTCAATAATCGCTTCAATAACTGAATAAAATGCTACATTCGCTCAGACCTTGGGCGTCTCAAAGGCTTGGGCGAGAGTGAGATCGTCGCTCTGAGCGACAATAGGGCATTTCATTCACTCAGATCCTGGGCGTTCTGTAGGCTTGTGCGATGATGATCCTCTGCTCATGGGCTGTCACTATATTTTACAATTGTCTTATTTGGGCCCATTTCTCATTTTCCTAACTGGACTCCATTTCTTGGACCACATAATTAGGCCTTATTTAATGACTGTGCCTCATTTAATTGGGTCTTATTTTTGTATGTCAACAAACCCGAAGAACCATTTGTCAAGAACTGCATTTCCTTATTCCCAATTGATAATTATTTTCAGAAACAAATACAAATAATGTTACAGGAGAAAACATATATAACCTCCTTCAACCCAGAAATTTCTTTCTTTTGTTCATCAAGCTGTTGTTGCATTTTGGTATTCTTTTCTTTCACCCGATTAAGTTCTTTGTTGTTTGGAATCAAGGGCGGACCCAGGATTAAGGTTCAGGGGGAGACAAAAAAAAAAAAAATCAAATTAGACAATAAAAATAATATTGAAAATGTAGTACTTTTTTTACAATTGTTCCTTGCGGCTTTTCATACTTTGAAAATGCCGTATACTAGTCACCTTATCAATTTCATTAAAAACATCTTTTTCAACATACACAACTAAGCTATCATTCATCCATTGGTCTTCAATCTGATTACGCAGTCGATTCTTCATAATATTCATAGTAAAAAATATTCTTTCAACTGTAGCTGCAGCAATCGGAAGAGTTTATCGTAAAATCACAAGCATGGAAACACGTGACTCTGAGGTTGACACGGACCTCTCTGCAAGTATACTCTTCTTATTTGATCTTGAAGATTAACATTATAATCCACTATTGGAGTTCTTAATTTGGGACCTGTGCGAAGTTGTGCAACATCAATATGCTCAATACTTACTTTCTTTACCTCATCATTTTCTTGAAAATTAGTTTCATCAATACTTGCTTCATCATTTTTTCCAGCAGTAGCATCCTCAACGCTTGCTTCCTTTGTCTCGACATTTTCTTCAATAGAAATTTCCTCAATGTGTTGTTTCTTTGCCTCAACATTTTCTTCAATAGAAATTTAAGATATTCATTTAAATATCTCAACATGTCTTCCTACACATCAAATAAAGTTTGCATAAATATACCAACAGTAAAATGGCAAAGTTAAAAGATGAACATCAAGAACTGAAAGAAATAAAACTTCTAATTAAACTTAACGATTTGACAACGAAAAGCTAAATTAAGAAATATCACTTCATATTGCTGAAATTTCTTGGTCTCTTCAAAAACTCAGAATCTAATCTTGGGTCCTTGTTTTGAATTGCAACAAAGAGGGTAGGTAATATGGAAAAAATTCCATTATGGGCCTTATAATTAGACAAAATCTGAATCTAACAGAAAATCGAGAATAATTCCATCAAATATACTAGAATACATTGCAGGGTAGGGTTTTCGCTTCCCTAACCACTGGTCATGCAGCTTCTCGAGCAACTGATCAATACATTAAAAACATCAAAATGCATCACTGATCATGACCAATCCTTGAAGAATTAAAGAGAACTGCACTTTAAAGGAACGCCTTGACTGAGCTAAACTAAAATGTTAATCTATTCTGCACACATCCTTAAATGCACTGAAGTACTTTGCAATAGAAAGGATTTCCAAAACGTTCTGATAACAAGTTGATTTCTAAGAGAGAGATTGATTACCAAATTTTGCTCCTTCAAATCTTCAATCCATTCTTCTTCTTCCTCTTTCAAAATATGGTGAATTGGTTATTGGAATATGGAATCCCACGGTCACCTAATGAGTTGGCAGGGTATGAGAATTAGGGGGAAGGGAACTACAATGTGGGCCATTTTTCTCAATGTTAAAAGACTTATGTTGGGCTTGGATTAAAAATTTACTACTATTAATCTATTATGTCAGCTTTTTTCAATGTTAAAAATTAACTGTCTGTCGCCCCTGTTTGGAATGTCTAACTGGTCTTGCCTAGCTAGGTATATTTACTCCTTGCCATACTCTTTGAACTATATTTTCCCACTGTCCGTAGATTATCCAAAGCGTCTTGCATTGCAACCTTTTTGAGAATAATTGGATGCGGCTGGGAGACAAAAGAGGCGGAGGGGGCTTTAGGAATTGGTTTGCCGAGTCTGATAGGGTACAAAATATGGAGAGAAGGTGAGAGATTTGAGTTTAATTTGGGAGTGAGTCATTTTCATTGGACAGTGACAGCAGTGTAGCACGTCAGTGGTGGTAATAGTGAATGTTGGATAAATTGGTACATATATTATATTTCGTTAACCTAAAATATGTGCATGAAAATATGCAAAACGACAACTTACATGTGAAAAAATATAGAATAGAATTTTAATTTACCAAAATGAAGATACGCATACAAAATATTTACTGAAATGTAGAAATTAGAAAGAGATGAAATGAACCGAGGTATATATGCGAATGCAAATCTCCTTAAAACATATTTGCATGTCCTGCACTGGTGTTATCAGGATCAAATAGACGTTTATCTTCTAAGTTACAACGCTTCTTCTACGATTAATATAGTACAATATTAATTTTGCTGAGCAAACCAACGCTTAAGTGTACTTTCCTAAAATTGAAAATATCGAATACGAAACTCAAACATAAACTTGAAAATATTTTGACATAATTTGGACAATGAAAGACTTAGAAATCAATTATATGGAATTGATTTTGAGTGGGAAATATGGAATTATGAGGGTACAATTTATAGATTTTCGTATCTTTTCGAATGGTTGCATCTTTGGCATAAATTAATTTTAACAATTAGATTGCACTATTTCATTTTTAATGGTGTAGATTATACCTTATCAAAATGTCATGCCTTTTTATCATGCACCTTTATGAATAGTCACACCCATTTCGAAACAAAATGACTCTTTTGATATGAACCATTTGCTATTAAAAAGTCGCAACTAGTCATCGCATCAATTAGAGACTTTTCCAATTCACTTCTATAAAAATATCCAGTAAATTCTAACAGTGTTGTGGGGTGAAAGAAGACGGCAAGTACATCTTATTCAGGCAGTGGATGGATGAAAAAAATGGTAGAAAGAGAAATTGAAGAACAAGAAGCTTTGGCGGTGATGATGGTCAGTGGTAGGTGGTGGCAGCGGTAGCGGCGGATGAGGGTGGATTTTGTAGAAAAATTGATTAAAAAAAATCTTTCCTTTTTTTTTTTTCTTAAAAAAAAATTTTGTTTTAAGTGTAACTTGTTTATGGTTTTTGATAAGTTTTGAAACTCTAGCTTAGTGTAAATGGTAAGTTTATTAGTGAATGACAATTATATCACTACAACCCTATAAATTATTAATATTATATCTCTAATCTTTCCATATAAATATAGTGTTTTGGTACTCAATAAAACACACAAATTCTATTGACTTCTCTCTTTTGTTCTTTCTAGTTTACAACACGTTATCAGCACGATTATTTCAAAATCAATGATAATTAGTTAGAAGTGGGTATCCATAAGACGGCTTCTGTTCAAATCCAATATTTTTCTTTTCATAGGTATCAATCAAAAAGTGGACATCGCCAGTCGTGTACAAACTGGTATTCAAATCCAATATGTTTCAAAAAATAGTTTATTTTAAATTTGGATTTCCTGAACTTAAATTTTTAGTCTGTTTTAGTGTAATATATTTTTGTGTATAATACATAAATTGTCATGTTTGATAATATGTTTAATTGGTTGTTGCTCTCAAAGAAACACAACTCTACAAATATTAATATTATGCTAGAAAACATACTCTTAAAGAGTTAATGTTTCTAAGAATAATTCGTTGTTAACTCCCGAAGTAGCATAATATTATTAATAATCAAAAAAATATTAATTGCTCCAGAAGAACATGATATTACAATTTTAATATTTCGGAATAATATTGATCGATTTCTAGGTAAAAGCACAAATTAAATTACTCTATTTATTTACATATTCATTATTCTGCATACGTACTGATGTTCTAGTTAGATTTTAATTGGTCAATTGTTACCTCTTTTTATTTGAACTATGTATATGTGGAATTATTGTAAGTTATGCATGAGATTTGATAAGTTATCTTAAATAGTTATTTGATTATTAAGAAATTTGACATCAGAGACATTAATTTTTTATCGACGAACACTAAATTTGTATCAACCATTCTTGTAAAGATTTATTTGATTTTTTCTTAATGCATGTATGGTAATTAGTATTTTTTAATCTGATTAAATTTTTTAGATGTTCTTTTTTAAACTTTAAATTGATAATCTTTCATTTTGTTGTTCCTAAAGTAACACAACATTCTAAATAGACATGTCTATTAAAATATTGTTACTTATGAAGTAGTACAATATTATTTACATATATTTTAATTAGATTTTACTTGCTCCCGAAGAGTATAATTAAATACAATCTAATAAATTATGTTTTTTCACCTAAAGAGTAAATAATTACATAATTTATATTTCTAAATAATAATATTTTATTATTCCTAAAGAGCATGTTATTAAATTCCAATATTTTTGAAAAATGTTGATATATTACCCTTGAAGAAACGGTAATAAAATAATGTGCTCTTAAAGTAAAACATGTTTCGAAAAATATATCACGGTTAATTCATGAATTTGTCCTTAACCCTGTAAGAAAACATATAACCAATGTCATAGTTTGTCTACTTGATTGATTATTATATAATTGCATAATGCTTAATCATATTTTTTGAAATTAAATAATTGAATTATATATAATATTGAATCAGAAGTTCAATTTGTTTGGCAAGGCCATTGGACCATCACTGGATTAATATTGATACGAAATTAGAAATTAAATGGATTCTCAATGAAGAAGCAGAAGATTTTTTAATCCAATAAAATCCTATATGATGTTTGTTCTCTATGATGAAAATTTTTCATTAACTATCACTAGCTAAGATAGGGACTATATTTTTTATATTTCTGAAAATTAATTAGAGTGATAAATGAGACCCCATCATCCTTCACATTGACCATTTAAATATTATTTGTATCTAATAGATTTGATAGAAATACTATATGATTGCATGATGTTCGCAACTTGAAATTTGCAAAATTACTGTTTAAATTATGACTATAATTTTCAAATTATATATACAAGACGGCGTGCCTTGTTAATGCTAGTGAACCTAATCTCAACATTTTAATAAGTGTTAGTTAAGATGTTGATAATCAGTTTAATAATATTGCATGTTAAACGCCTCCAAATAATATAATTGAGAATAAAGTACTTTCCATTTCTGTTTCAGGAATGTTATTACGCATCATGCTAATATTATAGTTCTGTTTCATCTAATTATTTGATAGTGCAATATATGAACAATTAATCCACCACATTACATTGATATAAAAGTAAAGAATGTTAAGAAGATATGTGTAGTTTGAACCCTTAGATCAAATGTGTGATATTTAAAAACGCAGATTGCTAATTGTCAATTTTGATTGGACAATTCTCTCAGTATTAGGGGGAGGAATTAAGAAAGTAAAAATGATATACAAATGCATCATCATCATCTAAATCTTCGCAAAAGATCATTTGAACCAGAAGCTCAAAAAATAATTCATTTACATGCATTTACTAACCAAAGAGATTAACAATATCAAAAACATCTATTTTAGATACTCCAACTCGAGTTGACTCCTGAAAAGACAAATTCATTAATATTATATTTGATAAATTTATGACACGCCTGAAGCGTGATAACATTCGATTGTAATATAAAATTTTCCAAAAGGAATTGGAGCAATTAGCAAAGATGGTGGCATTAAGGAGGCATACACTCTTGATGAGTATTTAGACATAAGAAGTTTTAAAATCTCGAAGAGGTTCAGGTACTTAAAATAATGAAAATTGAGATATCTCAATAAGTTATGTCATTATAAATAGAAATAGAATTGAAAAGAAAAAGTTGTCTAAAACACTTTTGCACATGATGTACTACATCATATAGGGAGAAATCGAAATAAATGCGTCGAAATATAACGATCAAAGTAATGATTGACCAAATAGAATGAAGCGATCATACTAAAATTGAATTTACTAGAGAAACCTGAAGTGTTTGGACACGATCTTTGTAAAATTAAATTTATTAGAGGAACTTGATGTTTTTGGATTTATAATCTGAACACTTAAAAGTGTATATTTATGTGAAATGGAAATGGAAAAAGTAAAGTCATAATATGAAATGTTTGACTATTATAATGAATTTCACGAAAACTTGTGTAAATAGATAAATTATCACATGGTGAATGTAATCACAAGTCTCTATTTTATTTGTTTGATAATTATGAAATTTGATATGCATATAATAAATTTGATTATAACTAACTCATTGGCAGGTTATTAATATAATTCAAGTAATATTATCATGAGGGAGAGTAAATACGCATTGTACTCTTTTTCTCTTAATCGAGGTTTTGTCCCATTATGTTTTCCTGGCATAGTTTTAACGAGACAACTTTTGTAGTGTGATTAAAAGAATAATATACTATTTTTCCTTTATTAGGATTTTTCGGGACAAGATTCTTCATAATAAAGTTTTAATGAGGCATATTATTTGTGTAATAAATGTCCATAACCTAAAATACATTTACCCTTAAAATAATACTCTAATGTATATGAAACTCCTAAAAAGATCAACAAGAGCTATTTTTTTGAATTATCATGTTCCTACAATCCTAAAAATTATTACCATTGTATTCATAATCATTTTCTATAAATATGGGGCTCTGGTTCTCAATAAAATACACAAATCTATTGACTTTTATTCTCTAATATCTTTTTTCCCTCTTTTATACCATAGCTGTAATTGTTTCTTTATCTTTATATTATTATTATTTAAAAAGAAGGGTGAATTCATTCAGTTACAAGACTTTAATAGCGGAATTGAACTATGAGTATAATTTACACAAAGAAGATCAATCTTAGGGTGAAAGTGTCAAAATTAAAATGATTAGAACTATTTGAATTAGGGATGGACTTGATACGGTTTAGTTTGATTCGATTTTAAATAGAGCAAAACTAAACCTGAATTTTTGGGTATTTAGTAAGTGGAATCACCAGGTCCAAATATAATTAGGAACTGAACCATCGGGTTCGGATCCATTTGGCTCGATTCGATTCCATTTGGTTCACGGGTTTTGTACCTAATTAATTTTTTTAATATTTACAAAAACATTATATTAATTCAATTAATGACATGTTCAATCTTAATTCTTACAAAATAACGTAATCCAATTTAAAATTATGCAAATAACAAATTCTATAATAAAATTCATTCACTCATGTATATAAACACAATTAATAAAAATAAATAATTAAAAATCTTGATTTATTGATCTCCCGCCAATTTAACATGTCAAAATCTCCATCACTAGTATATTCAGTTTGATTAAATTGGGCAAGAACTAGAAATTAGAAATAAGAAAATCGTATTTTGGCTTGCACTAAATTAATTAGTTGGCAAATGAAATAGAAAAATGAGATTTTTTAGCTCAATTGATTAGTTTGCAAATTTATTTAGAAAAAAATTTAAAATAATTTAGCTTATTTAATATAAAAAAATTAGGGGAATTCGATTCTTCGTTTAGAATCGAAAACAAAACGAAATCTGTCGATTTTCGATTCAAATACTCGTTCGAGTATTGAACTTAAGAAAAACAACTTGGTTCGATTCGATTCGAGAGTTTTATCTAACTCTAATTTGAATGAAAACAAACCATATAGACGTTTTGCGACAATTAACCCATTCAATAATGTCAAAAAATCGAGATTATTTTGAAAATGTTCAAACTAATTATGCATAAAAACGTGTTTACAAACTAAACACGACAACTAACAAATACTTTTTCCTTTTTTTTAATACCATCTAATAATGTATAGTTTATGGAACCAAATATACCCTCAATACTCCAATGCATGCCCTTAGATGGGCTCAAGCACACAAAATAAGTATTTAACATGACGAAATTTGCTAAGTTTGTAACTACTATAATGTTAATATTGTACCATACAAATTACAAGTTATCCAGGAGGAAGATTTCAATCAATTTGAAAACTATAAAAAGTTCGAGCTACTTAACATCGACTTATCCAATGCTGCTCTTTCAACCTCGACTGAAAGTGATAATGAACCAAACATGACTACAATGTCAAACGACCCCCTGTAAACGAATTCGTAGATTCCATACCAAAAAAAAAAAAAACTAAAAGAGACATGAACAATATATTACTTAGCTTGTATATTTTATAGGGTCTCTGTAGGGTCGATGGTCGATCAGGTCCAGATCCTTTAACAAAGTGAAATGCATCAACCAACCCACAGATGAGAATATAGAATCAAACAAGTACGAGAATAGACAGACTTCTTCATTTCAAAATCCTCTTCCTATGCTTAAAAGCTTATTTATAATAGGCGAAAACATGTCCGGTGAACAAAGATTCACCTTATCTACATAGTAGATAGCGCCTATAACTCGAGCGCAAATGCACAGAGTAAAAAATAGTTAACATCATTGGCAAATCCTGTCTAACAAAGCAATACAGATACATTTATGTAAATATGTTTCATGTCCGTATAGTTAGATATACACAAATTTTCATCTGTAAAGTAAAGTATAAGTGAAGGACAATAATTATTTCTCACGTGATTTTCCACAATAGTAAGGGAAACAACCGACACATAAACTGTAGAAGCAAAAAGGAAAGCAAAGAAAGAACCAATATTACCAGAAGAAAGGAAATTTTAGCCAAGTACAAACTTATGGAGATAAATTTTTTTTATTTTTGATAACCGTGGATGTCCGGGCCAGCTTACGCGCACCTCGACTAATTCCACGGGGCCCTGGAGGTTACGGCCGGATACTCACCTCAGTGTCCCTGAGGGGAAAACTTATGGAGATAAATAAACTAAATTCATGGAATATATAGCAAAAAATGAATAAATATTCTCAGCACGAGTCCTCAAATATGGACGTTTGAAATATTCTGACGATTGGGTATGATATTTTTGAGGAAATAGAAAAGGCAAGGGTAAAATCATCGTCCATATTCTTGATATATTTAACTATAAAGAAACATGCTGGGGAACGTGAGAGCATGTGTAAAATGCAAATAGAGGAATACGTAAACAATTGCCCGAGCCTCGATGGTCTTAAATGGTTGATTTGCAGATTTTTGTGTCTGATGAAATTGCAAGGCAACTCTACCAAGTTTGATGTTAGGTTAGATGAAACTGTCCCATAAAAAACGAGACGAGTTCTAGCAAAACTTCAAGTCGACAGATTATAAGTGCCCCTGCATGTTAAAGAAGCTTATTTTATTGTCATCTAGATATTCATAATTTAGAATGGTTTCTATCTCGACCCTCAAAATACAAATGACGAAGTAAAAACTGAAAACTTAAATTACTTGAAACTCAAAATATAAATAAATGAAATCAATCAGAAAGTCAATTCATGTTAAGCAATGAAAGTATCAAATGCTATAATAAGAAAGAAACAAATAATAATATCATACAAAAACGTCTATAAAACTACGAAGGTTTACCAGAGGGAAAGAATCAATTTATAGCACCATCAAGTGCAATGCTAATTGTATTCATTACATGTGCCATGTTCGAAGTAAACATGTTTAAGATATTATTTTCTTTCTTCAAGACAATTTCAAGAAATCAAGGATCCGTACCAAAAAAAAAAGGTAAATTCTTCAGCTATAAGGAAAGCTTCACAAAACGCTAACTTAAACCTACCAACAAATTCCTACTTGATATTATTGGAAATCTCTCTTTCCTTTGTGATGCCCAACTTTGAAAATTCTAATGTAGCATGAACAGGAGGTAACGATTCAAAAAGAAAATATTAGTTTGACTTTAAAGAATGCACTCAAGACTATCAATTGAATCTTGAGTAAAATTTGATGATCCTTCCTATCCTCCTCACACTCAAGAACGGAAAAAATGAAATAGAAAGTTGGGATAAATTACCCATGAGCAAGAATACTGAGCCTAAAGGAAGCAACTTTGTATCATCAGCACAAGGCACACCATTAAGTGCACATGGTACCACCAGCGTGCAAATTTCAGCATCCCATCACCGCGCAGTTATAAACAAAACTACCAGATTGCTTTCGGCCAAGCAAATCCCATTGTGGCAGACCTTCGCTTGGAACCCATGAATTTACTTCAATATATCCTCCACCAACTGTCTGAGGTCCCCCAATTACAATAAGCCTATCTCCACATGCCCTAAATGCCAAACCCCAACCGTTCATAGAAGCTGCTCGTTCTGGCAATCTCCCTATGGTAACCCACACTCTATTCTCCTTGTTATATTTTCTCACCTCCATGTCAGCACAATCAGCCGCATACAATTCATTATTTACAACTGCAATCAAAGGTGGTGCTACAGATGTAGCCTGTGCATCAAATTCCCCTGCTGCACCAGGTTGCACAGGGGACATGTTGGGAATTTCAGTCCATGTTTCGGTGTCCAAATTATATTCCTCTCCACATGTAAGAACTCTTGAATCATTTCCTCCAACTCCTCCGATTACATAAAATTTCCCGTCCATGAATACTGCTGAACACATCTTCCTTGGTTTATTCATACTTCGGAGTGTCTTCCAAGTTCCCATTTCGGAATCGTAGAGCTCTGCAGAACTGAAGATATTACCACGTGCATCGCAACCACCAGCTAATATTGCGATCTCACCAAGGCTGGCGGAACCAAACAAACACCTAGGTGCAATCATGCTCATGCCAGATGACCAAGAGTTTGTTAACAAACTGTATTGATAAATGATATGAGACATAAGATCCCTCCCAAAAACAAGAAGCTCGGTGCCGACAGCCAAAGATTCCTTATCAGAAAAACCAAAACATTCATTGGGATCCATTCTTGGTATACGCATCCAACGACGACGACTCAGGTCAAAGGCTTCCCATTCAAGCGGCTGGCAAGAAAAATAAACCCAGTGCTCAACCACACCATTTTTACGCCTAGTTTTATATAGCTCAGCACTTCTAATAAGCGAGCGAAAGCTTCGATTCAAAGATGCATAATCACCGTAATCAGATCTCGAGCACCGACTGAGACAATTAACAGAGTTGTCGTGACCAATAGCAGGAATTAGGGAACTGGTATCAGAATTATCCCCTGCATGCCGCTGATTACCAGATTGGTTAGAAGTTAGCATTAGAATCCCACCAATTGATAGAGCTGTATCCAAATGATCGCTGGAGCGAGTAGATGTCTTTCTAGCACCTTCTTCCTCTCCATTGCTTTCTAATGGTCGCTTGCCACAATGAACATCAATTTTTTCCACTCTATAACTCATGCAAGGCCAGTTGCTTTCTTGCTCACAGGTTCTAATTAGATAGTCCCTTGAAACCAAACTAGGCCGATCTTCCAACATATCTTTGGATTCAACCCTCTGTCTTGGCCTTGAACCAATCAAAGTGCTTCTTTCTTCCACAGCTGACTGCAATCCACTGCTATGAATCATTAATCGACAACCCAAAAATCCCGGGAAAAATAAAAATAAAAATTCTTTCAAAGTGCAGAAATCAAATCATTAGATGCATATAAAACAATCTATCTATTTATTAAAGTGAAGAAATAAAAAATTAATCTATCTATTATTCAGCTTTATTCATCATCACCATTTTCAGAGTGAATGTTCCATGATCAAAGAAAACTAAAATATCGATTTTTTTACTAAGAAAATTTACATAAAAAACGCTCAACAATACATAGTGAACACTATTTACTAATCGTATGATTCGGACCAAATAGGAATTAATGAACCCCAATACTACAATAAAAGCCTGACTAAATTGGTCAAAAACCCTTCTCAAACAATAAAATTCATCAATAATTAGAGCAGCCCAAATGCAAAATTACCTCAAATCACCAGAAAAACAAGACTTTTGATCAAATTAAACATGCATAAATCCAAAAAAAAAGCAGCAAACTTTTGCAAGATCTCTAAATTCAGATCAAAATAACATGCACTAATCGAAATTATTTGTATACAACAAATCAAAATCAAAGCTTTAAACTTGCATTGTTCTTCCCATAACATTATTAAATTATTGACAATATATCTACTAATTGTGTTTAAACAAACACAATCACAGCTAATGAATAAAACAGGAAATGAAAAGAAGAACAATAAAGAGTAATCACAATATTGCAGAGGACTTACATATTGGATACAAAGAAAGAAAAGGAGGACTTGATTGGAATTATATGAATGGAATAATCATCTCTCTGTATATGCACATATAGAAGATATAACTGTGTGTTTCTTTTCTTGTTTCGTTATGAGAAATCCTTCGGATTCTCTCTGCAAATGGAAGCTATAACTTTGAGCTGAGGTTTCAGTTTGGGTTGTGGGCATAATCTTTAAGGACCCATCTCTCTCCTCTCTCTATATATACAAACGCGTATATACATATATACAAAAGTGATGATAAATACGTTATAAAAGTAATATGTAATTCATTCATTCATTCATTCATTCCATTTATTTTATTAGATTTTTAGATTCATCCGTTACAGACAGCTGTATGTTACAGTATTTATGTTTCTTTCCATAAATGAATAGTATGAAGATTTTATTTTATTTCAAGCAAATTGCTACCGCGGTCCTCAATCTTTATCGCTTTTACGTGTCTATCTCAAACTTTCGTTTTTTGATGCATTCGCGAAAAAAATTGTTTAGCAAGTGTTAAATAGTCATCTTTCTTGTGAATAGCTGACCCCACCACTTTCCGCATCCCTTGTGTTGTAGCCGACTCCTAATCCCCGCCTCCATTTTTTACGATGCATACCTTCTCCTCCACGCTACTCTTACGAGGTGCGGTTTGGTTTGTTCTATTTATTCTGTTCTTTATTTATCGTAGCACATGATATGTCTGTTTGTTGCTTAATGTACTAGCAACAATGTTAATATCTATCGATGGATGGATGGTGAAGATGAAAAAGAAGGGGTTAGTTAGAAATGAGCGAATTGTAGGAAATGTTGTCGAGGTATTTATGTTGCTTAAACCCGCAGGCATTGGTGTGTCACTACAGTAGTATAACATTCTAACTTACGATGAAAGTGCATTTTATGTCTTCATGAAGATGAGTACATTAATAATAACTTCATGTTACAATATTTCTTTTCATAAATGAATAATGATGCCTTATGAAGATTTTATTACATGTATATAGACCGTCCTCGTTCTTGTCCTCGATCTTTATCTTTTTGCACGTTTGTCCCAATCTTTCATTTTTTGATGAATTCATGAGAAAAAAATGTTAGCAATTGTTAAATTGTTATTTGTCTTCCGAATATTGAATATTCAACCCCAACCCTCTTTGTCACCCTTGTACTGTAGCCCCCAACCCTATAAACTAGGGATGGCAAAAAAACCCGACAAACCCGATACCCGCGGGGACCCGCCCCGAACGGGGAAAGGAAAACCCGCTTAAACGGGTAACGGGGCGGGGATGGGTAATGGGGTCCCCGCCCCGCCCCGTTAAAAAAAAAAATTTTTTTTTTTTTTTTTTTTTAAGAATTCAATACTTTAAGTGAACATTTTCGTTAGTTCTAATAGAAAATAGCAACTAAAATTATTTGTTTAAATATAATGAATATGGACAATAAAAATAAATTATCAAAAACTAAAAAAAAAAAAAAAAAAAATTAAACGGGGAATTAAACGGGGAATAAACCCACCCCCGCCCCGCCCCGCCCCCACCCCGACCCCGCCCCGCCCCGTCTTAAACGGGGAACGGGGCGGGGACGGGGAATGAATTTCTTAACGGGCGGGGGACGGGGAGGGCATCCCCGCCCCCGCCCCGCCCCGTTGCCATCCCTACTATAAACCTCACCTTCTATCTAGACACCACTCGTTGCTCCAGCAACTAATTTTCTCTTCGTGCCATTTCTTTTTTGTGCTATTGACTTCTCTCCTTTTTTCTACACATTCTATTCTTTGTTTTTCTAAACATGATCCTTTAGCTTTCGCTCAATCTGCTAGACAACATCAATAACAGTGGATGGTGATGATGATGAGATAGGGGTTTTAATAGAGATGAGCGAAGTGTAGTAAATGCTATCGAAATTGAATCTTATTATTAAGGAATTTATGTTGCATAAACTCGTTGGCATTGGTGGGTATGTTGTCTTACTGATAAGTGTATCTTGTATACTCATCTAAACCATTAAACTGGAGTATTTGTTAGTGATTTGAATGTGTTATAGCTGAATTATGTATTAATTATGTTTGTTGGGTTGAACTCAAAGCAAATTAGTAGAATTTGAAGAAAGGAACGAAAAAGGGCAAAATGAAAGGAATCTAAAGTTTGGAGATCAAAGTGTAAATATTCAATAGTTGATTCGAACCATATAATGATGATTGAAGATCACATATGATCAATTTGATGCAATTGGAAGTAAAATGAGTGAAATATAGTTGAAATATTTTTACAAATCAATTTCCAACTAAAGAAGTTATGCACCTATTTTTTAGCCTCAGCTTGAGATCTATTTTTCGGATAGTAAACGTTTGAATTGGAAAAATTGTATTTCTAAAATAATTGTATCCCTTTTAGTTATCTTTTCAACTCATTTTGAATCACCTAAATCAAATATCGGAAGAGAAAGTTATGATCAAAATACCGAAAACTACTCAAGGATGAACTCTTCAAACCTGTACGTGCGCATGGACCATTTTTGGCACTTGCGACTGAAAGTTTAATTACTGAGAACAAAACTACTCAACGGCACGCGCGCGGTGAGTATACTTGTGCATGCGTGTGGGCTTTTTTCACAGATGAATCAGAAGTCTCCTTTCACGATTTAAACTCTTTTGGAACCCAAATTGGACGTGATTTTGACCTATTTTCTAGCTCTTAAAATAAAGAACGAGGGTTGCACATTAAAAAAACCCTCTATTGTCTCTTCATATATGATATTATCATCAAATTTATCAAAAACAAGGGGCTAATTGTAATATTTTGAGAGAGAAGATCAAACCCTAGTAAGGATTTGAAGTCAATTACATCAAGATTTTGAAGAATTCAACCTTGAAATTGAAAATCAATATCTTTTGCATTATCATGATCCGGGTGATATTTTTCTATTATTCTTATTGTAATTTACATATTAATATGCTGGCTAGGTCCTTTTTGTATTGGATGAAGATGAACTATATTGTTTATTTGTTTGGATTCAAGACTAGTAATTTAATGTATTTCTTGCGTTTCTTGGTTTACTTTGCATACTCATTGCATTATTTAATTGATTGGATACCAATTAAATAATTAGTTATTTGTTATAGTGTTGGAAGACTCACCATAAGTTTAGAATGCGGCAAAATTAACATATGTGTAATAGATGTTATGAATAACATTTATCAGGTGTACAATCATATAGATAATCTAAAATTTAATGCATTCTAATTATTAGAATTCGAGTTAGGAATAGATTCAGGTCATGGTTGGGATATAATTAATTTATCTTGGAAAAGAAAGTTACATATCATAGCTTTATCGATCGTCAAGAAAGTATGAACGAAACTAAATTACAAATCAAGAATTGAAATAGATAGAAATAGACGAATTCGAAATCTAATACAATAATCCATAATTTGATACAAATCCTAATTTTACAGCTTTATTAGATTAATTTAGACTAAGTACAAAATCAAACTTTCTTTTATTTACATAATTCGAATTCTATACAAAACTAGTAAACTTGAATTGAATTTATTTCCTATTGGACGATACTCTTAACTCATCAAATCTATTACTTGTCAACGATCTCATACGCTAGCGGGTTTACACGAACAAGTTTTTGACGCAATAGTCGGGAAATTAAGTATTTAATTTGAGCTTATTAGTTATATAGTATTCAAAATTTTCTTTTATTTTGTTTTAGGCTATTATTTACACATCTAATCTCTTTTGTTTATTTTTTTGGCAGTTTATGCAAAATTATAAAGAAATCGAGTTCCTACCATTGGATTCTGAGATCGAAAGAACCTTCAAACAATGAAGAAAAGAACAAAGAGAAGTAAAAGACATGGCATAAAATCAAAATTAAGTTTAATTACCACCAGATGCACTAGAACAACCAGATACACCAAAAGAAGTTCTTAGGGATTATTTAAATCTCATACATGCTCATGTGTAATCGACTATTATTTATCCAACTTTTGGGTAGACCAACTCCCACATTTGGCTAGATGCATCAACTTGTTTCAGAATCGTCAGGACATCAGGTTCTCAAGAAAACCAACTGAAAATCCTCATGAAGTTATACAAGTTTTCCTGATACTTTGCGATGTAATCAATTATGAAGGCATGTCAGTTGACTTTTTTCACTACACATATTCCCTCATACTTTAAAGGAAAGCGCAAGAAAATGACTAAACTCACTACTTCTTGGGAGCATCATTTCGTTGAATGACATGACACAAAAATTGACCTTGAAATTATTCCCACATTCTCGAGTCCATCAAATTAGAAATGAAGCCACAACATTCAAACAAAAGGATATCGAGAGCTATCCAAAGGTATGTTGAAGATTCAAGAATTACTTTAGAATTTGCCTCAGTCTAGACATTCCTAAAAATACTAAGATTTACATCTTTTATTCAGGCTTGCATCCTGAATGCCGTAACATGATCGACACTTAAGTAGGAGGATCAATTATGAATATTCCCTTAGACAATACTTTAGATATCTTTGAGAAAATTGCAGAAAATCAGACTATGTAGCCAAGAGAAAGGAAACTTCGAGAAAAATAGCAGGTATTCACAACATTTACCAGTCACATTATTGACATCTTAGAAGTAAGTACTAACGAAGAATTTAGACAACCTCACTCAAAATGTGAGCATGATGCACCAACCAATACCAGTCTCATGGGGCTGTGGGGGCAGATAATAGAACTACAAGTTGTCCATTAGCTTCCACACATGCGCATCAGACTCAGAAGTTAGTTATACACAAAACCCACAAAGGCAGCAGAACAATCCTTATTCTAACACCTATAATCTAGGTTGGAATAAGCATTCTAACTTCTTATGGGTTAATAATCAGGGTTAAGGATGTCAGATTCAGGGCAACCCACCAGGATTTCAACAACAATAAGAGAAGAAGTCATCGTTGGAAGAATTAGTATCTAAGTTCATTACCAAAAGGACTAATTTTCAGAACCAATAGGCTATTCTTCAAAACCAACAGGCAGTAATTAAAATTTTGGAAACTCATGTGGGATATATAGCAAGTGCATTAGCCAACAAAATACAGGGTATTTTGCGAAGCTACACAGAATAGACACGGGAACGTGTATTGACATTGGAAGCGGTGAATTATGCAATTATTGAGACACCAGAAACTAAGCATACAACCTCTGCTCGAGCGTAAGTGCCACATATTTCATTCCCTCAAAAACTTCAACGGAAGCCAAAAGAGGAACAAGTCCAGGCCATTACAACAAAAAGTGGAGTTTAGTTGCTAGAAATTACTGTGAAAAAGAAAGGGACAGAGGAGAATCAAGTACTTACCACGGGCAAAGAACAAGTGGTTCAGTTAGAAAATCATCAAAGATTAATCAAGAATAATAGTCAGACAGTCCATAGGTTAATACAATCATTCTCGCCGATAAAAACACACCTCCAGTCCCATTCCCTCAAAAGTTGCAGAACAATAAGTTGGACGAACAATTCAGGAAGTTGGTGAATGCCCTCAAACAACGTCACATCAACATTCCTTTCCTTGACGTCATTCTAAAAATTCCAAATTATGCTAAGTTGTTTAAGGAAATGCTGACCAAGAAGAAAAAATTGCCAATAGTTGAAACAGTAGCTCTGACAGAAGAGTGCAGTGCAATCATTAAGTATATGTTCCCTTCTAAACTAAAAGATATAGGGAGTTTCACCATACCTTGCTCTATAGGAAATCTATAGGAAATTCACATAATTTAAATGCCTTAATTGATTCTTGAGCAAGTATTAATCTGATACTACTATCTATCTATAGGAAATTAAGATTGGATGATTCAAAAGCAATATCAATAATCCTAAAGCTAGCTGACACGACAATCAAACATCCTTATGGAGTGGTAGGGGATAGGCTCATCAAAGTTGGAGATAACTTCTTTCCTGATGATCTCATCATCCTTGATACAGATGCTCAGTACATGCCATTAATTTTGTGAAGACCATTCCTAGAAACTGCACGAGTACTAATAGATTTTGAAAAATGTAAGTTAATCTTAAGGGTGGAAGAAAAAACAAAGTTTCACAATGAATGATCCACTCAAGCAACCAATTAACATTGATGAATGCCGAAAGATGGATCATTGTGGCATTAACATGAAGGAAGAAGGTAGAATTGTTGAACGGGACAACAATGGAAATATTATAATTTGGAGGTTTAAAGATGACTTAAGAAACAATTGCTAATACACCCGATGCAAGGCTGGAAACTCCCTTTTCAAACCACCATAACCAGCCAAAACATCAAATTCAAGTTAAAGACTATAAACAAGTGCTTACTGGGGAGCAATCCAATTTTTTTCTGTTTTATTTATTTTGCTTTCTAGAATATATGATTAAGAGCTTGTTTGGTAGGGATTTTTGGGGGAAGAATTGATTTTTGAATAGTGATATGATGGGAAATGTGTGGTTGAAAAAGAAGAAAAAATTATTGATGTGATAGAAAATATTATTTTATTGAAAAATGTGTGGTTGAAAATGAGAATTGATTTGAGAATCAATTCTCAAATAAAAAACAAACACCCCCTAATAATTTTTATTCTTTTTAGCAGCATAGTGTATCTTCATTTCCATATTTTCATTTAGGGTGTGTATGAGCTTACTATAAATTGTTCTATGTTATATTGATTTTTAATTATTTTAAAGGAACATGACACTTGAACACACTAGATAAGGAAAAATACATAGCAAGTGAGACAAAACTTTCATACCTGTCCATCCCCCACCTTCAAATAAATATTGGGGGAGTACTTAATTCCATCATTGTCATTAATTTTTATATATTGTTTGTTATATTCTTAGATGTTGAGGACAATGCCTATTATAAATTTTGGGGTGAAAAATATTGAGTTTTTACTATTTTGTGTGCTTGTTCGGATGCCAAAACAAATAAAAAATTAAAAAAAATATTTTCAGCTTTATTTTTATTTTTGTGTGCTTGTGTGAGTTAGATAAATTTTCCTACTATGATACATATATTTGAAACTATGTATTAGATTATAAATTGTGAAAAAGTTGCATATTAAAGTTGATTTATGCTTATTTATGTGAAACTTGATATTTTTGCGCACAAGATTTATATTTTGCATGATGAAGGAATAATTTGATTCAAAATTGAATATGTTGAAAAAAATTAATTAGTGGAGGTGCTAAATCCAAAAACCACTAAATTACACATCCTTAAACCAATTTTAGGATATTTTAGGGGTGGTTGGGTGGTTGTAGGGAGACATTGAGATAGATACGGATTCCATGTGTGCTAAATTTTGTATGAATTATGTAAGACCAATAAGATGAAAATTATGTGAAAATCTTAAATTAGGGGTTGATTTTTGAGAACAAACGTTTAATAATGAGCATTGCACTAATTATTTAAAAGAGAGAGAGAGAGAGAAGAAAAAATGTTATCTCATTGTGAAACTTCTATTCGTAACTTTTATAACTCGAGTGATTAAGTTTGCAAGTGTATCTAAAACCTGGTGCCATATAGTCATCTGATTTGGGAGTTATCGGCCAAAAGCTCGCTACATGGGTAATTTAGAAAGTTTAATGGAGATAAGTCTACATATAAGATAAAAAAAAAAAAAACAAAAATTATTACATGCCTTGATTAATTCCAAACACTTATTTGAAAGAATTGGACTTTTGACAAGGTGTTATTAACCTAGTTGATTTTTGGAGGTTGAAACAATCAAAAATAAGGAGAATTCGCATTTGTTGATGTGTTGAACTGCAATTAGTAATAACCAAATTATAGAGGGTGTAGATTGATATATAAACTCAACCTTAAATTACACTTTGGAAAAAATAGTGAAAAGAATAAGTTTTGGGGTGTGAAACTCACGAGAGGAGAAATAATAAATTTAACTATTGAGGGTCAGGATTTGAACCACTTTACGAATTGATGCTTGACATGAATTTTCACACTAGTGGTGTCAAATGAGCCGAGCGGCTCGTCGGCTCGCCCGCTCGGCTCGTATTGTTCACGCCCACGAGCCGCTCGGGCTCGTAAAAAAACGAGCCCGAGCATGAGTCGAGCGGGCTGGTGGGCTAGACGAGCCGAGCACGTTCGGCTCGTTACTATTCACGAGCGGCTCAGCGAGCGGCTCGCCGAGCCGCTCGTGAGAATAGCCCACGAGCCAGGCTCGTGGGCTCGTCTAAGACGAGCCTAAGACGAGCCCACAATTAAAAAAATAAAAAATAAAAAAATAAAATAAAAAGTGAAAGTGACCAGAACGGTCACTGATTTCAGTGACCGTTTTGGTCACACCAAGTGACCAAACGGTCACTGATTTTCAGTGACCGTTTGGTCACTTAATTTTTTTTATTTTTTTTAATTTTTTTTCTAATTTTCTCCAATTCTTCTCGTATAAATACCCAACCCATTACAACATTTTTTTCCCACCAAACTTTCATTCTATACTCTCTACTCTACAATTTACAAATCATTATCAACAATATCATTCATTGATTCTATAATTCTCTTCTACATTTTTTTACATTATTACTTCATTTTACAACTCATTTTATACACTAGCCACTAGTACATAATCTTCATTCACTTCTCATTTCTACATTTCTACATTCTATTTCAACAATTCACAAATGGATCCACGAGCATTTGTTGAAAACTTGTTCGGTATGGAAGGTGAAACACCTGCCCAAAATCAATTTGGGAATGAATTTGCCGGTCTCAACCAACTACCAATTCCAGAAGACATTGACGATTTCGACGTTCGTGAAGCCGATCCGATTGATTTGGATGACGTTGATGTTGATCCTAGTGTTCCAATTGATTTGGAACAAGATGAAGAATCTGCACTAAATATTCCCGATGCAAGAGGGAAGAGAAAGGGGAAGAAGCAGGCAAAATGTTGGGACCATTTCAAATTGGTTAACACTGGTCGTGTGATCGATGGACTTCCAGAAACGAAAGCAGTATGTAAATACTGTCAACAACGACTGGCATGGCAAAAAGGCATTGGAACCAATCACCTCAACCGTCATTACAAAGCATGTGCGGCCAAACATGGGCTTCTTGAACGTGGACAAACGCAACTACAGTTTGGTACTAGTAGAGACGGTGCTACTACTTCGCCAATTTCTACGTGGATGTATTCGGAGGAGGAAGCACGAAAGGGAATGGTGAAGTTCGTTGTCATGCGGAGAGATGCCACTAGCAATAGTGGACAACGAACATTTCGTAAACTACGTCAAACAATATCTTCAACCAAGGTACGTTGGGGTAAGTCGAAATACTCTTCGTTCTAATACAATTGAATATTTTCTTAATGCAAAGCGATTATCGATTGGGGATTTAGAAAAATACGGGGGTGTCATATCTTTAACTTCGGATTTATGGGAAGGGATTAATAAGAGAGGTTATATAGCTGCAACTGCACACTATATAGACCCACTTTGGGTTATGCATAAAAAAATTATTGCTTTTAAAATAGTTGAGTATCCTCATAATGCTAACACTATATTTAATGCAATTATGTTAATAATTAAAGAATATAAATGCGAGAGTAAAATTCGTTCTTTTACTTTTGACAATACTTCTGTAAATAAAGTAGTTATCGATAAATTGCATAGAGTACTTCAACCCGATTTTGGTGGTTATTTATTCCATATTCGATGTGTGTGCCATATTTTTAATTTAATTGTACAAGACGGTTTAAAACATGTGAAGGACGAAATTAGTCGAATTAGGAATGCACTTACGTATATCACGATTACACCTAATAGAAAACAAGCATTTGAAGAATTTTGTGAACAAGGTGGGAACTCTAATACAAAAACTTTTATTACTGACGTAGGTCATAGGTGGAATTCAACTTACTTATTATTAAAATCCCGTGAAGGTTTTGAACCGTTTATCACTGAATTTTATAACAGTAGGCATATTAGCGACGAAGACGATGCTATCTTAAATGAATCCGATTGGAATATAGTTTTTAAAATTAAGAAATTTTTGGAAAGTTTTTATACGTCTACGAATATATTGTCTGGTGTTTATTATCCAACTAGTTGCATGATTCTTGAACGTCTTTATATAACTGTTAGGACTTTTAAGAGATATCAAAATGATCCTAATTTTCATGAAATTAAAATTTAGAAAATATTGGGAAGAATTACCTATGTTATTTCATTTAGCATGCATCATGGACCCCCGATATAATTTATCGGGTACTAAATTTATAATTGATCAAATTTCAAATGCTTTAACTTTTAATATGCCTAATACTTATAAGAATTTGGAACAAACGTTAACTGAAATGTATGAATTATATGCTTCAAGAATAGGTACACAAGTTACTCGTGTACCTACTCCTCCTCCCACTAATATAAATGATGACGACGCTGAAGTAATTAATTTATTAGAAAACATAGACTCAATTAGATATGATTCAACTGCATATGCATATGGTTCCTCTAGTAGTAGTAGTATGTGTTCCACTGCATGTACTCAAACTTCGAGTAGCAATCAAAATGCGTTGCCATCTGAATTAATTGATTACTTTCGTTATACTATGCCTAGTAACAAATCGGTTAAGAAAAGTTCGGAAGATGTAATCGAATTCCGGCGAAATAATGAACGTCGATGGCCAATTGTTTCGCAATTGCAAAAGATCTACTAACACCTCCGGTTAGCACCGTAGCTTGGAGTCCTGCTTAGTGCAGGGAAGAGGGTTCTCTCTGAAATTCGAAGTCGACTAAAAGAAGATATTTTGGAAGCGTTAATGTGCGTGAAGGATTGGGAAGACGCTAATTATCGAATTCAACATAAATATGCCGAAATTGCATGTAATCAAGTAAGTGATATTTAATTTCAATACATTCATTACAAAATTTTATTTTCATACATTTATAATTTTTTTAAAAAAATTGTACACGTAAAAAGTTTTTCGTGTACAATTTTAACTCCGCCTACACGAAATTGAAGTAGCCGGTCCCAAACCCGGATAAAGGAGGAGGGTTTATCTTTTTTTTTTTTTTAAAATAAATGTATATTTACTATTTTAAAAATTATAAATGTTTTGACGAACCCCGATAAATGTTTTGAAAAATATATATTTAAAAAAAATAGAAAAAATAGACTTTTACTAGTAGCGTTATTTATTTAAAAAAAAAAAAAGGGCGAGCCGAGCTTAAGCTCGGCTCGCCGAGCCGAGCTCGCCCAAAAGGCAACGAGCCGAGCTCGTTCGTCAATGGGCCGAGCCGGCTCGGCTCGGCCCATTGCCACCACTGTTTCACACACACACACGTTGATTTTGCATTAGATAAGTAGAAACTAATTCGAGCATTGTGATTTTATAGCAATTCATAGTCTTAAAACATATTCCAATCCTAAGACCAAAAGCAAATTATCTAACCACATGTGTTCAAAATTTTCGTTTGTTAGATTTTAGTTTTGTTAAGGACAAACAAATGTTCACTAAGCAAACCAATCTACCTAGATGAATATGCATTTCCTCTTCATAAAGAGGAATACATTTGTGATGTATTTATGTTGCATGATGTTCTCTTTCTTAATTTTTTTCCACTGCTATTTAATATGTTACAAAAGTACGAAAAATTAAAGGAAAGAATCTAAGGCCAAGTTTGATAGCCTAGAAAATGGGTGGAAAAAGAAAATATTTTCCAATTTTAGCCAATTAAGGGTGTTTGATAGCACAAATTTGCTTGACTTTTGTTTTTCCCACCTTTTTCTAGGTACAACCATTTGATGCACATTTGCTCGATTTTGTTTTCCCACCTATTAGGTGGGAAAGCAATTTCCACTTTTTTATTTTGCTTTTTTTTTTTAGCAATGATAACAAATTCCATCATCCATTGTAAAAAGAATTTTCACTTTTGTTGACAAATTCTATGCAAAACAAAGTCAAACGAATGTTATTCGGCATGGTAATTTTTTCTAAATTAAAAAAAATATATTTTTTTTTAACTTTTTGGTAATTGAAACAAATTCTAGACGCAACGGTAGAAAAAATTATCACTTTAATGGACAATTTCATAAAAAAAGAAGTCAAGCGGATACTAAACTTTCAACATTTTTCAAGTGAAAAATTATAACAATTAAACACAATTAATTACAATCCCCTGTAAAATAAATTCTAGGCAATTCAATTCCAGTAAAATATTTTCTTTCTACCCATTTTCCACATTTGCAATCAAACGGACCCTAATATCAAATGTACATTTGAAGTTTCGATTGTTAACAAAATTTTATCTATTTTCCAACTAGTCAAATTACATTTTAACCATACATTTAATGAGATTCACAAATTTTTAAAATTTCTTAAACCATACATTTCTTCAACTATATATTATCAAAATATGCTAAATATTTGTGAAACAAAAACATGAATATCTCCTAACATATAAAAAAACATACATTGGTTGATGTAACTTTAATTTGGACAATTAATTTTATTTACGAAAGTTAAAAAATGTGTTGTATATCCAGGAATAAGGAGAAAATAATAGAAAATGTGTACATACATGAAGGAAAAGTTAACCTTTTAATTTTTTTTGGACAATTATTTTTCTTGATTCACATTAACCTTTTACTATTTTACGATTAGTAATTCAATTATATCTTATCACGTAAATAAATTAAATTATATTAAAAAAAGGAAAAAAAAAATAAAAAAATAAAGAATGAGCCAAGGTAGTCAAAGAAGAATAGTAGGGGACCTCTTTTTAGTGCTTTCACACTTTCAACCAATAATACTTCTTAATTTTTAAAGAGTAGATTGTAGATGTCAACCGACATAATAAATTTCATGTTATTAAACTTTAGATACTCAAAATAGAACTATGCATCACTTTTGACCGTTTCTTGTCTAATCATATTCATGGAATTATTATAGGTCGGTCAATGCTAGAATTGGCTTATGAAATGTGAATTTAAATGTTTTTTTTTTTAATGAAAAGTATAGAACAATAGATAGGTGAGAAAGACAGAAAGAAAACGTGTCTAGACTAAATGTCGCTAATGAACAATTCTTAAGTTATCATTGATGAACGTAGACATTTACTCAAACTCGTACAGATCATAAAATAATAAAAGAGAAACAAAATACAAATATGAAAGCTTTAAAAATACTCATAATATATCATTTAACTTCAGAGATTTTGCCCCGTTTGACCCCCAATTTCCACTAAACTCATTTTCATCGATGCATTCTCCCAATGGAACAATTTCCATAATGAACCCACAAATTTTCCTCACTTTTTAATAACACATTATTTTAAAAAATTACTTTTCACAAAATATATTCTAAAAAACTTCTACCAAACTGCGACTTTATCGATTAATAATACTTTAAATTTGATTGATTTTGAAGTGGGTAAGGATTCTCAACTTTTAAATAAGCAGACATACTTTTATATCTATAGTTAGTAGATAGGGTCCGTTTCAAACTTTTAGTCTAATCACTATGAAAATAATCATCACATCTGCCTAACCAAATCTCTTTATTAATTTTCTCAAGCAGCTTTTCCTTATTTATATTTTTCTTCTCTCTCTTAATTAAATACAATTAAATGATATAACGATTATTGACTTTGAAAGTGATAAGGTTTTTTTTGTATTATTAAGCGCTAACTAATTAAGACGAAACATTTAATATATACGCGATTTACCTCCTTCACCAAGTCTTAGGACATGGCAGGTGGAGCCCGCTAAGAATGCAGTTCATCCTTCAATATATACGCTTTTATCCATTTGATCGATGAGTCAATAGCCTAATGTTGAATATTTTGTGGCCATCCTTTATTTATATAGTCCTCGCAATGATCGATACCTGAAATATTCAATAAAGCGTTAGAGCTCGAAAGTTTAACCGAGAAAATTCAATATATTTAAGGCTAATTAGCACAAAACGTCCCTACCTTTGGGGTTGATTTTGGAAACCGTCCCTACCTTTCCTTTCTTGGCATTTATACCCTTATCTATCACTTTTTCGTGCGTTGAACATCCTTTTCACCATATTTTGACCATTTTACCCTCCATTCAAATAAAACAAAAAGAAAAGAAAAGAAAAACTAAAGAATTAATTGCAGTCGTGCTCCCAAAATTTTTAAAAAGTGCAAATTAGTCCAATATCCTTATTAAAGCAGTTGTGAATAATTGATTTCGAGAATTTGAGCACTAATTGGAGCAATTGGCTGTCGACCCATAGCAATTGCATCATCAATTGAAGTTCCCCCATCGAATTAATCATTTAGAGCAGTGTAGGATTATCAAAATTTTGAAAACCTAATTTTTTGCACAGACCGCTAATGGCAACCATTAATTGGACAGGGTTTGGGTGTAATTGGTGAAGACACATTACTGGGCTAGGTGCGCCAGGTGAAGGAGAACCTAGCCCAGGTGGTCCGCCTCCATGGGTGCTCCGGACGGCGCCGGAAATTGAGATCTTCGCTGGCGGAATCACGAGCTTCTCGACAAGGCAGTTTTTAGACTCAAATTCAGCCTGTTTGGGAGATGATTGGGATGAATTGCCACCATGTATAGGCTCGTCTGGATGTGGGGAAGAGGCTAGTAGTGGTCCGCCTCCATGAGTGTGAACACCGGAGCCGGAAATCGCGATTATTTCAGGCAAAATCGCGACAGTCGTGACTGGCGAAGAAATTGTTGCAAAATTAACAGGTTGGGGAGTTTTTTTGGAGTGAATTGGTAGCATGGGTAGGATCTTATATTGATGGGCAGTCAGCCAGTGGTGGGTTTCGGCCATGGGTTTGGCCGGAATCAAGATTCCCGACGTTTTTCATTTTCTGTAGCAGTTTTTTTCTTGGCTCGATTTCTTGCAATTTTGTGGATGGAATTTCTTGATGTTTGGATGTACTGGAAGCTAGTGTTATGGGCTTGACATTGGTGATGTCCGGCGGCATTGATGGCGGTTGGTGGTCATTTTTTGGAGGAGGAAGGTGGCCGTAGGGAGGAAGAGGCGAGAAGAGAGAGAGAGAGAGAGAGAGAGAGAGAGAGATTTTTTATTTTTAATGTTTTAAAAGGATTTTGGACTAATTTGCACTTTTTAAAAAATTTAGGAGCATGACTACAATTAATTCTTTAGTTTTTCTTTTCTTTTCCTTTTGTTTTATTTGAATGGAGGGTAAAATGGTCAAAATATGGTGAAAAGGATGTTCAGCGCACGAAAAAGTGATAGGTAAGGGTATAAATGCCAAGAAATGAAAGGTAGGGACGTTTTCCAAAATCAACCCCAAAGATAGGGACGTTTTGTGCTAATTAGCCAATATTTAAAGTTCAAATAAGTAGTCGGATTCAAATTCTAATATCGAGGTGCTCGAATCAAACTTGATCTTGCATGAGCATTTTTATATTTAAAATTTCACATAAAAAATAATTAGCATAAACGACTTGAGTTGCTACTGATAAGATTGGTCTTCTTCGGGATTTAATATGCAATACACTTGGCCCCTGTTTGAGCCACGTTTTTTAAAACTTATTTTTTTCCTAATTGATTTTCAAGCGCACGTCTTTTTAATAAACAATTTTATGTTTAAATCTAATTTTTTTCCCATTTTTTTTTACCTCACATTCTAAAAAAAAAATCACTATTTCAAAATCTATTTCCTGAAAAATGGGTCCAAACAACCCTCAATTTTGACGAGTAAAATAATTTGGAATTTAAATTTATATTACGAAGCTTACAATGTATAAATCGAACAAAATCGTTTTCTAGCATTCATTGTGCCATAATCCAATTTCGGAAGGGACCATTATCCAACTTGATATTCTAACAATAAACCAAACTACGAAAGGTAGAAAGAGATGTATGACTATGAATTTGGTTCAAATCCATCTTCTCTAGCAGTGGTCCTACCAATCGATTTATTTACCAACTCTTGCAGGCGACGACGACATTGAGTTGATGACGAAATTTTTTTGCCATTCATGCAATTTGCCCGATAGTGCGGTACGTAGTGGTTTTTTTTTTTATTTTTTGGGATCTCCGACTCACTTGAGAAGTGAAGGGCCAGTAGTAATTCTTGACTATCTTCAAGCTTTACCTAATTTTTGATCATTCAGAGGATGACCGCGAGGTCGCTAAATGATGAACCATAGTTTGATGTCCGTCATTTCTTAATTTTGATGATAAACTTTTCAACTGTCAAATTTGAGACTTTCGCCATCTTCAAATTTGGCCGAGGGCCTTTCCAACATAAACTAGCAAAAATCGAGTGAAAAAAAAAAAAATAATAATAATAAATAAATAAATAAATTAAAAAATATATATATATATATATATATATATATATATATATATATATATATATATATATATATATATAATCTACTAATTCTCAATCTTCTCATTATATATTTTTTTATTATTAAAAATCTTAGTTTTAAAAAATTATATTCAGTAAATATACTCTCTGAAATCTATTATTTGGACACAATGCGTCAAGTACTAAAATGCTATTTCTACAAGGTTCAATTTTAAACTTCTTTAATAATAATAATAATAATAATAATAATAAAAAAATTACAGTTATCTAGCCGAGTACAACTAGATTTCGATTCCATCTTTGAACTAAAGATTATAAAAAATGGGCAAAAGAAAAGATGGGGAGGGCTCGACATACAATAAAAAAAAAAGTTGACGGTACAAAACGACATAGAGCGTTGGGTGTAAAAAGTCAAAATAGAGAGTGATGATATTTCAAAATTATTAAATTAAAAATAATATATTTTGAAAATTGCTTGGAGGATAATCAATTATGATACGATTGTCAACTCAGTAACTTTACCAATTTTCATGACAACAGGTGACAGAATGGGACGTGATACTGAATTTGAAATCAAAATAAAGTTTTGTTACCGACGGAGACGAATTAAATTTTGTAATCCAATTGAGAATTATCTGAAAGTTCAATGACCTTAAATGAAATTAACCCATAATCCTAATTTGGTATAGTTTCGTGGGCAGGTACTTTAACTAAGCTGTCGTATAATTTCCAAATTAATGGTGACACGTGCGACTATTTTTATTGGCTTAGTTCTAACAGTGCACACGTGACAACAATGGAATTTGATGCAACCAATGAACTTTAGCCTTGGAGCACGAGTCACGACGCACGTGAGAACCTCTATAGAAATAAGTGTCATCAAAGCACCAAATCTTTTTCTTTTAATTATTAATTTCCCATTTGTAAATTTGAATACAATTAATTTACGGCAAAATCCCTATCATTACTTTTCCATTATCTTACAAAGAGAGATTAATTAAGGAGTAATTATATTAGCACCACATATTTCTAACATTTTAATTGTAAAAAATGTCCCCATTTTATAATTTGCAATTACATCTCCATCATTTTTTTGTCGTATTTTTATATTTAACATTCAATTAATTAATAAATATTTTTTTACTACAAGATTTGTTAATTAAGAAAATTTTGAGGATAAAAAGACGAAAATGTTAGGAATGCAAAGGTGAGCAAAATTGAAGACCGATAGAAAACTCTTGAGGAGAGCTTGAGTCTTCATCTTCATTTATACTTGAAATCTGGACTTGAAATATTTATAAATTGAATTGAAGAATCTAGAATAGAGTAACCGGTTTCTCTTTACTTTAGCCGTGCAAAAAGTCAAAACAGCTGTCAAACGTATCACATCTTGGAGTGAGCTTACTACTTAGATGTTTTCAGCAGTTATCCGCTCTGTACTTGACTATCTAACGTTTATCATGGTCACGATAACTGGTACACCAGAGGTGTGTCATTCCAAATCCTCTCATACTAGAGAAAAGTCCTTTCAAGGCTCCAACGCCCATATCATATATGGATCGAACTGTCTCATTATATTTTGAACTGTAAATAAAATGAGGCGCCATACATAAATAAGTAGGATTACAGATGTTTGAAGGCCCCATTTGGGCATTGATTAAAATTTGATCTTTTTACTACTTTTGACTCAACTAATGTCATGTGATATGAGCACCAACTTACTTTTCTTAATTTATACCACTTGTAAATAATTTTTTATAAAACAACGTTTCGTCAAGTTGTAATTTATAGTCGTTGAATGGATCTTGAATCACACTTACAAGTATAAATATAGCTATAAATTGTGTATAGCGTAATTCTTTTGACTGTCAAGTCATATAGAATAACTTATTCTATATTTATTTATTTTTTCATCTTTTCAGGTAAACTAATATTAAATTAATATCATATTTTAAAAAAAATTGTTTAGAGTTCATGTAAACTAAATATTAGAAATTTAGTTATAACCTTAAGTTGTTTCGAAATTTGTAATTTAAACATGTCCTAATTTATGTTTCGAAAAATAAATTATCGAAAAATAAAAGCAATTCCAAGATACTCAAGCGATTAAAGAATTTCCTAATTTTATTTTAATTTAGTATTATAATAATATTTGGACCGTCCGATTCAACTGAGAAAAATCTGAAATAGGCCGATTAGATTTAAAAGTCGAATATTTCGAATTTGATATATGATAAAAAGGGAAAATATTAGACATGACACGTGCGAACATCATCCTTAGGGACATAGAATTACAATAATTGCACATAAATATGTGTAGAAAATATTATATTAAGAGAAAACAAAACTTCAAAACCAAGCAAGTCAGTCCAGCATAAAAAAGATTCTGGCGTGCACTTAACAAATTAATAAATAATCCCCTACACGAATCTAGGTGCCACTTCACCAATCTTATCATTCCACGTGTCCATCACTTGTGTAAAGACGTGTGGTCATGTGAAGCATCATTGGATGGTGAGAAAGGAATATCAATATGGGACTAATTGCAACTATTAACAAAACATCAATTAGTACTTTCTTTTGTCTAAAATTATTGAAATATGCTCATCACTTTGACTTTTTACAATATTTAAATATTCCAAGGCTAAAACCAAACATAGAGAATAGTGCTAGACGAGATATTTGGCCCACGGATTAAAATCTCAGTTATTCCTCGAGTACATGAATAACTCACAGAATTTTGACAGAATTTTGAATTTCTTGCATCCTGAATGTCCTTGTGTATTTTCCGTCTTCACATCTTTGAATCTATTCCCTCCATTTCAAAATTCTGTATAAAATCTGTATAATTATTCTTTACTTGTAGTAAGATTCTTAAAATCTAAATTTTAACTTATGTTAAAGTCAATAATTAATTTTAACCACATATTTTATGGAATCTACTAAATTCTGATTTTAATATCAATCAAGCAAGGGCTTGCGATCAATATATAAAACTTTTATGTCTCCGAGTGCAAAGAGATGGTACACGAGACAATATTAAATTTTTATTTAGTTTCCATTATTTTCAAAATACATTTTTCTCTCTATTTTCAACCATACATTATTTAATAAAATAATATTACACGTAAAATCAAAACTTTTCTTTAGTTTTTAACAACGTATTCTCCATCAAATCACTATTCCAAAATGTATATATATTTTTATTTTTTTGCAAAGAATATACAGTCTCAGAAATTTGACAGTCGACATACAATGTAGAACACGTTTATGATCGACATGAATGAAATAACTTTTTATGTATTTAGATATAGAGGATAGTACCACTATATGAGATTAATGGTCGAAATAACTTTAGTTATGTATCTGATAATAGAGGGATATTACATCTTGCGTGAGACGTTTATAATCAACATTCTATATATCTTGAACGAAATTTCACTACAATTATTGGAGAAAGAATAGAACCAAGACAAATGAAGGGAAGACTTTGTGCAACCAAATTGCAGATGGGATGCGAATTATTTGCAAGGCTCAGCCTTTTTTTTTTGTTAGGGTTTGTGATGATTTATTTATTTTTGAGTGTGAAATTAGGATGGGACTAGGCCATGTGACATGTCACATGTATGGTTGTTTAGAAGGCATGATTAATGCCAAATTTTGTTTTGGAAGTCACAAGGAAAATGTCCACTTTTAAGACAAAAATTTCAAAAAGAAAATAGTTTTAAGTACACCACTCTGCTTTTGTGTTTTAAAAAAGAGGAAATTTCTCTAGTGGTAGAAAACAAAAAGTAATATTATCTTTACTTTATCTTTTTACAAAGTTAATTAATCTTTATTAATTTTAATTGTTAATTTGGTAAGCATGCGTATTACTAACTGAGACGATTTTGAAATGGACTGAATGTACGAAGCGAATTTCTTAATCTTATTTTGTGTCTTTTTGCGTGCGTGAACATAGTAAAAAGAATAAGTGAGTTAGAAGAGTAGTAAAATTGCGTATACACGCAAAGTTCACGAGGACTAGATTCGATTGAGTTGAAGAGTGAATACAAAGAGATTGAGTTAAAGGTTATATAGGTTGAGTTGATCGAAACTGATTGGTCAAGAAGATTTGTAGGGCCGTGCTACATGTACCGATGGGAGATTACCGAATGGTGTCCCCCCCTCACATCGGGGGTGGGGCCTTGGCTCAGCATTTTTTAATGCGCGCGGGGCCCGTAAATCATGTGAGAGGAGGGACACAATTCGGTAATCCCCCTCGGTATAAATCTCATTTCTCTTATATTACACATTAACATGAAAACTATTTTTTTCCTTGAATTTGAAAATGTTACCCGGATTTAAGGTAAAAAAAAAACTAAAAGAATGCAATATTTTATCTCAATACCTTAATTAAAAAAAAAAGCTAAATCTAATACTGTTAAGTGAAATTATATTGCAATCAATACATGTTTAAAAATTTCGTTTGTGAACGAGTAAAATATGCCACTGTTTGGCCTCCATTATTTTTCATTAAATTAGAATTCATTTTTTATCTTTTCTTATCAACCATGCATTCTCAATAAAAATAATATTACATGTAAAAATCCAATTTTTTTTTAAAACTATATATTGTTCAAAAAATTATTATTCATCTCATTTTAATGTGAAATAATGGGATCAAATATTAATTCTTTAGCTCATTAACGACATACAAATATTGATGGAGTACAACCTTTAATCATTAATGGGAATAAAATGTCATTTCAAAGGAAAGACAAGTTGGAGGGTTTCTTTTAACTTTTTACAAGGAAGCGAAAATGTCAAAAGAAGAGACGTTTCCTTTTACATTATTCGAGCATGAGTTTCGTGAGTCAAAAATATCATCTCTAAAGAAACCATCTCATAAAGAATTTATTTGGCGAATGTCATTTTCGACAATATTCTATCTTACACTAAGTGTCAACAAGATCACCCAAAATAATAAGATGCGTGTTTTAGACGCTTATATAAAAAATGTAGTCGACATAAAATCCTCAAACTCGTGACTTTGTAGACTTCGACATAGAACTTTCCAAAAAAAAAAACACACCATGTGGTCCTTTATATCCTATTCAAACATGAAATCCGTGAATTTCGCCAACCGATTTTGATTACAAAAGCACAATTCAAATACGAGTGATATTAGACAACCACATTCATGGAAATGACACTACCCCATTTGAGACTTTTGTAAAGAGATATCATTATCAAGATAATTATTTAAAAAATCAAAATTTTCCGCGCTTTAAACGTGGAAATTACGATTTATTATTATAATGCGAAATCGAAAAGTACATAGTGAAAGCAATAGACTTAAAGTTTTTTAAGTATTTTTTTTCAAAAGCGTTGTGTTCCAATAGCTAAGCATTTTGGAGTCGAGATTTAAATTTTTTAAATTAGACTTGTATCAAAGGTTAAGCATGCAAGTAATTATCGATTTGTTATCCACTCATTTCCACAACAAAAGGTGGCTACCGGATAGCACACCTCCCAACTGGCATGATCTATATATCTCTAGTATTGATTGAGCTGCTATTGGCAAAGCAACATGAATACGTGAAAATGTCTGATAAGTGTAATTTTATACTTTCTCGGACCATGAAAAGTGAATATTTGGAGTGCATTTATAATTTATGTACTTAATTTTGTGTGTTTAATGATTATTTAGGAGAAAACCCTGCATTTGATGTTGAAGAATAGAAAAAGAAAAGAAAATTGATAAATTAGGATTGAAGGACGACGCATTCTTATTCGGGATTAAAATGTCAAGTTTAGAAGTTAAAAAACCTCCCATGCAAATTATAGAAGACTTGAGTTGAACAAAAAAAATTGATTCAGCGACTGAATTGAGCAGAGATTGAAAGTTGACTCTTGCGATTGCAAGGGTCTTATGTTGCGATAGCAAGAGCTCATGTAGAATAGCCACAAGTCAGACAAGCCATACCATGCGATCACCATCCTTTGCTAGGTACGATAACGGGGCCTTGACATTTTCGTTTTCTAAGCCCTTATTTGTCTTTCATTATTTTAAAACTCTTTTTTCTATTTACTCATTTTCAACCACATTCACATAATAAAGTATTTCGCACGTAAACCTTACTTTTTAAACCACACATTCTTCAAAAAATTACTATGCAAAACTATATTTAAAAAAAAAAAAAAAAAAAAGGTCACCAAACAAGGGCTAATTCAACTCAAACTTCCAATTTAATAAATCTTAGAGCTCAATTTTAACCTAATTACGAGAGCAATAAAAAGTCGCCTTCTATTCTTTTAAATAGAGGTGTCAAGACGGACGGGCCGGCCATGACCCGTGAAAATCGGGACCGCGTGCCGACCCGTGACCCATGCGGGCGGTTCACGGGCCAAGGAGGTGTAACCCCCGGGCTTCGCGGGTTGCATCCCAACGGGCTGCGGTTAACCCGCGGCCCGTAAAAAAAATTTGAAAAAAAAAAAAATTCAATAATTTTTTTATTTTTTTTTAAATTTTAACTAATGGTAATATAAATTTTCTAACGGTAATATCATCCTCTTCATCTATAAATTCCAATTTATTCTTACAATTATTTTTACAATACCCTCTCTGCCTCTCATTAGTTATTATACATTTATACTTCATAGTTCATACTTGTTATTACCTTACTACAATTACAATTATTCAAATGCAAATATCATCATCATCTTGATTATATTTCTTTCTTCTCGGTATTTGACGAAAGAAGATCTAGACTTAAAGAAGATATTTTGGAAGCTCTCATATGCGTGAAAGATTGGATATTCGCGGATCGAAGGATACAAGATAAAATTATTGATGATATTGTTGAAAACTTCAAAAATCTTGCAATTCCTGAAGATTGATTGGAAAACAAAAATATAATTTTTGAACAACTAAATTATAGTTAAGTAGGTGTCAACCTAGTTGGGATGTACTTATACTATAAATATTTGATAATAATAATTAGACATGCATTTTGATGTAGTTGTTATTTGTTTAAGTTAAATTTAAGTTTGCAAAGTTATAAATAATTAATGTAACATTAAATTTGAATTCTATGTAAAAATTTCTTGATATAATTATGAATTTATCATTTTGTTTAATTCTTAGTTTACATTTAACAAAAAAAAAAAAAATTTTTTTTTGCTATAAATATGAAAAATTCTATATTTTTATAATTTTATTTATACAATCATACGGGCCAAACCGGAACGAACCGTGACCCACGCGACCCGTGACCCGCGCGGGCTCGACCCGGATGGGTCAGCGGGTGGCCCTGGGTTGTAGTCCAAAATTGTGGGCCGACCTGGAACCCACAGCGGGCGGGCTTTTTTTCGCGCGGGCCGTTACAGGGCTCACATGTTGGCGGGCCGACCCGACCCGGATCACCCGGATTGACACCTCTACTTTTAAAGGAGACACAATCTTGTCGGTAAAAACATAAAATTCATCCAAAAAACTCGAGACCGAGCATATCAACAACCATTTTAGATTCCTTTCATTGTAATCGAACCTGATTATGATTTTATACCTTTCTTTGTATTTTTTTCCACAATTATGAGCGATTAATTCTTTAATTGTTAGGATGAATGATGTAGTTTAAGTTACTGATGTTTAACTAATTCAAAGACTTGTGTTGTGTTATGTGCTTGATTTAATTCGATAACCTAATTTGTGACATTTGAGACTGGACTTGTAGAACTTCGCTTTTACTTTTTCTTTGCTAATATTAATTTTCTTTAAATAAAAAAACCGTTCCATTTGGATTGGGAGCCAAGCCTGACATGTTTACAGTTTAGACCACAGTAAATGCATATTCTTGTTAGTGGCCCAGCCCAATAAACACTTGTACGTTCATGTATAAAATTATATAAAATGCCAATTTAAAACCATTCTGAAAAGGATTATGCTATTTGTACCCGGGCATTTACATGCCGGGGTACACGAGCCCACAGCCCCTCTCACAATGAGGGGGACCCCGAGGTGATTAAAATAATGGCTGGGCCCCCTCATTGTGAGAGGGAGGCGTGGGGTCGGGTACACTGGCGTGTAAACGTCAGCGTACCTCTTGCAAGATCCTTCTGAAAAATGGGAAAAAAAGTTCAGTTTTTTGTGCAAACATATATAATTCCTGTTTGGTAGGGATTAAAATTTTTATTTTAATTTAAATCGAAGTCAAAAATTAATTTTAATCACATATTTCATGAGACCAATAACTTTTTAATCACATTTCAACAAATTTATTAAAATCTAATAAAAATATAATTTTAACCCCTACCGAGCAGGAGCATAGTAGTAATTTTGCAAAACACACACATTAGGTACCTTTAACATCTTATATATGTCGTGTTTCTATGTGCTTTCATGTTCAACATTATGTTATTATGAACCTATTTGATGTAGATTTTTTGAGAATATATTTTGTGAAATAATTTTTTTTAAAAAAATGTATAGTTATAAATTATGGTTTCACTTGTAAAATTATTTTATAAGAAAGCTTTGTGATTTAAAATGAGTTTGAGAAAAAAGTGTACCCAACGGACGCTAAACATACGTACTAAATTTGTCATCGCATTGTCAAATGTATTTACTTGAGAACTTTAAGGTCTAAGATAATAAATTTCAAACTACCAAAAGACAAGGTTCATATTGCAACATTAAATATTGTTGCATATCAGTAATACATGTCACGGACCATTAATGTATAACTATATACTACCATTCCGACAACGGCATCATTCCAACCTTTGAAGTCAACTTAAGAAAATCCAGAAGAGAATTATTGATCACATAATATGAAAGAACAACCAATGCTAGTTGTATTTGAAGTGATAGATAGGTACATACATGATTATTTTTGGTGGTAAATATAATATAATATGAAATGAAATTGATCTTCTGAGTAGAGTAGTGAATATTTTTTATTCTATCCACTGTGAGCGGGAGATCAGACATACGAACACTGGTTCTATGTTAATATGAATAATTTTCTTGTAAACTCTCCTTCGATTTTTCATTTGACATATTTTCGTTTTTGATTACTTTCGTATACCCATTTTCAGGTATAATTCATGTAAAGCTTGAGTTGTTAGACAATATATTATTTTATTTATTTATATTTATATTTATATCTCCAACTTCTTACTTGCATCTTGACTTCATTTAATTTTCTTCAGTAAAGGCCCATACACAGAATTTTTTGAAGTACACGAGAGTAGTAAGATTGAATGTTTAGTATACCTCCATCACTCATTCTTATAAATGAATCAAGAAATTGGACTCTTACAAGCAGTGTGAGGGTTCGATTCCTACTTCTTACATGATACAAAATTGGACTTTTTGTGGGCACCAGTATGGCAGTTCTTGTACTCCGGTCTGTTGAGGCACATTTCACGATTTACTTCCTCCACAATGTTCTAGGGGCGGGGCGGTAGGGGATTCTCAAGGTTGGGGTTCAACCTTTTTTTAAGAAAGTCGATCCAAACCCTAGGTCATTGGGGTGAGTGAAATCGAATGTGTGTCATATCATGTAAGTGATGGGAATCTAAACTAATTTCTTAACTCTATGATCTTCTTTTGGAAAAATATCAAATCGAATAGAAAATAGATATGGAGAACAGTAGCAATAATAAGACCACAAGATTTATTAGAATAACTTCAAAATAGGAGAAAAATCACTGTTTGTAAAACACGAAGGTTTCACCTTGTGAAAAATTATATAATCACACAATATCTCTTACGCACCCAAAACTACAAGAACACCCTCTTTCCAAACCTTACATGACAATAACTAGTTCAAAAATTAAGAACAAAAATATATGAAAAATACTTATTGTACATAACTATTTACTGATGAGATATCAAAATGTAAGTGACCAAGTTATTTGATTGATAAGATTTTGCTCCAATTAAATCTCCTCATATCATCCGTTAGTAAACCATTATATAAATTGTTATGTACACGTAATACAACCCAAATTATATTCTTCCTATATTCTCTCTAATTTTCTTCCTCTCATAGTCTCTAAATTATAAGGTGAATTTTTTTCAATAGCCTAAGCAATCATATATATCTATTTTCTCATCTCCTTCTAATTCTATTCACATGGGACAAACCAAATTTCCTTAATAAGTGAGATTTTGCTAAATAATGACCATAAAAAAAAAAAAAAAAAAAATCCTAAATGGACCATTTCCTACTTCGTAATACCTGTTAACGCAGTTATACACTGAAAGTAAAAGAACTTTTACGTTACATTATCATGTTAGACTGCATCTAAAAACAGGAAATCTACACTAGGAATTGTAATTTTCTACAATTATTTTATTCGACCTTCCACTTAAACTTTTGAAAAAAGTTAAGTCTCAACGAATACAATTATTCTTCATTTTTAGAATAACATCATGTATCAATATTACTAGAATCCGGTTCGTGAAAGAATAAGATTATTGATGTCTTAATAAGCAAGCACTTAAATTTGGCATATATATATATATATATATATACACACACACACACACAAAGAATAATTTAAAGTAAATATAATTGGTTTAAATTCAAAATTCTAAAATTTGAGATGCTTTGGAAAATTAAGGCTAAGAAACCTCTTATAAATTTCACTTTTAACAATCAATAACTTAAATTGCTAAAAATCTTGTTGTTGAATATAATTGATGACAAAATTAAGTTCGTGGTTGGCTCATCATCATATTTATACAAGTCAAGTTTATTGGCTTAATTCTATGTCACATACAAATGTTTATTTTTTTCATTTAAAAGAATTATATTAAACGAAAAACAAAAATGAGTCATAATTCTGGCTTAACCAAAAACACCACGATGAAAAAATTATTGTGGTTTTTCTTCTTTTCTTTCACTATTTTATTTTCAAACTATTTTCGATTCCATCATTTAAAACGTAACAATGTGAAGCTATAGAAAAAATAAAAATTTGCCAATTATTCAATGAAATTCAATGCATGCAGTCTAGTCGATCAACCCACAAACATATCATCAAAGAATTCTTGGAAATGGCGGTGGCAATGGGCCCCACACCCGAATTTTGGCTTAGTGAGCTGAGCTTAACTTATGGTCTTTGTGATCGATCCAAAAAATCGAAAAGTTCGCTGTATAGCTTAATCGAGCTCGACTGTCAAGAGCAGGGCCCCGTCCATTGATTAACGAGTTGAGAGAGCTCGATTCGGCCTATAGGGAATCATCTAGGGACATAATTATCTAGGTGCTAATATCCTTTTTTATCCCATTTCATAGAATAATTGGGGATAATTTTCATTGACACATCTTATGCTATAGGCACGTGGAATGCAGGACACCGAGCATTTCCTTGTGGTGATGATGTTTAGTCTTGAGGTGACTATTTCGACAGCATATGCTATTCTAAAAAGTTAAAAGAATTTTTTCTAGGTACATTGTGCTATCTAAATAAATGTTTGCGCAATTATAGGAGAATATATTTTTCTGGAAAATTCCCTAAGAATAGGGAAATTCTTTACAAAATTCTTATAGGTGCTGTCAACGCAGCACCTAATTATCAAGGCTTTGTTTTTTTTTTTTTTTTGGGGCCAAATTGCCAATGAATTCTGTGAAACTTTCCCTGTAGGTTTAGCATTGCTCTATTTTTCTTGACCAAACATGCTCTTACTGAGAATTACGTTCGGCAAAAATATATTATAAACGTGTTTTCTTCCCAAAATTGGGGTCGTGAGCAAACTGAAATTGATAGTAATGCTGTGATTTATAAACTTGATTTTGAATCAGCTTTGACCAATATTTGGATGGGACCATATAATCAATTGCTATGAGTTTATAGTCGAAAGCTCCGTGAGTAGATAATATATTTCGTTGTGTTAAATCATTTTCGAATGAATGAGAAATTAGTACCAAAAGTTAATACCTTGTAAGGGGACATATATTTTTAAGGTTAGAATTTGATATTAGAGGAAAATGTAGAAACATTTGTCCCAAACTGAAAGATAAAAGCTTTTTAACCTATTGTACTATTCATGTACTCTTTTAGTTTGAAATTTGAGTTTGGGCCCTAAAGGATACCACAAGTCTTCAAGAGGGAAAGTGTGTAGATTCTATTGGGTTCGATCATGAACCCGACATGCGTGCCTTCAGTTGGGCTGTGGGATATGGATTCTAGAATTGGGCTTGGCACAATATAATTTGGGAATAATACATAAATCAGGTATGAAGAATCATCCATTTAAAAATAAAAAAATAAAAAATACAAAAACAAGTTTTAAATTTCAAAAATCATATATTTTTTTAAATTTTAATTTATGAAATAAAAAATTATTAAATCAACTTATTATTAAATATTTAATTCTAATATAATATAATTAACCCACATCCACCACCCATACAGCTCCATGGATTATTCCGACTACCGTTCCTGTCACCACTCTTCTTCAGCGATTGCTCCGATTTCGACGACTATTTTGGTAAGTGTCCCGCCACATATTTATTCTGGCAATTGTTCCAACTCTGTTGAATATTTCGGCGACAACTCCGCCATACTTTTTTGTGTAATTGACATGATTTTTGACCTTTTGATTGTTAAATGTGCTTATTAATATAAAACGTGACTTGTAAATTTGAACCGTGACTCTACAAAACAAGTAAACAACATGTGGCCTGTCAATATTGATCTGTGACCCGTATATATTGATTTGTGATCTATAAAAAATGACCGACTTATGAACTCAAACTTGTGATCAGTGAATTGTGACCTTAACAACTCACAACTCATTCATTGCAAATCAGTCACGAATCAAAATTTTATAGGTCAGATTATTCATTGGTCACGAATTAAAAATTTTATTGGTCACAACTCATTTTAAGTCAATTCAAAAATCTTATAGGTCACAATTTGTTCAGGTCACAATTCAAATTTTAAGTTTAATCTTACGTAAATTAGGTTATAATTCTTTTTTTTTATATTTTGAAATAAATGTATTATTAATAACCACTCATACATCCGGCATGCGTGCAGTCAGTTGGGCTGTGGATTCTAAAAGGGAAAAGTTCATGGGTCAGGTGTTTACTATTCCAAAATTAAAAATCAGGCTCAACAGTTTAAAATTACAAAAATCAGGTTTTTCTTAAATTAATTAATTACATTTCAGAATTATTATATTAAATTAAATATTTAACTGTAATATAATAAAATCACCCCACCTCACCCCACCCCACCTACACCACCACCATTGCTTCGGCTACTACTCCGGCGACCGGCGACTGCTCCGATCCGGCGACTTTTTCGAGGTCACAGATCAAGAAATTTGTAGGTCACGGGTTATTTCGAGGTCACAGATAAAAAAATTTGTAGATCGCAGATTATTTCGAGGTCACAGATTTAAAATTTCATAGGTCACAGATGAAAAAAATTAAGGTCACAGATTCCTTTTTTAAGTTACAAATTATCAATTTTAAAATCACAGTTCAATAGTAAGGTCACAGACACCAAAACGAACCACGATGTAAAGGTCACATATATCTTATTAAAGGTCACAGTTAACTTAATTCAAATAATTGCTCCGATTCCGAGGTCACAGATATCTTATTAAGGTCACGATTAGCTTAATTCAGAGTAGTATTAAGGTCACAGTTAGCTTAATTCAGATAACTGCTCCGATTCCTAGGTCACGGATATCTTATTAAGGTTACACTTAGCTTCATTAGTCACAACAATAACAAAAAATGACGACGACCACCACCACACAGACCGCCACCACAAATCCATACAAAGTTTATCACCACCACACGATCACAAACTAACCGGCCACATAAAACACTACAGATTCGCCACAAAACCCACTCCGCAATGCCCCACCCAAACCTCGCAATACGATCCGCCACAAACTGAACCCAAACCGCCGACGTTCGCCACAACCCGGCCACCTGCAACAACTCAGATCGCCACAAAACCTACCTGCAACAGCTCACCCAAACCTGGAACTGATCCGCCACAAACTGAAACCAAATCGCTGCACCACCACCGCCAAATAAAATAAGAAAGGAAAAGGGTAACCTGCAAGATATTGCTTCAGATCTTCCATTTTTACATTTTTGTGGTGGAGTTGGAGTCGAAAGAGGAAGTTAAGAAGCGGATCGCGGCATGCGACGCTTATCATTGTCCGCATAGAATATGCGACGCTAGAGAATGCCAGCAGCCGGCCGCCGCGACGCCGTGCGACTTCTTTGTGGGGAGGGGGAGCGACGGACGAGGGAGGGGGAGGGGGAGGCGGCGGCAACGGCGGGCGGTGGAGGGAATGGAGGGAGAGTAGAGAGAAATGGTGAGGGTTGATTTAGGGTTTGTGGGGGTAGGAAGTGGGCGGGTTCTGGGTATATAGATAAATTAAATTATTATTATTATTAATTGTGAAATGAAAACCTGATTTTTAATTAAATAAAGACAAAATCTGATTTTTAAAAATGTTAAACTTAATGCCTGGTTTTATACAATTACCACATTCTAAAATTGGGATTGGCACAATATATTCTGAGGAAATTACACCTAGGTCTATTTTTAAAGTTTACATTTCATTATTAAGTTTAATCTTACATAAATATGTTATAATTCTGTATTTAATATTTTTAAATAAATGTAATATTAATAATCCATCATAATCTCTCTTTCTCTCTCTCTTCACACATTTTGAAATTTCCAACGCCGCCACTTGCTGTGAAAGCGCCACCAGTGTCTGCTCCCAATTAGCTGCATCTGTGTGGCGCGGCAATGCCCTAACGACGTGCACTGTTTAGACACAAATGCAATGCCTAAACGTGAGACGACGACGCCATTGAGTGTTGCTGCTGCAAGCTCACCGTGCTTCAGCTAGGACCAATGGACATGCACTTCAACCCGACGATTGTTGCCACGATAACAGTTGACGATTGTGTAAGACCAATTAATGTGGTCCAAGTAATATTATTTATAAATTAATTTAAGTGGTTTATTATTTTTAAAATCCTATGGCCCATTGAGAAGTGACAGTCTTATAACTGTTCACTTTGATGAAAAGTGTGTAATTTTTTATGATTTATGAAACTGCTTCTATCTGCCTATAAATGTGAAGGTAACCCATTAAATAAACATTCAATTACATAGAGGTAAGAAGAGAAAACGATTTCTTGATTTCATTAGTTTCTATTTTGCATGTTTAAATCGTTCAATTATTGTTATTGATCAATGTATGTTTCTTGATCAATAAAATCAATATGTGAAAATTATGAATTCTAAATATCTCAGTATTAGGGTTAATTAATTGCTTTCTTGTGGTGTTAGAGCCAAGTAAGGGAATTCTTGATTTTCCTTTAAAGATTATGTTTTCCACTTATCGATCCTTAATTATTTCTTATAGATTTATAAATCAAGGTTTTTGTTGAAATTAATGAAACTAATTATTGTTAAAATTCACGGCTGCATTTTTTCCCCGCTTCATGAAAATCCGTAAATCGGTGGCATTAAACTATAAAATTGACACACATATGCAAGTTTATAATAAATTGATTGACAAGTGGGCCTTGTTTTTATAGTAAAGGAGTAAAGTGCGCCATTGATATGTGCAATAATAATTATGTTTTATGTTTATAAGTATTTTCTTGGATAAACTGTGGATCGGTGGAAATCAAGTGGTGAAAATGATGTGATTTGTAGACTAATATAGATGTGATAGCCTTTTTAATTAATTATTACTTTAATAACCTGTTATAAAGAGTATCCCATTTGCATATAGAATCTAATTACGTGAAATAAAAAAATTCTTATAGTGAAGTGATGGGTTTATTAAGTTTTTGTTGCTAAACAAGAACATTTAAATTTGTAAATAAACATTAAGTGATAAATGTTATATTTATGTAATTAGTGTTCGATTAATTTTGTTTGTTAGTCACCAAAGTGACCAAACATTATGGTATTGTGAGCACTAAATTATATAATTTATTTATCAATTACTTTTGATAGTTTGATACTTATAAATGAAGATGACATTATTATTATTGTTGTTAAGAGTATATTGACGTTCATAGATTATAAAATTGTTATGAATCGCTCAAAGGCCGATCAGTTAATTTTATTAATCTTAAACATGATCGTGGTTAATAGATATACTTAGTTAAATAGGTTACAAGGATTTTAGGGCAGTCTCAGAAAACATACATCAAGAAAGTTTTAGAGAGATTTAAGATAGAAAATTGTTCAGCGAGTGTCATTCCAATTCAAAAAGGAAACAAACTTAGTCTCATACAATATCCTAAGAACGAATTGAAACGCAAACAAATGACAGCTATTCTTTATGCATCTCTTGTAAGAAGCTTAATGTATGTTCAAACTTGCACCAGGCTAGACATTCGTTTTGCCGTCGGAAAGCTGGCAGGTATCAAAGTAACCCAAGACTTGATCATTGAAAAGTTGTAAAGAAAGTTTTGAGATACTTGTAAGGAACGAAAGACCACATGCTTACTTCAGATTCAGACTTTGCTGGATATGTGGATAGTAGAAAGTCCACATTGGCTATTTGTTCGTCTTAGGGGGGGGGGCGGGGGGGGGGGATGCAAAGCAGTCGATCATTATTGCATCCACTATGGAAGCTGAGTTTGTGGCATGCTTTGAGGCCACAGTTCAAGGAAATTGACTGCGAAACTTTATTTTAGGGCTTGAAATTGTTGATAGTATTGTTAAGCTACTGAAACTTTATTATGACAATTCTACATCAGTCTTCTGTTTAAAGAACGACAAGTACCCTAAATGTGTTAAATACATGAAATTGAACTACTTTGCCATTAAAGACACAGTTCAAAAATAGAAAGTGTCAATCAAACATATTAGCTCTAATCATATGATTGCATATCCACTAATGAAAGGATTGTCACCAAAGACATTTTATGAACACGTCGAAAGAATGAGCATTATTGAAAATGATCATTGATATTATCTAATTTATGTAATTGACACTTTGAGCTCGTTTATGTGTTGTTTTTCGACAAAATATTATTCCTATCATAATAGTTGTTATATGTACATGAATGGTTTATATGAAACAGGGGTAGTCTTTTCAAAGACATTATTGAAATGGAGTTATCGAACTTCTCATTACGTGTCATGTTAGGTGGGGACTAATAATGTAGTACATGAAGGAATTATGCCTAAATGATGGTGTAAAACCTCCATGACTCTTATTAGTCTTTACTTAAGTATGATAGATTAAGTGACTAATGTACAAGGAATTTTAGTTTTTCATATTAGCATTATGTTATAGACCACATAACGATGTAATATTAAATGAACCAAGTGAGAGAATGTAAGACCAATTAATTTAGCCCAAGTAATATTATTAATAAATTAATTTAAGTGGTTTATTATTACTAAAATCCTATTGGTCCATTAAGAAGTGACAGTTTTATAACTGTCCATTTTGAGGAAAAGGGGTAATTTTTTTATGGCCCATGAAACTACCTCTACCTGTCTATAAACGTGAATGTAACCCATCAAATTAAACAATCAATTACAAAGAAGTAAAGATAGAGAACAATTTCTTAATTTAACTAGTCTCTCTTTTGCAGGTTTAAATCTTTCAATTATTTTTATGGATTAAGGTATGTTTCTTGATGAATTAAATTAATGTGTGAAAATCATGAATTCTAAAGATCTTGGTATTAGGGTTTATTAATTGCTTTCAGATTGTAGAGTCGTTGAGGTGCTGTTGTGGAAGCATTGTTACGATTGCCCAGATTTGGGCCCTGCGTTGTCGAGTTGGAAGGGTTTCGATGGTGTCTTGGGTATCATGGTTGTCGCTCCTGTTTTTCGATGATGGGGGTGGTTATTGTGGGGGAGTTGGATTAAAAGTGAAGTTTAGGGTTTCAATTGCATTTTTCTAATTTGGGCTAGATCTTCATGGTGCAGTATGGAAGCGCTATCACGACATCCCAGATTTGGATCCTGTGATGGCGAGTTTTAGGCTTTGCAGGTCATGGTTGCAGCTGTTATTTTTCGACGATGGGGTTTTTACCGTGGAGGTTGTGGATGAATAATAAAGTTTAGGGTGATGTTGACTTGTGTGTGGTGATATTTGTGTAGTGCATTTTTTGGTTGCCAATGGTAATGGTCGTGCAATGAAAAAAGGTTGTTGTAGTGGTGCGGCGGTGCCGTTGATGGTGAGGTAGTGCCGATGTTGAGGTGGTGCCACAAGTGATTGTTTTGGTGGTACAGGTAGAAGGTTTGGTTTGATATGGTTTAGTTTGGGTGGGGTGAGTGAAAAGTGTTTGTGACTAATTATTTGGTTGATTGTGATCAATAAATTGGTTAATTTGTGACTAATAAATAATATGCGACCGATGAAATATATATTTTGTGACTAATAAATAATATATAATTTAAAATATGTGAAATTTCGACTAAATTTGTAATAGTAACTTACAATTTATTAAGTCGTGACCAATTAATTTAATAGTTTGTGATCGAAAAATAACCGTGTCCAATTAATTTGATCATTTGTGATCGTAAAATAAGTTGTAACTTATACAATTTGTGATTTGTGATAAAAAATAGTAATTGAACTATTAATTGATAATTTGTAATCGATAAATAAATTATAACTCATAAAATTTGTGATTTGTGAACGAAAAAATAATATGTGACCTATTAATTTGATAGTCTGTTATCATTAAAAAAATTGTGACCTATAAAATTTGTGATTTGTGATCGAGAAAATAATACGTGATTTATTAATTTGATAATTTGTGATCTAGAAAATAAGACGTGACTAATAAAATTTTTGATTTGTGACCGTGACATCTATAATTGTGGCTAGTACGTAATTGTGACCATAAATTGTATAATACCATTATCTAAATATATTTAAGCAGTAAAATATTTTTTAATTCATTATTTTATTAAGACCTAATTTTTGAAATAATAAACCTAATTTCTTAATTTTGAAATTGCATTTTGTCACCACCCTATTTATGTGATGATCCCCATATATTTTTTGGGACAAATAAAATGATTATTATATTTTATTTCATTTTAATTTATTTATCCAATTGACAAATGTGAATTTAAATTCCAAGAGATTTTTGACACATCATTCTTTTAATTGCGACACGTGTTAGGTCCCAAGTATTAGAGTCTATCTGTTGCAGAACCATTGTATCCTTCCCGACATGTTTTTTATATGTTTGTGTCTTTTCAAACACAACTTTCGATTTATTGTATATAGGCTCCGTATTCCTTTTGAATTTGCATTCATTTTGAATTTGCATTCAGTATTCGTCATCTCTTTCATATTCATTGTGTCATACGTACTTAAAAGTTTTCTACGTTTAGTCCCTATTTTTATAAGAGAGTACACATTTCTGGTACATCATTTTTTGTGGTTTGAAGTGTTGTTATTGTAAGGAGAGCTGGTTATATTTTGAAGACAATTTTCGTTCATAATGAGCACCAGTGCGAGCAAAATTCGTCTTAAGAACTGTTAATCAAACTGTTGCCTCAATCTATATTCCTCATTTCATCTGCTTTCTACTTTCGAATGCATATAGAATACTAGATATTCTGCACGTTAATTTATATGTAAACAACAAAATATAAGTTGCATTTTATTTTACCACTATTGACTTTTTATGCAAATTTTATCCTTTAATAACTTGTTATTTTGTAACTCAGATTTCATTGAATGTTTGTGGATTGATTGAAAGAGGTGTTAAAGATGCATGGAAAGTTTTGTGGCAAAAATTTGATGCTTTGACACAATTTGGACCAAAACTCAGTGCCTGGGTGTTATTGGAAGTGTTGTCACCGTTGTTCTCCTAGCGCATGAATATCGTGCGCCACTCGCCTAGCGTGAAGCTGTTGCTCGAGCATCGTATATATTCGGACAGAATTTGTTTCCTTCTTTTAACGTAGTTTTTGATCATCTTGCTAACCATAACATATTCCTTTGTGTCCTATGTAGTTCATATGATTCTTGGCTTTCATATGACTTTGAGAAAGTTAGAATTGTATTAGATACGTAATATTCTTTGTATTTTTCTTTCCATTATTAATAAATTATTAGTTCCTCGCGATATTATTTTGTTCTTCTTGTGTTATAATTGTTACTTCATATTGTGATATATAATATCTTTTCTTCTATTCCTAACAAGTGGTATCAACATGCATAATTCTTGTTCGGATTCTAATAAGTGGTATCAGAGCTTAATGTTTAATTTGTTCGAAGTTTTGTTCTCGTGTGACAATCACGAAGTATGATATTCTGCTTTTGGATCACAGTACTGGATTCTCGTTATGACATGCAATGACGTGAGCAGTGCTCGCTCAGATGGATTTGAAAGACGGTTTGTTGGAGTTTGAGAAGATGCTCTCAAATTAGTCAATGGAAGAGAAACAACGTAAGGATCAAAAGGCTCTATCACAAATTCGTCTTCATCTTTCGAATCATACTATTTAGTACGTTTTGAAGGAGAAAACTGAATCTTATGGTTGAAGTTGGAGAAATTGTGTATGACTAAGAGTCTAACTAGTCAATTGTATCTGAAACAACGTTTGTATTCTCATCTTAACAGAATATACATCCTTAGAAAATTACTTTGTTATCTTTTAAAAAATTACCGCTAATTTGGAAACCTTAGAGATTAAGTATTATGAAGAGGATTTGGGTTTTATTTTATTGTGTTCGTTGCCTGCTTCATAGATGTCGTTTAGAGACACGATATTATATGGTTGTGATACTCTCACAGTTGAAAAAGTATATGATACTTTGTTTTCAAAGAAGACGATGAAGCATATTGGTTATGAGAGGGGCAGTTTGAAGTCTAACTCTTGTAATAAAGTTTGTAACTGTTGCAAAAAGAAGGGGTGCATTAAGAAAGATTGTTACAAGTTGCAGAATAAAGAAAAATTGGCTGTAAATTAGAAGGGAAAGCAACCGGATACTTTAACCGAAACAGATATTATAGAGAACTGTTTGAGTGCTCAAGAACTTTTGGTTATTTATGAAGGCGATTCCAAACCTGACGATGATTGAATTTTTGATACAACTTGCACTTTTCATATGTGTCCCAATCGAGGGATTTGTTTTGAACATATGAAGAAGTTTTGAAAAGTGTTGTAGTTATGTGCAACAACGCACCCTGTGAGGTAGTTGGTATTGGAATGGTCAGACGTAAGATGTTAGATATGATGGTTAAAACACTTGCTGAGGTGAGACACTTTAGAGAAATCTTATTTCCTCGTACACTTTTGATTTAAAAGGGTACAAGTTCACCGATGAAGGTGAAGCTCTGAAGGTTTGTAAATGTGCCCATGTTGTGTTGAAGGGGCAACGAAAGTTCTCGTTGTATGTCTTGCAACGTTGTTCAGAATCTTTGAAGAAATTAGCAGATGTTTGGTACATTGGTGGATATTTTGTTTGGTACAGTATCGCTAGAGTTTGGTTTGGAGTCTATGTTGAAAAATACAGCTCAATCGAGTTTAGAAGCTATGGATAAGGTTACTTTACCACCACCACCAATAGTGCCATCGTATTCAATTGCTAGAGATAGACCTAGAAGAAATATTAGGCCTCCACAGTAGTAAAAGAAGCCGATTTAGCAGTGTATGCTTTAAGTATGGCTGAAGGTATTAAGTCTAGCAAGAAACCTTCGACACGAGCATTTGGTTGCATTGATTCTGTTTCAGGGCGTGTTTCGACCCTATTTGGTAACTTTTAAATTATTTATGATTTTATTGTTTGTGGTGAAAATTTAAGCAAATTTTGGTGCCTGGAATAATTCTGTTGAGCAGTGCTTAGATTCAATTGATTGGATTTGTCCTAGTTGGACTTCGTTGAAGAGGATGAGGATTTTTGTTGGAGAGTCTTTTGGAGTGAAGAGTCATTGGTTGATTCCTTGCAGTGAAATTTTTCTCCAGATGAAGAATATTTGAAGTTTGTTCATTGTAGTGGAATTTATGTCAAGGTGGAGATTTGTTGTTTTGAAACCCAAATTCCGTTGGACGTTCTAGATTGATTGAAAAATGTGTTACAGAGATATGTAAAGTTTTTGGGCAGAAATTGGAAGCTTGAAATCAATTTGGTTCGAAACTCAACGCTTGTGAGCCATTGAAAGCACTGCCACCATCGTTCGCCTACCGCCTGCCTAATACTCGAGTGCTACGCGTCGTGTGCCGTGAGGCTGCACTTGAGTGTTGTATATATCCAAGAAAAGTTCATTTCCTTCTTTTGATGGAATTTTTTATCTTCTTTCCAACCATATATTCTTTTGGGTCCCATATATAATCAACGTGATTCTTGACTTTCATATGCCTTTGAGAGAGTTAGAATTGTATTAGATACACAATATTCTTTGTATTTTTCTCTCCATTATTAATAAATTCTTCGTTCATCAGCCATAATATTTTTTTCTTGTGTTGTAATTGCTACTTTATATTGTGATATATAATCTCATTTCTTCTATTCCTAAAAAGTAGTATCAACATACATAATTCTTATTTGGATTCTAAAATAACTCTCTATAGTTTAAAGGACAAGTTAGTTAACCGTTTGTACAATAGAACTTTCAAATAGTAGAAAAATAATTAATATAAATAATAATAAGCTATAGCAAAAAGATACCATCAGTCAACTGGATATCACATAATACTGCTGGATTCCATATTCTTATTCGGATTTTAAAATAACTCTCTATAGTTTAAAGGAAAAGTTAGTTAACCGTTTGTACAGTAGAACTTTCAAATAGTAGAAAAATAATTAATATAAATAATAATAAGCTATAGCAAAAAGATACCATTAGTCAACTGGATATCACATAATACTGATGGATTCCATATGGAAAAGACCACGATGCCGTGGGATCGAATAGGGAAAAACACACAAGATAAACGAACTCGTTGATTTATAATGAATATTGAGAAATGATCAACAATTGAAAAGGACAATTCAATATTTTATTAACTTTCATAAAAAAGCAACCGAGGATTACAATGCATAATTATATCTTAAATACTAACCTTATGAGTTTATCCATGATCAACTAACCATGTTTAGGGTTTATGACCAGTCAAGAAGTGTTTGGTGGGCTGAATTCAATGTCGCCATACAAATTAAGAATTATTTAATCCAACGACAAGACATATCAATTAAAAATTGAAGCAACGGTCCCTAACCTTTTCATTTTTTTGTAGATTTTACTCCAAACTTTATTTTGTGCCAGTGAAAGTTCCTAACCTTTTATAAATATGCAGTTGGAGTCCATCTAGACAGAAACTGTCCAATTTTTAGCTAGTTGACCAAAAAATGGAAAATTTGATCAATTTTGACTAAATTAAAAAGGACAAAATTGTACTTTACATTCTTTTCTCATATTAAATAAGTTATTTAATTAAATAAAAAAACCAAAATATAAATATAAATATATAAACCCTTACCTCACCCTCAATCAAAACCTCTCTTCTTCTTTTCTTGCGAAACACTACCACCGAGCCACCGTCGCTACCTTTCATCACACTGTCACCATAACTTTCCTCACCACCACCCCACTGCCAGTGCCGACAAAAAAAACCAAAAAATACCCACCGAAAACCAAATAACCCCCAAATTTTGGTCAAGAGTTATAGGCCAAGAGCTCTAATCGAGAGTTTTGGTCAACCCACACCCCTCACACGTCGAAACCAAAACACAAAATGCCACCGCCACCATAATAGAATTTCCCAACCTCAAAAACTAGAACATAGAACGCCACCATAACACAAAAATTGTCGAAATCAACAAACCCCACAAATAGATCAATTCAATTCCCTTTGATTGAAAGCACAATCCCAATAATGTTATAGAAGAAATTTCACAGAAATATGGAACCTAGCACCACCGCTCAATTTCACAGAAATTTCCACCATCGCCTTCGCCCATTCCCTACTCAATTTCACAAGAAATCCCGAACCTAGCACCACTACCCATTTCCCATTTTCTCTGCACAACAAGAAGCTTCTGAATTAAGCCCGAATTCATCGGACATGGTCTATAGTCCGAAGATTCTACAAATGGGAATTGAGTAATTCACTACGAGATCTAGTTGCTATTGTAATTCTTGAATTCGGCCATTGGTTTCTATTTGGCTACTATAATTCTTGAATCTTGTTTTGCCATTTTCGAATCCGACTATTTTAATTAAAGTCACTGCTGTAATTTTCGAATCCAACTGCTATAATTTAGTGGGAAAGTTTTTGTTAGATTTTCGTTAGGGTTTGGTGGGTCAGGCTAGGGATGGCGATGAAAGCGACGTCGACTGAAGATGGTGTCGAAGATGAAGGATTTGGGGGTGGGGGCCAAGCGGGGCAGTTTTTTTTTAATTTAATTATTTATGAAAGGTTAGGGACCATCACTGGCACAAAATAAAGGTTAGGATAAAGTCTGCAAAAATTGAAAAGATTTAGGACTGCTACTGCAATTTTACCTGAAAATTTAGCTTTATAACTACTATTGTCTTTCTTTCTTTCATTCTTTGAAAAATTAAATAAGAGAGTTAAAATATTTGTAAATGAACATTTCTATTGATGTCTCTTCAACCAGAGATCGTAAAAGCTCTATTCTGTGAACTACACTAACTCTTTTTTTTTTAATCATCCTGACATCCTTTATTTCACAAAACCACTCCCCACTATTCATTCCAGTCATTCTCTAATTTACATCTCAATTTATCTCCTAATAATAATGGAAAACAAAGAAATGTCAAAACTGTCAAAACTAACAATATCTATCATATGCAGAATACTAAGCGCTTGCTTTTTGCAAGTACTTCAACCAGGGCGAATTCAAGGGAGCCCAACTTTAAGTTTGTCTACCCATGCTCCAGCCTATTGCTCAATTGCATATTTAGCCCATAGCATGTCAGCCAAATGTAATAAATTTAATTTTTAATTTCAATTGTCCAAATTCAAACTAAATTAATTTCTAATTTCATCATCTCAAATTCCTAGTCCTTTTTTGTTTATGTAAAGGGACTTAAAGCCAAAATTATATGATTAGATAATGATTATTGGAATAATTGATCGTGGATGAACCTAAATTACTGAATATAAGTTTTGAGGGTAGTAAATTGATGGGAAATCTTTAATAAGCAGTTTTATCAATTTTTATTAAATGAAAAATGAAGAGAACTTTGCAAAATTACATGCAAATTTTGTTGAAAAATGTTTGGTCTACTTTATTTATGTAGTTTTTTTTTTTTTTTTTTTTGTCTTTAATTTTTCCCAATTAAAAGTCTTCTTTTATAATAAAAAAATAAAATTTAAAATTCTTAAAGTAAGGATATCGGTAAAAAAAAAGATAAAAAAAATTAGGCGGGTAAAAATAAGTAGGGCGTGTGAAAGAAGAAGTAAGCATATCGGAATTTGGACAAGAAAAAGAAAGGTTTCTTGGTTTTGACTTTTTGAGCTGTCACATACATACTTTATTTAATCATTTATATTTTTTAATACGTAATGTCGTATAATGACTTTTTATAAAACTCAGCCCCCTAAAAGTGAATTCTTGTCTCCGTCCCTCACTTCGAAGCCTATATGCGTTCCTCGTTGATTAAAGTACTAAAATCCCAATTCAGCAAAGTTAACTTATGGTCATCGGACATATAACAATAACTTTACCAAAATTGAATTTGAAGAAATAATTTACAAATATGAAAGAATTCGCAATATGCCAAAGCTTAATATCGGTTTATAAAACTTCATTTGTAAAGAAGGATTTTTCGAGATCTTTATGTGGTTGAATCACTAGCTATTTTTCCTCTTGATTATGCATTTTGATCGCTCCAACGGTCCAGACTTAATCACTATGAAAGGGGTTCGTTAATCACAACCTAAGTGCCAAGTTTTATGTGTTTTCTAACCTAAATGTAGGCTTTATAGCACGTTAAAATTTTGGACAATTTTTCTTTACAAATTTCTCATATTTTTAGTCATTCACACCTCTTCTATCTCAATACAACACATGTTGTTATGAGACTGATCGCAAGATATGACAAATAATGAAGAAATAAAGAAGAAAACAAGAACACAAGAATTTACGTGGAAACCCAATTCGGGAAAAAATCACGGGCAGAGGAGAACAATCCACTATAATCCATAGTTTTGTGTTTACAATTCAAATTTCAATAAACTCAATTGAAACCTAAGCAATCTCTCTCTAAATATGTTGTTGAATCTTAAGAGAATAATTTATGAACGTTATATGATGATCTAAGATGTTAATATAATGTGGTTATATATATAAACCCCCTTATTGGAGTCCTAGATGAAGAAGAAGTCCTAAAATCCGGATAGAACACGAGAAATGGAGAAAAACACAGTCAAGTTACTGTAGCAGCGCCTGGGAGCTCCTGCAGCAGCGCTTGGGCGCCCAACTTATGCCCAAAAATTTCCGCTTCAATTTTCCAGGCACCTAGGCGCCGCGATGATGGCTCCTAGGCGCTAGGTCTCGATTAAACCTTTCCAAAACATGTTTATGCCATCCACAAATTATTTTCCAAGCCAGACTCCTAATTATCAATGAAGTTTAATCTCCTCGAGTTAGGATTCTTCAAACCCAAGTACCATAGACTTCCTCCAATCATTCAAATCCCAAATCACATGGAATTCCAAGAAACTAAATATCCAAATCACATGGAATTTAGATCAAACAACAACACATGTATTAAGATTACAGGGAAAATGTACATTCATACATTTGTTTATCAAATTTTATATCAAACAGACCCTTAATATGTACGAGGTCCATGAACATTTCCCTCTCATCTAAATTTTCAACACAATATTACACCTAAACAACTTTAACAGAACATAAAATCAGAAGAAGCAGAAAGACAAAAAATCACATAAAAAATTGCATGCAGCTTCAATAGTCAAGTTAATTATTATACAAACTTTCATCAAACATCAACTTCCTTGTCTAAAACTCGAACGGAAAGCGTGAATATTCAACTTGCCTATGCAAAATTTTCAGTATAATGGCGTGCTAACTTTCGTTAAAAAAAGCGTGAAATTTATGTGATAATTTTGAATTTTTTGGTCGATTATTGGGATTTCTACGTGTTAATGGATAAATTCACATCAAATAAAGATAAAAATATAAATTAATTTATAAGGATTTGCGCTACTATTCTTAATAAGGATGACCTTTTAAGATGTAACCCCAAATTTTAATATAATATTAGAGCCCATTAAACACCAGCGAACAATTCGATCTGATTAAGACTTAAAAAATGTGTATGCGAATCTCAAAATTAGTTTGTTCAAACGAGCCACCATCTTACATGGGTATGTTAAATGATAAATTCCAAATTGAATAAAGAAGATTACATATACCAATTTATAAGGATTTGTTCTACTATTTTTAATAAGGTTGCCATTTTAAGATGGAAGCCAAAATCTTAATACTATGTCGGTTTTACCTGATGGTTCATCTCCCACTTTTTCTTTGATGCTCTTTGAATTTTTATTCATTTTGGCCCCTTGAACTATTTTTAACAGATAAGTTTAAAAATATAGACTGAAAACTTCCCAAAAAGGGGTTAATTAAATTAATTTTATTTTTCAATTGGATTATACAATTAGTTTTATTTTTTGATTAGTATTATACTTGAATGCAGCTTTTCGGTTGACTGTTACATAGGAGCTAGAATTATAACTTGCCTTTTTTCTATTTTTTATACTTCTATTCCTTACATCATAAATGTTCATTTAATGAAATCTTTAGGAGATCGAATTTACTCTTCTCTGAGAGAATATTGTATTGGTAAGCACTTACGAACAACAATTTATGTAGTACTAGAATCACTATCAATTAACTTAGGAAATTTACTTATATCCCTACTTAAAAGAATCAAACCATCATTTACTATTCATTCATGAAACATTTTTTTATTTCCCATTTTATCCCTACTTATCCCTATCTCACTACTTAAAAGAATCAAACCACCATTTACTATTTATTCATGAAGCATTTTTTTTATTTCCCATTTTATCCCTACTTCCCTACTTTACTTAAAAGAATCAAACCACCATTTACTATTCATTCATGAAGCATTTTTTAATTTTCCATTTTATCCCTAGTTAAAAGAATCAAACCACCATTTACTATTCATTCATGAATCATCTTTTTGCTCTCTCTCTCTATTCATTCATGAATCATCTTTTTGCTCTCTCTCTCTCTCTCTCTCTCTCTCTCTCTCTCTCTCTCTCACTTCGTTCATACTTGCACCAGTCCTCTTGTTCTCTCTGCGTAGAGTGGAGAAGTCGCAGATTCTTCTTCTTCTCTCCGCGCAGTCCGCACTGCGCTACTGCAAGAACTGAAAGTAGTTAACAACGGGTTACTGGGCCGTTTTATAGTATTTTAAATAGAAAATATCCTCAAATCGAACTACATCACGCAACAATGTTTTTGTTTCTCTTGAAAAGGGTGCTACAAATATTTTGAAACTAATATCCAAATACAACTGCTTGTGTATTGTACTAATCATATATGAAACTTTTTAATCTATATTTTATTTGTCCTTCGCACTTAATTTTCTACGTAATTAAACATGTAATGCTTTAAATACTTTTACTATTTTATACATCTCGTTTCTGCTCCGGGAAATTTACAAGAAAGAGATACCAAGTGTTGCCTAGGTACGAACATGAAATTAATAGGTATTTACATCTTATCCACGGACGACCAGCAACTCGTAAATCCCCATTTACGTACTGTTGTAAAATGGCTGAATTCCCTGAACTTGTAATGACATTCCCTCCCCGGATTTCCACTTGCACCATCATTTGATTAGTACACTCGTTCTCATATCTGAAGTCTAGAATTGAAAATTCTTTTGTGACAGGTGTAGAATCGTTGTTGATGAGCCGCCACAACAATTTTAACTCTAGATCAAGGTTCTAATATAATAAAATTAAATATATTATATATGGAATTAAATGTATTATGATGAATGAATTTTACTAACCGTAGTAGTAATATTTTATGTTGTGTCCATTATAGTTTTTATCAAGTCTCTTCCGTATACATTGTTAGATCCATCATCCCAATATGCGATGTTTAACATAATGTCATTTAGATTCAAATAAATGAAATTACAATAATAATATCTAAGCTAATGAAATAAAAATAGAGTGGTTACCCTGATGGATTCTTTATTACCCAATCTCTAACTGTTGTGTATCTGTCCATAAAATAGTCTTCCAAATGATAATTTGTTGATGGTTACGAAGATTGTATCTTTTTCCCTTTAGTTTTTTTTTTCTTTTGTCAGTTTTGCAACATCTTCAAACTGTTGAGATGTTGAGGCGTGCTGCAGAATCGAGCTCCTATGTATAGAAACATCTTGGTGAAAGGAACCTACAACATCTTCCATATTTGATTCCCAGTCAGACAATTTGTTCAGCATATTATTACTTTGTTCGTCAATGTAAGATCGCACTGAACTTAAACTGTTATAACTTAAACTGTTATCTACATAGCCTTGCATGCTAGATTGCATACCTTGGTAGTGTTCTTCCTGCCAATGTTGTTGTTGTTGTAAGAACTGTTTTTGGTTTTCAAGGAGTTTTTGGTATTGCATTTTTTATCTTCTTGATTCCTCAGAAATGCGTACGGTAAACAAAGTATCGCACAAACCTGGAATATCCATAGACTGTATGTTAGATTGCATTAGCTGATAGTGGTCCTGCTGCCATTTCTGTTGTTGTTCAAGCAATTTTTTTTTTTATTCTGAAGAATTGTTTGGTAATGGCTTTCTTGTCTCCTGAATTCTTCAACAATATTGTTTTTAAACCTGAGATGACATCTGACACTATATGCTGCCTATGTGTGTTAAACATATGTTCCATTTCTTCCATAGTTACATAATTGGAGCCAATATGAGTAGAATTTGGCACAACCCCAACTGAAACAGATGTCCTTGAAGTACCAGGACCGGTTGGCATGTGATTAATCTCTTCTGGGATTTGTGGAAGTATATTATTCAATTCCCCAATTACAATGCTATCTAATATATTGTTGTAGTTGTCATGTGGCAACGAAAGAGTTACGTACCACGGTGCTTGCAATTCTTCCTCTATAGGCTGTAGTACTGCAAGCACTTCAATATGTAATTGTAATAAAATATTTTAATTAGCTATTATAAATTTGTTTTGAGGAAGGACAAAAAATATAATTAAATGAGTAATGTAATATAATAAAGGAATATAAGTAAACAATTATTGGACATTGTAAGGTTCTATGTTCTATGTCTACGACATCCAAATTTGAGGCTAATATGTGGAAATGCTTCATATATCTTGTATTAAAAGATAATTGAAGATAAATATTAGGTATATACGACAAGTAAAATAAATTATGAGAGAAAATTACCTGTAATGCAAGCGGATATCCATGTAATGAATATTTACATTCGTTTTTTTCATTTTCTTGCATTCCATGTACTCGTTCTAGTTGGGGTTCTCGCAATGAGTTTAATAAAACAAAATACGCTCTACGGCTCCACGGATATTGGAGGAAGTCGTGAAGGTGTTCAACCGTACCAGTTGTTTGCAAAGGTAAAGTATAATAATAGGGAGTTACCTTCTCCATAGGACTCTGCATTAGATTTGGGTTAATTTTTATATGTGGTGCAAGAGGAAGAGATGGGAGGGGGACTGGCTTAAAAATCTTAATTGTGGAGTATTTGGCCTCGAAAACAGACAATATGAGCATTCTAACAAGGTCCGAGATTGATAGTTAGAAAAATTAATAAAATTCAGTTCTATAATAGCTTATATCTCTACATCTCAGATTTTATTGTTCTGTAAATCTTATTGGTAATAATCAATTGATTTTTTTGTTGTTCGGTGTACTAAATTAATAATCCCGCTAAATACACCAGATAATAATTTTTTTTAGATCCTTTAAGGCCCAATGAAATATAAAATAATAACTGCTTAAATTCATAAAATGTCATACTGATATTGTGTGATTTTTTTTACATGATGGGCATTTTCTACATGATTTTTTTTTTCATTCTTGTGTAACAATATTGCATGTTGGGGACTGAGATTTAATCATAATCAGTGTTTTTGTGTTGAATTCTTTTCTTTGGAATTACATTTCATTTGTAGCTCATGAGGTCAAATTGATAAAAATAAAAATAAAAAAAATACTCAATTCATTCTAGATTGACAAAGTTCATTAGTTTTTATTGCTATATATCCTCTATAATGATTAAACATGTTTCATTTTCTTGTTATAAATATTAGTCCATCCTAATCTCCTGCAATAGGATCACTCTATACATGATGGAAATGGAAGCCTGGAGTTAAGGCTAAATTTGACCTGGAAACTTTCTTTTGCTGTTACTTTTAGTGAAGTGTTCCGGGAAGGCAAATGAAACGGGGAAAAGCAAGAAATTTGTTATAACATGGTCAAAGTATTTTTTACTTCTTCTATATTCTCCACATCATTTCTTATGAAAAAATGGCATTTTACAGATTTCTAGACATTCATGTCCCCTTTTCTTAAATCCCTATAGTTTTTGACACAATAATCAATAAAGCAAGCAAAGTAATGTTTACTCTTTCCTCTGTTTTATTCATCATTATAATGAAGCTCTAAGGTACATCATATTATAATAACTATCATCTGACAAGTAAATAAGCTTAGTTCACATACTCTAAAGAGTGGAGGCATTCGTGCCAGTTTTGCAATTTTTTTCCTTTTTATGATGTTTTGATGGTATGGAAAGTTAGCATATTTTTGAGAAGAAGGTTATCATGTAATACATAAGGTCCAAGAATTCACGCAGCCAATGTCCTGTGGCATGTACTCATTTTCTTTTCTGAAATGACACCTTTGAAATCCAAGAAATACTGAAAAGGGAAAATTACACCATTCATACCAACTTATTGTTCTAGTATCAAGTTTTTTCCCAACACTCCACTAGAAGTTGCATAATCAATCCCCCAATGATGGAAACTGTACAAATCTTCCTAAAATTGTGACATGGCTCTCGAAAAAAACAAGTGTTACTTCAAGTTTCTTGGCACTAACCTAAATCAAGCAAACCTAGCTTCATTAAGTTGGATATGCAGGGGCTATATGATGACTAAACAAATTCTTGCAATTTGGTTGATTATTGACTAAATGAATGGTGTAAAGTTTGTCATGTGATTAGCCCACCAGACCATACATGTAGCGACCGCGAACTTTTAAATTATATAAATTAATTTTCTCGAAAAACGTGTCGCTAAAACGTAACCCTAATTTTCTAGAGAAACGCGTTCGTCTAGCCGCTATAAAAACGAATTCAAATCTATTCGATTGAATCCAATCTCGAATAATTATTTTAGTATCAATTTCGAATTATTTTATTTAAATCCAATTTTTATTAAATTCAAGCCCAATTATTTAAAATCCAACATTTTATGGTCCAATTTCATAAGCCCGATTTAATTTTAATTCTTTTAGCCCAATTTATTTTAGTCCATTACAATTAAGTCCAATTATGTCGGCCCAAACATTGATGTTTAGGCCCAATCCATTTAGGATTCCTTGCAACCCAATTGGCCCAAGTGGCACATAGGGATTTGTGCCCTAACATTTCCTATTTTATTCACCATCACCTCATTCTCCATCTCCTCCAAAAATTCACGCAGCCAACTAAATCCATTTGATAAGAATCTCTCTTCTCTCCCTTAATCATTTCCACTGTGATTCCACCATTGATGCTAGAACATAAATTTCTAGCATCAACAGGAAATCACCATCACTGCAGAACCAACTCACTGCTCAAACCATCTCCTCACCAACACCCAACACCGAGATGCAGCCCTTTCATCAACACCACCAGACCACAAACTCCACTGTCCAAAATCGAAACCACCAAGCTACCACCAAACCAACACCCAGTAGCCTGCACCACCACCAACTTCACTCAAAAATCGAAACCCAACCTCACCCACTGCTTTTTTTGAGTCGCCTACCACCATCACCATTTTTGCACACAACTCAACTGCTCAACACCGTAGCCAAATCACCAACCCACCAACAGACAACTCACACCATCTCCCCAAAGTCCAAACCGAAACCACCAACCCACGAGACCAACAACACCACACTGCAAAACCAACTCCTTCACCCAAGGGCACAACCACAGCCACCTGCAACCTACGAACACGCACCAAAGCCGCCAAATCGACAACCCCAAAATCGACAGACTGCCCCACCTGAAGCAACCCAAAATCGACACCAAAGGCACTACCAGCCACCACCGCCACAAGCTCCAAACTCCACCACCAAAATCAACCCCCAATCGACCCCAAAACCTAGAAATAAAAACAACCCAATAACTTACCTTCTTACCGCATGAAAATCGAGCCCTAGCCACTCGACCCGTGCGCTATAGCTACTGGCGCCACCACGCGACGGTGGCGCCGGCACCACCGCTCGCCAGTGGTGGAAATCGAAGGAGGGGGCTTCCCCCTTTCCCCCTCCCGTCGATGCTCTCTCTCTGTAAATGAGAGAGAGAGAGAGAGAGAGAGATTTGATGTTTTTATTTTATTTTGATTTTTATTTTGTTTTGATTTTTTTATTTTTATTTTGATTTCTAAAAGTTATGTTTTAGCCCCCAAGTTATAATTTATTTTAAGTTAGTCCCTAAATTGTTTTAGCCCTTAAGTTTAAGTGTTTTAATTTCAGCCCTTTACATTTCTTATTTCTAGCTTTAAAGTTATTTAATTTAGTCCCTAGTTTAAATAACTTTTTTATTTCAGCATTTAACTTTAATTCCAGTTTTATTATAATTACAATTTAGTCTCTAAACTTATGAAAGTTATTATTTTAGCCCTTAAAGTTTTATTTTCAAATTTAATAAATTTCCAATTTAGCCCCTAAACTTTACTTTATCATTTTAAGTCATTTATTTCAATTCCAATAATTTTCAATTAAGCCCTTGACCTTAATTTCAACACTTTAAAACGTTAAAGTTTCGAAATACTGATTCAAACTTATTTTCTATTGGCTAGACGAAACGAACGGACAATTAGGAGATTGAAGTTACTTCTCGCACCATTTTGTGGCAGACTCCCCACCATTAATTAGTTTAAATTATAATTGCATGCTTTATGTGAATTTATGTGATTTATATGCTTTATGCATAGGATGAGAATGTGTCATATGAGATATATGATATTGTTATGCTTGCCATAACTTATATGCTTAATTGCAGGAGAAAGAAAGAAAGAAAGAATCTCTTATGAGATAAGAAGAGAATGTTATGCATAACTTATGTGCTTCATCCGCACAAGAAAGAAAGAACTACCCATAGCCTGTATTTTAAAGAGCTTATGATTTTCAAGAAAATGAACCAAAGATGATATCACGTTGTATATTGCATAAGTGTGTATTCAATTATTCTGTAAATTAATTATCGGCGATGAGTCTACTGAGTATTTCTTCGAAATACTCATTCTGCTATTTTAACAATATTTGCAGACTTCGGAGACGATCGAGATTGATCCGGCAGTGGTGGCATAAAAGAATTTGACTATCGAAATTATTATCTCTTTGAAATTTTTGTATTCGAATATTGATAACATTTTGTCGTTTTCTACTATTTCTAAAATATGATATTTAAATTTTAAATATCCTATGAGTTTTAATTGCCGACGTAGTTTTCAATTGCAAATGTGATTTTAAAAATTAGGTTATTTCCGCAAAATTGATTGACAAAATTAGGGCAAAAGACGATGAGCTGGCAATCCGGGTTAACAGAACTTGGGGCGCTACAGCTTGGTATCAGAACTGGTCTGCGTTTCTGTAGACTGGCAAATTTCCAAAAAAAAAAAAAAAAAAAAAAGAAAATTTTCAAAGAGAATTTTTAAAGAGATTATTTTATTTAATTATTACTGGAAGTTACCACTGCCATCATTCAATCCCTCGACTCCGAAGGTAAAGAAGTTTATGAAGTTTATTGTTATTTTATTTCGGATACTGTTTTACGATTTACGAGACTTAAAAGAAAGAGAAAGAAAGTGTATCCGAATTAGAAAGAAAGAAAAGAAAAGAAAAGAAAGACGAGTTTGAGCATAATTGGAAATAGTTTTCTAAAATTTTTTTACGTCCTCGTAAATTTTAACTAAGAAGAGATGAATAACCCCACTTAATTGGACTTTGCATAATTGGTTTAGGACATGGCACCAATTCGTAGAAATGCACCCAGTGACGTAGAACAAGCTGTTAGGGATTACGACCGCTTCAAGCCTAGACTTGATTGGACAATTGCCCAACACATAGAGCAGTTGAATGTCGTACGGGAGCGGGCCATACAGCATGGCTACGTGACATGTAATCGCCAGTCGATCCATCACTTACTCTCAACTTTCCGAGGCGACTATGCGGAAGTAGCTCGTAGCATATACATGGATGCTCTTACGTCACCTAATGTGGATATGGGATATGATACATTCTGCGTGAGATTTGTGGCATATTGGCCCATGTATTTTGAGCACCGCTTTGGGGTTGTACCTGAAGGGGAGCCAGAACATGAGCCAATGCTCGAGCCTAAACAGGTGCAAGAAGATGAGTTAGCACCCGAGGGAAATCCCGAGGAAGACCCAGAGGAAGACCCAGAAGAAGAAGAAGATCCCGAAGAAGACCCAGAAGAAGAAAAACCAGAGGAAGACGCTGATCCAGCGTTCGGAGAATTCTCGGACGCCAAATCATGCGTGACCGAAGAAGAATAGATGATAGGAGTTAGAGTAGGGTTGATATTTTGTCTTAATCAAATGTTGGCATACACGCCACCTGATGTACCTACATGAAAAGAAGTTGAAATATGAATGAAATGAAATTTGAAACTTAATTTCCGTCTCACGAGATATCCTTATTGTTCGCGTTGTTAGTACTCCTAGTCAACTATTACAAATTACCTTTAAATTTATGAAGGTTATGGCACCACCGAACCAAGCCGATGTTATCAGAGAATTACTCAAAGCTGTGCAGGAAATGAGACAGATTCCACAGCCAGTAAACCCCAACCCTATTGTACCAGTGATCGAACAATTCAGAAGGTACAGCCCGCCTACGTTTGACGGCGGAAATGGGCCACTGGCAGTGGAAGAATGGCTCCAGGCCATTGAAATTTTTTTTAAGCACATAGCCTGCCCGGAATTCAAGAAAGTGGGTTGTGCCGAGTTCATGTTGATTGGAAGAGCCGGATTTTGGTGGGAATCTGCATCCCGCACGAGAAGCGAGGAACAACAAGCAGCCCTAACTTGGGATGATTTCAAGAAAGAGATCAGGGACAAGTTTTTCCCACAAGCTCTTCGAGATCACAAGGAGACCGAATTTCTGCGACTAGTGCAAGGAGATATGGATATAGTCGAGTATGAAAGGAGGTTTGAAGAGCTATCACGTTATGCTCCACATCTGGTGGAGACGGAGTTCAAAAAGGCCCGCAGATTTGAGAGAGGTCTACGCTCCGATGTCCGACAAATTGTCAGTTCACATGAGCTGCCAACCTACCGGGAAGTAGTAAAAAAGGCTCAAGCAGTAGCCTATGCCGGTGGGAGGATGGTAAGCCAGGGACCTCAGTATGAGCAGAGAAACCTGGGCCAGAGAAAATGGCAAGGTCCGAGCCGCAACCAAACTCCGAACCAAAATTAGAATCGGAATCTGGCATTCGCTAAGAGGCCGACTCCGGGACCAACAAGGAAGCAGATGACCAATTTCATCTCACCCTGCCCTAAGTACCAGAGGATGCATAAAGGAGAATGCCTGTTTGGAAAGAGTGTTTGCTATAAGTGTGGCCAGTTGGGTCACTTTGCATCAGACTGTCGTCCTGCGTTTGCCCAGGGTTCCAATCAGAAGACGAACCCAGGCCAGAACAGCAAGGGGACAGCCAGAGTGTTCGCTATGGATGCCGCAGAGGATTTCGACGTGATCGCAGGTATACTAGTTAAACTGGTATTCTTGTACATATCTTAACCACATTCATGCTGCAATTTCCTTCCCGTCTTAAGCATGTTAATATGATATCAGGTATACTATCTATTTCCGGGATACCCGTATATGTCCTTATAGACTCGGGAGCCACACACTCGTTTATATCCGATGCATGCTTAGAAAGACTGAACCTAATAGGCATAGAGACTGGTAGTACCCTTGAAGTTAGTTTGCCGTCAGGAGAAACTATCGATACTAATAAGATAGTCAAGGCAGTACAAATGGATTTTGATGGTCAAGTTTTGGAGGCAGACCTGAATATTATCCGAATGAAAGATTTCAATATTATTCTAGGTATGGATTGGCTCAGCACCAACCGTGCCGCAATTATGTGCCACGAGAATGAGGTTATTTTTCGTAAAGATGGTGAAGAAGTATTCAGATTTTATGGGACGAGGATTAAGGCACTTCCTCGCCTGATTTCGTCTTTACAAGCGGAGAAGCTATTAGCCAAGGATAGTTGTCATGGCTATTTGGTTAGTCTTCAAGACAAACCGTAGATGAGATTACTCTGGATTCAGTGCCAGTAGTATGTGAATATGGTGACGTTTTTCCAGACGATCTACCCGGCACTCCGCCGGATAGGCAAGTGGAATTTTCCATCGATTTGGTACCAGGAGCTGCCCCTGTTTCTAAAGCTCCATACCGCATGGCACCAAAGGAGTTGCAAGAACTGAAGGTGCAATTAGAGGAATTACTAGAGAAGGGTTTTATCAGGCCAAGTGTATCCCCGTGGGGAGCACCTGTGCTGTTTGTAAAGAAGAAGGACGAAAGCATGAGGATGTGTATCGACTATCGAGAACTTAACAAGTTGACGATAAGGAATAAGTATCCCCTACCCAGGATCGAAGACTTATTCGATCAGTTGAAAGGTACTGCAATCTTCTCGAAGATTGATCTGATATCTAGGTACCATCAGCTAAAGGTTTCACCAGCTGACGTACCAAAGACAGCGTTCAGGACACGATATGGACATTATGAGTTCACAGTGATGCCGTTCGGTCTTACGAACGCACCTGTAATATTTATGGACTTGATGAACCGAGTTTTCCATCAGTATCTTGATAAATTCGTTATTGTTTTTATCGATGATATACTGATCTACTCCAGGAATTCCGCACAACATGAAGAACATTTGAGGATTGTGTTGGAAACGCTGAGAGCAGAAAAGTTGTACGCCAAGTTCAAGAAATGTGAATTTTGGCTTGAGAGAGTAGGTTTCTTAGGTCACATTGTTACAGCTAAAGGCATCGAGGTTGATCCTTCTAAAGTTGAAACTGTAACGAATTGGCCAACACCTGCAAATGTTGGAGATGTGAGAAGCTTTCTTGGATTAGCTGGATATTATCGGCGATTCATAGAGGGTTTTTCTAAAATAGCAGGTTCTATGACTCAGTTGACCAGGAAGGGAGTTAAGTTTCAGTGGACAGAATAATGTGAACAAAGCTTTCAGAAACTTAAGGACAGATTTCGTCTCAAGACCAGTCTTGACTATACCAGATGGATCTGAAGGTTTCGTTATTTACAGCGATGCATCCAAACATGGTTTAGGTTGTGTTTTGATGCAGAATGGCAAAGTGATAGCATATGCTTCAAGACAGTTGAAGCCACATGAGAAGAATTACCCGACACATGATTTAGAGCTCGCAGCTGTTGTGCACGCTCTTAAGATTTCGAGACACTATCTGTACGGGAGTAAATGTGAGATTTACACCGATCACAAGAGCCTCAAGTATTTCTTCACTCAGAAGGAACTGAACATGAGACAACGGCGATGGCTAGAGCTAGTAAAAGATTATGACTGTACCATTCTTTACCACACAGGTAAAGCAAATAAGGTTGCAGATGCTTTGAGCAGAAAGCACGCTGGACAGTTATCAGCTTTAGGAACGACGTAAGATCAGTTGATTCGAGATTTGAGAAATCTAAGAATCGAAGTGCGAACCCCATCAGTCCAATGATCTTCTAGATTGGCAAATCTGAGCGTTAAACCAGACTTGAGAGGTCGGATTATAACAGCTCAAGCTGGAGATAAATTTTTGGAAAAGATCAGATCCGAAGTTGGAACTAGCAAGAGAATAGGTTTCGAGATCGCCTCTGATAAGGCACTTATATTTAGAGGACGTCTATGTGTACCAAAGGATGAACATATCCAGAATGAGATTTTGACAGAAGCTCATTCAGCACCATATGTATGCCACCCAGGAGGGACAAAGATGTATCGTGATTTGCGCAACACCTTTTGGTGGAGAAACATGAAGGGTTGCATTGCAAAGTTTGTCTCTCGATGCATGACATGTCAGCAAGTAAAGGCGGAACATCAGAGACCATCAGGGTTGTTAAATCCCTTAGATATACCAGAATGGAAATGGGAGAAAATTTCCATGTATTTTGTAACGGGATTACCAAAATCAGTAAAGAGTCATGACGCTATTTGGGTTATTGTAGACCGACTTACTAAGTCAGCTCATTTCCTACCAATCAGAATGACTCTCAATATAGATCAATTGGCCCAATTGTACGTTAAAGAGATTGTTCGACTTCATGGAGTACCAACCTCCATTGTCTTCGATAGAGACCCGAGATTTACTTCGAGATTTTGGAAAAGTCTACAAGTTGCAATGGGTACTAAATTAAATTTTAGTACAACTTACCATCCCCAGACTGATGGACAGTCTGAATGCACTATTCAGACATTGGAAGATATGCTTAGAGCTTGTGTACTATACTTGAGTGGTAATTGGGAGAATCATCTTCCACTAGTGGAGTTTGCCTACAATAATAGTTTCCAGGCTACCATTGGAATGACACCATATGAGGCACTTTATGGACGATTATGTGGATCACCAGTCTATTGGGATGAAGTAGGCGAGAGAAGAATTTTAGGTCCAGAATTGATTGAAAAGACAGTTGAGGCTATTGATAAGATCAGACTACGGATCAAAGCCGCACAAGATAGACAGAAAAGCTATGCCGATAAAAGGAGAAAAGACTTGGAATTAGCAATTGGAGAGAAAGTATTCTTGAAAGTAGCTCCTATGAAAGGAACTATCCGTTTTTGCAAGAGAGGGAAGTTAAGACCCCGTTTTATCGGACCATTCGAGATATTAGAGAAAGTGGGTAACATGGCTTATCGTTTGGCGTTGCCGCCCGAGCTATCGGCCGTACACAACGTTTTTCACGTTTCCCTATTGAGAAAGTATATCCACGACCCAAGTCACGTGGTAAATTTTCAGACTATTTCGATTCAGAGGAATCTGTCCTATGAGGAGACACCTATGTGCATTATAGAAAGAAAAGTCCATGTCTTAAGAAACAAGGAGATTCCTTTAGTCAAAGTCCAATGGGGTAGACATGATAGCGATGAAGCTACTTGGGAGAAAGAGGAAGAGATTCTGGCTAAGTATCCAGATATATTAGATCAAGTAAGTTTAAATTTCGAGAACGAAATTATTTTAAGGGGGTAAGGTTGTAGCGACCGCGAACTTTTAAATTATATAAATTAATTTTCTCGAAAAACGTGTCGTTAAAACGTAACCCTAATTTTCTAGAGAAACGCGTTCGTCCAGCCGTTATAAAAACGAATTCAAATCTATTCGATTGAATCCAATCTCGAATAATTATTTTAGTATCAATTTCGAATTATTTTATTTAAATCCAATTTTTATTAAATTCAAGCCCAATTATTTAAAATCCAACATTTTATGGTCCAATTTCATAAGCCCGATTTAATTTTAATTCTTTTAGCCCAATTTATTTTAGTCCATTACAATTAAGTCCAATTATGTCGGCCCAAACATTGATGTTTAGGCCCAATCCATTTAGGATTCCTTGCAACCCAATTGGCCCAAGTGGCACATAGGGATTTGTGCCCTAACATTTCCTATTTTATTCACCATCACCTCATTCTCCATCTCCTCCAAAAATTCACGCAGCCAACTAAATCCATTTGGTAAGAATCTCTCTTCTCTCCCTCAATCATTTCCACTGTGATTCCACCATTGATGCTAGAACATAAATTTCTAGCATCAACAGGAAATCACCATCACTGCAGAACCAACTCACTGCTCAAACCATCTCCTCACCAACACCCAACACCGAGATGCAGCCCTTTCATCAACACCACCAGACCACAAACTCTACTGTCCAAAACCGAAACCACCAAGCTACCACCAAACCAACACCCAATAGCCTGCACCACCACCAACTTCACTCAAAAACCGAAACCCAACCTCACCCACTGCTTTTTTTGTGTCGCCTACCACCATCACCATTTTTGCACACAACTCAACTGCTCAACACCGTAGCCAAAACACCAACCCACCAACAGACAACTCACACCATCTCCCCAAAGTCCAAACCGAAACCACCAACCCACGAGACCAACAACACCACACTGCAAAACCAACTCCTTCACCCAAGGGTACAACCACAGCCACCTGCAACCTACGAACACGCACCAAAGCCGCCAAATCGACAACCCCAAAATCGACAGACTGCCCCACCTGAAGCAACCCAAAATCGACACCAAAGGCACTACCAGCCACCACCGCCACAAGCTCCAAACTCCACCACCAAAATCAACCCCCAATCGACCCCAAAACCAAGAAATAAAAACAACCCAATAACTTACCTTCTTACCGCATGAAAATCGAGCCCTAGCCACTCGACCCGTGCGCTATAGCTACTGGCGCCACCACGCGACGGTGGCGCCGACACCACCGCTCGCCAGTGGTGGAAATCGAAGGAGGGGGCTTCCCCCTTTCCCCCTCCCGTCGATGCTCTCTCTCTGTAAATGAGAGAGAGAGAGAGAGAGAGAGAGAGATTTGATGTTTTTATTTTATTTTGATTTTTATTTTGTTTTGATTTTTTTATTTTTATTTTGATTTCTAAAAGTTATGTTTTAGCCCCCAAGTTATAATTTATTTTAAGTTAGTCCCTAAATTGTTTTAGCCCTTAAGTTTAAGTGTTTTAATTTCAGCCCTTTACATTTCTTATTTCTAGCTTTAAAGTTATTTAATTTAGTCCCTAGTTTAAATAACTTTTTTATTTCAGCATTTAACTTTAATTCCAGCTTTATTATAATTACAATTTAGTCTCTAAACTTATGAAAGTTATTATTTTAGCCCTTAAAGTTTTATTTTCAAATTTAATAAATTTTCAATTTAGCCCATAAACTTTACTTTATCATTTTAAGTCATTTATTTCAATTCCAATAATTTTCAATTAAGCCATTGACCTTAATTTCAACACTTTAAAACTTTAAAGTTTCGAAATACTGATTCAAACTTATTTTCTATTGGCTAGACGAAATGAACGGACAATTAGGAGATTGAAGTTACTTCTCGCACTATTTTCACGAAACTCGAGATTTTGAGGTAGACTCGCCACCATTAATTAGTTTAAATTATAATTGGATGCTTTATGTGAATCTATGTGATTTATATGCTTTATGCATAGGATGAGAATGTGTCATATGAGATATGTGATATTGTTATGCTTGCCATAACTTATATGCTTAATTGCACGAGAAAGAAAGAAAGAAAGAATCTCTTATGAGATAAGAAGAGAATGTTATGCATAACTTATGTGCTTCATCCGCATAAGAAAGAAAGAACTACCCATAGCCTGTATTTTAAAGAGTCTATGATTTTCAAGAAAATGAACCAAAGATGATATCACGTTGTATATTGCATAAGTGTGTATTCAATTATTCTGTAAATTAATTATCGGCGATGAGTCTACTGAGTATTTCTTCGAAATACTCATTCTGCTATTTTAACAATATTTGCAGACTTCGGAGGCGATCGAGATTGATCCGGCAGTGGTGGCATAAAAGAATTTGACTATCGAAATTATTATCTCTTTGAAATTTTTGTATTCGAATATTGATAACATTTTGTCGTTTTCTGCTATTTCTAAAATATGATATTTAAATTTTAAATATCCTATGAGTTTTAATTGCCGACGTAGTTTTCAATTGCAAATGTGATTTTAAAAATTAGGTTATTTCCGCAAAATTGATTGACAAAATTAGGGCAAAAGAAGATGAGCTGGCAATCCGGGTTAACAGAACTCGGGGTGCTACAATATAATTTCCTTGAAAACGAGGTTGATGTTGATGGTGGAAATAGCATGAAGGTAATCTTCTTTCCCATTTCTATCCTTTAGAGTATTTTTATGTTTTTTTCGTTTGGTAAATGAGTTGTGCGGTTACATATTAATGCAAGTAATTACAAAACAGAATTTTGTAATCACAACGATTTAGGTCAAGTAAAAGTATAACTAAATACATACAATATTTACCAATAATGGCAATGCACATAATTAGATTCAGTTTACAGATATGAAGAATTGTTGGAGGATTTTATAAAATGAGAAGACTTCTACCAAGTCAAATGGCAAGTTCTATAGATTGGTTACTATAAAAGTTATACTTTCGGTTGTGTATATTAACTATTTTGCAAGGTACAAGGAATTTAAAAGGGCACTTAATTGTTCACATTACCCTTACTCCTAATTGCAAAGCCAATGACTTTGTAATCCTTCTTAGCGATCTTATGATACCTCGGTGTTTTGGAATTTCCCCAATAGGTTGACATATTTTTCTTTTAAATTGTCACTGAAGACGAACCATACACCAACATGCGTTGTGGTGCTATAATATTTGCCCATAGTTTTTTTTTTTTTACTTGCTACCTAATTTTCTATAATAGAGAGTAAAATAGAGATTGAGAAAACAAATGATGACGTTGGTCAGTTTGGTGAGGAGTTATGCTGTACAAGATGAAGAAGATGAGGGAATGATTGTCATGGAAGAGATTGTGACTCAAAACACTGAAATGGAGACTGAAATTAATGTAATTGACTCTATGAAAGTTTCTGGATAGAAGTAGAAGATATGAAAGAAATTAAAGACTCTATCAAGTTTTAAGACTGCAGCAAAAGCTTTAGGGAGGAAGCTCGTGGGAGATGATGTTTGTTTCACTTGTTTTGTTAGTGGGGACCTTGTCATGTGTGAAGCAGGTGAGTTTCTTGTATAGTGACATATAATATTAAGAATGTAAGCAGAAAAAAATGTGTTCATGTGTTTCTCAAAATTTTTTGTTCATTTTGTGTTTTATAGTGCTTATCAATAATGTTTCCTTATGAATTCATAGAGGTTGTCCAAAAGCATATCATCCATCTTGTGTTAATAGAAATGAAGCATTTACAAAGCCAATTGGATCTGGAATTGAGTTAAGTGTCGCTTTCTATTTCCGCAAGTGTTCAAATGCATAATTAGAGATAAAGAGAATGCTATATTTTATAGGTTTATTTAATTGGAATAATATTTTGTAAAAACACCTGCAAGTTTCCTCTGAGTTTTGTAAATGAAGTTTCCATGCGTATAATGAATTTCAAAAATTATAATGTGGATGTGAATGAGTCAAATTACTTAGTCCTCATATAGCTTCTTTTGATGTACCGTTCACATGATAGGTAATTTGATTTCCCATAGTCTATATAGCAGTGTTATTTCTGTTACCTTTTTTCAATATGATCTATGACTTAGCATTCCCACGGTTCAGAAGTTAGATATGCAACTATACAATGCGTTAATATTGACTTTCTTCACCGATTACTTTGTCATGTGATTTGTTTGAACTACTGTTTCATCAGTTCTACATATGTTTTTGATTAGTTATTGTATTAGATTGATTTCATACTCAATACTAGCAAATAGGTTTTTGACTACTACGTGTGATTTAGGATCTTTTGAGCCAAGGAACTTGTTTAACCATGTTATATCTATAACACTTTTAAAATTTTTACTGTTGCTGTGCTTTTATCCTTTACTTGTGATATAACTTTGGAAACATATAAGCATGTATAGTTTGATATAGTTTCCTCGATTGATGCATTCCAGTTGAAAAGTTCACAATTGATTGTGTTCACAAAAGTGGGGCTATTTTTTACTTGCAAAGTTAAGGTAAGTATGACATTTCTAGACATTACATAATTAAAATTTTTTTATTCCACTTGCAATTCAATATAGGTGCAGTCATATGGAATGATTCACATTATTGTCTCATTATAAGCAAGCTTTGACTATTGAGTGTAGAGATATGGCTTCAAACACTTTGTCATAATATGCTCTAAAGGCATGTTGAATTTGGTAAGTCCTTCTTTTATTTTATTCAGTAGAATCTAAGAAAAATTTGTCTTTTATTTTCCAAGGTAGTTAAAGATGAATTCTCTAATGGAAAGCAAGCTGTGGAAGTTCGATCACAATTTTGATTAAAATGCATGTCTATGTTATTGCGGAAATACCAATTTGAATTCTGTATACTAAGACAACAATAATCTGTTACATTATTTCATCTGTAAGAGCATCACCCCATAAGACGTAACCATTTGAAATCATATAAGGTTCATAACATAGAGGTTGATCTCATGATTTTTTCCTGATGTCATCTCACTACCAGAGAAGTTTCTAAATTTTGCTAGATGTGGCTTTGTTTGGCTGAGCAATTTTTCCAGCAGAATGTTTTGGTTTTATGTTTAAATTGTGCTTAGGTTCTGTGTTTCAAACTCACATGTTCTAGACACTTATAATAGTTTGGCTGTTCAATATGGAGCAGTCTACTTAATTCACAATTTAAAACTAACTTCTCTTTCTTACTCAAACCTAGGTCCTCCAGATCTATTACTCTATATATTTTCTATATTTATGGTCAACGATTATTACCACTATTGTCTCAAATCTGTGGAGAGTCTGGAGACAACTGCCTAATGGTAGTTCTTTTATTTTTCTTTCCAATACTTACTTCAGAGGCCTCTGAAGCGATGTCTATATTCCTTGTGGTGTTTCTGTCCCAACTCTCGACAAAGACATTGTTTGGGAATTTCAGCCTAAGAAAATAGGCGTGCCTTAAACAATTCAAAACCTTTGAATATCATATCAATCGTTTTAACTCAAATTAGAAATGTAGAGTACTTTGGGACATCTTCACTAATTTAACAATGTATTCTTGTGCAGGATACAAAGATCTCTTCACGGGTGGAGACTTGTATGATGTAAAACAGTTTTGCAGGACTTAACTAAGATGTTGAATTTGAAAATTATTTCTATGATATCTTACTCCACCTCTTATTCACACTTCCAATTATTTTATCTACATTTCATTCTATGATAACTACTCTATGCAGAATGTTTTCAAAAACAGTTTAATGCAACACCATGTAGCACTTCCTCCTGATGCTATGGGAAACATAAGCTACATTGGCCCACCTGACCAATACTCTCCGAAGGTTTTTCTCTTAAATTCCATTTTTATGATAATATAGAACTTTCATAATTTAGTTAATGGGATGTATCCCATCATATAATGAAATACTTACTAATAGGTTGATAGGATGTATCGCATCATAGGTGCTAATCTTACTTGGTTATCATATAACACGGGTAAGTTAGTAGCTGCCTAGCTGGATAGAGATTAGTTTTGCATCAGAGCTTGAATGCAAAAAAAAATGTGAGAATTTGAAACTCTTGTTGCCCATGATGATTTAGATATTATATTAAGAATACATCTTTTAGAAACCTTGTTTTGCTTAGGCTACAGTGGTTTCTTATAATGGTTGACAGATTCATTTCACGAAAACTTATTTGCCTATCTTATCTTCTCAGGAACTAACCGTAGTGCTACCAGGAGAAGAAACAACGGAAAGGGAGCCGGCAAAAGAAGCTGCAGTTGCTTTCAATGGCAAACCTCGAACACCTGAAGTCATAGTTATGTAGATATGAAATTGTGCTCATATCCAACTAACCATGTATATTTCTGCTTATGTCTCATAGAACATACATAAAAATTCCTAAATAGCTCCTGATTCATTTTCTTTTGTATTAAAAATTCTTTTAATATAGTGCGTTTGTGCTTCGCTTGGCCGGATAAATTACAGGTGCACAATGTTGTTGCTGTAGCTAGATTACTTAATGTAACCGTTGATCTATGAAATGTTATTTCTTTTATACAAATGTGTGTATGGAAATTTTGTAATACAGTCTCTCATTTAATTTTAGCATTCAATACGCTAATATTATCTTAAAAATAACACAACCAGTGCATTGTACGGGACAAAAACTAGCATATATAAAAATCCAAAATTAATTGAAAAAAACAATAATTTATATCTGTAACACAACAATTTAAATTCATGACATGTTGAAAAATTTAATAAAGGTGAAATGGTGTAAACTAATGGTACTCTTGTGGTTCCTAAATCGTGTTCAAATCAACATAGTATCATAGCAAATAAAGATAATAAATTCAATCAGACCAATGATGGACAAGAGCATGCAGGAGTGGCAAAACGTAGATAAATAAATATTCACGCTAACTATGTTCAAGTATCACGATCATTTATTTTTAAACCAAAGTGTTCAATTTCTAATAAAAAATTAAAAAGAATGTGACTTGCATTAGAAGATCGTATATTGACGATAAATAATTAAATTTCTATACCTAACAATTTTGAATTTTGTACATCAGTGGCTTCAAGAAAACATGGTGACTTTTTTGTAGGTCATTTTTTTACGATCATGTAAGATGGAAGTCATTAGTATTTAATAATCTAGTCACTATTTAATATTAAAAAATGTGACAGAATTAAACAAAGTGGCCTAAATTGAGATAAAATTAAAGTGTAATGATTCGATTGACAAAAAACTAAAGTACAGTAACTCAATTGATACAAATTGATTATAGCGATTCAATTGAAAATTTTGATGAAAGTATAGTTACTGAGAATAAAATTAACCCACTTTCACTGACAAATCTATGTGCAGCACATGCTAGGCAAACATATAATTTTATTTATTTTTGTTTGATTATACATCCTTGAATGTGACATTTTTGGGATCATGTGTGCTTAGTTCTTCACTTTTCTTGATCGTTTTTCATACACAAGTTAGTGGCAATTTTCTATTGATTCCAAATTTTAAAATCCACAACCTCTATTACACATACTCTTTTCAGTTTTTCTATTTATTATCGAATTTACTAAAAGATTCGAAGTAGTTACTTTTTAAATAAAAGTCCAAAGTTTCTCGAGTCCTCTTATCAATCGGAAATCACGCATAATCTAATTCGGGGTCGTGCTTGCTTTAGCATGGGCAAGAAATTCTCACAAAACATATAAATGACATTCCTTCTCATTCGCAGGGGTAATATGGACTTATCAATATTCGTTCTCATTCATAATTCATAATTTTTTATAATTCCAAAATGTGCGTTGATCAAATTATGATTTCTTGACCTAAAAAGCAGCAACGGTGAGTTGAAAAACTTGTTCATAAAATGCAGACATGAATTCAAGTCCTATTACAACCTTATTAGTGCAACTTTTAAATCTACCTCAAGAAACCCGTTCTTTTTTACTTGCAATTACTATTATGTTTGATGTAATAAAATCGAATGAAACTAAACTGTACGTCTCATTAATTTTTTAACAAACACATCACGTGATAGACGACTATACTCTCTGTAATTGTTGGACTGGGGGGGGGGGGGGGGGGGGGGGGGGGTTGAAGAGGGATATAGGTTGGTCCATGTTTGATGAAGTAGACATTTAAATTCAGGTACATGGGTTGTTGCAGAGGGTTGAGAAATAGTGAGGGACAAGAAAAGCAACAAAAAATCCGATTCACACCTTCGCAGGAATGGGAGTTTCGCGTCTTCTTATTTTAGTTCGAGTATTCACAACATAGAGAATTAATGATTAGTAAAAAAAAAAAAAACATTCATTGAAATGTAATAAAATTGTAATAAATAAGATAACGAGAAATTACTTGAAATGTCTACTTATTTATTTATTTATTTTTTGATTTTACAAATACCCTTTTCGAATTATATTTTCAAAATGACCAATTTTAAATGAAACTGCCTAAAATACCATTTCACAATAAAAATGAATTCGAATTAAAATCAAGAGAAAGCAAGGAAATTTATGAAGAAATCTAGGTAAAAAGTGGAGAACAAGTATTCATCTTAATATTTTCATGGACCTTAATTTTGAATTAAATTAATTAACTAAATAATAGTAAACAAGAAATTAGACTTCATTCATTAAAAATGAATTTAAATTCAATTATTATATAATAACGAAATGATGAAAGAAATTACCCATCGTGAAGACCCTTAAGTTAATATAAAAGTGTGTTTGATTGGTATGAAAAATATCTTTTAGGAAAAAAAATGTTTTCTTTGTTTTGAGGAAAAGAAAAATCTATTCCCCCAAAGAAAATGTTTTCCTTAAAAATAAGGAAAATTATGCATATTTTAAGAAGTTGAAAAATATTTTTAATGAAAAAGACAGCAATCAAACACTTCAAAATATGAATTTGGGTGAAAAATTGATATTTTTCATAGAAAATAAATGTAATTAAACATACCCTAAGAGTATTTGGGACAAAGACAACACTGTCAATTATTCACGAAAAAGATTTAAAAGTCGATTTTTTTAGACTAGCAAAGTAAAAATAGATTCGCTCAAAGAAAATTTAGAAACAAATAACCATTTACGAATAACATGCGACAAAAAAAAAATCAACATATTATGTTTTTATTTTGTTTTCTTTTTTCCTATTTAATTTGGATATAAAATGGGAGCGCATTTTTGTTCTATAGATTTGAATTTTTACAAAATATAAAATTATTAAATTAGTTGACGATTCAATGAGACGTTAAGAGTTTGAATTAAAAATCAAACCACTCTCTTGAATTCATTATAAGAGTTGTGGGTCACCACCTCTCATATGGACGGCCAATGGTCCAAATCTAGCTCACTTCATAAAAATATTAATGTTCTAGTTAATGAGGGATCAAATGTAATTTTACAATTCACTAGTCGAAAATTAAATAAATTTTCAAAAATATGTAAGGCTTGTTTGTTATTTTAAATTAAATTGATATTAACAACATCCAATTGATATGATATCCATAATGAATACATGGAGACCTCCTATTGAAAGGGTCTGGGTACATAACATTTCTCATAATGGTGTCCATAATGGATACATTGAGACCTGCTATTAGGGGTTCCCATAATGGTGTCCATTATGGACACTATTATGTATTGTGCTATATACCCATAGCACAATCCTTACAAAAATTACATATTTACACAGTTAAGTCTGTCATTTATTGTTGGAATTAACTGATAAAGTGTTAAATAATTAAATGTGATATTTAATTATGTGGGTCATTGCAATTAATTTGGGTGAATTGGAAAAGTCTCCAATATAGGTCCATAAGTTGATAAACTCAACTTTAAGTGTCTTATATATGGTAAGGAATCTCACATCGAAAGTTTACAAGAAAAAAGACTTGTTTTATATAGTGGGATGTGTGTACAAGTTATAATTTAATAAGTGGTCTACAACTTAGCTAACTTGGCTAGCCAAAGGCTAGCAAACTAGCCACCACTAGAGTGTTGCTTCACACCACTCGCGCCGCCCCCAGTCTCGTCCCTTCTCCGGTCCTGGCTTCAGCCTCGACCCCCGCATGTTGCAAAATTAGCATTGGGCGCTTTAGAGGCGCACTTCACACGTACGCATCATCGCAAGGAGCCTTAAACTTTTCAGAAATGGACTCATGGTTCGATGACATGACAACGGGAGGCTCGATGAGTTGGCATCCTAAGTGGCACACACGTAACAGTTTGTATCACTTCGTCCTGCGTGTTAGTTGGTTCAGTTGGACGTACGCATGGTATCTGCATGACTGGTGACTGTTCAGATATTGGTGAACATACATGATGAATGGACACTACACTTCATGGTTTACTCTGGGTCGTCAAATCATGAAACAGTGCGATCCAGTGGCTAAAACAGATCAGACCAAGTGGTGCACTAGTTCATGAAATGTCACACACCCATTCAACGAGACACTTCAATCTCTATAAATAGAGACATTCAGATTCATTTTTTACACACCAAATCAATTAATATATTCTTAATTTCTAAATTTCTTCTCTCTCCATATTCTGCAAAAATACCTTCAATATTTTTGTTGTTATTCCGTTTGAGTACGTTCATTCTTTGGTTCGATCGACAAGGTTGGTATTGTGCAATATCGATATTGGAAGAAGCGTTGTATTTTGCGAGACAGACGTTCATAATCCCGTTTGCACGTTGTTGGGAGGCGAAATCTGTCTTAAGGAAATTTGCCTTGACATACCTCGCTTCAACTTCTATTTTTATTTTCTGTTATTTTTATTTGTTCTTTCGATTGCGGTAGTCGAATTTTCGACAACAATTATATCGTGGCCGTACATCTTGTTGATTTAATGAAAACTAATATTTTGATATGAAATGCATCACGACAGTGCAACTTTCTACAGGACATTCTTAATGCGTTTACCAAGGTATTTTCAAAACTTTGAATGAGGTTTGACAATAATTTCTTTTTTAGTTAATGCCAAAGATTATAAAGATTTTGATTATATTAGGTCATTTAGATAAGTAGGTTTGCAATACTGTCTAGCTAGGTCATGTACGTTTTGAATTGGTTTATTGTAAATAGGTTGTAAAATCGACACGTTTTGGAGCGCCTTTGAATTTAGTCCAAACTCTTAACACATAGGTGGTATAAGCAATTTGAAAAATGTTAACAAAATTACTAAAGGAATATATTTTGAGAAAAATAATAAAAAATTAATGTAGTAAACGATCGATGACCTAAATTTCATCGGTGCTTTATGCTGACGTGATTTGATAGAGAAATACTTTTTATTAATATTTTGACAAAAAATTAATATTTTTTTATTAATCAAAATTCAAGTGAGAAATACTAATTTAAATAACAGTAATCCTCTGGTAAAGCTCACGTGGGCGTCAAGATAGTTGCATGTTATAGAGTTCGAGTCTGCTAAAAGATCTCCCAAATCCTTCTCTTGAAGGAAAAAGAGAGTAACGTGAATTCATTAATTTCAAATAGTATGCATTTAATTTTTTTTTATTTAACTACTTAAATATTAGGCCGTGTTTTCCGGGGAAGTAGGAAAATATTTTCCACTTTTCTCTTTTATGGCCGTTTGATAGGCGAAATTTTTCATGGAAAATATTTTCCGGATTTCCCTCACAAGTGTGCATTTTCCCGGTTTTTGATGAAAATGTTTTCCCGCCTTTTTGGTGGGAAAATATTTTTCCGGCTGGCTGGAATTTTTTTTTTTTTTGCAATGGAAACAAAAGTCATACCAATGGTAAAAAAATGTTTTCACTTTAATTGACAATTTTCATGTAAAACAAAGTCAAACGAACACTAAACTTTGATAAAAAAAATAATTTTTTAGTAAACAATTTTTTTTCCTTTTTTTTTTTTTACTTTTTGGCAATGGAAACAAATTTTATAACCAATTGTGGAAAAAAATATCACTTTAATGGATAATTTCCATGTAAAATAAAGTCAAACGAATAGAAAATTTAAAAATTTTTCAGGTGGAAAATTATACCAATCAAATACACTTGAAATCATTTTCCCTACAAAACATTTTCGCGGCAAATCTTTTCCCTGTAAAATATTTTCTTTCCACTCATTTTCCACCATTGCAATCAAATGCACCCTTAGAGTACACGTTCTAATAATCTAGTAAACAAGAAATAAATAAATATTTATTGTGGTAATTTTGATAAATAGTTTCAAAATGGAATCTTGGTGTACATTTTGGTGTATACCCTTATTTACACTTTGCCACATGGTAAACTGTCATTTGACAGTTTAAAAAAAAATTATTTTCATCTAATCACTTTTTGACAACAATGTAAGTGTCAACAAAGGTGTAGAAATTGAGCCGTTCAAAATAGTTCTCTGCATTCATGTAGAATTTGAAGTGTCAGCAAAGGTGTAGAAATTGAGCCCTTCAAAACAGTTCGCCGCATTTCAAAACAGTTTTCCGCATTCATGTAGAATTTGAAGTGTCGCTTTCCTGAAAGGTTGGTTTCAAATGCTAGTTGCCCAACTTTCTGTTCTTATATTTGATTTATTGAAAGCATCTTAGACAACTTGATCAAGTGGCCAAACCGTACCATATGTTTATATTGGTTGGATCAGTCTAATGAAGACACAAAAATAGCTGTAACAACCCATCAACTAGAGAGTTTGTTGATTTATATGAAGTAATTAATAAGGTAGGATGTAAAAGATGTGTAGGGTATGCATAGATGCAGTTATTAAATTCGGTCTGAGCATTGACTCAACTAAGTCATGGGTTACTGGTTTAGATGAGGTGATAAGTGATCATGTGGGAGTTGTGGCTGCACAAGCTTATGGCTGGGAATTTCACTTGGAAGATGTTGAAACTAGCTCTTCGAGATGCCTATTGAGCTAAAATCCTGTGAGTGGACGATATCGTAAACAAACAATAAAGTGGACTTCAGTTCGAGTATCAATTCCAGTCTAAGTATTAAATTAGTTATTTAATTCACTATGGATGCGTTTGATTGCGAGCATGAAATTTGCATGGAAAGAAAATAAATTCTAAACAATTGAATTATCTAGAATTAATTTATATGAAAATTATTAATTAAATTTATTTGATTGATTTAATGGCCAGCACTAAGACTTCAATTCTCCCTACTTTCATTCATTTTAATACCAATCGAAGACTTAGACAACACTTATTTGGACTGGAAGATCATGTTCCTATATTGTTTAATAGTATCTCCCAGGTTGAATTAAATATGTTCTCAAATAAAATCATACTATATCTTTATGAAGGATTGTTATCGATTTTATATCCCACAAGTATATGAATCGTAACAAGTAATAAATTGAACCTAAAAGTTCGGATATTGTTCCCATGAGGACTACTATTTAACCGTTGATTAAATTATTTCTAACTTCAATTTGATTGAAAACAAACGAACATGTTATTTTCTCTTTTTGTGATTTTTTTAATTTTGAATATAGTAAAACAATTGAAGTCAATTTTTTATATGATGGTTTAAGTGTTAGGATTTATGAATCCACCACCATAACTATCCCCTTAATCCCAATTACCAGATTCTATAGAATTGATTATGTTTACTCGGTCGAATTCTTCTAACACATTCAATTTTCCTTTCTTGAGTTCAAATTGTTTCTATTTGACCAAGTCAATTTTATATTTTTATGTGAATCTGGATACACCTTAGTTAAACGCATCAAATCTTTAAGAATCCATGTAACGACCGCATTAACTAAAACATATATCTCTACACTTTTATACCAGTCCCCGATTTTTACTATGTGATCTAAACAAATAATCAGTAAGTCTACGTAATTATTGCTCACAAAATTAATGAATTAGTAGCCAATTAATCCAAGCATTAATGCTTGAAAGTAAAATAATTGACAAAATCAATTTGGAGATTTAAAATTAAGGTTCAAATTTGGTTACAATTATTCACCCTAACTAAATATTTAATTATCCATCAACGAGAGAATAAAAATACAAAAATGAATTAAAGTACATCATCGGGTTTAAAGGAAAAATGGGGGAAAAATGAATAACCTTAGCTTCTTGATTGATTCCCCCTCCCCCTCCCCCTCATTTTAGTTTGAATAATATATGTACAATGAATCTCCTAAACCTTGGCTTAAATGTATGTCTACAATGAAACTTTATAGGGACCCTTTAATTGTTGGACTATGGTATGTATTTATAAAATAAGATTAGATAAAATTCTTGTTAAAATTGAATTCCATCAAAGAGTTTGAGAAGAAAAACGAAACAAATCTCTTTTCTAATTAAACTACTTTTTTAATGGGATTTTAGTCCTTCATCTTCTAATATTTTTAATCAAGTTTTCTTCATTCTAAAATCATTATAGTTGATCTGATTCAAGTTTCAGAGTTTGCAATTTAGTCATCAAAATTTCCAAATATCAAATTTAACTCCCTAAACTTATGAAGACCGAATGCTCCATTAGTGCTTTCAAATGATCTCTTCCAATTCATTTAATCATTAATTTCTTCAAATCAACTCCAATTAAACCCCAAATAGCTCATTTCACATAAATTGTATCCAAGTTGGAATTTTCCTACAATTAACATAATTTACACAATTAAATTGATATTCGCTCAATTAATATATAATTAAATAAGAATAGAAGTTTGAATAAGCGCATAAAATGCCCTTATCAAATACCCCCAAACTTAAATTCTTGTTCGTCTCGAAACAAACTCTCCACTAAACATACATGGGAACAAAAAAATTATAGTTGCATCGGATAACTTTGTCGAACTTGCATCAAGTATTTTATGATGTGTCATTCAAATGACAGTGTTGTAAATTTTAAGTTATTTGTGAATGATAATTGTACCACTGCAACCCTAGAAATTATTATCATATGTATCCCTAATCCTTCTTTATCAATATAAGGCTTTAGTTCTCTTTATAATACACACAAGTTGATAAGTGTAGTTTCTACACTTGTTCGAGATCCTAAATCATGATATTTTATTATTTTTTAGATAAAATTCTACCTAATTTATGTTATATTGTATTTTGTATGTAAAACTTTATATTTAATGAAATGGAGAAAATAATGCAAAAGTGGCAAAAAATGGCAAAATCTAAAGATAATACTTTGTAGAGAAATAATACATTAAATGAGTTGGAGCTAAATGTGCCTCAATATATTTGTATTGAAAATTTTAATTGGACCTCAATGTGTCTAATATATATATATATATATATATATATATATATATAGAAATGCGAAAGGGAAGAGAACAGAGAGAAAAGAACGCAAAGGAAAAAGAAAAAAAAAAAAGAGGAAGAAAGGCAGCTAAAAAAGGAGAAAAAAGGGCAAAGAGAAGAGATAGAAAAAGAGCCAAAAAAAAAAAAAATAAATAAAGAAAGAAAGAAAGAAAGAAAAAAAAGAAAGAAAGAAAGAAAAAGGAAAAAAAAGAAATGCACAGAGAAAGAGGAGAGAAAAAAAAATGGCGACTGGGGAAGACAGAAAAAAGGAGAGAAAAAAAGTAGAGCAAAAAAAGAAGAAAAAAAGAGAAAAAAAAGAAAGGAGACTGCAGACACGAGTAGTTTCACATTTCGTCAATTATTGGTGATATCGTTCAACTTTTGCGTATTTTTATTTTTACATATGAGTAACTAATTTTCATATTAGGGAAAACAATGTAGTCGACTTGTGATCCTTTATTTTTCTATTCAATATTTATGTGATTTATTTTTATATGTGTTGGTTTTACTATAAATTTAATGTATTGCATTAATTGATCACTAATTTGATGATTATGTGAATCTCTTACGAATTAAAATGTGAGTTTGAAATGTAGACCATATAGTAGAATCCGATAAATTAGTTTAACGTGTAGAGATACCTATACTAATTATTGTGGCCATAATATGAATTTTTAGAATTAGTGTTTCGTTTAACTAAAGTTGATTCCCATAAAGATATGAAATTTAATTGAATACAATAGAAGAATTCGATCGAACATTACATTAGGTTATAAATCATGAATTAAGAATTAAGACGATCAATAAATGAAATTGTTATGCTCTAATATTCATCACATATTTGAATATTCAATTATTCGTTATTTGCAATCTTTTTACATTTTCAATTAGTTAAAAGTAGTTAGGTAAAATAATCAGAACCATCGTAATTATTTACTTGCTTTTGTCAAATAGGAGTTAGAAAAATTTGATGAAGTCCTGAAGTATAGTATTCGTGGGAACGATATCAGGATTCAAAAATCAATTATACTGTTTGTTATGATATCGTACACTTGTAATATAAAAAACGCAACACAAGTTTATTGACTTTTATTCTCTCTTCTCACAACAATTCTCATTTATAAAATAATTATAAGTTAATTACGAACAACTGGAACCATGCAAGTGAATTGTGCAAAAATTAGATAATTTAGATATGCCAACTTTAGCCCAACACATCTGATAAAGACTTGTATCAAGTGAAAATCCTCGAAACAGTTTGTCAAGTAAAACTCATTTTTTAAAAATCCATTTTCAACCTACAAAATTCTCCTATTAAAGAATTTTATATGTAAACTTAAAATTTTTCCTTGCTTTTTGATTAACTATTTTTAAAAAAATTACTATTTTAAAATGTATTTTTTCTAAAAAATGGAGCTCAAGGGGGCTAAATTTATTGAAAAGAAGATGAACTTCGACGGTGGCCGTTGGAGAAGGCGCACATGACGGCGGCATCTCCAAGGGTCGACAAGACCCAAGCAGGAATCTCGCCGTAGAAAATTGCAAAAATCTCCATCACGTGTGGCAATGTACAACCCCAATGCATCGCACAAATATCACAGCTGCATCTACACACTTGTAACATTCTTACTTCCAGACAAATTTGACCAAATTTCCTATTCAAAAGATGACTAGAATTAATGAGAAACATCATCTCCCATTCACTGTTGACAAAAACATACAATACATACATAAATAATGCTATACTCCGAGCAGACATTGCACGATACTCACTTCGGCTTAGTATATCCATGTACCATGATTTCTGTCAATTTCGGGGTCCTTCGCCTTCATCTAAGATCAATACAAACCCCACAAAGTATTTAGTGAACTACCAATGACAATAAATGTTCGTAGTATGGAGAGTCAGAAGACATAACCTTAAGCTTGATGAGAAACACTTTTAGTGGCATGCCCTTGGAATAATCAGATCGAATTAATCAAGGTGCTAAATAATCAACTATGGCTTGAACGCAACAACAACAACATTTATGAGTATCTTGACTTGCCATTCACATTAACCAATGGCAAAGTGAAGATGGTTCTTGAGTTGTTCAAATATCCACGCAATGTCAAAATTGATTTAAATGACAATGGTGATACTGAATTCCTCGACCATTATATAATAATCTTCGATCCTTCATAATTGGTGAACTATCGTATACGCAACTATCTTTCACCTCGACTTCTTTTCAACCTCATTAATGTAAGCATCAGAGTAAACTAATTGATTTTTGTGAGACAGGAAAAGACCTTGAAACCCTTAGAGAAAGTTGGGTCAAAAGTGCCAAGTCATCTTTTCACATCAGTTGATCAACACATCCATATGTACACACACACATAATTAATGCAAAGTTTACACACACCACATGTTTGATGAGGACCCAAAGATTTCCAGATGCATGTTATTATGCAATCATAGTCATTGGTCAACAATGCCATACTTTTTTTTATATCCTATTTAAGTATTAGCTAGTATCTACTAGCTTTTTTGGTAAAAAGTTAAGAAAAAAATTAGTCGTGAAATCAATCATCAAGAAGTTTTAAAATTATAATATTAATCACTACTCGGAATCTAATAAAATCTTCAAGTAGTTTTTTTAATATTGTTCAGTAGTTAGTATTAGTTTTCTCGTGGTTGGTTTTCATTAAGAATAAGGAGAATTAATATAAAACGACATGTAAATTGTATAGTACTAATATTTAAATGACAAGGATTATAACATAACATGCGCTCGCGTGGATAGACTGACACAAAGAGGCCCGCAGAACTGCTTATAATCAAACGAATTTACTTAAAAGTTATAATCAAGCGAATTTCTATTAACCAACTTGAACTACTAATCCCAATTTGGCTGTTTGGGGGACACAAAGAGGAGGACAGTATGGCGTATCTTCCCTACCTCTTGCCCCCCACCCCACCCCACCCCAACCCCTCTATCTTGAAGACTCTATTTAAAAATCAAGAATAGCCCACTGCTTTCTCCCATGCACTTTGTCTTCATCACCACCTCCAACACTACTTCTCTAGTAATTGCATTTCATTGTTTCTGCTCTTTCACGGCTCCCTTATCTCTCTGTCTATAAGTTGTTTATAAAAAGATTATTCCGTCTATCTTGTGCAGAATTACACTCAAGAAATACAACTTATAAGATAGTTACACTTATATTTTTTTTACATTCTCCATTTAGTTAACCTGACAATGTCTAGCAGAAGATCACGTTCGAGCCAATCAGGAGTTTCCAGGATAAGTGATGATCAGATCGCCGATCTTGTGTCCAAGTTACAGCAGCTTATCCCTGAGATTCGCACTCGACGTTCAGACAAGGTACTACATTGGTATTTCCTAGTTCTTGTGTGTGTGTGTGTGTGTTCATCTAAGTGATTCTAGCTATTCTTATTTTTTTGAGGCCTTCATCATTTTCATTAGTAGATAAGTCGGGTCATGCTCGCGCCCACAAGGCTGCAAGGCTCATTTAATTCTTGTGCATCCATTTAACCTCCGATTTCAAGTGTGGGACTCTAAGTTCCCCATGTATGGCTGCATTGAACTTAATCACATATATTGTTTACTGATTCTCTGAGTCACAAACCGCCTACTATTGGGTAATCCATACGTGTATTAGGGCCACCCTGATCTCCATCTTTTTTTTGTGACTAGAGACGAGTGAGATCCTGTGTACACTTCTGTTAAGTGGATGTAGCTATCACATCAATAGAGCGACGACTATTAAATTTATCTTTGAGTTTTAGCCTCAGCTCGGATACAATTTATCAAAGTCAAATATTAATTTCAAATACATTACTACTATAATCATTATTATTCATATATTTCTTGGGATCCACTAATATTCTTTTTTTGTTCCTATTTATTAACCATTTATAAATTTGTTCAATTCATTACCCACATGTTTATGATCTTATTATTTGCATATGGCAGGCATCGGCTTCGAAGGTCTTGCAGGAGACTTGTAACTACATTAGGAGCTTACACAGAGAGGTCGATGATCTGAGTGATCGACTATCAGTTCTTTTGGAATCAACCGATGGTGATAGTGCTCAAGCAGCCATAATTAGAAGCTTGCTAATGTGATAGCAAAACTTTTGCTTCTTCAAATTTTGTGTCATTGGTATCTAGGGTTTGGTCACTAGATTACGCCAAAGTAAGGGTTTTGCTTGTGCTCCATGGTTAATTTGCATTGCTAAGTCATATCTGAATATGTATAAAATAAAAGGGCTTTTGTACCTATAGCTATGTTCTTTCCATTTCCAAACCTATGCGTTTGACTAGTTTCGTATTTATACTACTATGTGCGAACAAAAATCGAATTCTCAATTTGTTGTTGTACCAAGAGAAGTAGAAGGAAACAAGTATTTATACTACTATGTGCAAATGAAAATCGAATTCTCAATTTGTCATTGTACATGAAGAAGTAGAAAGAAAAAAAAATAAAAAAACCATCCTCAACATAGTGAGAAAACATTTCTATGGGAGCATTTGCCTCTGCGAAACAATTTTTCACTATTGTTCGGTCTATGTATATTATTTCGCGTAATGATTATAATGACATCATTTTTTGGGATGTGATATAAAATCGATGAATTTCTTGATTTGTCATTATACCTCAAGAAGTCCATCTTACGTACTAAAAGTTCTAGATACTTTTTGCATGACTTTGAATCATCTTGCGACATTATTTCGTGACTTTCCCTCGTTATTCTTGTATTTTTAAGTAGAAGCACTGGAGGAACAGTGGTGGGGGCTTGGTGGGTCACACGATCCACCATTTTTTTGACACTTTCTTTTAATGAAAAAAATTCAAAGGAAGACTGTGACGTCTCTCCACCCCTTTTCTCAAATCTCTGCAACTGTAGTCTGTAGTTAGAGTTTTCCAGGAAGTGACTTGAGTTTCAGTTTGTTGGTTGACTTCTCAAAAATTCATTGATTTGCAATTTTAAATACAGTCTAAGTCAAAAATCAAATTCAAGATGAATATGTCTTGCATGCAAAACACATTGCCCAAGTCTAAATTTTAATTTAATTAATCTTAGTAATAAAAGTTTTGGACCCCGGGTGCAGTAGGAACTTGTACATTTGCCTTTTGAGCTAAACAAAGGAACTCTCGATAGTCCTTCACGCCAATTTGAGAAAATGCATTTACTAATGTAGTGATTAATCGTGCCAAATTGGCCTTCAAATCCTGTGAGCAACTCTTGTTACCTTTGTCAACATCTTGAACACCTCCTTTGACAATACAACCCACCTGAGCACCTTCTATATAGGCTTTACATGCTACCAGAATATCACGAGAACGATTGCAAAAATGCCCTACCACAAAGTCTGCTACGAGCAACATAATACAAAACTCAAATCAGTATATAATGAAGTCGTCACTCAAAAGGAAAGAATAAATTGAAATTAACCATCAAAATATGCAACGATCGAAAGACCTAATAATAACAGTATTACATTGAGAGGATCTCAATTTTATCTTACCTTTGGTGGCTGCCTCATACTGTATACCATCGTTTGGAGAGAATGGATAAAAGTATTCTCATTGTATGCCAGATAACACTTTTCTCCACTTGTTGAACCACTCATATTTGCATGTCCGTGCTTATAAAAATATGGTTTCGATTTCAAAATTAGGCCTTGTATAGAGACCAAAACTTGTAGCATAGTTGACACACCATGGATCCACTTCTCCTTCTGACTACCACTCCAAGTGTTGAGAAGGCTCAGGCATAATTTGCCACAATTGTACAAATTTGGATTGTTGCCATAAATCCAAGTAAGTGTGAAAAATATACACAAATATTATAAAACCTGAAATATTCTAAAGGTAAATTAGTTATGGAAAAAAGAAATAACAGAAATCAGCAATGTAATTATGATAATGAGCGACTAAGATATGTGATAAATATTTACAAAGAAGTTATACTTCTACAAATGAATGAATGACAGAATTTCTCTGTAGACAACATTCTTCGTACTTGTACTGTGTAAATTATCAGTGCTTGATGGTTTTAGTAAAACCTTTAAAGATTTTCTCGTTTTAGCTCTTGACAATGCTACATAAAGTTGACCAGGACAGAAAACTGGTTCAGGAAGATACAAACCAACATAATTAAGTGTCTGATCTTATGCTTTATTTATCGTCATTGCAAAATATGGTCTAATCGGGAATTGAGTTCTTTTAAAATGAATTGAAGTTTGATAATTTTTCAGAGGTACAAAAGCAATTCTTGGTAAGAAAACATGTTTCCCACAATATTCACCAGTTGTAATTTCAGCAAGAATTATATTTTTATCAAATTTTCTACAAGTAAGGCGTATTCCATTGCATAATCCTTCAGAAGTATCGATGTTCCGCAATAACATTATATGACAGTTTATCTTAAGCTTCAATTCATGCGGTAGAATATCATTTGGAGTCAAAGTATTCAAGAAATCTTCCGGTAGGCCTTGTTCTGGTTTGTCAATTGCTTAATCAAAGTTATAATATGTGGAAATTTCACCAGGAATCTGATCAAGTAAAATTCCGTTAATATGATCAACACATTCATTTCTTAGCGTAAGAATTACTCGATTTCCCATCGTATGTAAATTATCAACATATGCTTCTATATTTGGAAAAACATGATTTATCAAAAATTTCAGAGATGTAATTTCATCATCAAATGGTACAATTATATTGCTTGGAAGCTGAATGCTGTTACAATTGTGTTGTTCCTCTGTTCCATTTCTAACTCTAAGCAAATAATCACAAAATGTGGGATCCAATTTTGCTTGCATGTTTTGAACCAATGGTAGATGTGAATACAAAGGCCATAAGTCAGAGAAGACTAAGCTAGCTTTCATAATGTCTTCTTTTTTTTCTCTTGGTATCACTGGTAAAACTTGTCTGAAATCTCCTCCTAAAATGACAACTTTTCCACTGAAAGACAAATTACAATCAGTAATATCTCTGAGCATTTTATCAACGGCTTCAACGACACTACAATTCACCATAGGTACTTCATCCCAAAGTATTAATGTATACATTTTTAACAAAGTCCCTAGAGTCGATTGTTTACTAACAGAACAGATAACTTCACCTACTGTTTTCGGAAGAATTTTAAATCTTGAATGAACTGTTCGACCTCTAGGCAAAAGAGATGCATATACTCCAGAAGATGCTGTAGCTAAAGCAATTAAATTTTGAGATCTTACACCTGTTAGGAGAGTTTTATATAAAAAAGTTTTGCCCGTTCCTCCTGAACCGTCGATAAAATATATCCCACTCGATTTGGAATTAACTTTTTCCATAATTGTATTGTACGCAAATTGTTGCTCATTATTTAAGATTGATGTACAAGCATGACCTCCTTCTATATCCAATTTGTTGTCTTTTCTGCAACCATTCTTCTCAACCTTTCATTTTCATCTATATTTACACTGAATGATACCATTTTATAGTCATTTATGTTTTTACCCGATGATTCTAAAATAGAATTGATGTCTTCTAAAGCTCGTAGTTCAGCAGCCCTTGAATGTATATTTTCATATGCATAATTATCGATCATATAAACTTTAAATTTATTCCAAAATAATTTTGGATGATCAGAATTGTAAAGCGTGAGAAGCGTAGCAAAAAGACGTCTTAAAGAAGTATGTATTTTATAAATAATAGCTTCGGACAAACATTCTTCACAATGATTGTCTCCACCTAACAAACCATGTAAAAGTGCTGCTTCTCGATGTGTACTAATAGTTACCCTGTTCAAAATTCGTAAATCATGAAATGATGTTGGATCTCGAATATGATTGAGAAGAACGCAAAGAAAATATCGTTTTCCTTCAGATGGATTCGTTGCAACAATTCGGCCTATAACAACTTGTTTTCTTCTTGGAGTCCAAATCTTTTTAGTTGAGTTCCAAACAAAATGTGTTGGAAAATCTCAATACAACAATGTACGAGCAAATTCATTTACTTTATTTACCTCAAAAAATTCTATCAACATTATTCTTTTCGTATTTTCGTTATCAATAATAGTACATAAATCATATTCGTCGTTATATCTTACTTGTAGATGCTTTTCGATATGAAGCTGTAAAAAATAAATAGTTGGATAAATTTCTGCCAAATTAAACGAGAAAATCCTCCACATAGCTTTAGGTGGAGATATCCATCTAACAGATTGATAAGTTGGGATTTCGTCGGTTTCTTTTCCTATTTCATTTGTGGAAACTGAAAAATGAATACGATAATGTCCTTTATACACATTTGTATAAATATTTTACAGTTTTAATAGAAGAACATACTTCAACATTAATGTGGCAGTCATATTTTGCGCTCAAATAAGGATTATACGGTACAACCCATCGATTGTCTAACATTTGACCTCTAACTTTAATAGAAATACCGTTATCACGACGTTTATACAAAGGATATGAGTTATCACCGAATATAGTAGTATTACAATAATCTCTAGGATATTTATTTTTGCAACTTTTGTTTGCTTCCATAAATACTTTTTTGGATTAAGGTGTCCACAAGGGCCATGTATATTGTGTTTAACAATAACGGAATGAAGATAAGGATATTTGTTTTCATTAGAAATTTCATAGGGAACTATCTTATCAACATCTAGAGCAGAACAGATTTTGTGGCCATAGTTGAAAATTAACAATAGATGTGTATGAGGAAGTCCCCTTTTTTGAAATTAAATAACATATATATGCGCAACAATTGGGCCTAAGATATTTTTTTTTCTATAAATCATTTTTCAACTCTTCTAATTTTGCTCTAAATATACGCACAATTATATCAGGTCGATTTTGAATCTCATCATTGTGTTTTAGTTCTTACTTAATCTCTTGCCAATTTGGATTGTATGTTATAGTCAGAAGATGTCCGATTTTCCATAACGCTGTATAATAGCCATTGCATCCATATATCTCCTTAACATATCTCTAAGCTCACATGTAAAAGATTGAGGTAAAACAAATTTTCTTCCAATTTTGTACCCTCTTGTCTCTCCATTTTAAATGCTATCTACAATACCTTGGTAAAGTTCAGCTTGAATTTGATTCTGGCTGTTACGAAAATAGTATAACCGTGTAGTTTCGATCTTAACATACATATTTACAACATATTGCTGGAGCAATCTACCACTGCGAAGTAAAATAGACTTACCGTAATGCCTAATTTGCAATTTATATGAATAATATTCTCGACAAGAAACCTGTGATCGTTTTTTCATTCCGGTAGGTACTGCAAGAAAGAATTCATCATTAGATTACAACGTTGACACTGGAAAAATTAGGTGAATGTACAATAACATAGATTTACAAACCTTGATTTTGTTTTTCAATAAATTCAGCTGCAAAGGTAATTGTATTAGGAAATTGAACAAATTCAAACAAATGTTCAGTCCTTCTGCACCTCCCAATGCCTTCATGCCAATCAGATTCTATGTATGGAAAAAGTAAAGGATATTGCAAAGGATCATAGCAACCGTAGTAATAATGAACTCTATGTGAATCACTAGAGTGGCTATATATAGTAATGTTACGAAAGCGAATATTAGCATTTTCATATATTTCGACCCATACAACAGCTACTTCAGATGAGGTAGGAGTATTAAATACTCTTTGATCAAGTCTTGGATCACATCTTATATGTATTTGATGATCTTGTAAGTTAGTCATATTACTTAAAATCCGAAAGAATCTACTATATGAATTTACCTTCAGGATTTCAATTAGAATAATTAAAATATATTCATCAAAGTTCTCTAAAATTTTCATACGATTTTGAATTTCATTATCTGTATCATAAAAATATAACTGAATATAAGAAGGCTTATTGTTCTGTGGGATAAGTTCGTTTACATAATGATATACTTGTGCTTGAACTCTAAATGTGTAAATACCTCGGTATGCTTTAAAGAGCTCTTTGTTGTATTTGACACCAAATGAAATGAATGCAAAGTGGTTATTATATCCCCGTGCAATTTTTTTAAATTCCATGCATTTAGATTCTTTTGAAGTAAACAAGTTGTACAACTCAGTCAGTGAATCAGGCATAGAGACATGAACTTTCCATCATAACAACAGAAACCTTTACTTTATCTATAAATTTTTCTTGCGCCACAATATTTACAACTATTGCATGTCAGTAATACGTATGCAGTCGTTGGTATGTTCGACACATTAAAACCACTTGGTAATGTAGAATTGGAAATATGAAGTGTCTCTTGGTTTGAAGTAGAAGCCTCAAAATCATGATGCATTATATATTGTTGCATTTGTACATCATTCGAAATATTATGTCCAGATGATATAGAATTATCTATCCTCCTACGACGATCATTGCAGCCACTTCGAAGTCATTTTCGTCGATACCTATTCCTTTGATTTTCTTGTTGGCGATGTGACATTGTTTCAAAATTAAGATAATCACTTGAAGTATTCATATCGAATAGTTAGAGTCCAAGGTAACCAACAGGAACTAAAAGAATTAAAGAATGTTATTAACATATTTATACTTCAACTGAAATAAAATTGTAAAATAGTTGAATCAACTTCTCCATCACCAGATGGTACAAAAATATCCATTACAACACTAACAGTTCTTTTAGAATAGTTGAACTTTAACCGTAACTGTAGAAAGCAATAGTTTTAGAAAGAAATAATCTTACATATGTTAAAATAAAACTAAAATTTAAAATATCAAAATTTGTGAACAATGACTGAAAATATACTTTCTAAGGAAAAAAAATAGTATACACAAAGAAAGATTGGGAACCAACAATTTATTACAAATTTACAAGTTACTATAAATAAATAACCAAAATACTACATAAATCTATAAACAAAAACCTGAATAGTTCAGTTAGAGAAACTTACCCAAGATAGAGTGCACTATTGTAGTCAATTATAACCACCGGGAAAAATAATTGGGCACTGTATACAAGAGAAGAGTAAATACAAATTAGAGTCTACACTTTGTTAATAATAGTTGAATGATAAATATATAATAGAAATTTTAGGGAAAAAAATACAAATACTAACTAAAAATTAAACTCTACAAAATCTAAAAAAGAAGAACAAAAGTATCATACCTGAAGATAGCACAATTGAATTGATGTTCAAACTTTTAATATTTTTACTTTGAGAAAGATATTTTGCAACCTAAAAAAAAATTGAAAACAAATTCAATATTGGCAGAATTAGGAATGACAAAAATTGTGACAAACTAAACAAAATCATAAGAAAAATAAAAAATCAAAGTGTGTGAAGTAAATGAAGAATAATAAAAACTTCTACGTGTGAATGGTTAAAGAATCCGTAAATTTAGCGTGCAATGATCACGAATAATCAAGAATCTGTAACCTCGTGGGAGTTCGGAAAAATTTTTCTAGCAAATACTAAAGACAATGAAAGTAGGAAAAAAATAATATTTTTAATGGCCTTGTTAAAAAAAAAATTACTCCGTGCTGAAGGGAGCATTTGCTCCGTACACCACGGAGCAGTTGCTCCGTATTGTGCGGAGCACTATTCGATTTTTTTTTTTTTTTTTTAAAACCAAACCAATTCCAGTTTGTAATTCTAAGAGCAAAGATAAATTGTTCTAATCTTCAAAATTCCTAGTAACAGTTCAACTAACATGCATTTAGCATAGCAAACACTTCTGTCAAAACTTTCAAATACATAAAAATTCGAAAATTATGAAATAACCAGAGTAACAGTTAAATAAAAAATACAAAAAATAACTTCCATGGAAGAATAAACTACAATAATATAGAAAAACATAAAACTCCGCGTTGTGTGGAGTATCTCCGTGCGCACACAGTGTGCAAATTCTTTTTTCTTTCTTCCTCCAGCATTTTTGAATGATTATACACAATCACTAAATTTGCTAATTTACCAAATATCAAACTTTGCAAATTTCAAATGTTATATAAAGAAGAAGTAGAAACTCACCACCTATTGGTTAATTTCAGGCTTGTAAAATGAAGAATGAAAAGATGATGAGCCCATGATGATATAAAATCACTCCAACAAAACTTGACCTACAATATTACAGGCAATTTAGAAGCTTCAAAGACGAATAATTTATTTGTTTTTTGAAATCAAAATAACAGATTTAATGAATTTGCATGTAATAAAATAAGAAATAGAAACTCACCACCTACTGATTAATTCCAGACTTGTCAACTGAAGAATGAAAAGATGAAGTCGGTACTAGATGCATTGAACAAATATGATATTTTATAGTTGGTTGATAATCACTGCAATACCTTAGCATGGAAGAAACATGATATTTTCCACCGCCTTTCACTGCCTACATTTTTGACTCCCCAGCGTTTTGTTTCTTAATGAACAGTAGAGGGATAAAATTTTCACTGCCTACATTTTTGACTCCCCAACGTTTTGCTTCTTAATGAACAGAGGGATAAAATTGGAAGACGGAAATACGTCCAGAATGAACAGTAAATAGAGGTTTCTCCCTTTTAACAGAAGAGGGATATATAAACTATATATGTATTTATATATTGATGAAATATTATCAGCGAGTTAGAATCTACAATTGATTAATTTGCATTTGTTGAGATGTTATTTTTCCCCCAATACACGTAACAACAAATTCAAACACCATTTTCCTTATAAATGTCGCCTATGCACTCATGACATGTTAGTAAATATCTGATATCAAATGGACAAAGTTGAAGATTACTATACCATGTTTGCATTTATGCCTTAAATGTTTATCATTCTGAAGAATAAATTATAATTTTTTTCTATCAACTTGTTCGATTTGAAAGTTTGATCGTGTCTCCTATATTCAAAATGTTTGCATCCGCCGATGAGGGGAGGTGCTTTCATTCTTCTTGGTCAAATGGTCAAACTCTGGCAGTTACCTGTTCATGGATTGAGGTTTTGAACTTCGGATTCATTTCTAGGAAGAGAATATATTAATGTATGTGGTGACCTAACCGTGTCCAAAATATTTATACTGCAAGGTAAAAAGATAAAGCGTCTATTTGGTAAATAAATAAATAGTTCATAAATAAGAATAATAAAAGGAATAGTACTGCATCCTGTATGGTGAATAGTAATTATAAAATATATGATTAAAATTAATGTTTAACTTTAATTCTGTTTATAACTAAATTCATAAATTGTATCCAAAACGAGGGCAAAATAAACTATATACGACATGAACATCATAACCTAAGTCATTTACACGTGACTTTGGCATTAGTATCTCAGTTAGTTCATGGACGAATCGACTATTATAGCATTTTGATTTATGATAAGCGTAATTTCTACACTTAGTGCTGCCATGAAAAGTGATATTTGGGAGTACTACTAGGAAATTATTACTTAATCTTGTGTAAATATTATTTGTTTAGGTAAAACTCGATGTTTGACAACTTTTGAAGAAATGAAGTGAAAATCGGGCAAAAAGGACGTGACTTGTGCGTATAATAAAAGATGTGGACCGTGACATGATTTCAAAGACAAGGGTTTAAATTGCAATTAGGAAGGAACAATGATTTTTTGAAAAAAAAAAATGTATGATTAAAAAATAGAAAAAAAAATTTGGTTTACATGCAGAATATCTTATTGTGTGAATATGTAGATTTTTGTTTTTTAAATAATTGGTGTCAAACAAGGCTAAATGTACATAATTACAAGTTTGGGACTGGAATACCATGAAACAGAACATAAAATAACTTCTTGTGTGATATTAGTGAAGTGTACTATATGATCGAACAATAATCCGAGCAGAAGATTTGTTTCTTTTTCTAATTCAATCACTTTTTGGAAGCCAGTAGTTTGTACACCAATTCTATCTTGGATCCTATTTTCTCGATCATATATGGCATGCAGAAGACACCTAAATGCATAGTATAATAGTCTTAGAGTGGGTATGAAACGACTTTTTCAAGACTTAAAAAAGCATTTCCTAGATGTTTAAAGCTCTTTCGGTTAAAATATTGAATGTTTGGTTGAAGTTGAAAGGTTATTTTTGACATTAATAATAATAATAATAATAATAATAATAATAATAATAATTTTTCAAGACTTAAAAAAGCATTTCCTAGGTGTTTAAAGCTCTTTCGGTTAGAATGTTGAATGTCTGGTTGAAGTTGAAAGGTTATTTTTGACATAAATGATGATGATGATGATGATGATGATGCTATTTGGAAGATATGATCAAATTTTTAGATTCTCTAAAAAAAGCTCTAATTGAGCTTTTACAGGAAGCAACAGTATACATTTAATGAAACTAATGATGATTTAAAATTAACGATACACATACAAAAAATAAATAAATAATAATAATAAAGGAGGAAAAAAAAGTCCTTTCTAGCTTCAAACTCGATTAAATAAGTGTAAAATGTTTAGACAAAAGCACTTTTACAGTTATGCTGCCAAATAATCAATTTAATATTCACAATACTTTATTATTTCACAAGCAAACGGTAAACATTTTTTTGATAAAAAACTCTACAAAATTAAAAATATTAATCTCATTTAAAATGTATTAAAGCCATATTTGGTTTTGCGAAAAATCGGAGTTTTAATAGAATATAACGAAAGTTGATAAACGTGTGGTTGAAAAATTGATAAAAGTTATAGGTTCTATGTGATTAAAATTAATTGTGTTGTGGTTTGACCCAAATTCTAGTGGGTATTGGAATCTAAATTGGAGTGGTTTTGAAGATATCAAAATTATAGATCGGAGGAAAAAGTCTCCACATTTTCGCTAACTTGTCGCTCGATCGAATCCGATAGAAAACAACCCGAGACTTGGTTGCTCGCATGTCGCTCAAAAGTCGCTTGAGCGACATGCTTATCTGGCGCATGCCCGTTTTCGATTTTGACGCAATTTTGGACTCCTATTCTTCTACTACTTGTTCTCTAGAGTTTATATATATGACTCGACTTGTATAAAAGAATATAACATAACATAATAGATAGAGATTCATACAATATCTTGAGAGCTTTATATTTTAATTGAGTGAATGGAAATTTTGTAAATACAATTGCTATTGATTATAGTGGATTTCTCCTTCTCTACCCGTGATTTTTTCCTGTATTGGGTTTCCACGTAAATTTTGGTATTTATTCCATTATCGTCATTATCGTGCGATTCAAATTCATAACCAGTGGTATTAGAGCGATGTTGATTGTTCCTATTGCATTTTTTAAATCGCAAGTGTACGATATTGTAACAACCGGTATAGTTGACATTTTAGTCTGGATCTCGTCCCACGAGACTATATTTCAAGACTTAATCAAATTTTTTTAACTCATATTTGACAAAAGCAAGTAAATAATTATGATGATTGTGATTATTTTTCCTAACTACTTTTAATTAATTGAAAATGTAATAAGATTGCAAACAACGGATAATTAAATATTCAAATATGTAATGAATATTAGGGTATAACAATTTCATCTATTGATCACTTTACTTCTTAATTCAACATTCATAACCTAATGTAGTGTTCGATCAAATTCTTCTGTTGCATTCAATTTATCCCTATCGAGTTCTCATTAAGTTTATTTAACTAATTAAATTACACATCTTTATGTGAATCAACTTTAGTTAAACAAAACATTAGTTCTAAGAATTCATATTATGACCGCAATAATTAATATATGTATCTCTACACGTTATACTAATTTGTGAGATTTTACTATGTTGTCTAATCTCAAACTCACATCTTGATTCGTAAGAGACTCACATAATCATCAAATTAGTGATCAAGTAATTCAAAGCATTAAATTCATAGTAAAACCAACACATATAAGACTAAATCACAAAAATCTTGCATAGAAAAATAAAGGATCACAAGTCGACAACATTATTTTCCCTAATATAAAAATTAATTATTCATACTGTAAAAATAAAAACACGCAAAGGTGGAGCGACATCATCAAAAATTGACGAAACGTAAAACTGCTCGTGTTTGCCGTCTTTTTCGTGTGTCTTTCGAACTTTTTCCTCTTGTTTTCTCTCTCTCTCTGTGTGTGTATATATATAATCAATCATAAAAAATTTGACTTCCGTCTTTTTTTTTCTCTCTCTTTCTTTTTGTCTTTCTTTCTTTCATATATATATTTGGGTTTCCAATTAAAATTTTCAATGCAAATTTATTGAAGCACATTTAATTCAAACACATTTAATGTAATATATTTTTTTTTCAATGTTTCATATTTGGATTTTGCCATTTTTTTGCCACTTTTGCATTATTTTTTCCAATTTTTCATTAAACATAAAATTTTACCTACAAAATACAATATAACATAAATTATGTATAATTTTATCCAAAATACAAAAAATATCATGATTTAGGGCTCAAATAAGTGTAGAAACTACACTTATCACACCCAAAACTTGAATCTTTCTTTGTCCTCTAACAAAACTAAAACCCAACAAATATACAAACATGCCATGCTAATTACCTGATTGGTGGCCAGTCAGTCAAGTAAAGCAATAAAATTTAGCTAGCTATTCTGACTTTTTATCTCGGGATTGAAATCATAATATCAAATCTATGCATAACTTTAATATTATAATACATAAATTAAAATCTACTTTTCCAATTTAAAATCGACGTGTGTGTGTGAAGAATTAAGCATAGCATTATAAATTTATAAGTTGTTTCAATTCCTTACTCTCAATGGTCAAATATTTCTTTCATTACTCGTATGATTCACACACACCCAAACTTATTTTTTTCACTCTTTTCCAGTGTGTAAATTAAGGTTGAATTTTTTTTTTTTTTTACTATCCCCACCTCTCTAGTTTGACAAAATTCTACCAATTACAGTTCAACATTTCAATAAACAAGGATTCTACAATAAGTTTGATTGCTTCAATCTCTATGACTTAACTAGGCTAACTATCTCTTATCAAAAGTCAACTTTTTTTAAACAAGTATTTGAAACTTAATCAAGACATTTGATGCGTCTTCTGTTTCATGCACTTCCTTTTTCTGATTTTTTTATGAATAATTTTTTTTATTTGATGCATTCTCTCCCTTAATCTTTCTAAATGACCAATGTAACAAGCTTTCGGCCGATGACTCTCAAGTCAAATGATCACAGGGCATCAGGTTTTAAATACCCTTGTAGGCTTAATTGCTCATGTCATAAAGGTTACGTAGATAAATTTTCAAATAAAATATTTTTTACGCCTTGATTAGTGCAATGTCCCTCATTTAACACCAATTCAAGAAAAATGACATCTAACTTGAGAATTTCACCCAATTGCTTCCTATTGATTTTAGACAATCCACACAAGATTTTTAATTTTATATATGAAATTCCTTATTTATCTTAACATCTTCCTACAACAGCGAAACCTCCCAAACTATTCTAAATCTGGTCTAAGAATGTAAAACTTAGTGGTTTTGAGTTTAAGATCTATGGTCTACTATTTCAACTTATTCAATTATGAAATTAACTCATTTCTACACAATTTTAGCTTAATTCACGTGTTCAATATATATCAAATTTCACATGAAAAAGTAAAAATTAATCTAAGAATGCAACTTATTCACCATTCATAGATCAACTCATAATTCAATATATTCGTCATTGTCAGCAAGGCCAACTAATTCACACAAGCACACAAAAAGAAAATATTTTTATTTTATTTTATTTTTTTACTCTTTTTAATTTTTTTTTTTTACTGAAGTAATAAAAGTACACAAAAACACATAAAAAATAAAAACTTTTATTTTCCACTCCCAAATTTAAACTAGACATTGTACTCAATGTCTTTAATCCAAAATCCGCATATAAATGGGTAGAGAAGAATGTGAAGAAAAAACTCCCCCGATATAACTTGTCATTCAATGGCTAGCTTTCCTATTTGGTCCCATTGGCTCTGTTTTCAATTTTGGTTTAAATGTTCCGCGATGTCCTGTTCCTAAAAAATCAAATAAAGTATTAGAATCAAATAATTGGAACAAGTGTTACTTAACTGTAACATCTAATAAACCAACTAACATATTGAAGATCTAAAGCGAAACGAGATATGGATGATGAGTCACAAAAAAAGTTAAAATAAACTAAACAATTCTAAAACTCAAAAACAAAATAAATAAAAAGGAAAAAAAGCTTGGGTTGCCTCCCAATAAGCGCTTCTTTAACGTCATTAGCTTGACTTTGTGCCATGTTTAATTATGGTGGCTCAAACCCAGTTATGCCATCCTTACACTTTGTCCAATTTTCATTTATGCACTTCTTTTTTGCTCTCTATATTTTGATATTTCCATTTTCATCTCTATCAAAAAGTCCACCAAAATTTGATTTTCTATTCTAACAGCTTTGTTTATTAGGTTGCACTTCTTCATCAATTCTACATCAATTATTGTTGTTGGAAGGTTTCTCAAGTGGGGTATAAATATTAAATATCTCTTGATTGTCTTCCACCCTCAATATTAGCTCACCCTTCTTTATGTCAATTAGAGTTCGACCTGTTGATAAGAATGACCGAACCAATATAATTGGAATGTCTTGATCTTCTGTTTGTCTAGCATAATGAAGTTCATCGAAAATATAAAATTACCTGCTTTTATAAGCACATCTTCAACTTTGTCACGTGACTTTGAAATTGTTGTATCAGCTAGTTGTAGCCTTATTTATGTTGATTTGAATTTACCCAATCCTAATTTCATGTAAACAAAATATGACATTAGATTTATACTAGCACTTGTGTCACACAATGCATTAATAGCACTAGAATTTCCAATTGAAATAGACAAAGTAAAACTCCCTGGATCTTTCAACTTGGGGGGCAAATTTGTTTTGCACTCTTGTAATACTTTCTTTCGTTAATGTCACAATTTCAAACTCTGGAAGCTTTTTTTTTTTAAACGTCTCTTTCCAACATTTTGTGTAGCTTGGAATTTGTAATATCACATCAACTAATGTAATATTGATCCGGAGCTTCTTGAGAACATTAAGAAAATTTTCAAATTGTGTATCTTGTTTGTTCTTCTTGAGCCTTTTAGGAAAAGGAATGGGAGGCGCGGAAGCCTTGACTGGACTTGGTATCTTGGTAGTGGATGCTTATGTACTTTCTTCATTCTCAATTGAGGCGGGTGCAGATTTTTCTTCTATTATAGCTTCATCAACATCTTCGTGGTCATCTTTTCATTATAGTTGTTTCCCAGTAATCTCTAGTAATTGTATCCCACTCCTTGTAGTTATATAATTGATATTTTCTTCCATCGGCTTCTTTCGAGGTTTTTAGAGGAATGGAAGTGGAGCTACATATGCTCTAACCTTTGCAGGAGCCTTGGATGGATCATTTTCTACTACTTTTATTGCCATCACTTGCTCTTTAGGATTTGTCATCGTATTGCTTGGCAATGAATCCTGTGGACGTTCTGCAAGTTGTTGAGCTATCTGACCAATCAGTGTCTCCAAATTCTTGATAGATGCTTGCTGATTTTGAAAATTAATATCAATATGTTGGAATACTTTGTCTATTTTCTGCACATATTGATGAAACATCTCCCCTAAACTTGGTTTGTTTTCTTACTGGGCATTATTTGAACCATTCCCTTACCGATTATCTGACCATCTGAAATTTAGGTGTTGTCTCCATCCTGGGTTATATGTTTACGAATATGGTTTAAAATTGCGGGAGCCATTTTGAATGAAGTTGACATGTTACTCAGAAAGGCCCATATACATATAACTTTCTATCAAATGGTTAGCTCCACAATTTTCACATGATGAATCACCCATCACTACATGTCCTCCTCTCATTTGTGATTTCACCAATAGCTAACTGTTATGTCAAAGCTACTATCTGCGCATTTGTAGATGTATTATCTAATTCATACATCCCAGATGCTCTCGGTGGTACGACTCTTTCTGATAAAAATATTGAATGTGTAGTGACAATTAACTCGAATAAATTCATGGTTTGTTGTACTGATTTTCATATGATCGATCCATCAACAGCGGAATCCACTTGAGATTTTGACAATGGTGAGAGTCCGATGTAGAAATACTACACTTGATTACCTATTGTAATTTCATGATTTGGACACTTTCGCATAAGCTCTTTGAATATGTTCCATGCCACATGATAGCTCTTTCCATCTTTCTGTTGGAATGTTTGAATTTCCAATTTGATTTTAGCTACTTTTGCATGTAGGAAGAATTTGTTGAAGAATTTACTGGTCAGTTCTTCTCATGTAGTAATGGTTCTATGAGGTTCAGCATCTAACCACTTCAATGCAGCATCTCTTAGTGTATATGGAAATAATCGCAACTTAATAGCGTCTTCGTTAACCCCCGGAGCGTGAAAGTTCTGACAGTTTCTGAGAAATCTGGAGATATGTCTATTCAAATTTTTATGACGTAACCAATAGAATTGGAGAGTGTCGCTCATCAAATTGATCCACTCTTCCCTTATCTGAAAATTATTTACCTCGAAATCTAGATACACAATACTGGAGCATGTAGTCACAACTATGGGGCATCAAGAACATTGACACTGGCAAATCTTCTTTGTTTATTTTCCCTCACTCCTGCTGCTGATTCGGTAGAGCCGCTACTCTTGCGGCCACTTGTCCAATTGGCTAAATAGGAATATGAATATTTTGATCGTTAGCCATTTGATGTTGTTGTTTTTGTTTGTGTTCCTTGCGTCTTCATCCGAAAGTACATTCTATTCCGAGTAAAACAGTTCAAGATCGTCGCCTTGGGTACAGAGCATACAACAAACATTTTTTTTGTAATAAAAGAAAATAAAATCAAATCAAATAACAGTTAAAAATAAAAATAAATTAAGACTAAAAGTAAATAATCGCAGGCAACGACGCTAAAAACTTCTTGTGTTTTTATATCGCAAGTATATGATATCGTAACAAGCAATGCAATTGACCTTTGAGTCCGGATATTGTTCCCACAAAGACTATACTTCAAAACTTAATCAAATTGTTTTAACTCCTATTTGACAAAAGTAAGTAAATAATCATGATGGTTGTGATTATTTTTCCTAACTACTTTTAGCTAATTGAAAATATAATAAAATTGCAAACAATGGATAATTAAAGATTCAAATATATAATGAATATTATGGCATAATAATTTCATCTATTGATCACCTTAACTCTTAATTCAACATTCATAACCTAATATAGTGTTTGATCGAATTCTTCTATTGTATTCAATTTACTCATGTTGAGTTCTCATTGAACCTATTTAATTAATTAAATTCCATATCTCTATGTGAATCAACTTTAGTTAAACGAAACACTAGTTCTAAGAATCTATGTTATGACCGCAATAATTAGTATAGGTATTCTACACGTTATACTTATTTACCGAATTTTACTATATGGTATAAATCTCAAACTCACCTCTCGATTCGTAAGAGACTCACATAATCATCAAATTAGTGATCAAGTAATTCAAAGCATTAAATTCATATTAAAACCAACACATATAAGAATAAATCAAATAAATTTTGAATAGAAAAATAAAGGATCACAAGTCGACTACATTGTTTTCTCTAATATAAAAATTAGTTATTCATACTGTAAAGATAAAAATACGCAAAAGTGGAACGACGTCACTAAAAATTGACTAAACGTGAAACTGATCGTGTTTGCTGTCTTCTTCGTGTGTCTGCCTATTTTTCTCCCATTGTTTTCTGTGTGTGTACATATCGAGTCTTTTGTTGACTTCTCTTTTTCTCTTGCTTCCTTCCCGTCTCTTGTCTCTGCGTATATATATATATAATCAACCACCAAAAACTTGACTTCTTTTTTTTATCTCTCTTTCTTTTATTCCCAACGTCGTAGTTTTTTTCCTCTTCTCCTTCCTTTTTCTGTCCGCATGTGTCTATATATGTGTGTGTGTGTGTGTGCGCGCGCATGCTTAATTTGCGCCTCCAATTAAAATTTTCAATGCAAGTCTACTGATGCTCATTTAACTCGAACTCATTTAATGTAATATTTCTCTCCAAGATTTCATCTTTGGATTTTGTCATTTTTTGCCACTTTTGCATTCTTTTCCCCAATGCTTCATTAAACGTAAAATTTTACCAACAAAATACAATATAACATAAATTAGGTAGAATTTTATCGAAAAGGTAATAAAATATCATGATTTATGGTCTCGAATAAGTGAAGAAACTACACTTATCAGTTCCGCATGGAGACAATGAAGTATGATATCCCGTTGTTGGATAGAAACACGAGATTTACCTTATGATAAATGAAGATGCGAGCGGGTCTAGCGTAGATTGATTTGGAGGAAGTCTTTCTTGGTTTTGATAGGATGCTTGCTACTGTGACGTATCATGTAAAGCAGCGTAGAGATTGGAAAGCCCAAACTCAAATTCATCTACATCTTTCAAATCAAATTATTCAGGTTGTTCTAAAGGAGAGAAGCGTCGCCGCGTTGTGGTTGAAGTTGTAGCAATTTTGCATGACAAAGAGCTTGACCAGCAAGCTACACTTGAAACAACGCTTGTATTCTTATCGGATGTCTGAATGTACGTCATTGGATGATTACTTAACTATGTTCAAAGAAATCATGGCCGATTTGGAGACATTGAAAGTTAAGTATGACGAGAAAGACTTGGTGTTGATGTTGTTGTGCTCTCTACCACCATTATATGTGACTTTTAGAGATACGATCCTCTATAGTTGGGATATTCTCATCGTGGAAGAGGTCTATGATATTTTACTATCTAAGGAAAAGATAATTCATCTTGCGGAGGATTTGGAAATCATGCTGAAGGCTTGGTTGTGCGGGGAGAAATAAAGATAGGAATTTTGGCAGAAATATGAAGGGCAGATCGAAATTTAGACATGTTGAGAAGACATGTCACTATTATAAGAAGAATGGGCATATTAAAGCTGATTGATATACCTTGAAGAATAGAAATAAAGCTGCTGGTGCTACTGAGAAAGGAAAACAACCTGTTAATTCAGATGAGGTTGATGTTGTAGAAGATAGGAAAAGTGAACTGGAGCTTCTTGTGATTTCTGACATGGATTCCAAATCATGTGAAGAATAGGTCATTGACACGGCTTGTACTTTTCATATGTATCCCAACAAGGATTGATTTTCAACATATAAAGGAGTTTCGAGAGGTGCATTTATTATGGGAAACAACGCGCCTTGCAAAATTGTCAGAGTTGGTACAGTTAGAATTAGAATGTTCGATAAAGCTATCAGAACACTTACAGATGTAAAACATGTTCAAGAGTTGAAGCGGAATCTCATATCTTTGAGTGCACTTGACTTAAAAGGTTATAGATACACTAGTGAATGTAGAGTTTTGAAAGTGGGCTGGGGTGCTCTTGTTGTTATGAAGGGACATAAAAGCTCTACATAGTTGTACATTTTGCATGGTTCCACAGTAATAGGGGATGCATTAGTTTCTACTTCTTCTTTGACAGATGATGAAATTACAAAACTTTGGCATATGTGGCTTGAGCATATGAGTGAGAATGACATGGCAGAGTTGAGTAGAAGGGGACTTTTTGATGGGCAGAAGACCAGTAAAATGATTTTTTGTGAGCATTATGTCTTTGAACAACAGAAGAGACTTAGATTTACGAAATGAAGACACAACACGAAGGGAACACTTGAATATATTCATTCAGATATTTGGGGACTGACCAAGATACCATAAAAAAAGATGTCATTATTACATATTGACAATGATTGATAATTTCTCAAGAAAAGTTTGGTTAGTCTTCTTAAAGTAGAAAAGTGATGTATTTGGGACCTTCAAGCAGTGGAAAATATTGAAGAAAAGTAGATTGGAAAGTAAGTGAAATGTCTACACACAAATAATGGAGTTTTGTTTAGATGAATTCAATAGCTTCTGCAGGGCTAAAGGCCTATTGAGACAGTAACAGTACTTGAAACTCCTCAACAGAATGGTGAGACGGAACTGATTAATAGAACGTTGATTGAAAAGGGTTCGTTCTATGCTTTCAAATCTTAGGTTGCTTAAGAATTTTTGAGCTGAAATTGCTATTACAGCTTATTTTCTAATTAATCGCTCACCCTTAACTGCCATTGATAAAAAGACAACAGAAGATGTATGGTCTGGTAAACCTTTTTATTATTCTGATTTGAAGATTTTTGGGTGTCCTGCTTATACTTATGTGGATAATGGGAAGTTGGAGTTTAGGTCTAGAAAGTCCATCTTTCTTGGGTGTAAATAAGGTGTGAATGGGTATAAATTATGGTGTCCTGAGATAAGAAAGATGGATGTTAGTAGGGATGTAGTATTTGATGAGCTTGCTATGGTTCGTAGTTCACCTCTTAGGGATTCTGATAAAATTGAGGAGCAGAATCACTCAACTCAGGTGGAGTTGGAAATTGGTTCAGAGGAACAATTAGAGGTTGCAAAATAGTTTACTACAGATCAGTCTAGCTCGGGGTTGACATACAGTAATATCTTGCCTATACCACTAGCACCACAATATTCAATAGTTAAGGATAGATCTCGTTGATAGATTAGACCTCCAAGAAGTATAGGAAAGCAGATTTGGTAGCTTATCCATTGAGTGTGGCTGAAAATATTGATTCTACTGAGGAGACTGCTACATATTCAAAGACATTCAATTGCAGTGATTCTAGCATATGGATGATTGTTATGCAGGAAGAGATGGAGTCATTGAGCAAAAATAACACTTGGGATTTGGTAAAATTACCTAGAGGTAAAAAGGTTGTTCACTACAAATGGGTATTCAAAAGAAAAGGACGCACACCAGGGATTGAAAATGCTAGATACAAGGCTAGATTGGTGGCAAAGGGCTACAATCAGATTCCAGGTGTTGAATTTATATATGTGTTTTCACCAGTTGAAGTATAGTTCCATCCAAAATTTACTTGGAGTAGTGGCTAAGAATGGCTTGGAGATTGAGCAAATGGATATCAAGATAGTATTCTTACATGGAGAACTTGAGGAGAGCATCTACATGCAACTAGCTGAGGGGTTCATAGTCTTTGGGAAAGAAGACCGTGCGTGCTTGTTGAAGAAATCCTTGTACGGACTAAAGCAGTCACTGAGGCAGTGATATAAGATGTTTGATTCATTCATGACTACTTATGGTTTCTTCAGATGTAATTATGATAGTTGTATGTACTTCAGAAAGGAAGATAGTGGATCAACTACATATTTGTTATTTTATGTTGATGATATGCTCATAGCAGCCAAATATAAAGTAGAGGTCAGAAAAGTGAAGTGTCAACTCAGAAAGGAGTTTGATATGAAGGATTTGGGTGCAGGAAAGAAAATTCTTAGTATGGAAATCTTGAGGGATAGAAAGGCTGGCCAATTGTATTTGAGTTAGAATGGGTACATTAAGAAGGTACTTGAAAGCTTTAATATGGTGAATACGAAGGCAGTTAGTACTCCCTTGGCTGCCCACTTCAAATTATCATCTAACGCGTGTTCTCAATCAGATGAAGACATTGATTACATGTCTCGGGTTCTTTATTTCAGTGTATTTGGTTCACTTATGTATACTATGGTTTGTACAAGACCTGATTTGGCACATGCATTTAGTGCAGTTAGGAGATACATGACAAATCTTGGCAAGGAACATTGGAAAGCAGTGCAGTGGATCTTCTAATACTTGATGGGCTCTTCTAATGTTTGTTTGCATTTTGGTAGAAATTCAGATAGAGTCATTGTGTATGTGGATTCAAATTATGTATGGGATCTTGATAAGAAAAGATCACTTACGAGGTATGTGTTTACCATTGGAGGCTGTGCTATTAATTAGAAAGCTACTTTACAAAATACAGTAGTTTTGTCTACAACAAAAGCAGATGCATGGCCATTATAGAGGCATGTAATGATGCTATGTTGTTGAGAGGATTGATCGGTGAAATTAGTGAAGGTTTGCAGATGTTTACAATATTCTGTAATAGTTAGAGTCTAATTTTCTTGATTAAGAATAAGATGTTTGACTAGAGGACTAAGCACATTGATGTAAAGTATCATATTGTGCGTGATGTGATTGCTTGTGGTGATATTGTAGTGACCAAGCTTGATATCAAGGATAATCTTGTTGATATGATGACAAAACAGCTTCCTATTGTTAAGTTTGAACATTGCTTGAATTTAGTTGGTGTTTTTCATTGTTTTAGTCCATTGGGGCTTGTTTGGAAGAGGATGAGCAGTGTTTAGTGATGAAGTCATGACTTGGAATTCCTTGTGTTGGAATTTAGTTCAAGGTGGAGATTTGACCCAAATTCTAGTGGGTATTGGAGTCTAAATTGGAGTGGTCTTGAAAAGATCAAAATTATGGACCAGAGGAAAAAGTCGTCGTATTTTCACTAGCTTGGTGCTAGTTGGACGCTCGAGCGAGTTCGGCAGAAAATAACCTGAGGCTTGGTCATTCGCTTGGTGCCGCCTGTCGCTCAAGCGACGGGGCTACGCTCGTCTCTCGCTCGAGCAACAGCCTTATCCGGTCTAGGCATATTTTCGGTTTTGACGCAGTTTTGGACTCTTATTCTTTTACAACTTGTACTGCTATTGATTATAGTGGATTTCTCCTCCTCAACCCTTTATTTTTTTCCGTATGGGATTTCCACGTAAATCTTGGTGTTTCTTTATTTCATTATCGTCATTATCTTGCAATCCAAATTCATAACAAATTGTTTACTTTGATTTTGCTGTGAATTATACTAATTAGTGAATGATCATTATATCTCTGTAATCATAATTATTATGATTATTGTATTCCCTACAGCCTTAAGTCTTCCCTAAAATATTGGACTTTGGTTCTCACTAAAATACATTTAAGTCTATTGACTTCTTTATTCTTTTCTTTTCTTTTTTCCCTCTAATTTGTAACACATTGTCAGAACAAAATTCTAACAAGTTCAGTTAGCAAAACTTATTCCTACTTTTGCTCTCTAACCAGGTTGAGGTAGGAAAATTAATTTCTATTCCGTTGGAAGAAAACCCGATATTTAAGCTATTGAGTTCTTAAAGAAACTCTTTTTTTCATTCAAATAAAATGTGAGTATTCTCTTAACTCTGAATTTTCTAACAAAGAGGTAAAAGTTATTTTGACTATACCAATTATATTATAGGCATATATTTGTTTGAAAGTAATTTATTATTTTGTACAGTATTTAATAAGAATATTATATTATTATTTTTGAAGAAGTAATAATCTAAGTCAATATTTCAAAATAATATTATGTCATCACTCTTGAAAAAGTATGATTCTGTATTAAGCAATATTTTGAAAGAAAATTGTGTTAATACTTTAGAAAAATATTTTTCTATTCTTGAAAAATAAAAAAATTATTCATAACATATTATATAAAAGAATATTATATTATTGATCTTGAAAGAGCATAAATATTATACACTAATATTTTTGAAGAATATTATGTGATCGTTTTAGAATAACAACTTTATATACTCCAATATGAATATGTATTGACCTTGAAGAATTGCAATTTTAATTATACTGCTCCAACAGAAATGAAAGTTTATTTATATTAATATTTGAATAGAATATTGTTTTGAGGTTCCAAAATAAACACAACTTATAAATCAAAACATAACTTGATACATCAATATTTTAATATCTAAAAGTAGGGGCAAACCCACATGAGGTCATGTGGGGTCAAATGACCCCACAATTTTTATTTTTTTTTGAACTTTTTTTTTTAACCTAACACTTGCCACTTACCCAAGAGTAGCACAATCCACAACTCACACGCCCAAGTCCAATTACACTCTACACCAACCCATTAATCCATAATTCATTGACTGACCCAACCCAACTAATATACTATGACTCATGAGGCAGTGACTTTGATATCCCCCCATTCAAAAATCTGAAATCCCTAATTTTTCCATACGCACTCTACCTATGCACATTGAATTTGTTTATTGTCTTCAATCCATTTTTGAATTAATTTAGGTATTGGATGTTCAATTGAATTGAAGCTAATTCATGCATATTAGTTACTGATTCTTCTAATTTCTAAAATGTATTTGGAATTTGGTAGTTGATACCACTTACCCAAGAGTAGCCAAATCCACAACTCCCAAGCCCAAGTCTAATTACACTCTACACCAACCCATTAATCCATAATTCATTGATTGACCCAACCCAACTAATATACTATGACTCATAAGGCAGTGACTTTGATATCTCCCCATTCAAAAATCTGAAATTCCTAATTTTCCCATGCGCACGCTACCTACGCACGCGAATTCATCTCTCATCTCCAATCCATTTTTCAATTAATTTAGGTATTAGATTTTCAATTGAATTGAAGATAATTCGTTCATATTAATTACTGATTCTTCTAATTTCTAAAATGTATTTGGAATTTGGTAGTTGATAGTTCACTAGTTTGGATTTGAGAAATTGGAAATCTTGTAGTGAAGTAATAAAGTAACTCAGTCTCAGTAAGTAATGGCTTTGTCAGTTTGTCTAACTTGGTGATTTAAAATAGAATTGTTTGTGAAAGTAATTGTTGTTTATTATGAATTTAATGTTATTGATGAAAAATGAAATATGGTATTTATTTGTTTATTTATGTATTGAATTTGTTTTTTAACAGGCATGGATAAATATTTTAAATGAAAATCCGTATGTTCGATTGTGGAGGAAATTATTGTTGAAATGAGTGTTCAAAAAGAAAAAAGATGGTCGAGAAGAATCAGATACTGGGAGAAAAAGAGTTGTTCAGGATAAAATTGATTTAGCACAATTGCTTTCGGAATCCTAGATTAAGAACTCCAATTGTGAGTTATAATGTTAATGTTCATGATGAAATTAGAAGAGTATATGTACAAAGGGGTCCGTGTCAGCCTTGAAATCACTTGTATCCACATAAACAATTTGGAGATTTGTCGTTAAGACGATTTAAAACTTCTTGGTTTAATGACTTTCCTGATTGGTTGGAATACAGTATAGCAAAAGATGCCTTATTTTGCTTTTATTGTTACCTTTTCAATCCAAATCGTGAAGAACATGGTGGGGGTGATTCTTTTGTTGATGGAGGGTTCTCAAACTGGAAAAAGAAAGGAAGACTTCAAACTCGTGTTGGGAAAAGTGGTAGTGCACACAACCAAGCACTGATTAAGTATGAGGCTTTTTTGAATCAGAAACAAAATATTGATTATGTTCTCTTTAAAAAGTCGAAAAGAACGAAAGATGAGTATCGAATTCGTCTGAATGCGTCAATTGATTGCGTTTGATTGCTTCTACAACAAGGGGTTTGATTTCTTGGGCATGACGAATCTGAAGATTCAAGAAATCAAGGAAATTTTCTTGAACTATTGCAATGGTTATGTGATCATAATAAGGAGATTAAGGATATTTCATTGAAGAATGCTCCCGAAAATCTTCAGTTAACATCACCTAAAATTCAAAAGGATATTGTGAGTGCTATTGCATTTGAAACACTTGATATTATTATGAAGGATATTGGTGATGGGTTGTTTTCTATTCTTGTTGGTGAATCTCAGGATGTATCAGTTAAGGAGCAAATGTCAGTTGTTCTACATTATGTGAATCAGAATGGACAAGTCATGGAACGTTTTATCGGTGTTGAGCATATCTCTAGTACCATAGCTCTCTCACTGAAGGATTCTATCGATTACTTATTCTCTAGATTTAACTTAAGTATATATAGTTTAAGAGGTCAAGGATATGATGGGGCAAGCAATATGCGAGGTGAGTACAATGGTCTTAAAGCACTTATTTTGAAAGAGAATTCAAGTGCTTTCTATATTCGTTATTTTGCTCATTAGTTGCAACTAGCTCTTGTAGCTGTGGCAAAACAAGCATGTAGATATTGAAACTTTCTTTACTTTAGTGAATAAAGTTGTAAATGTCATTGGCGGATCGTCTAAGTGATGCAAGTTTTTTCGACAGAAAAAGAGGTTTGAATTTGTTGAATCGTTGAATATTGGTGAAATCTCAAGTGGAAAAGGCCTTATCAAGAAACTACCCTTCAGCAACCAATGATACTCGTTGGGGCTATCATTATAGTTGTTTACTTAACTTGATTCTTATATTTTCTACTACAGTTGATGTCGTTGAGATGATTGCCACTGATGATAATAGTTGTGAAAAGCGAGGGGAATTGCATATTTTGTTGGGATCTAAGTTAACATTTGACTTTGTATTCAGTCTGCATCTCATGAAAAATGTATTTGGTATTTCAGATGAATCCTCAAAATCATTACAAAGGAGAGATCAAGATATTTTCAACGCTATGAAATTAATGAAAATATGCAAAGAACGACTCCAAGCAATGATGGACAATGAATGAGAATCATATTTAAGAACAGTTTCTTGTTTTTGTGAAAGGCACAACATTGATATTCCCAACATGAATGTTATTTTTATACTTCTAGGTCGTTCATGGCGTAACACGCAAGGAATGACAAATCTGCATCACTTTCGTGTGGATTTCTTCTATGCTATCATCGATATGCAAATTCAAGAGTTGAATGAATGTTTCTTTGAGGTAAATGGTGATTTACTCCTTTGTGTTGCATGCTTGTGTCCAGATAATTCATTTTCGGCTTTCAACATAGACAAGTTAATTCAGTTGTGTGAGTATTATCCCAAAGATTTTACACTAGTAGAAATCTTAGCTCTTGAAGAGCAAATTCAGATATATATTATTGATATGCGCACAACCGAAGATTTTCAAGGCTTACGAGGTCTTAATTATCTTGTAGAAAAGTTGGTTGAAACAAAAAAAAAAAAAAATGAAGTGTATCCATTAGTTTACCGGCTTGTAACATTGGCGTTAATTCTTCCAGTTGCTACAGTAGAGAGAGTATTTTCTGCAATAAAGATTGTCAAGAATCGACTGCGTAGTCGGATGTGAGATCAATGGTTAAGTGATAGTTTGATTGTATATATTGAAAATGATGTAATTAACAATATTGATAATGATGTAATTATAAGACGTTTTCAGAGTATGAAAACGCGTAGGCTATTCATTGAAGTTACGTGGGGATGCCACTTGGATCGGTGATTATATGTGAATTATGCACGAAGATTTATGTACATACACATGCATAAAGTGTCATTTGATTACATATATATGTGTACAATATTATTCTAGATCAGAATTCATGGACATGTAAATCCCATGATATTTATCATACGCTGTCTTTCTCATGCAATTTTTTTATAGTGAAAAAACAAATATATTGACATGCATATGAATGTTATTACCTTTTCATTATCAATAAATAATGCTAATGCTCTAGAAGAAGCACAACCTCAATATTTCAATCTTCAATTATTATAACTATTGAAAAAATATATAAAGATTTGATTTAATATTTATGTAAATTTCATAAAATAATATATATTAGTATTATTGATGACAATCGTGTTTTGTTCCTAAAAAAAGCACAAATTATACCTATTAGTATTCTAGAAAAATATTATGTTGCTCTAGAAAATCACAATTTTAATACTTTAAGATATAAAAATCCAAAAGAATACCACAATGTCTAATCTCATGAAGATAAATGAAACCAGTTATTAATACTTTTGTTGTGAGCAGTATTATAATTGATTATATAGTTAACATCGAATGATCAAACCAATAAATTGATTTTATACTGGGTTAGTTTTCTATTGGGTTAAAGTTTTTATTTGATCGGAGAAAAAAAAAAAGCTTAGATACTCATGTTTGGCTATGGGCTAGGCATCTGTTCATGTTGTTTGGATAAATATGACTGAACAATTTGTATGATTTTGATTTCATCAGTTAGTATGATTTGACCTTTGATCTCATCTAGGTATTTGGATATTGCCCATTTATGTTATATTATGTAGTCATCGATTAAATTTGAATTGTTTAAGTACTCACATTTTGTGGGCCTAAACACATCAAATCATTATAGTTTTGATTTATAAATATTTGGTCTATTAGTTGATGTCACAAAATTTATAAGCTGTATCATTACTCCCTAAGGAGAAAAGAAAGAGCTTGAAGCTAATATATATTTGAAATGATCAATTAGACTATCACTTGATCAATAATGATGATATGTTCCAGGATACAAGGGCAAGTCCGGACAATAATTCATTGGTCTTTAATGAAGGATCAATGATGAGGTCACGGGCAAAGAAGGTCAAGGAGGCTAAGAGATTGCTTGATCAAGCTACGGTTAACGAAACATTAATCACAATAAGTAAAGGAACAAGTTTCACATGTGGGCTTGGAAGATGAAACGAAGTGGATCAACATGGTGCAAGCAACAAGCGAGAGAGTTGAGTGGTAAAGCTATGCGACCGCATAACACACCTATGCATGTGACTATATACAACCATATCGTGACCAAAGTGATGGCAAACTACTGGCCTATGCGATCTCATGAAGTAAACCTATGCGGTCGCATAATTCAATCCGGGCCGCGAATTTCTCAAATTTCGCGTAATCTTCTATTTTAGTTAAAACTCTTATATGATATATTTTTTTTATATCTTTTGAGACTTAATTACGATTTTAAATAGGCTTTATATGTTCCATATAAATAGGGCTCATTCTATTCATGGTAAAACACACAATTTGACAAATTTTACTACAAGGCATATTGATTTCTTCTCTTTCGTCATTGAATTAATTGTGAACTTATTAAGATTATTTTTTGTGGCGTTCAAACAAATCGAATGAGATTCTTGAATCTTATAATCACAGGGTCAACATATTGTTGGCTATTGTGTTGGTTCTTTGATTCAATATTTTTAAATCAAACTTAAATGTTGATTTCTTGACTTTCTTGAGTTGAATCAATCTTGTATGGGTTTCATAACTACCATTGTTACATGGGTTCGCATAAGTTTGTATCAGAGTAAGGCTCCAAAAATCAAGGTTATATCCCATTTATTTTTTCTTTTTGTTTGAGTCTTCTGTTCTTCTTTCTTCGTGTTCTTCACGTTCTTCAATCCAAAAAAAGTAATTCAAAGCTTGTTTGTCTTCTCTTTAGCATCCAAATTAGTTTTTGTTTCTTTTGCTGATATTTAGTTGAATTTTCGAGCAAAAAAATGAAAAGTCTGAAAAATTTTGCCAATAACATACAATTTCATTTTTTTAAAGTAAAAAAAAAAATTCAAATTCAAAAGTGTCCAATTCCAATTCAAGAAATGCCTTCTTGAATATTTTCTTAATGTCCATTCAAAGCGTCAATTCCTACTTTTTGAGTCATTATAGAGTTAATTTTTCTTACTCAAATCTTTGTTTGAAACTCTACAATAATTAATTTTGATTGAGATCGAATTAGTTCTTTGAAACATTTGCAAGAAAGCATTGAGTGGAAAAATACAAGAGTGGTGAGACTAATATAGGGAAAAATCCAATTTGAGTAATACACGAGCGCATACACATGAGGTAAATATTAAATTAGAATTTGGATGTCAGATAGAGATGACTTTACTTCAAGTAGGAATAATAGTCAAGTCAACAAGTCGAATGAGGTGACACGATGGTTCGAAAGGTTGTTTGAAGATGTAAGAGATAGATTGGATCGAGAAGACACATTACTTGCTAACTTACGTAGGGAAGAACCTAGCGATATTCCTAAAGCAAAGAAGTAAGGAAGGAGGGATCATCGAGCGAATTTCGTTGGTGAATGGGAAGCGGATTGTGACATTAATGAGGATGCATTGGTGGATGTCGAGTTAGGAAGAATGAGAGATAGAGGAGTTAGACATGAAATGATCAATATAGATCTTGTTGGAGATGGTGTTGATAGAAGTATGGATAATATCAAAATGACAATTTCTTCATTCAAAGGAATGAGTGATCCAGGGCATACTTAGAGTGAGAAAAGAAAATTGAATTGATATTTGATTGCCATAACTATTCGGAGAAAGAGAAGATAAGATTGCGATGCTTGAATTTTATGATTATGCTATCATGTGGTGAGATCAAGTAGTAACATCCAGGATGAGAAACCGTGATAGACCTATTAATACATGTGAAGAATTGAAGGCTATCATGAGAAAGATGTTCGTGCTTAATCATTATTATAGGGAGCTTCATAAAAAATTGCAAAGCCTCTACCAAGGTTTTAGGAGTGTGGAAGATTATCACATGGAGATAGAGATTGCTATGATTAGACCTAATGTTGAGGAGGATAGGGAGGCCACTATGATCCCATTTTTGAATGATTTGAATATGGAGATAGCTAATGTGGTAAAGTTGCAACATTATGTGGAGTTGAAAGACAAGCTACATGTAGCTATGAATGTGGAAAGATAATTGAAGAGGAATGTGTCAACTAGATATTCATCGGGTTCTAACTCTTATTGGAAACGGAAGTTAGATAACAATAAAGGTGATAGGGCTATTTCGAAAGGTAGAATTGAGCTATCGAAGAGAAGAGAAGAAGTTACTAACAAAACTACACTCAAGATGGATTCCCAACCCCCTATGAATCAGGATATCAAATGATTTAGGTTCTTTGGATTGGGATACATTGCTACTCAATGTCCAAACAAAATGGCGATGATCATGTGCGATAATGGAGAAGTAGTGAGTGATAGTAAGGGTGAACCTGATAACATGTCGGAATTGGAAAACGCTAGAGATGGTGAAAAAGTGGAGTACGTAGTGGGAGAGCTATTGGTCACACAACGAGCATTTAGTGCTCAAATCAAAGTGGATGACTTGGAGCAACAAAAGGAGAACATATTTTATACGAGATGCAAGTCAACAACAAGATATATAGTATGATTATTGATGGAGATAGTTGTACCAATGTGGCTAGCACTACGCTTGTTGAAAAGTTGGGATTAACTATGCTAAAACATCTAAGCCTTACTAATTGCAATTGTTGAATGAATGTGGAGAAGTTAAGGTAAATAGGAGAGTGTTGGTGAGTTTTTCAATTGAGAGATATTATGATGAAGTGATGTAGTGCCTATGCATGCCGGGTATATCTTGTTGGGAAGATCATGGCAATATGATAAGAAGGTGATTTATGATGGGTACAAAAACAAGTACAATTTTACTAAGGATGAGAAATCTATTACTCTTGCACCGTTGATACCACAACAAGTGTATGAAAATCAAATCAAATTGAAAAGTGAGAAAGAAAAAAGATTAAGAGAAAAAAGAGTAAGGTTGATATTTCACAACAAGAGAGTAAGAGAGAAAATAGTGAGGTGACTAAAAGTGAGAAAAAAGAGTGGAGCCACAAGAAAGTAAAGATAAAAAGTCCCGTGATAGGAGAGAAAAGTTGAAAGTGAATTTCGATGCAAAATGGAGTGAGTTGAAGAGGACAGCAGTTGAGAACTAATCGATGATTTTGTTGGTTTATAAGGGGTCATTCCTCAATCTTGAGGAAGCTAATACACCCCTTCCTAGTTTGGCTACTTCTTTATTGCAGGAATTTGAAGACATGTTCCCGGAGGACATGTCTAGTGGGCTACCACCCATTCGAGATATTGAATATCAAATTGATTTCGTACCTGGAGCTATCATTCCAAATAGGCTGGCTTATCAGAGTAATATCAAGGAGATTAAGGAACTTCAAAGTCCAGTGGAAAAATTGATGAGCAAAGGGTATGTGAGAGAGAGTATGAGTCCATGTGTTGTGCCAATGCTACTTGTGCTAAAGAAAGATGGAGCCTTGATGATGTGTGTCGATTGTAGTACCATCAACAATATAAAGGTAAAGTATCGTCATCAAATTAGGATGAGGGAATGAGATGAATGGAAAATCGCTTTTAAAACTAAATATAGGTTGTATGAGTGGCTAGTCATGTCATTTGGACTTACTAATGCAGTTAGCCCATTTATGTGATTAATGATTCATGTTTTACATGCATTCATAGGTAAAATCGTAGTAGTTTACTTTGATGAAATTTTGGTATATAGTAATGATCTAAATGAATATATAGGGCATTTGAGATGCGTGCTTGTGGCTTTAAGACAAGAACAATTTTATGCTAACTTTAAAAAGTGCACATTTTGTATTAGAAAAATTGTTTTTCTTGATTATGTCGTTAGTGCCTAGGGTATTGAAGTGGATGAGGAGAATATTCAAGCCATCAAAGAGTGGCCAACACCTAAATGCATAATTGAGGTAAGAAACTTTCATGGGTTAGCTAGTTTTTATAGTCGATTTGTTAAGGATTTTAGCACACTTGCCATACCGCTCACAGAAATTATAAAGAAAAGTATAGAATTTCATTGGGGCGTTGAACAAGAACATGCTTTTAATACTATTAAGTATAAGTTGTGTACTGCACCAGTTTTGTTATTACCTAAATTTAAAAATACTTTTGAAATTGAATGTGATGTCTCATGAATCAGTATTGGAGCTGTCTTAATGTAGGAACGAAGGCCAATAGCTTACTTTAATGAAAAGTGAAGAGGAGCAGCTCTCAACTATCCTACATTTGACAAGAAGTTGTATGCACTTGTTCGAACTTTGGAGACATGATAGTACTTTCTATGACCAAAGGAGTTCGTGATTCACACCAACCATGAGTCGTTGAAATATTTAAGGGGTCAATGTAAGTTAAACAAGAGATATGCAATGCTAATGGAGTTCATTGAGACGTTTCCTTATGTTATTCGGTATAAACAAGGTAAAGAAAATGTGGTAGCAGATGCTTTATTAAGAAGCTTAGATAGAAAGAAGAATGCCTACTTGGTGAAATCAATCCATAAAAAGGTAAGGTTGTAAATTGAGAAGAAAAATAAGCAATATACTTCTCAAGCAAATAAGAGACGAAAGCGCATTAGATTTGAACTATGAGATTAGGTTTGGGTACACTTGAGGAAATAGTGCTATCCAGATCAAACAAAGTCGAAGTTGCAGCCACAGGGAGATGTTATATTCCATGTCCTTGAAAAGATCAATGACAATGCCTACAAATTAGATCTTCCACGTAAAGATCTAGGATATTTTTAACGTATATGATCTTTCGGCTATTTTTAACGTATATGATCTTTCTCTCTTTGATGTAGGTACGGATTCGAGGTCGAATCTTTTGGAAAAGGGAGGGGATAATGTGATCTAGGATACGAGGGCAAGTCCGGACAAAGATTCATTGGTCGTTGAGGAAGGACCAATGACGAGGTCGTAGGGAAAGATGGTCAAGAAGGCTATGAGATTGCTTATTCAAGCTACGGATGAAACATTGATCGCAACAAGCAAATGAACAATTTTTATGTTGAGCTTGAAAGATGAAATGAAATGGATCAACTTGGTGCAAGCAACAAGCGAGAGAGCTGAGTGGCAAAGCTATGCGACCGCATAGCACACCTATGCATGTAGCGGCATGTAACCATACTGTGACCAAAGTAAGGGCAGACTACTGGCCTATGCGACCGCATGAAATAAACCTATGCGCCCATATAGTTCAAATTGGGCCGCGAGTTTTTCAAATTTCGCGTAATCTTCCATTTTAGTTAAAACTCTTGTATGATATATATATATATATATATATATATATATATATATATATATATATATATATATATATATATATATATATATATATATATTTTATTAATTTTAAGACTTAATTCCGTTTTTAAGTAGGTTTTATGGGTTCCATTTAAATAGGAGTACAACACACAATTTAAGAGATTTTACTGCAAGATATATTGCTTTCTTCTCGTTCTTTATTGAATTAATTGTAGGCTTATCAAGATTATTTTTTGTGGTGTTCAAACAAATCAAGTGAGATTCTTGAGTCTTGTAATCACGGAGTCAACATACTATCGACGATTGTGTTGGTTCCTCAATTCAATATTTTTGAATCAAGATTAAACGTTAATTTCTTGGCTTTCATAAGTTGAATTAATCTTGTGTGGATTTCGTAACTATCATTACTACGTGGGTTCGCATCAGATGCAAAACGAGCATTTAGAATCACAAAATTCTGCAATCCAATGAATTCATATATGATGCTTGGTCTCTTTATTTAAAATTGATCGTCAGTTATCACTAGCTAAAGTTGGATTTGTATCTCTAAAATTTTGAAAATTATTCGGGTGATACATGGGGCTTTGTCACCCTCCATGCTGTCCATTTAGATATTATTTGTATCATATATATACATTTACTATATAATTGCATGGTGTTATTAATATTCACAACATGAAGTTTGCAAGATTATTTGCTTAAATTTTAAATTATGGTCATAGTTTTCAGATTACAATCGAGAAGCGTGTCTTGTTAATGTTAGTGAGCCTTAAATCACAAAAAAATTTAGTAATTACTAATTGGGATAATGATTTAACATTCTATTGCTTAAGATGTAGCAAATCATTTATTTGCCTTCAATTAATTGCTAAATCATTTCTATTGAGAACATTATATTTTTCTATTTTTGTTTGAGAATGCAATTTTTTCACATATAACATCTCTATTATGCAGTGTCAACATCATAGCTCTCCCTCGACTTATGGTCAAAGGCCTAATATTTTCTAGTTATATATTTGTGTAATATATGTATAATTACTCCACCACGATGAACTAATATGTGTATTAAAGAAAACTAAGAACACGTGTTTATATCTTACAAAATATATAAACCCTAATTGATGATATTTTATAATATGATTTGTCAATTGTTATTTTGATTAGGTAATTTTCTTAGCATTAGAGGGAGGAGCAAATTAAGCAGCTGAAAATAATATACACGATGCACCTTATTTAGAATTCAAACCAGAAATTCAAAAGCTAATTTATTTTAATGTATTTACTGATAAAAAATATTAACAATTTCAATCACCGGTTCTAAATGCTCCAACTTGATCTCATGAACTAGAGGTTCACTTATTAATATTATGTTTGATAAATCTATGTCACGTCTTAAGCGTGATTGCATTTGATTCTAACGCAAAAATTTGCAAAAGAAAATGGAGCAAATTGTACAAATGGTTTCATTGAAGAAGCTTATACTTTTATTAAGTATATAGACATTACAAATTATAAAATCTAGAGGATGTTCTAAATATTGAAAAAAAGAGATATATGAAAAAGTTATTACGATACGAGGATAGAAAAAGAATTGAAAAAATTTGTTAGAAACACTTTTGTACATAATGTAGCACTCTAAATTATAAATTATAGGGATAATATTGAAGGAAAACCGTAAAATAATGCCAACAAATAAATAATTGGCCAACAAAAAGTACACGATCCTAGCTAAAATGAACTTACTAGAGAAACTTGAAATTTGTGAACCTTGAGTCCGAACACCTAAATGTATATATTTATGTGAAAAGGAAAATGAGAAAAATAAAGTCGTAATATGTAATGCACGACTTTTAATATAAATTTATAAAAACTTGTATAAATAGATAAATTATCTTGTGGTGGATGTAATCATAAATCTATATCTTGTTATTTTAACAATTTATTAAATTTGGTATACGTATAAAAATATGTTATTACTGGCATGATTGTTAATACTATCACTAAAGATTTAATTTATTTGAAGCATATAATTTAAGTGATATTATTGTTTGGGGAAGTAAATACCCATTGTGTATATTTTTTCTTGACTAATATTTTGTCCTGTTGAATTTTGTTGACAAGATTTATAACGAGGCAATATCGATAGCCTATTCAAAAGAATGATATACTATTTTTCTTTCATTAAGACTTATTGTACATGATCTTTTCTAATAAAAGTTTAACGAGACATATTCTTTGCAAAATGAATGTTCATAACCTATGAGTCATTTGCCCTCAATATAACCTATGATTTTACTCTCACATACCCTCAATGTAACTTATGATTTTACTCTCACATATTATAACCTCTATATGAGACTTTCGAAAAGAGGAATGAAATTTCTTTTCAACAAACTATCATGTTTATTAAAGTTAAACAAGGATAGAAAAATAGACAATGTAACTTGTATTGCATAACTCGATGTCAAAACGGACAAGATAAAGCATATTTCTTTAAAATTCTTATATATACACGAGCTTGAAAAGAGTGGTGATATCGATATTCAATAAATTTGCTCAAATGATAATGACTTATTAACAAAAACATTGTGGGCGTCTAAGTTCAAAAAATTGGTAAACGAGATAGGAATGCGTCTACTCAAAAATCTTCAATTATTAACATTAGAGGGAGTAACTGTGATCTTTTCCCTCCGCTCAGGTTTTATTCCATTGAGTTTTCTAGCAACGTTTTAATGTTGCATAATTCATAATTAGTTGTCCTATAATAATTGAATTTTTTTTTTTTTTTTTTGTCTTGCTGAATTTTTATCAAGGTTTTAATGGGGCAGATACTGCATAATGAGTCTTCATCTATGATTATTGTATATCCCGCAACCTTAATTTTTGTTTTGGTTTTCAATAAAATACAATAAAGTCTATTACATTTTCTATTTTCTTATTTCTTTATAATAGATTTAAAGTTTTATCAAATTTTTAGCTAACTAAAGGTTATATTTAGGGTGTGTTCGATGGATATTATTTTGGAAGAATGTATTTTGGAATAATAGATTGATGGAAAATGTGTGGTTGAAAAAGAAGGAAAAGTTATTGATGTGATGGAAAATATTATTTTAATGAAGAATGTGTGGTTGAAAATGAGTAGAAGAATGAGAATAAAAATTTTAATAGGTACCAAATAGGGCCTTATTGCTTAAAAAAATCGATCTTTTCTTGAGCATTTCTAAAGGGTGAGTACATGAACTATGTTTTGTTCTTCCACTAGTTGGATATGTCAAACTTGCCATTGATGACTATTCATGAAATTTTAATCATAGGATGCTGCTTCAGAAGACTAGTTTTTGCCCCTTAGCGATTGGAGAGCATTCTTAACTAGGTCAAAATATATCAAAATCACGGGACCCTATCAAGGCAAATCAAATCAAATCAAATCAATATCAATTAAAAAATCTGAGAGTTATTACACAGTTAAATTGATACTAATCCAGTATGATTATCTTGATTTTTATACATGACGACAAAAAATTATCATCGAATACATTCGACTACAGTTATAACCATCATTTGAAAAGTATTTACGGAAAATTTCCGAAATCCCACAACTTGATTCTATTTAGTATGCTATTCATACATCAAGGCACTCAAGAAATTTGCCTTTAAATCACTACAACAAAAATGACTTCTTACGGCATAGGTTTACGGCGTATAATTGACGCTTGCCGTAAAAAGAGACTTATTACGGCATGCAAAAAATGCGTGTCGTGAATGATCAATTGCATAAACTATTTATGGCGTAAAAAGTTCATTTTGTTGTAGTGAATGGTAGATTTAGAGCCGCACAATCCTATATTAGTTATGATAGAAACAATGAAAGATCATGCTTAAAGTGTTGTTTCAAGATGATTTTTAACCATCACGCAAGCCTATAGACTCTCGTTTCTATGGAAAAGGCTTCGTAATTGTAAGTTGGAACCCTCTATCTTAAGAGGCACCTCTTTTCTGAGAGGCTAAAATCAATTATTATGAATTTTTAGCCTATATTATAAGGTAAATGTCAGAAGATATGCATTAGTAATATGAATTAAAATTAAAATCTTAATTGAAATCAACAATTAATTTTAATCATATATTTTATAAAACTCACTATTTTTCAACCATATATTTCAGTAACTTTTATCAAAATCTACTAAAAATCCGACTTTGATCCCCCACGAAACATGGGCCAAGTAATATCTCAAAAAGCCAAATTATAAAGTAAATGCAGAGTGTGCAGAGTTCGATTCCCCGCAAGGTGGAATTGACTTTGTTGCAAGCGGGAGTTACCATAGGGTTAATAGCTCAGGCCTATCCATAAACTCTCCACCCTGGCTCCTGGGAGGCACATCCTGCGATTTACCTCCTCCACAATGGCCCAGGGCAGGGTCAGTGGGGGCCCTCAAGGTTGGGATTCAACCTTTTTATAAAGTAAATGCAACAAAAATAATTATTTATTGCACCAAAAGAATTAAATGAGTGAATTAAGCCCCATTGATTTTGCAATTTAAGCAAGGTTAATTGCTGAAAATTAAAATTGCAGCCATAATAAATACATAGAAATTTTACTTAAATATGTTGAAGATTTACATAAATAAATAATTTTTTTTTATCCTTTTTATAGATCGAACTTTTTAAATAAAACAATTCAATGATACAGAGACAATTTGTTCAAGCAAATCTTCCGTGGAATTCTTAGAAAATAATTTTGTAATTAATATGAAAATTTTAATTTATTTCCTCAACCTATTTGGTTATAGTTATTAATTAATATATAGTTGTTACCAACCTTAGGGGCCATTTTGGCATTTAAAAAAATATCAGGGACATTATTTAAAAAAATTCAACAGGCGGTTGATTGAAATATCGCTGGTTCTTGAAAAACCTGCAGATCGAATTCCTATCCACTCTACTCAATCAAACCACTTTTCCACAAACCATCTTCTTTCCCGATCGGAGCAAAGGTACTTTTAAGAATTATTTAATTTAGAAATATCATTTTTGGTTGATGAACTGGGATTTTATTATGTGATCGTTTGAATTTGAAACCCTTGTAATCTTCATTTTATGATTTTTCGAACTATAATTCAGGAAGTAAGTATTATTTTGATGCTTTCTTTAATTTCTAGTCTTAAAATATTTTGGAAACTGGAAATAAATAAATTTATTGGAACGTGTAATTTATCCATTATTTGGTTGATTTTTATTTTTTTATTTTAAATTGCAAAGGAAAATTAAGAATGTAATGAATTACGTCCAAGTGCATTATAAATTTGATGTACTATAGAAACAAATTATTTAAATGTGTGCGAAAATGTTAGTGAAAGCTTGTACATCATGTTTTCCATTTCATTTCGTGTAGGATATGCTTGATTAAGATTAACTAGTTTTAATCACCTAGATTGATCAAATCAGCTGTAAGTTTGGAATAGATTATTTTGCTGCTCCAGTGAATGCAATAATTGATTAACGAAAAGCAGCTACTTTCACTCGAGTGATTGCATTTTGTATTCTACACGGAAGCCTACTATTTATGAACAACATAATTGATTAGTAAACATCAAACACGACTACCCTATAAATGTATTCGATCATTGATCAATTATTTGAGAAATCATTTTTCGGGTTTAAATATGTTGGCTTTATTTATACTCAGTAACAGAATGTGTTGAAAATATGATTTTTCTGCCATCTTTAAGCTTATCAAGTGATTAATTGATTTTGCAGTTTAAGTTTTGTTTACTTCAACAGAAATGAGTGCCAGCGGCTACACAGTAGAAGTTACAAGCCTATCTCCTAATGCAACTGAAAAGAATGTCCATGATTTCTTTGCTTTCTGTGGTGCGATTGAACATATTGATATTTTCAGGTACTATCACTTGTACAATGACTGCATTACTTATATCTTCATTATTATTACAGAAAGTCCCTTCTTCTTCCCTTCCTTCCAGGCCACCAGCGCTATTGTAGGGGCTGAGAGAAGGGAAAGAAACGCAATCTTTTGCTTCTTTGATGAATTGTAGGTTTGTATGGAATAGAAAAATGTTTTTCCTAGAAGTTTCTTCTCTTGTCCTTCTTATATATTAGATATTCTAGATCCAAATTTTTCTAGGATACAAACTAGTCATAGAAGGAAACATGTTAATTATGTAAGATAGTTCCAGAGTGGCTTCACGGTTCCTTTCTTTGGGGTTGCAATTTTTATTCTCAAGGATCCAATTGAAAAGATTCTCAACCTGCATGGGGGAGGATTTACTATACATCACATTATTAGTATTTTGTAGTATTACTTGACTGTTTCTGTGCATATCATAATTTTTGGGGATTATTACTGCTACATGTTTTGGCAGGCGTTGTCATGTCTTCCTAAATTAATGTTTTTGTTGTCTACCTGTTGTTGAAGCATCATTATTGCTAATTAGAATGATATTTGTGGGTGTTGAAATAAAACAGAGCTGGTGAATATGCTTCTACAGCATATGTGACATTCAAAAACCCACATGCTCTGGAAACTGCAGTCTTGCTCAGCGTAAGTGCTGTTCTTTTTATTTTTTTAAAAAAAAATGTGCCCCTCACTGTTTGTGGTCATCTATGAGCTTTATATGAAGTTGATACTCGTGTTGTATGGATTTGTTATCTAATTAGGGAGCTACGATTGTGGATCAACCTGTTTGCATAACTCCTTGGGGCAATTATGGAGATGACTATAGCATTTGGAATCGATCTTCATGGAAGATTGAAGATGAAAGTGGTTCAAGTGTACGCATCTTATTCAATTTATGTTCACTTGGGTTCTAGACAATCTATCTGATTAGTTACATTTGAAATTGTACATGTATTCCCTTTCTTGCTTTCTTTAATGACACTAATTCATTACCACTTTAGGAGTACAATCATGGACCACGACAGCTCGTCCCTTCTGCAGGGGAAGCTGTGACCATGGCTCAAGATGTCGTCAAAACAATGTTATCTAAAGGATTTGTACTAGGAAAAGGTGTACTGGGGAAGGCAAAAGCTTTTGATGAATCTCATCAAGTGTCAGCAGCTGCAGTGGCTAAGGTTGCCGAGTTGAGCGAGAGAATTGGAGTCACTGATAAGATCTTTACAGGGATTGAAACCTTTAAATCCGTGGATCAGAGATATCATATTTCAGACACCACTAAATTAGCTGCGTCGGCTGCTGGGAGAACCGCTTGTTCTGCAGCAAGTGCCGTGGTTAATAGTAGTTATTTCTCCAAGGGAGCTCTTTGGATGTCTGGTGCTCTAAGTCGAGCTGCTCAAGCTGCTGCTGATTTGGGTAGTCAGGGTGTTAACAAATGAAGCTTTTGGGCGGACAAAGATGCAAATCTTGTTTTATATGCGATCGATATATTTCTCTCTTGTACGCGTACGCAATGTTTGGTTAGTTGGATTGAAGAGTATTGGATATTATTAAAATAATATTGAGAATCTCATATGTCTAATGGCTAGTATTTAGTATCAAACTTGTCCATTAACCACATATTGGCAGCCTCTAAGATAATAAGTGACTAAGGTTAAACATTAGATGGCTGAACTGAAAATAGCCACACTTCTGGGTTCCGGTCGACCTAGGTTTGTCGCATGGAAAAATTTCATATCTGGCCGCGGGTCACAAGTGTATCCCGTGTCAGGTTAGTCTACGTGCATCAATAATTTTATTGGTTATTTTGTTTTTTTTGTTAAATATTTTTTATTGAGTTAGATCTAGGTCACCATTCATGCGGATTACATTACATGGTCTAACATGAGAATTTTCCTCTTTAGAACTCAACCCAATCCTAGTATGTTGCCATCCTGGATCCTTATCCATCTCTTCACAATGATTACTTTACAATCTACATTATATACTATCACTTTAGGAAGTTGTGCCCCAGTAGAAACGTAGGTGATAAGTTTTTGCATAGAAGCACAGTACCCCAAGTTAGAATTTCATTGCAGGCACTAGGCGATTCACACCTTTTGAATTTATAAGATCCTTTCGATTTGTAAGTTACTGGGTCTACAGTTCTCTGTTGTCCAATCCAGTTTAGAGCAATGCTATAAGTACAGATAAATTTCACAGAATGCACACAAGAATTTGAAATGGATTCAAACATTCAGGAGGGAAAAATCAAATATACGAACATGATTTTCCAATTCAAATTTCTGTAGGAAATCTGGCAATATTTCCTGTACTTGGAGAATTATTCTCTAGTTTAAGCGAGTTCTAGCGGTTCAAATGCATCAGTCAATATTAACTGACCATCGGGTAAAAGATTCAGTTCACGATTTTTCGGATGAACCTATAAAGGATGATTACTCAAATCAAGCTCAAGACATCAAGTTTGATTCTTAGGCTAAAATCAAGGCTGCTCCTAAACGTAACTACTAGAAAACTGTAGCCATGGACTTAACCTAGTTACTTAAAAATATAATCTGTACAAGTGCATAAATTCTGTACAATAGTATCATGGGTAAAATTACTGTCAATCTTGCAATTTCATCATAGTATCATAGCCAAGTTCTCCCAAGACACCGATCCCTTCTCGAGAAATACCCTCCCCTACGGGAGATTTTGCAAAATGACCTATGAATAGTGGCTTTTTAAGATTTTTGTTAAAAAGTCAGTTTTACCCTTAATGAAATGGGTCATTTATTGCAGATCAAGTCCTCAATCCTTATAATTTTTTCGAAATTAGTTTTATTCTTGTTTTTATTCATCATCACTAGACGTTTCTTCTAAATCTGATTTTTCTTCAAATATTTCTTCATTTACTTCTATTTCTTCAATATCAACTTCTTCACATTCATCTCTAATTTGTTCAAAGTCCGTAATTAATATTCTAACTTTCTTTTTTGGGCATTCAGTGCTAATATGACCTTCTTCATTGCAATTCCAACATTTACATCGTTTTTTATCTAATGGTTTTTTATTATAAGGTTTATATTTTCTTCTAAAATATTTTCTTTTTGGTTTAAAATATTTCTTTTTAAACTTATTATATTTTTTATATTTCTTGGGTTTTATTTTTCTTTTTCTTTTATAATCATAACATCCCCAATTTCCTGGTACTTCGGTATCTCTACAACAAATCATATCTTGTATAAATCCTGATTGTTTATAAATCATTTGATTACTACACATAGTACTTATTTCGTCTTTTATAGTTCTTATAATAAATCCTAATGTATATCCTTCTTCATTTCTTCCTAATTGTTTTTCTTTAATCTTATTTTGAAAATAACTATTCCATGGTGGGGTAATTTTCTAATAAAAACTTCCTTATAATAATTATTATCAGCTCCACTTCCAAACATCATATAATAATATTTACTATATTCGCAACAATATTCATTGAGATAACACATATTACAAATTTGTAAATGTTCCATTCTATTTTTAGCATCTTCTATTTCTTCTAATCTAGCTTTAGTACTTTCATTTACCCAGTCTTCTCCAGCAAACTCTCTATAAATTCTTGTAACAACTCTATTTATTCCTTCTATTATACTAATTCCAAATCCTGCTTCAATACTATCTTTCCAAATACTTTTTGTTGTTTCTTCTAATCCTCTATACCAATTAAAAACATTTCCTTTAAATGTTGCTAATAAATATTCAGTTCTATTTTTATTATCTGTATTACTGCGATTATAATTAAAGTGTGCTATCATATTAGTACTCCATTCACTTATAGCTCTTCTAACATCTAATTCACAATCTAAATTTAAATATGAACCTGCAATTTTCATTGGGTTTGATTCTCTTAATACTGGTTTAAATTGGTCTCTATACATTCTTTCTTTGGTAGTTTTAAAATCTACTTTTGTATTAACATATCTTCTAGGGTCTATTTCTCGCTTCATATCTAACGCTAGTTTCTCCATATTCTTCTTGTTTAACCGCTCATTGGTCCTCCTGTTTTTCCAACCATATGATTTTTAGTTATTTCTTCACAAATTTTTAAGTCTTCTAAGTCAAATATTAAATTTTCCATTTCTTCGTTCATTGTTCTTCTATAATTAATTTTCCTTCTTCTTTTTCTATAAGATTTTCTTCTTGCTTTCTAAGATCAATCAATAATTTTTCTATATCTTCTTTTAATCCTCCATTAAGTTGTATTAATTCTTCATATTTTTCAATTTTCTTTCTAACTTCTTTAAGTTCTTTGGTATAATCTGGTTTAAATGGTTTTTGTTTATTTAGATTTTCTATTATTCTATTTAAAAGATTTTCTATTCTTAAAAAGTTATTTTGTAGTCTTTCTTTCTCTTCTTCGTAGCCTATTTCAATTCTAGTTATTTTTTCATCAATTGTTTTTATATTTTTCTCAATTAAATTAATTTTATCATTCATACTCATATTTTAGGTTTTTTATAAGATGGTTTTTCAATTTCAAATCCTAATTTATTTAATAGAATATCAAGTTTATAATTAATAATGTCTACTTTTTCTTCTAAAGTTGCTATTTTATTAATACTATTTTTCTGTGCAATTTTTGATATTCGATTTTGAATTTTTTCAAGTTTAGCTTCATCAAGTATTTCTAAATTATTAATTTGTTCTTTTATTTTATTAAATTGTTTAGACATATTTTTGCTTAAAACTTTTAACCTTTCTTTAGCTATTTCATCTTTTGGATCTATATTATTTATTTCGTCTATAGCTTCTACATCTTTAGATTTTAATTGTCCTAATTGTTGCCATAAAAATGCATTAGTCCAATTTGTAGTCATATTTAACCATTCATCTGTATTTCCCCATGAGCTTAAAGGTTGAAACAGAGTTGTATTCCATTTTTTAGTTTGATAGCTTCCTATTGGTAATCTAATATTTTCTATTTCTTGTTTATCAAATCTTATTTTTGTTGGTAAACTCATATTAGTCTGGTATATTTAAGGAATTAATTATTATATTATTTATCATTTGTCTTATTTCTCTTCTAAATTGTTCTTCTCTTCTTAATTCTCTTGTAATTTCATTTCTTAATAATTCTCTTTTAATTTTATTCCAATTAGAAATTTCCCTTTCGATTTCTTTACGATTATTGTCAGTTATTATCTGTTCTTCTAAAATTTTTATTTTATTATCACAAAATTTTCTAGTTATTCCAGGCATATTTTTATTCTATATCGTCAAAACTAAGATCAAAATCATATAATTCAGAAACTTCATTATAACTTACATGCTCTTTAGTTTCAAGAGTTCTTTCACTATTTTCACTATCTAACCAGAAAAATATAATCATTTTTATTATTTCTTTAGGCAATCTTTCTTTTAATCCAAATGATACAATTGTAAGGCATTTTTCATAATATTTACTATCTCTTTTTATTAAATTTATTCCTCTAGTATAACTATCATAAGTTTCTGGAATTTCTATTATGTGACTATAATCAATACTATTAGTATATCTAAAAGGTACAGATCTATAATAAAACTCGTAACTTTCCATGATAAAAGTTCTTCAAAGTAACAATCTCATAAAAATTCTTATATAATAATTTTCATGCAAATTTTCAGACAATAAATTTCCTTGTAGCTTAAAATAAGGGCCTTACCACGCTTCGCCAAATAGTAAGAATGTTATATGTTCCTGGTCACCTTCGTCACAAGAGTTGGCCAAAGTCCGACAGTATCACAGCAAAATGGACACAAAGGCACTCAAAACTCTTAAACAGACTCACTGTGTAGAACAACACTCAAAGCGTAATAAAAGATTTATTTCAAACTCAAAGATTTTATTGATCTGAAGATAGCTTGAAAGCTATTATACAAAGATTTTTACAGAGATTGATACTCCGAAGAGTGGTTTCTACTCTCTAAAGAGAATGATTACAAAGATCATTGTTGAGGGTTTTTAGATGGTAGTTCCTGATGAGATTTCAGATGGCTAATTTTCGATGATCTTTGCTAATGAGAAGGGTCTCAATTTATAGAAAGGCTCGCACTTCACCGAGAAGCTTCTGGCCAATCAGATTTTTACAACAAAAAAGTAAGAGGTACAATAATTTCAAATGTGGTTGAAAATATTAAAAGTGGTTGTTGGTTGTCTTTATTCCTGTGTCGGTAATTTCTTTTGATTCGACACTTGTTTGTCTTCTTATCTTCAAAGTTCACATGGTGCTGTCAGTCACGTTTTTCTTGATCGTCCTTCACTTGTGGACGTGTCCCATGAGTCGGCAGGCTTCTTTAATGCATTCTTCACTTCCAGAGAATTGATCATTCATAATTCCACAGATTTTTTCTTCAAGAATTTTTGATTCTTTATCTCCTCTACAGATAAAGATCCAATTATTGCTCATACCATAGACCATGTATCTTTCTCCAAAAAAGAACTGCATTGTTGAGCAGACTGATTTTATTCCGAGAGCTCGTCTGTAAATCATCCATTTTCTATTAATAGTAGGTAATTCTTTAAAAATCTGAATCTCCTTAAGTGGATTTCCATTATTTTTCCGAATTGTAATGAGATGATGTTCTCCATACCACTCTGGTTCTTTATATTCAGGACTAATTGTGTAAAATCTCAGTTCAATCGGTTGTTTATCACTGAATTTTTTAACACAATTAACAAATTCTTTGTCAAACTGTTCGATTTCTTTTAGATCTATCCCTGGGAAGAGTCGATCTAAAAATCCAAATGCTGCCAATTTTCGAACAATATTAGGATCTGCTCCTTGAACTGCACTGATCCTTGGATAAATCGCCGTTGGAAGAGCTGTCAAATATAAAGAACTTCCTTCTCTGAAATTATATACCCATTCTGAGAATTCATAATATTCCTTTTCCATTGGATGTAGGTTAGCTCTGATGTGATGAGTAGCAATTATTCCCTTTGGTGATTTAAGGTCACCAACTGGTGATTTTTTATCTTCTTGGAATTCACTGATAACAGTAGGCTGTTCCAATGGGCCTTTTGATAAGGATGTTTGAGTACTAGACTCAGCGGCTCCTTTTCCACTTGTAAATTTTTCCAACAATTTGTCCATACTGACAGGTAGTTGTTGTGGACCCTTTTTTATGACTTTTTCCTCTTGCGAGGTAAGAGAGTCATTTCTCTTAAATTTTGATTCTCCACTCGAGGTGGATGTATTAATCTCCCGAAATGGGATGTGACTAGCCTTTCGGCTGTATTCACCTTTTAAAGGAGGATACTCCTGGCTACAATTTGCAAAAAAATCCAAACATTCTGACAATTTTTCAACTATTTTTTCTTTGTTATCATTCAATTTTTCAATCTTTTTCCCACTTTCAACAACTTTGCTTGATAAATCACACAAAATTTGTCGAATATCAAGATGATCTTCTTGAATGAAGAAGATAATCTGCATTAAAATCTGTTAGAAGATCTTGTAATTCCTTTGTAAATGCTTCAATCTTTTCCATATTCATGATTCTGCGCCAAGAAATCAGCAAATAAATTATCTTTTCCTTTAATATATTCAAATTTAAAATTATAAAAAGATAGTAACACTTGCCATCTATGTAATCTTCTATGTTGAGGTGAATTTGGTAATTTATTATTTACTAGTCCGTTAAGTTGTGTATTATCAGTTTGAACAATAAATTCCTTGGGTAACAAAAACATTTTAAATTTGTTTATTCCTTTAACAACTGCCAATAATTCTTTCTCATTGGTTGAATAATTTACTTCAGCATTATTAAATGTTCCACTCGTATACCTGCAAATTTCATTTAGATCAGTTTTTAATAAAGCACTCCAATATAAATCTGAAGCATCGGTTTGAACTATTAATTTATCTTTTTCATCAGGAAGTCTTAGTTTAGGTAAATTTCTACAATTTTCTTTTAAATTTTTAACACAAAGAGTATGTTCTTCATTCCAACCTATTTTATTTGATTTTCTTAATAATTTCTGAAGTTTATTTCTTTTCTCTGCAAGTTTTTCTATAAATCCTTCAGCATAATTAAGACAACCCAAAAACTTTTGAATTTGTTGCTTATTTTCTAATTTATCAGGAAATAAAATTATTTTTTCTGAAATATGAGGTTGCAATTTTATTCCATCACTATTTATTATCATTCCTAAAAATTCAATTTCATGTTTTGCTACTTCTGCTTTTTTCAGACTAAGTATTATACCTTCTTTTGAGCAAAGTGTAGCAAAAATTCTAAGATGTTTAAGATGATCTTCATATGTTCCTGAACAAACAAGTATATCATCAACATAAACAATAAGAAAATTATAAGTTTTAAAGACTTCATCCATTCTTATTTGATAAATTTGTGGTGCATTTTTTAATCCAAATGGCATAACTAACCATTCATAATGTCCTTGAGGAGTACTAAATGCTGTTAATGGTATACTATTATCTTCTAGTTTAATTTGCCAAAATCCAGATTTACAATCAAATTTTGAATAATATTTTTTATTCTTAACTATATTTATTAATGCTTCTTTATTTGGTAAATAATATCCATCAAACTTAGTGTTTTTATTAAGTTCTTTATAATTTACTACCATCCTAGGTTTTCCTCTTTTTATTTCCGAATGATTTCTAACCATAAAAGTTGGGCTACTATGAGGGCTATTACTTCTCCTTATAAGTTTTTGATTAAGAAGTTCTTGAATTTGTATTTGAAATTCTTCCTTATCTTCTTGATTATAGAGCATAGGTTTGACTCTAATAATGATTGTTGGTTCTAATAGTTCTATTTTAGCTGTTGTTTTTGATTTTTCCCATTTTTCAAGCGGGTTTTCATTATAATTTTTAGCTAAAAGATCTTTTATTTGATCAAGAGTAATTGTTTTGATTGAATACTTGAGTAATTTTGGTATAAATTCTATTTTTTCACCACGCCGAAATTTGAACTCGAATGGTTTAAATTCTCTAGCAATTTTTAGTAAATGTCCACATGGTGTTTTTAATTGAATAGTATAAATATTTTGACTATATTGACTAAACTGTTGTAGAAAGTCATTTCCAAGAATAATATCACAATCATTAATATTATATTGGTAAACATTTCTTATGCTTACTATTTTAGATCCTATTATAACTTCTATATTTTCATTTTTATATTTTAAAGATTCTCTTACTCCAATTATTCCTTGTAGAGTTAATTATTGTTTATTTTCTATCCACTTTGGTAATAAAAATTCTTTAAAGACAGTTATCTCAGCTCCTGTATCAATTAGAGCGCAAGTAGTTATTTTTGATTCAAATACAGTTATTTGTATATATACACTTATTGGGAATTTTATTTCTCTACTCATTTTTCTTTAGGGCAATATGTAGTTATTCCTTGATGTATAATAAGGATTCCTTCCTTGTCTATTTTATAATTATCAAGACTATTTAAAAATGAATTTCCTAATAATATTGGATGTTCATCAAAATTCATATTATTATCAATATAGCATTCTATGCTTAATAATAGATTTCCTAATTTAATTTGAACTTGTCCTATGATATCACAAGAGTTTATTTTTCCTTCAAAATCTCTATAACTATAAGGTTCAACTTTTTTCTTTTTAATTCCTTCATCAATAAGAGAGCAAATATGATTCTGACTTGCTCCAGTATCAATAAGTATTTTAATTTCATTTATCCATTTATTTCCATTAAAAAACTTTCCCTTAATTCCATAAACATTATTATTTTTACTTTGTATTATTTTTGAAATACTATGTCTTACTGTATTATTTCCAATAATTATTTTATTTTCTTTATATGTTATTTGTTTTGGTATTATAGGTTGATCAATACTTATAGCATCATCATGTCCTATCTCAAAATTTTCTATTTCTTCTATGTCATGTTCTCTGAGTAAAATTGCTTCTCCTATATCCCTAAATTCTTCGTCAATTTCTATAAAAGGTTTTTCTTTATATATATTTCCATAATTACTATTTGTATAACAATACAATCCTTGATATAATATAGTAAAAACTTTATTATCGTCTTTTAATATTTTATTAGTCATCTTAAAATGTAGACTAAGACAATCATCTAAATTTTTATCATTTATATGTACGCAATATCTTGGATAACAAGTAAATTTTAATTTCTTATAGGCTAAATTTCCTTTTACTATTCCTAAATTTCCATTTTCTGCAGTTATACATCTTTCATCTTGTAGATTAAGTATTATAGGACTATTAATTCCTTCTTTAAAACATGATTTTATTATTATTTGTATTCCAGCAAGGTAAACATAAGATATTTTATCTCGTTTTTCTTGTTTTAATTTTCCTAGGAATTCATTAATATTTCTTTTTGTTATAAGATTTAATTTTATTTTTCCTTGTGTATGTTTAATATCTATGACTTTTTCTATTTCATGATATTCGTTAATGACTAACTTCTTTCTTCTGAAGGCTGATCCTAAAATATTAAATAATTTATTTTCTCCTGGTGGTTTTAGACTTAATTCTGCTCTATTAATTTTTTTAAATTTTTCCCAATCAAATTTTCCTTTTAAGGCATATCCCTCTATTCCTTCGTATACTTCAGTTTCTAATTTTTCAGAATTTTCAATTTCCATGATTTTTAGGTATCTAATTCTTCAATTCTCCTAATTTCATTATTAAGAACTTTTTGTATTCTTTTTAAAGTTTTCATTTCTATAAGAATAGGCATTTTAACAAGATATCCTATGTCTTCGTCTAAAACTTCATCAAAATCTATTAAAAGAAAAGTAATTTTCTTTTCAAATTTTTTCTTTATTTTAAGACTATCGGAGTCTTTTATTTTATTAATCAAATTTCTTGATTTATTAACAAGATGTTGAATATAACTATCAGTATCTAAATATTCAGTAGAATTGTTAACGTACCATCCTATGCAAATTTCGTTATTATCTTCCATTCTCTACTGTCGTTAATTCCTCAAGATATAGGGCTCTGATACCAATTTTATGTGTGAACCTAAAATGCAAAAATGCAAAAATAAAATTATTAATCAATATCAAATTTTTTGGCTCAAGATCGGTGGAAAGAGTTGATGGTGAAGAAAAGTTAATTTTTATTACAAGGGGCAAACAATTTTATCGAATCCAAAATTAGAATTAAAGTTATGAGGACTAAAATAACTTATTTTGAAACCTTTTATATTAGGGGTATTTTAGGTAGTTTATATGTTTGAATAGTGAAATGGGTTAGTTTGGGGTTAGTTTGGAATTTTGACTTTGAATTTGGGTCATTTGCTTGTATTTCCCCTCCCCTATAGCACAAGCTCCACCTCAAACTCAACCACCTTCTACCAAAACTCTGATTGCTCTCAATACCACTGCCCAGATTAATGAAAAACTAACACCATCCACTTTTCCCCAATGGCATGCCCAATTTGAAGCTCTCCTAATTGGTTACAATCTCCTTGACTATGTCACTGGAGCACATCCGTGCCTCATTCTTGCTGGCTCATCCCCTTCAACCCTCCAAAAGATCCACTGGGTTCGCCAGGATAAACTCATTCTCAATGCTATCTAGGCCTCCACTTCAACCACCATCACCCCCTTATCTTCGCTGCCAAAACATCCCACCAAGCATGGCCAAAATTAAACACCATGTATGCTAGCAAGTCACAAACCAGAGCAATGCAACTTAAGGAGGAGCTTACCCTGATTCAAAGAGGAAATTGGACCATACCAGATTATCTCTACACTGTAATCGCCTTTGCACATGAAATCGCTCTCATAGACCACCCCATATCTGATGATGATCTTGTCCTCTACATCCTCAACGGTCTAGGTTCGACTTCCACGAGGTTGCTGCCCAATTCAAGCTCGGGAACATTCCATGGCGTTTGAAGAGCTCCACGACCTCCTCATTGACTACGAAAGCTACCATGCTACCTCGAAACCGTCACCCAACAAATGGTAACCACACACTAGACCCACCACTGCCCTGGTTCAAACATATCGGCTAGGCATCTTCAACGGAGAGGATCTTATATGTCGAATGGCTCCTTTCGCTCTTCTGGCCCAATCGCCACAATAGTGGCTCATCTCGTGACTATAGAGGGCTTCCTACTTCCATAGGCCGTTCCAATATGGGTAGCGTCGCTATCAGCCCAAGTGTCAATTTTGTGATCAACTGGACCACATTGCCAAAAATTGCTCGAGGCTGAACACTTCTGATGTCACCGTGAATTGTATATCCACTTCTCGAACTAAAGATAATAACTCTGCTACTTCTCACAATATCATGGGTGATCTGGAAAATTTTTCCATCCACTCTGAATGTGATTGTACTGATGACGTTAAGATTGGTGATGGATCAGGTTTGCTTGTCTCACATACTGGTTATATGGTACTTCACGTACCTACCAGCATCTTTCCTTTAGATAATACACTTTGTGTTCCAAATATATACAAAAAAATTGATCTTTGTTCATCATTTTACCTCACAAAATCATGTTTTTGTTGGATTTCACCCCTTCTATTTCCTTGTGAAGGATCAGATCACGATGGCGATCCAATTCAGAGGTATATGTGAAAATGGCGTTTACACACTCTCAGACTCACTGATGGACTTTTCTACAAAAATGGTTGCCTGCATGTATGATCCTATTCAAAGGTATATGTCACTACAACAAAAATCGGCTTTTGCAACACATAAAAGGTAACATTTGGTTATTAAATGTTGCTAAATGTGTTTATCGCAACATTCAAATAAATGAATGTTGCAATTGGTAAATATAATTGAGATTTTGCAACATTTTTTGAATGAATGTTGCAAATGTCACTTTTTGCAACGTTTATAGGGTGTTGTCAAGGGTTTTAGCTATTGCAAGGTTTATCTGACGTTGCTAAAAACTAAGCATATTGCAATGTTTAAAAATTGTTGTTAAAACTTGGATTTTAATATACTGCAACGTTTTAAAAACGTTAATAAAGGGTTAGGTTTAGGCAACGTTTATTAAACGTTGCCTAAACCTAACCCTTTAGCAACGTTTTTAAAACGTTGTGAATATGAATGTGTTAGACTACCTTTTCGCAACGTTTAAGAAGTGTTGTAAATATATACATTTTGCAACGTTTTTTAAACGTTGCCAATAAGTTTAATTAGGATAGCCTTTTGCAACATTTTTGAAATGTTGCAAAAATATCTTGGCCCATTTAAATTTAATCCATCATGTCTAAGCCCATAAACGTTACCCACAACCCGACCCACTTGGTAAAAACCAATCCAAGACCATAAATTAGCCCTAAACCCCAAATCTCTCGACCTCGCTTCCCTTGAAATCGCCCTCCCCTGAAATCGATTTCTGAAATCTTCAAATCCCAATTGATGTTAATCACAGTAAGATTTGCTTGATTTTCTTGGTAGGCGTCCAATTGATTTGGATGTTCTCAACCCCAGTAAGTGCCAAGTAATTTTCTCGTGTCGTGATTTCCTGCATTTCGCCTTCTTAACGCTGCTGATTTCTGCAGGATCCTCAAGGGTTTAGTATTTGTCGACTGGTTGCCCTGAGCGTATGCATCTTCAAGGACGTATTCACTGGTTGGATTTCCAGAGGCGAATCTGTGCAACTCGTTGCCCTCAAGTATTTTGCATTCACTTCATCTTGGAGCACGTGGTCTGATTTCCAGAGGAAAATCTTGCAAGTAAGTATTTTCATTCATTCTCATCCTCCCCTGCTTGGAGTACGTAGTCTGAAATGAAGCTCCTCATTTGTTTTGCTTTGCTGCTTGATTGTTGCATTCTCATCCTTTGAGCCGTTGTTGAATCAAGGCCTGATGTGGGTTCATCAAGAAACAACAAACTTGGATTAATAAGCATTTGTTGCCCAATGCTAACACATTTTCGCTCACCCCCAGAGACTCCTCTAAAAAATGGACCACCTATAATACTGTCCCTGCATCTCAATAATCCAAGCTGAGATATCACAGCTTCTGCATGATTGACCATTTCCTGTCCAGTTATACTATTAGGCAACCTTAAAAGTGCAGTATATACTAGTGTTTCTGCTACAGTCAAATGAGGATATAAGATAAAAGAAAAGAGTGCAGTTTATACTATATTAGGCAACCTAACATCCATTTCATGGTAGAAATAAATAAATTCTTAACTCACAAGTATAAATAAGTGATATATGAAAAAATACATTAGAAAAAATTTAATTACTTTTAAGTTTGGTCAAACATGTGGCATTTCATACTATTCAAATATGTCATTTATATTTAATCAATAAAAAATATTTTTTATATAATAAATTAATTTGATTATAAGTGAACTCTTTAAATTTAGTTATATGTGTGTGCGAAATAAAATACTTAATTTGGTAACGAGTTATTTGTGTATAATGAATAAGAATAAAATAAATATGTAAATTCTTAACTCACAAGTATAAATAATTGATATATGAAAAAATACATTAGAAAAAATTTAATTACTTTTAAGTTTAGTCAAATATGTGGCATTTCATACTGTTCAAATATGTCATTTATCTTTAATCAATAAAAATTATTTGTTATATAATAAACTAATTTGATTACAAGTGAACTCTTTAAACTTAGTTATATATGTGTGTGCGAAATAAAATACCTAATTTGGTAATGAGTTATTTGTGTATAATGAATATGAATAAAATAAATATGCAATTGTTGTAGAGTCTTAAACTAAATTTGAATAATTGAACGTTGGACTTGGGTTGGAAATAAAATTAGTTAGACTAAAATTAATTTTTGGGCTGAGCTAAAATTTTTATTCTTTTTTTATTTTTACCTATAATTTGGTCAAAGTCTTCTAGTTTTAACAAACCAATTTGCTTCTGGTTCCCAGCCCTGCCTCCCTCTCCATCCGCCTCTGAAATTGAGTATTATCGGTAGTACGATTATGAGCTTTGAAAATTTCCAGCCGTAAAGGTATCATAGTTTCTAAAATAAAATGCACATGGTTTTTGATAACACATCGCCCTAAAGCCGGTTGACGAATTACATTTTCAATGCAAATAACACCCATTTCACCTCCTTAAATTTCATTGCTAGACCACCAAAAAATGATCAATAATACAAAAAATAAACTTGTAATGATTGGCAAATTCTTTTATAAAACCCCACGTAAATACCATATATTTTCAACACAAAACCATCAACTGCATTCATTGTTGTAAGGACAATGAAATGGACCAAAAAACTATAAATTTTAGAGACCATAATGTTTGAACATGTGGAAAATGCAACTCTATCATATTTCCCTCAACCGCTTCAGGGGACTTCTCCGTCCAAATCAAATATGCCATTAAACCAAATTAAGGACGCCCTTCTCCCATTCCTTCATACTCGCCTTGAGATGTTTGGCGGCTTCACTCCCACTTTTGATACCCTCGCTTTCTTTCAGGGCGTCCATGACTTCTTTCATTTTGGAAAGTCTAGGGAGATCAGAATTTGCTATTTGAAGATCTTCTGAAACCTGGGAAACAAGCCCTTGTTTGAGCTCCATCAAAAATGCATTTTGAATAGCAATATTTTGGAGGATGTGTGTGGTTAAAAAATAAGAAAATTTTGGATTGTAATATTTTTTTTTTGAAGAATGTATTGTTGAAAATAAGAAAGATAAAAATGTATTTTTGGAGAATGAAAGCCAAACAAGGGCTTAGAGTCATAAATTCTGTGTTAGACCACCACAACATCACTAATAAGACTGTGAATTCAAAAAAATATCATGTATTGAACATCATATTTTTCAAAAAATTAAGTATCGTGAATATCATGCCATGTACATTTCAATTATACCTCTAAAACATGCACAATATATTTTTAAGATAAGGACATCGATCGTACACAACAATGGCACTTGAAATCAAGAAAACAAAATCCCCTTTTCAAAAGGCAGAAAACAACGGGGATGAAATATGCAATCTAAGTGTAAAACTCTAGTGGTCGCCGATGTAGTGAAAGAAAGCTTGTTAGAGTTGAGTCTTGAGCATTGGCTGTAGTTTTTTGAAATGGACCCTCGATTGTAGAATGGAAAGAGAGAAGTAATGTTTTGAATTTGGGCTGAGGGCTTAACGTTAATGTTATAATGCCATTTTTACTTGAGAATTCGACATGTAGAGATCAAATGCCAATAATCAGCAACTAAAACATACAATAACAAAATAAATGTGCAAGAAACTGAAAAAATGGTAAAGAACACGAGAGATTTTCACCCTGAGGCAAGAGGTTCGGAATAAATCCTAATCCCCTTTTGAGCTTACACCAACCGGAAAAAATCACTATATTAACCAAGGATCAAAGTCCGATCATCGTTACAACTAGCACTCAGTGAAGAATCACACAAGAATCATGACAAAAGTTTCAAACCCTCTTGAATCGCACAAAAGAATCTACACAAGGATATACAATAGGCTCACTACAAATCACTCAAGAATTATACAGCCACTATACTATCAAAGATTACAAGAGATCTCAATTTAGAGTGCAAAATAGAAGAACAGAGCAAGAGAGATCAGAGAGATCTAGAGACTGAAAAGTCGAGAGAATGAGAGATGGATGGTCCAAAAGTCCAACCCTAGCCTTTAAGAGAAGTCTCCGGAAGAGTTACCATCCAACGGCTGCTGGGGCGACACTTGGTGACATCTCCACCTTCCAGAGGTAAGAAAAATGCATCCAGCTAAAGAATAAACCAGAAACACGCTTTCCATTAAAGCAGTCCAGCCCAACAATAAAAGCTAGTTTCAGCCCAATTTATCAGTCAAGGCCCACCATCATTGTGCCATATTCTTTACAATCTCCATGGTACAATGATCAAGGTTCATCTATAGTGATTTCTCCATTATGGCATCATTTGCTCTTATTACCTAATACACAAATAAGCAAGTATCAATGTTTAGCAGCTTTAAACAGTCCAAAAACTTATTTAAAGGCAGCACTTTAGTTCCAACATCAGTAGGATTAAAATGAGTAGAGATTTTCTCAAGTTTCACAACACCTTGTGAGATAACACCTCTAATGAAATGAAATTTGGCATCAACATGTGTTAGATCTATTATGCAAAACATGATTCCTACTCAAATATATGGCAGATTGGCTATTAGAAAATAAAACAACATCTTTAACAAAACCAAACTCATTTAACAGTCCCTTCAACCAAATACCTTTTTTTATAGCATCAGTTGCAGCAATATATTCAGCCCCAGTTAAAGATAATGCAACAATTTTCTGTAATAGAGATTTCCAACTAATACAAGAATTACATAAAGTATACACATAAGCAGAAGTAGACTTTCTATTATCCCTATCACTTGCGTAGTCAGAATCAGTGTAACCCCTCAAGATAACACCATCAGATTGCTTCCTGTAATGAATCCCCAAGTCACAAGTTCCCTTAATGTATCTAAGAAGCCATTTCATCGCTTCCCAATGAGTTTAACCAGGATTTGACATAAATCTACTCAACACACTTATAGAGAAAGCCAAATTAGGTCTAGAACAAACCATAAGATACATAACAGACCCAACTACATTAGAATAAGACACTTTTGCCATTCTTTTGAACTTAGTTTCAGATTTGGGAGATTGATCACTTGAAAGTGTAAAGTGATTTGCTAAAGGTAAGCTCACACTTTTAGCAGCACTCATAGAAAATTTTTCCAACAATTTCAAAACATAGGTTTTTTTTTTACTTAGATTAAGTATGTCTTCCCTTCTATTTCTTTTAATTTCAATACCAAAAATCTTTCTAACAGGACCTAAGTCCTTCATTTTAAATTCAGATTTCAGTTTGTACTTAATTAACTCTATTTCTTTTATGTCATGACTAGCTAAGAGCATGTCATCAACATAAAGAAGAAGTAGAGTGAATATTCACCACCATTTCCTTTACAACAAAGACAAGTATCAAAATTACTTCTTTTAAAACCAAGTCCAAGCACAAAAGTATCAAATCTCTTGTATCATTGTTTTGGAGCTTGTTTTAAACCATATAAGTATTTTTTAAGAAGGCATACAAGGTCAGAATCTTTATTCATTTCAAAATCTTTTGGTTGTTCCATGAAAATAGTTTCTTCAAGATCTCCATTTAAAAAGGTAGTTTTGACATCCAATTGATCCAATTCCCAATCAAACTGAGCCGTTAAGGATAATATCACTCTAACAATTGTAAATTTTACAACTGGAGAAAATATTTCATTAAAATATATTCCCTCCTTTTGAGTGAAGCCCTTAGCCACTAGTCTAGCCTTGTATCTAATGTCATTCTCACTTTGTTCCCCCCTTTTTATCTTAAAGATCCATTTACAATCCACAAAACTTTTTCCCTTAAGTCTATTGGTTAACACCCATGTTTTATTCTTCTTAAGAGATTCCATCTAATCTTGCATTACCTCAAGCCAATGCTTGGAATCTTTGCTACTAATAGCCTCATCATATGACACAAGTTCATTTTCAATAAAACCTTGAACAGTAAGCAAAGATACTTCATCATCAAACCTCACAGGTAGTCTAACCTGTCTCTTTTTCCTATCTCGAGCTAATTGATAATCACCTAAGGTCTGATTTGTCTCTAAATTAGTATCAAACTGTTCAGCCTCATCAATTCTATATAGTTCAACTTCAACCTCTCCAGTCTGAATATTAGATGATTGATTATCATCCTCAACATGCTCCACCTCAATTTCAGTCTCTCTTTCTATGTTATCAGTCTAATTTAAAGGACCAGAACTACTATCAGATTTCAAACAAGGTAAATCATTCTCATTGAACACCTCATTCTTACTTATGATGATTTTATATCCTTTGGTTTCTCTCACCCATAGCCTATACTCGTTTACCCCTTCACCATAAACCAAGAAGACACACTTAAGAGCCCTAGGGTCCAGTTTCCCTTTAGATTGATGTGCAAAGGCTGCACACCCAAACACTCTTAAATTGCTATGGTCAACAGGTTTACCATTCCACACTTCTTCAGGGGTCTTAAAATGTATAGCATTAGTAGGACTTCTATTAATAAGATAACTGGTAGTTTTTGCAGCTTCCCCTCAAAATACTTTGGGAAGACCAGAACTTAATAACATGCATCTGACTTTTTAAGTAAAGTTCTATTCATTCTTTCAGCCAATCCATTTTGATGTGGAGTGTGTGCAACAGTTCTGTATCTCAATATACCATGCAATTTACACAAATCATCAAACTCATAATTGTAAAATTCAAGTCCATTATCAGTTCTTAATACTTTTACCCTTTTATCTGTCTGATTTTCAATCAAATTTTTCCAATCTTTAAAGGCATTGAAAAGTATCAGATTTAGATTTCAACAGAAATATCCAATTTTTTCTAGAAAAATCATCAATGATTAACAAAATATATTTAAAACCAGTATGAGTAGGCAATTAGCTGGTCCCCAAAGATCAGCATGTAAGTATTCAAGAATAGACACAGATTTATACATTCCACGCAAAAATGGTAATCTATTATGCTTTCCTAATATGCAATGGTCACAAAAACTGAATTTTTCAATGTTATCCTTTCCATATGCACCTTGTTTTTTCAAAATCTGTAGCTCTTTATCACTAATATAACACAATCTTTTGTGCCATATTTGTGACTTATCATTAGAAACGGAAATTGCTGCTGAAGTGGAGTCAAAAATGTTTTGAGCTTGCAAAATATAAAGTTCATGTCTCTTGGGAGCTTTCACAATCAAGTGTGAATTCCTCAAGATTTTAATGTATCCCGCATTAATCATAATGTCATAGTTTATGTCATCTAACACACCTAAAGAAATCAGATTTTAATGAGGAAAAGAGTGACATTTTCAACGGTAAAAGAAAAAGGAAATCCAATTATTCTCATCATTATATCAAGATGTTGGTTCAAAGTTGGATGTAGACATGAGGAGAATCCAACAACTTAAGCTATATTCATAACATATCTCAATTATTGCCCCTCTTCTAACTCTTATCTCAGTAAAATAAGAAAGAAAAGGAAGTTCGATGGTGTCTCTTTCTATCTTTTAATCCAGTTTTATAACTTCCAAAGAAACACGTTAATTAAAAATAATAATTCTTATTTTCTCAAAGCAAAAAAAAAAACAAACTTACTTGCAGATTTAGTGATGACAACATATGGTTAGCTAGAAAACTGTCACTAACCCATAAAAAATATTGAAAAAATTAAAAAGTCTGTGGATCACCTTTAAATTAATGATGAAAGATGTTCTGTAAATATTAATAAAAAAATTAGAAGAAAAACAAATATAATAAAATTATCGAAAAGCTTAGGACAGTGAAAATGTTCATGAAAACAAATAAACAATTGTATATATTTATCTAAAACCTCTATAAAAAATTACATTTTCTGTAGAAAAGATTGATTACCTGTATAAATCAGCAAAAGAGTAGCCTTTCAATAACCAATGTAGTCAAAAACCAGCAAAAACACATATAGGGAAAGAGAGAACAAATTAAAATCTGTATTTTAAATGGATTAGCTTAGTTAGATTGTTTATATCAGTATTCTGCTTGTTATTTGAAATCTGTATTTAATCTGGTATAGTATTGCTGGATAAAATGCAACAACTTCATTTTGTATACTTATGTTGGACATGAAATGAAGCTTAGTGGTGGTATCTCTCTCTCAAAGTTGGTGTTCCTTGGCAGTTTGCCTAGTTATTATAGACTGGACAATTTTATGTTGCACTTCTGAAATTCACTATTTGCAATTTTGGAATTGGCTGGACATGGTAGATTTTACATTTTGAGTTTTAAAAATTGTTCCTGTTGTTTATGTGATTTGCAAGTAATGTTGTTTACATTACTTGTTCCTGTTGTGCCTTGTTTGGAGAAAGAAAAGAAGGCTAGTAAACTGTTTGGAGAAGTATTAATGGCAAAGATTGTATGGTGGCAGAGGCAGATTAATCCAAGATGAACTGGCTTGAGAAATGTAAAGCTTGATCTGTGTATCTTTAAATTCTCTTTTTAAATGTGTATTGATCATATGGTTACAAATGTAATATATTCATATAGTTACATTTTGTATATCCCAGGCAAATGTGAAGCTTGATCTTGTTTTGATTTCCTTGGGATATACTCTGTTATGATCTCAGACAGCGATTACACCGAATTTGAGAACTTCTCAAAGTGGTTGGGCGCCTCCCAGTGAGTTATCTCTGTTTGAAGTCTCTTAGAAACTGTTTTGTTATCTTTTATTTGTGTTTTACTGTTTTCTCTTGTTTTGTTCGGATTTTAAGACAATGAAAGTTATCATATTGGAGGGGAATTACTGCAATAACGGCTCTTCATTTAAGTTCTCGGGTTCCCCCTTCTCTATAATTTTGTGTCTTAGTTTATGGCTAGTTTGAGAAATTTTAGTGCAGACATGTTAAAGGATTTATATATTATCTTATTCATGAACTAATGTTTGCTAGCACTTAGCATTTACGCGATTCATTTTTGATTGTTTTACCTAAATGATGTGATGTCTAACATCCTTTGCATTTTTTGGTTTGTTCTGCTTCTCGACTGTGGCATGTTTATCTGCGGGTTAATTACCCCAATAGTCACTGAACTTTAAAAACTACGTGATTAGTCACTGAACTTTCAAAAATCCAACTCCATCCATCACCGAACTTTAACAATCACCCCATTAGTCACTGAATTTTGTAAAAAATTTCTACGGGGTCACTGAACTTCGCAAAAAGTTTCCCAGGTGGTCACTGGATTCAGTGACCATTTGAGAAAGTTTTTGCAAAGTTCGGTGACTAATGGGGTGATTGTTAAAGTTCAGTGATGGATGAGGTTGCAGTTCAAAAGTTCAGTGACTAACCACGTAGTTTTTAAAGTTCAGTGACTTGGTAGACACTTTCGGTAAAGTTCAGTGACTATTGAGGTAATTAACCCTTTATCTGCTTATACCTATCTTTCTGTGTTGCTAGAATGCATTGAACTGGATAGTTGATAGGCTTGCTAAAACTTGTTTGTGTTACCTTAACAATCAAAACGCTATTTCTTAATGGTAACTTGTGGAATGAAATGTTTATTAGTGTTGAGTGAAACATTGATCATTCTATTACTATGAAATAAATCTGTGTACACGACTTGTCAATCATAGTGCGATCAATGGAAAGTGTTTTAGTGCTACTTCTAATTTCTTTTACTTTTTGATCAATGGAAAGCGTTTTAGTGCTACTTCTAATTTCTTGTACTTTTTCTTTGGCATGGTATATTGTGGTCCTTTTGTAGTATGCTAAATGATGATTATAATGATGCAGGTAGCAAGCCTATATAGGAAAGGTTGGAGATCTTTTTTTGATTGTGGAAGAATTTTGCGGATGGTGTTATCATTTTGAAGTTCTTGTTCACTACGCAGTTGATGTATGATATGAAATTTTTAATTACTCTTCTTTATTGGATAGACTTTAAACATTTCATATGTAGTTCTATGCAACAAATTAAGGTGAAATCAATGCGAGCTATTGCTTTAGTTTTCTATTGTCTCGTTATTATGTGCTCTACCAGGGATTAATAAATTTGGCCATTATTATTATTTTTTAGAGTAGATGACTACCAATGTTTATTATTATTTTTCTTGTACAATATTGTTTACTAAATTTGCGTATTTTACTATAAAAATGTGTTTAACACATGTTATAATATAAAAATAAAGAAATGACGATTGCGGGAAAAAAAAAAAAAGAGAGAGAGAGAGAGAGACATTTAGCAATGTTAAAAATTTTTGTAAAAAGGCGTGTTCATTTATAAATTGATTGACAACATTAATAAAATGTTGCAAAAGAGGAATGGCAACATTTAAAAAATGTTGCAGAAGAGTAACGACGACAATTAAAAAATGTTGCAAAAAGTCCAGAATGAAAGCATTTGCAACATTTAAAAAACGTTGCGGAAAGTCATTTGCAACGTTTTATAAACATTGCAGAAGAGTAACGATGACAATTAAAAAACATTGCAAAAAGTCCAGAATGAAAGCATTTGCAACATTTAAAAAACGTTGCGGAAAGTCATTGCAACGTTTAAAAAACGTTGCAAAAACTTTTATTTTGCAACGTTTAAGAAACGTTGCAAATGACTTTCCGCAATGTTTTTTAAACGTTGCAAATGACTTTCCGCAACGGTTTTATATTGCTTTTGTAACGTTGTATAAATGTTGTCGTATCTTTGTGGTCTATGGCAACACTGAAGCCCGTAACACATGCAAAAACGTTGCAAAAAGGTTTTAGCAATGTTTTTCAAACGTTGTGAAAGCCGATTTTTGTTGTAGTGTGTGAAAATGGCATTTACACACTCCTAGACTCACTGATGGACTTTTCTAAAAAAATGGTTGCCTCTATGCATTAGCAAACCTCGAATGAGGGGTGGCACAAGCTTCTTGGACATCCCTATCTTAAAGTTGTTCACAACCTAGTTCATAATTTTTCTCTTCCAATAACAAAAGAGCGAATGCCTCTTCTATGTACTTCCTGCTCAATCAATAAAGCACATAAACAACTATTTCGTTCCACTAGTCTTAAAAGCAATGTTTTGCTTGACCTTATTTATATTGATGTATGGGACCCCTCTCATTCTATTGGCCTTGATGGTTACATATACTATTTAATTTTGGTTGTTCACTTCAACAAATATGCGTGGTCTTACCCTATGGCTACTAAATCTAGTTTGAGTAGCATATTTCCCCAATTAAAAAATCTAGTCGAAACTTGATTTCAAACTAAAATAAAGATTCATTGCTCGAATAATGGTTGTGAATTCCTAGCTCTAAAACAATCTCTCTCAATTCATGGAATTAGTCACTATAACACCACTCCCCATACACTACAGCTAAATGGGAAATCTGAACGGCGTAACCGACATTTAGTCGAACCAAGTCTCACCTTTCTACATGATGCCTCCTTACCCATATCCTATTGGCCTTATGTCCTCCATACTGCTACCTATCTCATAAGTCGACAACCCACACCATTGTTAGCAAATAAGTCTCCTTATGAACTCTTATTTGGTCAGCTCCCAAATTATCTCAAACCAAAAAAACTTGTCCGTCTATGCTTTCCACTAACAAAGCCCTACAATATCCACAAGCTTCAGCCCAAATCCACGCCATGTATTTTCCTTGGCTATTCTCAAACTCAAAATGCATATAAGTGTTTGGACTTAAAAACAACAGGTTGTACATATCCAGACGTTTTATTTGATGAGAACCAAACCCTGCTCCACATTTTTACCAAACAACACATCTGCCTCCTTTCATTGCAGGCCACTTTGCACATGCCATCGCCTCATTCGCTAAACCAGTGGCTCCGAACTACTTCTGTCAATTCCGCATCACCTCCACGTAAACCTTATGTTCTTCACCTCCTCTAATTTGAGTCAAGTTAGTCCTCATAATACCTGTCGTGACTTACTTGCCGAGTCACTTCACGAATCCAACTCGCCCTATACTAGTTCGACCTCACCAATTTATGTGAACCCACTACCCTAGCTATCTCTTTTGCTCCCACCGAGCCGCTCCCTGACCAACCTCAGAGAACCCACCTAATGACCACTACTCATGGAAATGATCAAACCACATTTTATTTGAAGTAACATGAAAAGAAGCACCGGAGTAAAAAATCCACTCATGCATATGGTAGTTCATAAACAAGCTTATTTTAGCTGGTTCGGTGTTTAAGAGCATGTAAACCTCATCAGGTTCATCTCTAGGGACAACAACATTTGCCTCACTGAGTTCTCCACCCCTCTGGTCTCCCAGCTTGTTTTTCTCTTTATAGCACTCACTAATGATTATAGCACTCACTAATGAAATGTCATAGTTTCCCACAACCATAACATTTCATCCTCTTTGCATTTTCTTGTGATTTGGATCTACCTCTACCTTTCTTTTTGCCACCTTCATTTTGCCCATCACCACTCCTAAAATTAGATATACCCCTCTTTTGTTGAATCTCTCCTGTTTTTCTCTCGTTCCTTTTAGCTTTTGTCCCCCTTTCATTACTTTTAAGGGAATCAACTACCACGTCAGGTGTGTCTCCTTCACATATTTGATAGCATTCTTGAATTATTTATAAATATCAAGAATAGAATTCAAAAGGATAATAGCCTTATATTCGTCAGATATTTTATACTACAATTGGTAATATCTTACACAAGTTTATTGAAAATGTCAAGATTTTCATCCAACTTTTTTTTTGAAAGATCAATTTTGAAATTGAAGAAACTTTCGAGTAAGAAAAGTTTGTTTGAAGTGGATTAAGTCAAGTAAAGTTCTTCTAATCTTTTCCAACATTTTTTTAGCAGAATCATGTTTATCAACTTTTTGCAAAGCGGAATCAATTAGAGGTGTATGTAAATTCATCGAATACATTTTTCTTATCCTCAGTCACAGTAGTAGAAAATGAGTTATCAATTGCTTTTGAAACTTTTTCGTTGTACTAAAATTCTTTTCATCTTTTGTTGTTATATTGAAAAATCACATTATCCATTAAAGACATTCAAGTCAAAATGGTGCACAGTCATTTTAACAAATAAGACAAATTGCACGTAATCACCTTCAAGAAAATAATCACAAAGAAATATATCCTGAAGATCTTAGATATATGTCGATCTGAATTTTCAGGAATTCGTGAGACTCAAGATCTCAAATCAAGGAAAATTTTGAGCAAGTCAAGGTGACAAATTTAATAAATATTCAAATTGGCAACAAGTACCAAAATATGCAACAATTATCAAAAGCAATCCAAATCACATTAATATCACAAGTATAGGCAAATAACCTCATTTCTAGCAGCAAGCAATGGTTACCACTCATGGTAACCCCAAACCTATTGGCCAACTCATACTTTAGCTTGCTATTGCAGCAAATTAAAAGCTTTCAACCAATTTACCAGAGCATGCCTATCTATGTTCCATAATTATGAGATATACGAAGTTTTAATTTAAGGATCCAAGTCATTATTGCAAAATTAGTAGATCCACGCTTCCATTGCATCACGTACGCACGTTTGATTTAATAGCAATTAATTTCAAGGACAAAGATCCAATCTTTTATGTCACATGAGCTACAACGAGGTTTTAATACCACTTCGTAGAGAAAAGATTAACACCTATTAATCAATACAAACACAAGAAGTTAGATCTAATCAATGGGTGTAATAAAATTAGTGCAACTATAACCAAAACAATACTCTCCTATCATGGTTGAATGAATTGGCACAATAAAGTTAGGGACCCAAAATCACATAGATGCACTGTTAGATATTTATACAATAAATATAATATGTGAAAGAAATAACTAAGTGAGATGAAGTGCCAAATTGGTGAAAAATGTGGAATTGTGTGGAAGGTCGGGGGTTCGAGTCACACCTCACGCATTATATTAAAAGTCTTTGATTGAGGCCTTGGGCTTAATTGATTTTAATAATAAATTATTATTTTTTAATCATTTTGGGAATTATTTAATATGTCAACTAGCCAGTAAAATATGACAGTTTTTAACTGTTCAGTATTAACAACCCATTACCATTGGCCATAAAAATTACAAATAAATACTGGATTATGGTAGAGGCAGTTATGTCATTTTTCTGCCTATATAAACACATATATGGGCATTAGAAATATATAACAAAAACGAAATTGTATTTTCATATTCAGAAAAAATATTATACTTTATTTTACATATTTTCTGGAGTACACATGAGAATCATGAAAATAATTTGTGATTGCTGTACAATTGGTTCATTTGATCGTTGTATCTTGGAGGTGATTGTTCACAGAGGTCGCAACAGTTATCGATGGGCAATTTCGCTTTAGGACATTGTGCTGTCACGAGACTCGATCAGTCGATAAGTTTTTATTTCTACACTTTACTGTATTACAACTAGTAATATTTCTAACAATCTAAAGCGAAATTATACGTTTTTTAGTTGCAATGTCTGCAGTAGATATATATGTTCCTAAGTATTCTGAAAAGTTTGAATTATTTGATTGAAAGAATTTTAAAAGATGGCAAATGAAGTTGCGATTTTATTTGACAACTCTTAAAGTTGTTGAAGCTATTAAATCTGATAAACCCGTTTCTGAAATTGCTGATAAGCTCACTGAAGATGCTAGAACTAAGAAATTTGCTGTGGGAAAATTTCTAGATTTTAAATGGATGACATTAGAACGATGGTCAGTCAAGTTGAAGAATTACAGAATATAATTCACGAAATTATTGTTGAGGGATATAAAATCTGTGAGAGTTTTCAAGTGTCTGCTATAATTAAAAATTACCACCTTTTTGGAAAGAGTATAAGCACAGTTTGAAGCATAAAAGAAAAGAAATGTCATTAGAGGATTGGATTATCAGAATTAGGATTGATGAGGATAATAAAATGGCAGAACGTAAAGAAAGACCAGATTTGGGTACAAATGCCAGTCTTATTGAAGGAAGTTCTGGTAGTAAGAAAACTGTTGAGAATTTTACCAATAATCAGAACTTTAAAGGCAGAATCAAGGAGAAGTAATTCATAGCAAAGAACAATCGGTCTAAGACCTAATTTAAAAATAAAATTGTTGGTGGCTGTTTTGTTTGTGGTAAATCAGGTCACTTTGCAAAGGATTGTCGAAATAGGAAAGAAAAAACTGTGAAACATCAAGCACATGTAGTAGAAGATGGGAATTTCTCTACTATGGTCACAAAGTTAATCTAGTAAGCAACATGACAGATTGGTGGGTAGATTCTGGAGCTAACAAACATATTTGCTGCACGAGAGGTGCATTTTCTTTATTCACTCCTGTTAGTGATGGAGAATGTTTGTTCATGGGAAATGCTTCCTCCTCCAAAATTGAGGGGAAAGGAACTGTGACACTTAGATTTACTTCTGGAAATATCCTTAGTTTGAAGGATGTCCTTTATGTACCTGATATTAGGAAAAATCTAGTGCCTGGATATATTTTAGTCAAAAAGGGATTTAAAATTGTATTTGACAGTTGTCAAGTTGTACTGTCTAAAGGTGGTACTTTTGTTGGGAAAGGATCTGCAGATGAGAGTCTATTTAAACTAAATGTTTCTGTGATTAATAATAAAGTTTCTGCTTCTTCTGTTTACTTGCTTGATTATTATGATTTATAACATGCTAGACTTGGACATGTTAACATTAATTCTATTAAAAATTAATTCCCAAAACTGATAAGTTTCCAAATACAAAATGTGAAACGTGTGTTGAATCTAAGTATGCTAGAAAACCATTTCCACATGTTGATAGAACTACATTAGTTTTAAGTTTAATACATTCTGATTTATGTGATTTAAAAGGATATGTTACTCGTTGTGGAAATAAATATTTTTTTAACTTTGATTGACGATTACTCTCGATATTGTTACATTTATCTTCTTAAGAGTAAGGATGGAAGTTATTCAAAATTTATTTCATATAAAATTGAAGTAGAGTTAAAATTTTAAGGTCTGATAAGGGAGGAGAATATACAGGTGAGTTTGATCAATTTTGTGTTGATAACGGTATTATTCATGAGACAACTCCACCTTATTTTTCCCAATATAATGGTGTGACTGAAAGGAAAAATAGAACTATAAAAGATATGGTTATTTCAATGCTAAACTCTTCTAGATTACCTTTTAACATGTGAGGGGAAGCCCTTCTTACTGCGTGTTATATTCTTAACAGAATTCCTAGTGAGAAAAACGATAAATCCCCTTATGAATTGTGGAAAGGTAGAATACCTTCATATAAATATCTTAAAGTGTGGGGGTGCCTAACTAAGGCCTCTATTCCAGCACCTAAGAGAACTAAACTTGGTCCAAAAACTGTTGATTGTGTTTTCATATGCTATGCTCTTCACAATAATGCCTATAGATTTTTAGTCATTGACTCTAAAAATCTTTTGATTAAAAAGAACACAATTTTTGAAAACTAGATATGCATAATTTTTTGAAAATAGATTTCCTTTTAAAGAAAATTCTGCAGGACCAAGTAGCTCTCTTAGTGTTCCTCCTAGAGTTAGAAAGGAGTCTACCGTATTAGAAGAAGCTGAAATTAGGAGAAGCAAAAGACCTAGGACTAATACTTCTTTTGGTCATGACTTTCTTACCTACTTAGTAGAGGATGATCTTAGTACCTTTGATGAAGCTATATCTTCACCAGATTCTATATTTTGGAAGGAAGCTATAAATAGTGAATATGATTCCATTATGTCTAATAATACTTGGGAATTAGTAGACTTTCCTCGATGATGTAAAACCATTGGGTGTAGATGGAGATTTAAGAAAAAACTTAAACCTGATAGTTCGATCGATAAGTTTAAAGCAAGACTTGTAGTTAAAGGTTATAAGCAAAAAGAAGGAGTTGACTTTTTTGATACATATTCACCTGTTACTAGGATTACCTCTATTAGGATGTTAATTGCGATTGCTTCATTGTATAATCTTATTATACATCAAATGGATGTCAAGACTGCCTTTTTATATGGAGATTTATAAGAAAAGATTTATATGGACCAATCTAAGGGATTTGTGGTAGAAGGACTTGATGATAAAGTATGTAAACTTAAAAAATCCTTTTATGGCCTTAAACAAGCCCCTAAGCAATGACATGAAAAATTTGATACAATTTTGAAATCTAATGTTTATGTGATAAATGAAGCTGATAAATGCATATATAGCAAATTTGATTATAATTATGGTGTGATAATTTGCTTATATGTTGATGATATGCTGATAATGAGAATTAGTTTAGATGTGATTAATAAGACTAAACAGTTTCTAAAAAAGCACTTTGAAATGAAAGATTTGGGTGTTGATGATGTTATTCTAGGAATTAAAATAATAACACATTCTGAAAGAATTACTTTAACCCAATCACATTATGCAGAAAAAGTGCTTAAGAAGTTTAACCAATACTATTGTATTCCCGCTAAAACACCTTATGATGCAAGCCGTCATTTAAGAAAACATTCAGGTCCTAGTGTTTTTGCTTTAGAATATGCTAGAGTGATCAGTAGTCTCATGCATCTCATGAACTGTACCAGACTTGATATAGCATATGCCGTCGGTAGACTTAGTAGGTATACTAGTAATCTTAATAGTGAACATTGGGATGCTCTCATTCGAGTCTTGAGGTATTTGAGATACACTCTAGACTGAGGAATACATTATATTAAATTTCTTGCTGTACTTGAGAGATATTGTGATGCTAATTGGATTTCCTATACCAATTAAAGTAAATATACAAGTGGATATGTATTTACATTAGTAGGTGGTGCTATATCTTGGAAATCCACTAAGCAAATCTGCATTGTGAGATCTACTATGGAATCAGAGTTCATAGCTTTGGATATGGAAGGTGAAGAGGCTGAATGGTTAAGGAATTTTCTTATGGATGTTCATTTGTGGTCCAAACCACTTCCAGCTATCTATGTACATTGTAACAGTCAATCAGCTATTTCAAAAGCTCAAAATTCATCCTACAATGGAAAGTCTAGACATATTGTAGGAGGCACAATACTGTGCATCAGCTTCTTAAGGATGAGGTTATAGCTATTGACTATGTGAACTCAAGTGATAATATTGCTGACCCATTAACCAAAGGATTAGCTAGAGAGCTAATTCAGAAAACATCGAGGGGGATGGGGCTAAACCCAACCTTGCAATTAGAGATCTCATGGACAAGGTTCAATGGGATAACAAAGTTGTTGGAGTGGTTTGTAGGGGTATTATATTGAATTTATTTCAAATCCTTTTCTATGATGAGTAGTACCAACTGTATTGATTAGAGAATAAGCAAATGCTCTTAATGTTTACTATATCTAATATTCAATGGGCTGTTTAGATACAGTGCACCCTTGATAGAAGCACCTATTTGAGTGTGGAAGTGGGGTCGCTTCCTATGAGAATTGAGGTTAATTCTCTATAGCATTCAAAGAAATCGGGAAAGTTCACGGTCGAAATGAACACAACGGTGAGAACTCAATGATTGTTTTAGAAGTCATGTGTGTCTGTTCTATTGTCTCAATGTACAATCATAATTGTGGAGTTCAAGACATAGTTCACTCTACAGTTAGCAAACTCGATAGAATATACAAATCCAAAGTTCAAGTCGATAGACACCTAAGCCTGCGTGATTTCTACCGTACTCCAGAATTGTATTTATATTTATCTTATTTCTTTCATGTGGGGGATTGTTAGATATTTATACAATAAATATAATATGTGAAAGAAATAACTAATTCAGATGAAGTGCCCAATTGGTAAAAAGTGTGGAATTGTGTGGGAGGTCAGAAGTTCGAGTCACACTTCACGCATTATTATTTTTTAATCATTTTCGAAATTATTTAATGGGTCAACTAGCCAGTAAAATATGACAGTTTTTAACTGTCCAATATTAACAACACATTACCACTGGCCATAAAAATTACAAATAAATACTGAATCACGGTGGAGGCAATTATGTCATTTTTCTGCCTATATAAATACACATCTGAGCATTAGAAATATAAAACAAAAACGAAATTGTATTTTCATATTCAGAAAAAATATTATACTTTATTTTACATATTTTCTGGAGTACACTTGAGAGTTCTGTAAATCATTTGTAATTGCTGCACAATTGGTTTATTTGATCGTTGTATCCTTGAGGTGATTGTCCACAGATGTCGCAACAATTATCGACGGACAATTTCGCTTTAGGATATCGTGCTGTCACGAGACTCGATCAGTCGATAAGTTTTTATTTCTGCACTTTACTGTATTGCAACTAGTAATATTTCTAACATGCACCACACAAATTGGACCGATAGAATCACCAATAGACCACGAAGAGATCATCACAACCACGATGAATCAGCCAAGGAAATTGACTTCGAATAGGGGCTCAAAACTAAGGTCGAAGATTGTCGAAACAGGGGCAGAAGAGATTCCCAAACGTTGGTAGTATTGCCGGCAATAGGCGGTAAACAAGTGGTTTCACAAAGGAGTTGAGAAGCAGTCGGAAGCACAGAGCAATGAAGGGAGCAGCCGGAAGTTCTCACAAAGAAAGGGGCAGCCGGGAGTCACATGAAGGAAAGGAGGCTGCCAAGTATAATAATACTCTCTTAAGTCCAAAGTCAAGACAATTACTAGTTTAGGAAGTGGGTCGGGCCCGTAGGTGATTCTAGGTCATTCTTTGATTCATGGGCTACCAGTATAATTTTAGGATCCTTTAAATATTGTACTCAATAGAGGGCTTAAAGCCTTGAGTAATATCTGTCCCGACTTTACATCATTATCATCTCGAGATTTATTTGGTATCAATATATAATACCCAACAACTATTGGCTGTCCTCTTCCTTGGTACAAACCGAGCCTCCTTTTAGAGGCTTATTCTTCATCCTTTGTGGTGCCTCTTGTGGATTGTTTTGGATTCGGTTTTTAGTTCAATTTATGGTGTTGCCTTTATGGAGACGGCTATGAATTGAGCCCCTAGTCACACCACCAAAACGGAACTTGATTGGAGTTTTCAACTGCTTATTTAGAGTGTGTTTGGTAGGGATTTTTGGAGGAAGAATTGATTTTTGAATAGTGATATGATGGGAAATGTGTGGTTGAAAGAGAAGAAAAAAGTATTGATGTGATGGAAAATATTATTTTATTAAAGAATGTGTGGTTGAAAATGAAAATTGATTTACTGTAGAAAATGAAAATCTATACCAAATTTACTTGCTTCAATTTCACGTGTTTGTTTTCAATTATTATTGTTTTTAGCCAGTGTTGAGTGAAGTATTCTGTGCACATAATCTGAAATTCAATAGTGTCGTCAGATTTAGGATTACTCATTTAGATTTTTAGAATCAACTATTATTATAAAAATATAAGCCAAATAATTAATTCAGTGATGCAATTCTTTTAGATTACAGCAACTTCAATTCAACTATAAAGAAAGTTTGAGGGGAAGAAAAAATTGAAACAGAAAAAAAAAGTGGAAAAAAATAAACTTATTCAATATGAAACTTCTTGTATTACTTGGGTTGTTATTCACAACCCTAATTAGCCTATCTGAAGAAAAAGAAACTGTTGCAATTCAAAATGCTATACCTGGTGGAAGAAGTTGGATTCACTGTTATTCTGTGGATGATGATCTTGGGTATCATATGCTTGGATCCAACCAAACTTTCAGATTTCAATTCAATTTTAACTTTTTTGGAACAACAAAGTTTTACTGCTTCTTTCAAACATTTTATGGTTTTGGTACTTACGGCGTTTTCACAGACAGAATGTACCACAAGTGTGGGGTTTATTGTCTCTGGTCCGTAACACAGAATGGCCCATGTTTACACTGTACAAAAGGTGAATTATATTGTCAACCATGGAAGAATACTGTTGAGTCACTACCAGAAGCGTTACAGCTTGCTGATTAAGGCTATACTAAATGTTGTAATCTTGTTCCTATTAGAATTCCAGTTTGCTAATGGCAGCAGATTACAACCTTTGCTTTTCATTGGTGAATTAAATAAAACATAGTCTATTATGGTTACTATTTGTAAGAAATCTTAAATGCCTAAGTGGAACCAGAAATATCTCCAGCCATTGTTCAAGAATTCAGAAGACAATAATTCTAATATAAGAGTGTTATCTGAGAATTCTACATTATATGTATGGTGGAATTCTTCTAGTCCATGCCGTCTAGAATCTGAATATTTAGTGTCGTTAGGCAAAGCTTTCAAGTGCTTATAAGTGTGGGTTATAGGAATGTTTGGGTAGTAAATTTTAGGTCCTAAAACTAATGTGAATAAAAATATATTTGACAAATTTAAAAATGTAACGACCCGACCCGCGTGCCCAAGTTGTCACTCTGAGAGAGCCTATCATATCTTATTTCTCATTGATTTCTTTCGCGTCCCTATAATTTGAACCAATTATCTTTCATTTAAGAGAGATATAAGTTGAATGTTGGTACCAATTGGGCAAACATGTATTATCATAAATTTTCTCTTAAAATCATAAATGAAAAACGATTAAATATTTCTTTAACATAATAAACAAACATCAATGACTTCATTTATTAAAATGATTTGTATTTAATAAAAATTAAAGACAATTAAATTATATATTAAATTTAGGAAAAATTGCAATGGAGGTCCCAAACCTTTCATTTTGCTGTATATTACACCCTAACCTTTCATTTTTGTGGTCGCAGTCCCAAACATTTATATTTAACTACAGTCGAGGTCCAAATAACTGATTCCGTTCACAATGTCGTTAGTCAACAGTGAAATTGTAATTTTGACTCAAATGGACAAATTAAATGAGGGACAAAATTGTATATATACAATTTCCATAAACAACTAAATAAAAAACAAAAATGAAAGAATAATAAAATGAAATCACGATAGTTAAACAACATCTTGCATGCTTATTTACCAAAAATAATTGTGGAATCAGAGACTCGCTATTGTTTCTCTTAAAAAAAGAATTTCTTTAGTGGATATTGTTAGGTCCAATTTTGTAATTAGCAAAATTAACAATTTCAAAATTTGTAATTGACAAATTTTTTTTTTTTTTGTCAAAATCACGTTTTAATTGAATTGTATTAGGAGTTTATGAGTTGTAATCGTCAAAAAAATGTGTTATTGAGTCTTAATTAAAGTAAACAGTTGGGACTGGTAGTATATATCTTGAAAGAGTCTAAGAAGATCACATATGATCATTTGAACGCAAGTAGATTTAAGTGTAAAAATATTTCACAAATCATGCTCCAAATTCTCAGCCACACTTTACAACGAATTTTTCACATAGAAAACATTGGAATTTGAACAAGTTATTTCTGGAAGAATTTTAACTCTTTGAATTATCTTTCCAACGCACTTTCAATCCTATATCGGAAGAGAGTTATGATAAAAATACTTACTACTGCTCATCGTCGCTTCTTGACGCTGGAGCAGTGTGGTATTCAAAGAACATTAAACGTCAAATTTCAATATGATTTGAGTTCTTTCTCATTCCAAACCCTACTCATTATAAATATACACCCTATGAGACGAACAAAAGTGTGGTTTAACAATATTTTGATTATAGGGATGATTATTTGAAGATCCAAATATTATTTCATTGATTTCTTGAATCAACCACAATCATTGATCAAACACCAAACCTACCTTCGTAAATTAGCCTTCAAAGTTGCTAGTCTTGAGAAGAGGTGCTTAGTGTTCCGGAACTAAATAACGATTTTGGAGATTTTTCTACGGGTGAGGTGAGGGGTGGGCTGGGGAGTAGAGAGAAACTATATTTAATTTGTGGAGAATTTTCTATTGTGGGGTGGGATGGGATGAGGGTAGGGGTAGGGGTAAGGGTAGGTGTCATCTCCAGGAAAAAAAATTCAATTTCTGGAAATTTTTGGGTGGAGGTATTATTTATGGTTGTTGATTTTAGTTTAAGGTGTTAGTGGAGGTGCATTAGTGGTGCGTGGGTCAGTGGGGGTGGGGGTCCTAGAATATTATTAATTTATGAATTAAGCTCCAAGTACAGGAGCAGATCTGCTAGGGGCCTTACAGGCCCCTCACTGTGCTGAGGCCCCACCCATGAATAAAAAAAAAATTGTGGCCCCACCCCCAAAACGCGAGAGGCCTGGCAGGGGCCTGTAAGTCAGACTCCTGTACCTGAAGTGTGGTCCTTAATTGATACATTATTGCTTTGGTGGAGGGGAGGGGAGGGGATAATTAATTCCAATTAATTCTATATTATATATATTTATAATTGGAATTAACTCATGAAATTTGAAATAGTTTCACAAGTTTGTTAGTTTTGAAATGTAATTCTTACATGTAGGAGGTATGCACAGTTCCCTTATTTTTTACATAATTACATATCACCTCCGTTGCATCATAATCTTAGGTTCGCCCTTGATGACATCCATAATATCTTTCTTATGTACAAGAAAGAAGGTACCAGATTTCCAAACCAGTCAATATGCTTCTCAAATATTTAGAGAATTTTCATTCAATGACTTCTGTACAACGTGCCTTTAGAGGTGTCAAGAAGGACGGGTTGGCTAGACCCGTGAAAATCGACCTTGGATCGCAGGCCGACCCTTGACCCGAATGGGCGGTTCATGGGTCGAGGAGGTATGACCCCCGAGTTTCGCGGGTTGCACCTTCACGGGCGGCAATTAACCCGCTGGCCGTGAATTTTTTTTTTTTTTTAATTTGCAAAAAAAAGGGGGAGAGAGTCAACCTAATTGGGATGTACTTGAACTATAAAATATAATAAAAGTAGGTGCCAACCTAGTTGGAATGTACTTATACTATAAATATTTGATAATAGTAATTAGAAATACATTTAGTTGTTATTTGTTTAAATTAAATTTAACTTTACAAAGTTATAAATAATTCATATAACATTAAATTTGAATTCTATATTAACATTTCTTGGTATAAATATGAATTTATTATTTTATTCAATTCTTAATTTACATTTAATAAAAAATTTTTTTTTGCTATAAATATGAAAAATTCTATATTTTTATAATTTTATTTATACAATAATACGGGCCAAATCGGAACAAACCGTGACCTGTATGGGCTCGACCCGGATGAGTCAACGGGCGGGCCTGGGTTGTAGTCTAAAATTTGTGGGCCGACCCGGAACCCGTAGTGGGCGGGCTTTTTTTCACGCGGGTCGTTACCGGGCTCATATATTGGCGGGCCGACCCGACCCGGACCACCCAGATTGACACCTCTACGTGCATTTTTATCTACCAACGCTTGTTTGAACAACAGTTTTAGCAAATCATATTGATTTCTTGACCACCACCACAACTGTACGTTTCATTTCATTCGACATGGACATGTAAATGGCATCTGCCGTGTGTGTGCTTAAGCAAGGCTTCCATATGGCTTTTAATCTCCTTCCACTGCTACTAGCAGCCGTCGTTACCACTGACAGTGGGAAGTCCTTCACAACGTTTTCGCAACGTTTAATAAGTGTTGTAAATATATACATTTTTGCAACGTTTATTAGACGTTGCAAAAATATTCTTGCCCATTTAAATAAGTCAAATCACTTTCCAAACCATTAGCCCACAAAATACCCAATTTCTTTCCCGCCAAATCCGACCCTAAAAAACTAAAAAAGGAAGGAACGAATTAGCCCTGAACCCCCAAATCTCTCGACTCTCTCTCGGTGGCCCTCGCCTCCCTTCAAATCGCCTACACCTCAAATCGATTTCCATCCCCTCAAATCCCATTTGAAGTTAATCACAGTAAGGTTTGCATGATTTTCTTGGTAGGCATCCGGTTGATTTGGATTTTCTCAACCCCAGTAAGTGCCAAGTAATTATCAGCTTGCATTTTCTTTGGATTTTGATTTGTGTTGTGATTGTTTAGATTTTGATTTGTGTCGTAATTATCAACCCTGGTAGGCATTCGGTTGATTTCGATTTTGATTTATGTCATGATTGTTTCCCATGTCCTCTTTCGAATCTTAGCATGATCAGCTTGCATTTTCTCTTTTTAACGTTGCTGATTTTTGCAGGAGCCTCAAGGGTTTAGTATCCATCGACTTTATAATTAGTTTCAATTACATGGGTTTGTCCCTTTTTGGTTAAAATTTAAACATGAATGATGAAACGTATGGAGACTGGAGTCTAGAGTTGTAGCATTTAGGAAGGCGGATGCTTTGATTTTTTATTTTTTTTGTGGGATTTGAGTTTATTTTGATACTATGTTGAAGTGAAACTAGTGGGTTCTTTGTTCCCAATTGCCTTGGCATTAGTTTGTTCGTTGTGTCTGACTTGGATGAAATTATGAGTGTATGTCGACCTTTTCTTCAGCTGATGTCCTTTTGTCATCGATAGAGATTTCAGTTTGCATTTGTATGTCTTAGCTTGTAAATCTTTGTCTAAACTTGAGAAAGAAAACAAAAAAGTAATTTTACTTTTTATGTGAAGTGTCGTGTCCTTACTTGTTTGGATAATTTCAATTTTTGGTTACAAGTAAAAGTTATTTTTCTTGAATTTTACTCTTACCTTACCATAAAAAATTAACTTAATGCTTTCCAACTTTAATCAATGAAATATATTGAAATTATTTACCTTTAAGTGAACTTTTTAAGTCGAGCTGAGAGGAGTTAGAAGAAATCATTTACACATGTCCTTCTTGCTCAGAGGACTCCAGACATCGCAGCTTGGTTTCTAAGGAACCATATATCCATCATGGTGAACCTACAATATTTTTTGATGAATCTGATGAGTAGTTCTTTGCCGAGGCATACAGGTTCACACTTGTTGGTAAATATGTGCATTTCAAACCCTCTATGAATAAGGTACGCGAAAACTTTATGTGTTTTGGCTTTATTGGTGATTATGGGATTGGTCTTATTGATGATGCACACAATATTATTCATATGGTGTACGAGGATGATTACTCAGGATTATTCCTCAAACCCACTTGGTATATTGATGGTTGTCCTATGCGTGTCTTTAAATGGACCCCCAATTTCAGTCCACATCATGAGGCTTATATTGCTCCTGGTTGGGTGTCATTTTCCTTAATGCCTATTCATTTTTGTGCCAAGAGCGCATTATTTGCTATAGATAAAGCTATTGGACTTTTGCTTCATATTGACGAAGCCACTTCTGACCTTCGACGACCTAGCGAAGTGAGGGTTTGTATTGAGGTCGATTTAGAATGTAAATTCCCTGATCGAGTGTAGATAGAGAGAGAAGGGGGAGATTATTGGCAGCCCGTGGTGTATGATAAGGTTTCGGACTTTTGCTTTCTATGCAGACACTTTGGGCATCTGGACGCGAAGTGTTCTAGTGGCTCCCATTCTGCTCTACCTCCTGCGGCCCCAAGTATTGGTGACCTTAACTATAGGCCTACTCCTGTTCTGGCCAAAGATAAAGGTAAGGGTAAGGAAGCTGTGACCGTCCCTCGCATGAGGTGGACACCTCTTAAGAGGAACCATAGGAGACAAGATAGTACATCAGAAATGATTTGTCATTCTACTCCTCAAACTGTTACCACTATTGCTCCTATTTTTCCCATCACCATATGGCTCCTAGTCTTTACACTGCTCCACTTGTTATTAGTCATATTGCTCCACACATTACTAGCTCTCTACCATCAGATCATTCTATAGTTGCTCCCATTAGGGTAGATACTCAGAGTTCTCCTGTTATTACATCAGCCCATCATTTAGCAGTTTAGTATCTGGACCCCATCAGCAATGTACCTATGATGGTTAGTTCTATATATTTTGATCCTCTCTTAGTAGATATGTTAGAGAGGGCCACATGGTTTCATAGAGGCAGATGCTCATGTTATCTCTGCTCAATGTCAGCACAATATGGAGGCTTTCTTATCTACATATCAGTCTGATTATGATGTTTTTTCTCTTATTAAAATTCATCAACAAGGTCCATATCGTCGATCTTCGGCTGATGACTTGGCAGGCATGACTAGTAGGACAGAGGATGACGGTTTTGTTCAAGTCGGTCGAAAAAGAAATGCGAAAGCCGCTAATACTTCAATTCCTAGGATGGTGACCAGGAGTCGGTCATATGATACCTCTTCACGCACATCCAGATGAGTACCATCATATGGAATGTAAGAGGCATAGCTAGTGTAGCTACTCATTAGTGCCTGAAGAGACTTATTCAGCTTCATCAAATTTATCTCTTGGTTATATTGGAGTCTTTTGTTTTTCAACATAGATTTGTTTATATTCGATGATATCTGCGCTTTGACATGGGAATTTAGAATAAGTCGAACAAGATCTGGTTTTTTGGAATGCGGGTACTATCATTACTGTTATTGTTGATCATCCACAGTTTCTTCACATTAGAGTTGAGGATCCCAGATTAGCGTGTCCTATCTATCTGACTCATGTCTATACTTCATGTAACGTAACTATGATGAGGGATTTGTGGGAGGGTCTTCACCACATTTCTCTCAATATGGATGACCCTTGGTTAGTTGGGGGAAACTTTAACATTATTTCTCATGATGGTGAGCACACTGGTCATAATACTCGTGATCGATGCACTACTACTTGCTCTGATACGATATTAGATTGTGGTTTAAAGGATGCGGGCAGGGGTAGTCTTAACAACTCCTGCTGACATTCAAACTTCAGCTATTGCATTCTATCAGGATCTTCTATCTGCTCCTACATAGTCGTTTGACCCCATTCGCACTAATATCATCCATAGGCTTTTGACAGAGGTTGAAAATTTGGCACAAAACCACATCCCTTTAATTCATGAGGTTCGGGAGGCGGTGTTTAGTATAGACACTGATAGTACTGCCGGACTGGATGGATTCTCATCCCTATTCTTCCAACATTGTTGGGACATTATTCAAGACGATGTATATAAGGCAATCTTGGATTTATTTGACGGCGGCCATCTTCCACGGAGTTTTACTGCTACTACTATAGTTTTGCTCACTAAGAGGAACAATGCTTGTAGATGGACCGACTTCAGACCTATCAGTCTTTGTACTATGTTTAATAAGCTTATTACTAAGCTTTTAAACACTAGATTGAGTACATTATTACCGCGTATTATCTCTCCACAACAGAGTGGGTTCATTCCTGATCGCCTAATTGGGGACAATGTTCTATTGGTTTGGGAGCTTCTTCATATGTTGGATAATAGGATGTGATGGGGTAACATGATGCTGAATCTATATATGACTATAGATTATGATCGCATGGATTGGAGCTTCATTTATTCTGTATTAGAGGCATTTGGATTTGATCGGATCTGGATCGATAAGATTGGGCGGTGCATCTTAGAGTGTCATTTTTCTGTACTCCTAAATGGTCGCCCTTGTGGTTTTTTTCCTTCTTCACGGGGGCTCAGAAAGGGAGATTCTATCTCACCATCCTTGTTTATCATAACTACAGATTACTTCTCACGCCTGCTCACTCAGAGATTTCAGGATTATCCAGTATGTGTTATCGACATGGAGGTAGTACTCTTGTCTCACACTTTTCATTTGCTGATGATATGATCATATTTGCCAACGGTCAGAAATAGTCTATTAGGAGGATTCTTGGTTGTCTGGAGCATTATGAGGGGGTCTCTAATCAGTTGGTGAACAGGGACAAGAGCGAACTCATACTACCCCAAACGAGCATCTATTAGTCAGATCAAGCGATTGGAGACTTTGACTGGTTTTCGACACCAGCAGTAGCCGTTCACTTATCTAGGAGTCACCATATTCAAGGGGCCTAAGCAGAGCTTCATTTATGATGACCTTATCTAGAAGGTTAGGAACATGATCTCAGGTTGGGCTTCACGACTTCTATCATATGGGGGCCGTATTACTTTTCTGAGATCAGTGTTCTCCTCCATGCCATTACACCTTCTTCAGATCATGTAGCCTCCTAAAACTATCTTGAAGAAATTTGAGAGCATCTTTGTGCTAATCCTGTGAGGTTCCAAAGAACAGGTGAGACATTTACATTGGCGAAGATGGAAGGAGATTTGTCTTCAGGGTGCAGGATTTTTTTAACGATATTGGGTAGAATATTAGACATTTATTATTGGTTCTCCCTTCGCTTATGGTGGAGCAGATATGGGCTATACCTTTATGTACAGATGCCCCAAATCAATTTTTTTGGCGAAATACATCAGTACCTTCGCTACTAAGTCCGCAACAGCTCGTACGTTTGGGACGCCATTATCAGGATTCATACCAATTATTATGGAGCTCTATTTTGCCAGTCAATGTCTACTTCTTCTGATGGAGACTATGGTAGGACCTTATTCCAATAGATGTGGTTATTCAGGGGAGGATTGGATGCCAGTTGGCTTCTCTCTGTCAGTGTTGTTCCGAGACTGAGACTATCAATCATATTTTCACTGGTAGTAGCATCTTCAATCAGGTATGGCAACATTTTGGGGATATTTTTTAGATACATATGAGTTCAGGAGAAGGAGTCAGACAGAGATTCTAGAGATGGAGATATTCTGGATATTATGTTCGTTGTGGACACATTCACATTATCATTCCTCTACCGATATTTTGGTACCTATGGACCGCAAAGAATGCTGCGAAGCATAAGGGGATTCGCATTGTTGCCAAACGTATCATTTGGAGGGTTTGTCGCATGATCTCTTTTTTTCATATGGGGGGCTACTTCGTGTGGTGCATTGGCGAGGGGATTTGACATTTATACCCATATTTGGTATTTTTGTGGACCCCCATCCCATCTCTCCATATTCTAGTTTGGTGGCCTACTCCACCAATCAGATCTGTCAAGATCAATACTAATGGATGCATTAAGGATGGTTTTGCGAGTGAGGGAGGCATCATTAGAGACCACGCAGGACACTATATTAGGGCTTTCTCAGCTTCGTATAGACCATGCTTGATTTTAAAGGCAGAGCTCTGGGCTATTCTCGATGGGATTTTACTAGCTCATGGCTTTGGGTTTTCAGCGATTTGTGTAGAGTTTGATTCTACAGTTCCTATTGACTACATCATTAAAGGAGGAGGACCATGGGCTATTCATGGTATACTCAGATGTATCACAGATATCATATCCTTCGATAGAGACACGATTTCTCACATTTACAGAGAAGGAAACTAGGTTGTAGCAGAGGGTTGAGATCATCGACGATATCAGATATATGGACTACATGACCTACCACGACATATTAGGGCACTAGTACAAACTGACAGACATGGACTGCCAGTGCCAGATTTAATTTTGATTTTTATTTTCAATTCCTATTTTTGCCTTAATTGCATTAGTTCTTATTGTAAAGGAAGTAGTACTTTCTCGTTTACTGCTTTAATCTTCGTCATTTATTTTCATTATAAGGGAAGTAGTACTTTCTCATTTATTGCTTTCAATTTTTTCATGTAACCACGGTATTCCTCCGCCACAAGTGAGGGAAGATTCATAAAATTTCAGAGGTACCGCCCTCCTCTAACAAAAAGAAAAGTGTAACTTTTTAAAATAAACATGCTCATATGATATATAAATTTCATTTGATATTCAAGTGACGAGAAGTATTAACACCTAGCATGGCCAGTTAAGTCCCAGGAGAGGAGAACTATTGAAGTAATTGTGAAAGCAAGTTAGATTTCTTAAGCCATTTTTGAATAGCTTTGTTCATTTACAGTGAGTATCCACTGTCAATTATTTTAGTTGGAGTTGACGATGGACCATGGGATATGATGAGAAAATTTGATGATAATATCCTTGCTCGAGCTTTTGACAATTTCCAGGCAAGTTAACTTCCTCCAAGTTCCAAAACATGAGATGGAGCTACAATTTGACACCAATCTTGCTATCTTATATCATATATTTATTCTTCCCATGGCATGTTTTATATAGAATGAATTGCCTTGTAAAGAGAACTTTTCAATGAATTTCCCCCCACAATCATGTGCTTCGCTATGAAACATCAACTTGAGATAAAGAATATTTTCAGTATATAAATCCACCGTCCTCCAATTATGTATCCTATGCACAACAACATTTTCTTAATTAATAGTTATATGTGTGTTCCATCAGTCTTTTTTGTACTCTTCAGAGCAGTAATCTTATGTTGGCACCAGAATTGGGAGTTTCAAATGCTATAGAAGTTGCAGAAGAAATTTAAGTGTTTGATTAAGAATATCATTTTTCTTGTCATGGTATATGTTAGATTCTGCTGACGATAACCACTATCAAAAATAAATTTCCTTATATCATCTTTCATAGAAAAAAATTCTTTACTAGGGTGATTAGAGCAGCATGCTAATAGTAAAATCACTGGTTAACAATTATCTTACCACTTTTCAGAAGTGAAATAGGTGGCTTATAGCTTGTGTTTGGGAACTTTCAAAACTAGACCAGGTCTAATCTGGTTACTCGATTTCAGAACAACAACTTGAATAAGCCTTGTTTCCAGTTTTACTTTGGATTATAGGTAGAACAATTAACCAAATAACCTAATCATCGGAATAATACAATATTTTCCAAACAGACCTACATAAAATTAGTTTTGAATAAATAAGTTTTCTAAGAGAGTGACAGGTTTCTGTTTTTGTTTTGGGGTTTATGTAATTCTTAATACAAATCTCCTATCTTCCATGTTCAAACCACGTTTTGACATGGATTTCGAAATATTTAGACTAAAGATGACTCAGTCGGGTCACACCTCACCTCTCATGTTTGACATGTCAACTTTGTCTAGAAAATTACTTGTTGGATTATATATGTTATTATTCAATGAAAATTTATTATATTATTGAATCGAGTCTTAATTTTTGAAGTTACCATCTAGAAAGGTTGGAAATTAATGACATTGAAAGTCATATATTAAGGACAGTGTTTAATTTTGATCTTATAATGTTTATTAATTTGGTACTTACAAATAAAGAAATTTATGTAATTGCTGGGATTAATTGATCTGAATCTTAGTTTTTGTTAATTTTAATGGAAATGTCCATTTGTGCAGTAGAATTTACAACTCTATTATTTTATTTGAGCAAGGAAATTCTTGGCTTTACTATATTGATTGGTGTTACTATGAAACTGTGAAGCTTTATTTAGGATTAAGAATTGAAGACACTTGGTTGATTTATCTATTTTCGTATTGAAATACTTTTAACAATCGAAAGGGACTGGAAAATGAGAATTTCCTCGTATTCTGCAGTATGTTGATTTTCCCAACATGGTGACAGATTGATAGGTTGAAGTTTTGAAGAACCTCTCAATAATGATTGCTATTATTGGTAGGAATATTTGATTTTGATATAACTTAATACTAGATTGTGTGTTCTTCGTGCAAGCAATCTTTGCTAGTGAAGAAGGAAAGCCAATTGATGAATATGACCAGAGCCACTTCAGTGTTGAGGAAGTGTATATGGGTTACTTGACCTTATACAGACCTACAGATGAATTTCGAACTCTTCATAAAGCTATGGGAAGTACGGTTGCTTGGTCCAAGAGCAGTATTAGACTTTTTTGATGAAAGTATGTGTCCTACTCCTGGTTGTCCATTTGCTAAAATTTTAATAAACTTTTATGTTGGTCATTGAATTTTATTTCCTTTCAATTTGGCTATTGATCTTAAAACTTTATTGAAATTTAGTAAGTTTGTCAAACTTATAAATGAGCCATTTAATAGTGAAGATGGTGATATGGTGCACTTGAGGAAGAACCATTCACCATTCATAGATCTTGTTGTAATATGACTATTGTTGGGTTTTATGCAGTGGTAAACTGGTTTTCCTTGTTTTTCCCTTTGAACTCCTTAGTATATGCCTTAGGATCAGATTGTTGTTGTATCTGAAATGAATTTTTATGGTTGCACATACAATTTTGCCATAACTTGCTGGTAATTTTTCTTGCAGCCTTATTCTTGGTAGTAATGTTTTGTGAGTCTTGTGATAGTGACTGCATAATTGTTAGTTCTATTATTTCTTTTTACTCTTTCTTTTCCTCGCCCTTGAAATTTGATGACACTTAATAATTATCATTTTTTGCATCTCTGATTTTTATCACACCTTCATTGGCAGAAGTCCTAGTGCTGATTTAATCAATTTTTTAGGTTGAAACAATGTGGGAATTTTGGGATTATAGTGAATAAGATGAACCTTGTGAATCTTTCATGGCTTTGAGTGTGAGATACATGAAAAAAGATAGCTCTTGATTTGGCTTCATTTGGTTGGCTTCATGTTACAGAGGGGCATTTGCATTTCAAGCAATGGAGGTGATTACATGGCTTGCTTTTTTTTGCAGGTGATCATTTTCTTTGCTTGTTAATTTTTTTTTTTTTTTGATATCTACTACAAAGATGGAGGTTAATTTTGTTAGCTATAGTATACTGTTGTACGTTTTGTAGTATGCTAAATGACGATTAAAATGATGCAGGTAGCAAGCCCATATAGGAAAGGGTGGATCTACTTTTGATTGTGGAAGAATTTTGTGGATGGTTATCATTTTGAAGTTCTTGTTCACTATGCAGTTTATGTATAACATGAAATTTTTAGTTACTCTTCTTAATTGGCCTAATATATATTGGATAGACGTTAACCTTTCATATGTAGTTTGTATGCAACAAATTAAGGTGAAATTAATGTGAGCTGTTGCTTTAGCTTTCTATAAGTCTTGTTATTATCTGCTCTACCAGGAATTAATAAACTTGGCCATAATTATTATTATTTTTTAGATTAGATGAATAATGTTTATTATTATTTTTCTTGTACACGTGATATTGTTTACTGAATTTGCGTATTTTACTATAAAAATGTGTTTACATGTATTGGTTAATATAAAAATAAAAAAATGATTGATTTTGAAAAAAAAAGACATTTAGCAACGTTTATAAAATGTTGCAAAAATTAAGAACAAAAGAAATTGCAACGTTAAAAAAATGTTGCAAAAAGGTGAACACAATTTATAAATTGGTTAAGACAACATTCATAAAATGTTGCGAAAAAGGAACGACAACATTTAAAAAACATTGCAGTAGAGTAACAGTGGCACTTAAAAAACGTTGCAAAAGAGTAACGGCAACAATTAAAAAACGTTGCAGTAGAGTAACAGCGACGTTTACAAAACGTTGCAAAAAGTCCAGAATGAAAGTAACGACAACACTCATCGAAATGTTGTGGAAAGTCATTTGCAATGTTTCTCAAACGTTACGAAAACTTGTATTTCGCAACATTTAAAAAACGTTGCAAATGACTTTCCACGACGTTTTCTAAACGTTGCAAAAACTAAACGGTAACGTTTGTATTTAGCTTTGTAACGGTGTATAAACGTTGTTGTATCCTTATGGTCTACGGCAATACTGAAGCCCGCAACACATGCATGAACGTTGCAAAAATGTTTTCGCAACATTTTTTAAACGTTGCAAAAACCGATTTTGGTTGTAGTGCATGCTGATCAGCAGTAGTGATGTTTGAACTTGATGCCAAGTGAGTTGATAGAATTGACATTAATTGTTGATACTTGTTGGAATTCAAGTTCTGGACAAAGTTCCCAAAGCCTAGATGTTGATCAAGTTGCTTGTCTTCATTCTGATAGTTAAATGATGCAAAAATTTGATTAATGGCATTAGAGCCAGGGTATTTTTGAAGTTGTCCCTTGATCTTGTATTGTAACCAGATGGATATCCATGGATCTTGTAACATTTTTCAATGGAATTACCATGAAAGTTACAATGAGTACAATAAGGTCTTTCTTTCTTCTTGATATTTCCATTATTTCCAAACCCTGAGTTAGTGTTATGAGTACCACAATTACTTACTACTTTATTATTATCAGTTTTAAATGCATAGTCAGCAGCTCCATTTAAATCTTTTCCAACATTTATCCATGTATTTATCTTCCTCTAATTTTCTTCTTAGGCTATCAAGGAAAATACCTTATTGATTGGAGGCAATGGATCCATAAGCAATACATGTCCTTTAGCTTGAGAGAATGAATCATTTAACCCCATGAGAAATGATATTATGTACTCCATGTGATGGTGATTATTCAATTCTTTCACATCACCACAAGTACATTTTCCGCAGTTATAAGTAGGGCAGTAATTACTCAATTCCTCCCAAATCGTTTTGAGTTTAGTGATATAGATGTTGACATTGTTTTGATCCTTAACCAAATTCATCAATTCTCTCCTCAATTGGAAAATACGTAGTCCATTTTTTTGTCAGAATCTATCCTTTAAATCATTCCAGATTTCATATGCAAATGTTGCATATATTACACTAGCATAAATTCCTTTGAAATTGAATTCAAAATCTAGGAAATGACTATCTTGTTATTTTGAGTCCATGAATTAACCAGATCAGAATTTGTACCTTCAGGTTTGGATATGGTTCTATCAATGAAACAAAGGTTATACTTCGATAATGCACTCGTGTCATTGCACGAATCATGGAGGCATACTTATCTCCGATGACTTGTTGAGATACTAGAATTAATCTCGGACTATCTAAATGATGAAGAAAACAAGAGCTTAAAGGTTTATCAATGGTAGAATTGTTCACTGATGATCTTGAATCAAATTAGTTTTCAAATTGTAATGACTTCGTATGAGGATTAGATCAATCAACAGATTAATTGAATATGCGAGAAAGAAAGAAGAGAGTAAGAAAGAAGTGCTCTGATACCATATTAGATTTAGAATTGAAATGTAAACCTTGAATTGCCCATTCATTCAATCGACGAAAAAGGAAATACAAGAGCTATATAAATAGCATACAGGAAGATCCATCTAGCTACCAGCTTTCTAACTAATTGACTAACTAATAGAATTAACTAACATATATATACAAATTTTATATCTATAGCTCTAATACTTTTATCTCTTTCACACCGCCGTCTATCTAGCACTCATACGCACACTCAATTCATTCATACAATTAAAGGGAACTAACATATAAAGACTTCAATGTCGCTTATAATTTGAATTAATAAATTTCATAATTGATTTAAGATTTGGACGTATGACGTTTGAGAGTCAATAATATTTAATCATGTTCTATCATCACAACATTAAGCCCCTGTTTTACAATCATTATTTGGAAAAAATACAGTTTGAATAGAATTTTTAGGAGAATGTGTGGTTAAATAAAAAGTAGGAAATGTTTTAGGTTACGTACATAATATTTTATTATATGAAAGGAGTTTCAAAATAGTAGTTGTCAAACATAGGGCTAAATGTTACATTGTCCTATCCAATGATATTTATTATTATTATTATTTTTCATTACCAAAGTCCAGATAAACTTTAATAAAGGTAATACGGCCTTATCAAAATAAAATGTTCGACTTTATTTACTATTTGTGAACAATTAGTTTTGGTTACACCATAAATTCAACATTTTCTCTCAATTTATGTTAATAACCTTCATCGAGTTAAAATTTATTATTTGTTCAAGTATTAAATGCATTTATAAAAAATTTCAAATAACAAACAAATATTTATTTATTCAAAATGTAATGGCGAAAATACATTTAGCATATTTCCCAACACATATTTGTGAGCAGCTTGAGGAGCTAGATTCAAGCTCAAATTAGTTAGAGACTTGGTCAAAAGAGATTGAAAGATTGAAGCGAGAGCCAAGACAAACATATGAGAAAATAATAGTAGCACTTGCTAAGAAACCAGGATTACTCTGAAAACATACTCGAGAGCAAGGTTACATATATTTTATGCTTTTAAATGTAATCGTACATCCTAGAGAATTGGCATGCCTTCCTCAGGATACACCCAACATGTCATGAAGTAATCATCAATGAAAGATACAAAGTATTTTGCACCCGTTAAGAATAAAACCCGTGCTTAGTAAACATATGAATGAACCAACTCTAGAATAGTGTTACTTCTAGCAGTAAAACTGCTGAACTTCAATATTTGCTTCTTACTAGTAACACAATGTTCACAAAAGAGTGATGAAAGCATTTTGCACCTTGGAAGAAGCTTTTGTTGAGAGAATTTTCTAACCACATTCTGACATGTAGTCAAGCTTGTGATGCCACATCATCATTAATTATTAATTATTCTACTGAACTTGTCGATGCAACATATGCTTCTCCTTCAGTGTCTCCCCATTAAGCATGTAAAAATTTGCAACTATCCTTTTTGCTTTCATCACAAGAGCATCTTTGATTATCTTTATGATCCCCATCTTGTACTTGAATTTCGCACCCAATACTATCTGATTGCCTTAAAGGCAATAGATTTTTCTTCAAGCCTTTTACGTGTAATACCTCTTGGATGGTGCAAAGTGTACCATCATACATTTTTAGTTTGATAGCACCAATACTAGAATCTTCAAGGTATGATCATTTCCCATAAACACAGGTCTTCCTGAGATAGGTTCATATTGATGGAACAATTCTCTCATTGGTGTCATGTGCCATGTAACTCCTAAGTACATAAGCTAAACATCATTTGCCTTCAATAACTGTTGTTGCCTCAATGCATAAAATTTCACCATCAACTCAGGAGTTTGCTACACAACCCTTTGCTTTTGACGACTCATGACCTTTTCCTTTTACTTCTTCATCGTTGTTGATATTCCAACAATCCCTTTTTGAGCGTCAATTTTGAGCACTATAATGACATTCAGTATTCTTCTTACTTCTGGATTTCGATCTACTCAGATTATCATACCCTTTAGGGCCACGTTTAGTTGATCTCTCTCTTATTATTGTCAAAGCTTTCACCTATTGTAAAATTATCAAATTGTCTTCCTTTTTCTTGCACCAACTTTTTCTTCAAGACCTGCAGCGGCAACATCATCGAAGACTAGACTTTATATGTTGTTTGTTAAGTTGATAATGAGTTGATAATATGAATCTGGTAGATTTTGAAGTAAAATCTTAGCATGTTTATCGGCGTTTATTATGTCCCATTATTGTGAATTGTGAAAATAAGGTGTTGATGGTGCTGATATGGTCTGTCACCGTAGTTGAATCCACAATCTGATAGTGTAATGCCTTCTTTTTAAGAAAATTTTGTTGTGTACTGATTTGACCTCGTACATCTTTGTCAGTGTATCCCATATCTTTTTTATCGTCTTTCTCTCCACCATACTTGAAAATACTCCATTGACTAGTGCTATGTGCAAATTAGCAATTGTATTGCCATTCATCTCATTCCACTTGAGATCATCGTGATCTTCACGAACCTTTGTCCAATGCCAAGCACTTATCTTTTCCAAAAACTACTTTCATTCTCTTTTTGCAGGATGAGAAATTGTTCCCATTGAACTTTTCAATCTCATACTTTAGTGCCATTTTATTCACAACCAAAAATAGTATCGTTTTTATAAATAGTGAACAACAACCCTACAAAAATCCTTGCTCTGAAACCACTATTAGGAAAAATATGTATTTCCACGGTCAAGTATAGGAGGATTGCACTATAATAGAAAAATTAAAATTATCTTGTCTCTAAATACAATGAGATAACTAATATCTCTTGTAATAGAAGAAACTAAATGGGAAGCATTCGAAAGAAAATATTATTTTTCTCTCTATAATTTTACATATTTTTGCACTTGCTATTTTCTCTCGCTACTATGTATAACAAATAACTCATTACTTTTTCTCCCTCACTACTATGTATAACAAATAACTCACTACTTTCCTTCCTCTTTACAATTGTTCACATTTGTTTTCAGCTGTATCCCCTATTTATAATAAAAATATGCCACCTACCTCATTAATTTCGCACCATGCTTTCAAAACAAACAATAAAATGTTGTTAGCTACTTTCTGTACAAATTTCTGCTCAAGATTGAAAATTTTCATCAAAATCAATCTTTCGATCTTTAGCATTAAATGCAAAAGGTGGGCATTTAATGTATGAAAAAAAATTCTTGTCAACAAAAGTGGCTTTAGCCAACATCAGATGTAGAGATGGCAATTTTCCCCGCCCCGCCCCGTCCCCGCGGGGCCCCGCCCCGAATGGGGCAAAAAAACCCGCCCCGAACGGGTTGGCGGGGTGGGGCGAGGTTCGCCGCCCCGTCGCGGGTCACGGGGCGGGGCGGGGCGGAGATACCCCGCCCCGAACCCGCCCCGTGAAGAATTAAAAAAAAAAAGAAATTGTTTTGGACATTATTTGTTTTGGACATTTTTTCGTTTCAAGTGCTTGCTTTGAATATTGATATAGTTAGTATGAACATTATTTGTTTTGAATTTTAAAATTTTGAATTTGTATTTTAAAATTTTGAATTTGTATTTTAAATAAAAAAAAAAACAAATGGGGCAAGAAACGGGGCAAGTCCTCGCCCCGTACCCGCCCCACCCCGCCCCGAGCCCCGCCCCGCCCCGTCTAAGGCGGGGTGGGGCGCGGGGCGAGGAGGGGGAGTGTCGTGGTGGGGCGGGGTAAGGTGAGGGCCCGAACCCGCCCCATTGCCATCACTAATCAGATGGCATGTGGGGATGGTGAAAAGACCCGAATATTTGACGATGCTTGAGTCTCAAGGCTGTTTATTTTAGTGGGTTCACTGCTATTCAACGGTCCGGTGAACGTGACGTGACTAATTAAAAGACATTGTCGGGTAGTTAGATATCTATCTTATCAATTAGAATATACCGATATGTCTAATGTCTTATTTTCTTGGACCTTGCTATTCGTACTTGCTGACTTACACTCTGGATTACACTTCCTGACAAAAAGACCTAAATATCCTTCTTCTATATTTTAGTCAAGTCAAGGTTCTCTATTCCTAATATATGATCAATTTGGTTTATTTCTCCTAATAAATGGAAAAGCCAATTATGCTCGTATTTATCAATATATTTTTTTATTAAAACAATCGTTTAATATTCTAATTTTATTTTCTAATTTATTAATTTCTTTATTAATTTTGAATATATTTTCTGTAAAATATAAAGGCACCGGTATATTTGTACTATTTTTCAGAAAATAATCAAGTACAGTATAAAATGATTTAATTTCTTCCTTTTTCCTTTCGCAGTTAATTTCTAAATACTGAATAATAGTAACCAAAACTTCATAAATATCATAAGTGCAAATATTAATGCAAGTATTCAACATAAATAAGAAATATCTTACAGTATTGAAGCAGAAGGTAAATGCAGAATAATATCAACGAGATTTCCCTCGAACTTGCTCCCGTATGTTTGTATACTCAGATATAAGTGATCGATGTTATTTGAGTTTAAGAAAGTGGGTTATGGTCCAACACGACTTCCGCACTCTTATTATTTTTCTCTCGACTCTTTTGCATATTTCACAATGGATCACACGGAATCACAGTTTTCCTTTCAACTCCTTGTTAAAACATCACCTTGAAAGGTAACAGGGTTCTAATGGCTTTCTCTAACAACGCCTCAAACGCCAACACACGGCTAAACGGCAACCAGATACTTGCACAACCCTTAAGGTTCTCACCGTTGGAGTATAAGTAAGATAAGAGTTTTTGAGAAAACAACAAGAATAAAAAGACAGTATTTTCGAACAACTTTGATTTCATAAACACATCACACTAATATCTCTTACATAAGAGTATACATACATATTTCGACTACATTCTTGGTACTTTCTCTAAAGAGATTAGAGCTCCATAGAGATTACATTATTACAAGCTGCAAAATGAAAGAGAGAAACTGAAATGGTTACAAGATTCGAAAAACTAGAGAGAAAGATAGTTTTTTGTTTAAGGATGGGATGCCTTCTTCTGAGAATTAATCTTCTTTTTATAGACAAAAAGTTCTTCAGCCGTCCTTCATTATTGTGGTGTTACTGTGTAAGATAATGAGAATCTTACTGTGGCCTAAAGTCCTTCGTCTTAACATGGAAAATTATTGAGGTGAAACCCCATAGTTTTTCTTTATCAAAGTAGATCTGATAAAGTAATGATAAATGGGGTCCTCTACTTTTCCATATGAGATTCAAACCACTCATCCGGAAATTCCTCTAGATCTAGTGAGATTGGTGAGACATTTTCTTCATTGCTACAGAACTCGCACTTATGGTTTGGATAACGTCAAAACTGTTTACACAGCTTATTTTTTGTCTTCTATGTCCCACTAGCGTCACCTTCAAAAATATGATCACACCATAAATCAAGATAGTGCCAATCTCCTTGTTTAGTGGGTACCACAGCCTTACTGTAAATCAAGTGGTCTTGTGATTCATACACCCAAATATTCTGATTTTCTTCAATAACTTTCTGGATATGCTCAAATTGCTCCTTATATCCCTTGGCTCTACGGAAGGTCGTCATCTTGATAACATCTTCTGGTGTAGTTTCATGGACTTCACTCTTCTCAGGCTGAAGATGCTTGGAAGTAGTGGCAATCCTTATGATATGGCTAAATGGCAGTAGCCTATCTTATTCATTATCCCATTCGGGACAGGCAGAGAAAAACCTGATATATATGTTCTTATGTTTAAGAACTTGGCAATACCTTTCAATAGCTCGGACTACTTCTTTTGGTAACAAAGAAATTTCTTTTAAAGATTCTGATGGGTAAATACAAATTATATTTCCCATTGCGTAAAGAGCACGAACCCAATAAGTTGGGGCTCTTGGATAAAGGTTAACTTTGTTGTAGGTTCCATATGTTAGCGTTTTCATCCATCCTCCTAGACTGGTGAACCAGCAGCAGGCTAGATTGAACAATACATATGCTAGTATAAAATCGTCTTTATTTTTGATGTCCATAACACCATGAGTGTTACAGGCTTTGATGATATTTGAGCTATTAAGCTCTGGTATGGAGATACTATCCTTTGTAAATATTTTCTCCTGTGAGGGAGACAAAGTAGTATTCTCTCTAACTGAAAGTTTATGAAGTTTCAATGCTTCTGGTTCAATATTGGCACAAATGCCTTCAGAATTATTGGCACTAGGGCCTTCAGATAATATAGCCTTGTTGGCTTTCTCAGATATCGGCTTGACAGCAGCCATTTCCATCAACGTTATCTTGGACTCTATTGCAGCAATTTTTATGTTCGTCTCGAATTTCAATGCTTCGAGCTCCTTCTTGATTTGCTCCATTCCTGGTTAAGAAATCTGGAATAAAATTGTATTTTCCTTTAATATGGATAATATCAAATTTAAATGGTGCAAACCACATTTGCATTCTAATAAGTGGTCTTTCAGCTGCACTTGTTCCAAGTTTATTTGTTAATAATGGTTTTACCTGAGTATTATCTGTTCTAATAAGAAATTTTCTAGGTAGCAAGTATGGTTCAAATTTTGCTACTCCTTTCTTAACTGCTAAACATTCTTTACGATTAATATCATACCTGGTTTCGGCATCTTTGAATGTGCTTGAAGTATAAGCAACTAGTTCTTCTGGGCATTTACACAATGGACTACAAAGAAACTCTTTATGGTTTTCTTTTCTTTTAAGTATTGCTCCCCAATGTAATAGAGAGGCACCAGTTTCTAAAATAAAGAAATCTTCTTCATTTGGAATATTTAATTCAGGTAGATTTTCACATATTTTCTTAATTTTGTTTACCATTTCTACATCTTCTTCTGTCCATTCCCATACAACTCATTTTTTAAGTTTTTTGGTAAAGTGAACTTTATATTTAGCACAATTTTTTATAAATTTTTTGGAATAATTTAATAATCCGATAAAACTTTGTAGTTCTTTCTTGTCCCTAATCACTTCTGGAAATTCTATAATTTTTTTACCAATATGAGGTTGTTGAAGTATTTTTTCTTCTGTAAAAATATATTCTAAGAATTCAATTTCAATTTTAGTTATTTCTGCTTTTCTTTCTGATAAGGCTAATCCATACTTATTAGCAATATAGTTGAACTTCTTAAAATGTTCAATATATTCTTTTAAATTTTTACTATGAATAAGAATATCATCTACATAAACAATGCAGAAATTCTTTATTGGTCTAATAATTTTATTCATTCTTTGTTGGAATATTGCAGGTGCATTCATTAATCCAAATGACATAACATTCCATTCGAATTGTCCTAAGGGATTAGGTGTAGTAAAACTATTTAAAGGCTTTGAGGCTTCATCTAGTTTTATTTGCCAATATCCTGATTTAAAATCAAATTTAGAATATATTTTACTTCCTTGTAGTTGTTTTATTAATAAATCTTTTATTGGTAGTTTATAACTAATTGGTATTGTTTTAGAATTTAGGTCTCTATAATCAATTACCATTCTAGCTTTTCCTCTTTTGATTTCACTATGATTTCTGACCATAAATGCTAGACTATTATATGGACTAGTTGATTCTCTTATCACTCCTAATTGTAAGAGTTCTTTAATTTGTATTTCAAATTCTTTTTTATCTTCTTCGCTATAAGGAAATTGCTTTCCTGATATCTTAGAATCTGAGTTTTTTAGTTCAATGGTTGCCATAGGTTTATCTTTATCCCATTTGGCTAGATGATGTTCATGATAACATTCTCTTAGTTCTAATTTAACATTTTTTAATTCTTCTTCTAAATTTTCAATTCTTAATACTGGAATTTTTTGTTTTTGATTAATTTCTGTATAACATTTACCACGATTACATGCAGAACTCTGATGTCTAGGTCTATGGTGAATTGGTTGATGTACAATTCCAATAGCTTTATAGATTTTTGGTGTTTTAATTTCGTGATTACAATGTGTAGTAAATTCAAAACTATCTTTATATTGTGTAAAGGGGCTATATGTATAGATAAAATTTTCTCCTAAAAGGATATCACATCCAATTTTATCTGTTGCATATATTCGTGGAATAAAACATTCTCTATTTCCAATAATAATAGGAACATTTTCTACAAAATCTCTATAGATTTCAACAATATCACTGGCTATTTGACCATAAGTTGTTTTCTTATAATCTCTTTTATAATAATGTTCTGAGAATACATTTCTTTTACATAGACAAATACCTGATCCAGTATCAATTATGGCATGAAACTTTATCATACAATAGTCTGGTAAATTGAGAGTTATTTCAATATATGGACTAAGTATACTAGTTTTGATTGATCTGATTCCTTGTATCATATAAATTGGTTCTTTGTTTTTAGTAATTCTAGGAATCATTTTTGTTTGCCTTCTATAGTTATTTGTAGAGTATTCTTTTGGATATGAAATGGTGAGACTTTCTCAAGAAAGTTCATTTCAAGTAATATTGGACTAGTATCTTTTCCTTTTCTATAATCTTTATGGATTTTAAGATTTAATTTAAATTGTTCTCCTTCTATATCTGTGAAACTTAGTTCTAGATTAACAAATGTTTTAATTTCATATTTAATTCCGTGATAATCGGTAAGAGTTATTCCTTGTGGTAAATTCTCTTCTGTTAAATGTTCTACTAAGTCTGCTCTTATGTGACTAGTACTAACTCCTGTACTAACAAGGGCTATAATTTCTTCATATTTATTTTGATTATTGATATATTCTGTTAGGATAAGGAAATTATCTTCCTCACACCTTCTAAGGTCAATATCAATACTATTTCTAGGCATTATTGGATAATTTCTACTTGTAGATGGTCTACTAGAGCTTAAGAGTTCTCTAGTACTAATACTTCTTTCTATTCTTCTGCTAGGCATTCTAACAAGAAGTTGTCCAGAGGTATTTAAGGTGACTAATCCTTGATTTCCTACATTATTGTCTATTCTTCTAGATTGCTGATGAAAATCAAGCAATATGTCTTGTGGTAATGAAATGTTATTATTACTTAACATTCTTGGCGGTGTAAATTGCGCTAGATCTTTAAAGTCTTCATGGATTTGTATGAAGTCTCCTGAGACTTTATTAATTTCTTTTTGGTGCGTAGTAGTAAAAGCATATAAAGCTTTACAATGTAAAGTTACTGCTTTACTTCTTGGTGGCATAATTAATCTATCAATTTTGTGATATAGATTTAATCCTAAACTTAAATTTTCATCTAATAAAGTCATGGCAAATCCAGGTCTTATAGTAAATATAATCTTCTTATATACTAGATTTCCAGATACAACTCCTAATAAAGCATTCATAGGATTATGAAGTATTCTATTATCCATCAAGTACATTTGTATAGGAATATCCATTCCTTCTCTAAAGTATCCTTTAACCATGATTTGTACTCCTCCAATCACAATATTTTTTAATCTTTCTCTAGTTGATAGTTTTATCTTAGCTAATTCTTTATTAACCCAGTCAAAAACATCTTTATCTTTTAAAGATATTTGTTTTTCTTTTATGGCCCCATATCTTTTTTCATCAAACATAACTGTTTGTGAAGTTCCTTCTTCATTATCTAAAGTATTCTCAATGGTTTCCATAATTTCTTGATTCATGTAAATTTGTTCAATTTTTGGTTCTTCAATTTCTTCTATATCAAGCTCATAGATTGAATCTGTTTCAGATAATTCGTCTAAGTCTTCGATTATTTCATAATCTGAGTCAGATTCTATTTCTTCCATTAATCTAATGGCTTTAACATTTTCTCTTTTATTTCTATTAGGACAGTTGGGGGGATATATGCCCTATTTCATTACATGTAAAATATTTACATTTTTTATAAAATTCTTTTTTAGATTTCTTTTGAGGTTTCTTATGTTGGTTATATTCCTTTTTCCAAGGTTTTTTCTTCTTGAAATATTTCTTGTGGCTCTTAAATCCTTTATTTCTCTTCCAAACTTTAAGATATTTCTTAAATTTCTTTTTATAGTATGGTTTCTTAGATGGTTTGTGACAACCAAATTGTGGTACTGCTGCTATCTCTCCATAGCAACATAAACTTGCTTTCTTACCATGTTTCCTAAATAGGTGTTGATACATAGATTTTCTACACAATTCTGATATTTTTCTTTTAGCGAATGAAGTTCTCATTCCTAAGGTATCAGCTCTATGATTAGGATCTTCCCATTCTATTTTATTCCAATAAGTTTGGTAATCTTCAAATAATTTCTGACCCCATGGCCAAGGTAGTTTAAGAAAATATCTATTAAATAGTTTTTTATCTTCTTCTGATAGATTCCATTCTTTTATGGATTTAGATGCTTTGATATTTATCTTTTCGAATTTCTTGGTATATTCATTTAATTCACAAATATCACAGATTTTTAATAATTCCATTTTTCTTTCTGCTTGTAAGGCTTCTTGAGTGATCATATCTATTTTAGTTTCTGGTATAACTTCTCCTAAGAGTAAGTGTCTAAAGAAATTTTCCATTCGTTTTAAAATTTCCTTAAAGTTTTCAGCATCTAAGCTTTCATTACTATCTATAGTAGTTGTAGATTTTTCTCCATATTTAATTTTATTTTTAGTTTCTTCAGAAGTTCTTCTCCAGATATCTGAAGTGATTCCTCTAAAAGTGTGGACTATAAAGTTGTATGCTTGAGTGGTATTCCATTTATGAAAAGCGACTGCTAAATCAGTAGCTTTTGCCCATGAGTCAATAATTTCATTTTTATTATAGCTATCATCAACATCTAGCCATATTCCTGTTGTAGGAATTTGTTCAGTAAATAATTTAACTGGATTATTATCCCTGAGGTATATAGGCTTGGTTGACCTAGTTCTAACCCCTTTTCTAAAATTGTAATTTTCTCGTTCTTCTGTTAATCCATGTTCTTTCATCCATTCAAAATTCCAGTCATCAGATTTGACTTGAGTCCAATAATTAGTTCTACTTGTTTCTCCATCTAATGTTTGTGTTTCAACTTGTTGATTTAAAGGTGGAGTATTAATTTCGGTGGTTTCTTCTTTGGGTGGATCATTCATATAAATATTCTCAGTTTGAATAGCTAATTGTTCTAGACTCTGTTTATAAGCTTCTAATTCTTCTCCCGTGGCTTCATAGAATTTAGTTTCTAATTCTTCTATAACATATGTCGGTAAAGGTGGTTCAATTGATGTATAAGAATCTTTAAATTTTGATTCTTTAAATTTAGATTCAATTTGTTTATATAGGATTTTTGGTCCTATTTTAATATTGTCATTCACAATTTCCAAATTAGATTCGATATTTTTTATATGAGTAAAAACATCTTGGTTTAAAATATCCGTTTCTCCTAAAGGTTGAGCAAAATTATCATATTGTTCTAAAAATTGATTTATAATAATATTTTATTTTTCATTTTCAGAAAGTTCATATACTAATATTTGTAATCCTTTATTTTTTTATTTCTGCTAAATGTTGAGGACTATTTACTTGTTTTATTTCTTCACTTAGAGATTTATATTTAATACTTAAATTTGTTGCTAATTCTTGTAATTTAATTCGATTAGTATTAGTTAAAATATTAATATTTTGTAATTCTTCTAAAATCATTTTATCTTTTCTATTCATTTTAAAAAATTTCTTTAGTTTCGTTACTAGGCTCTGATACCAGTTATTATATTAATAAGCAGAAAACAATTAAAATATAGAGATAAGGGTAAAATAGACAAAACGTTCAGAAAATGACAAAAAAGAATAAACTAAAGGGTAAGGGAAAAGGTACAACTAGCATTTTCCTATTTTCTTTCTCATTCGTCTCTCCTTTCTATGTGCCATATCTTTCCCGTTTATCTCTATTCTTCTTGGACGAAAATGTGAAAACAACTTCAAAAATGAATAAAAAACTTGATTAAAACATTAATAAAATAAGCTTATCAACTCTCTATAGTTAGTGTTTATCCAAAAAATAGATAACAACTATCAAATAACAAATTAACAACTTTGTATTTATCCATTGGATTAAATTTGACAATCTTATCACTACAAGATTTTCTGGTCTCCTTGTCGCTCATTTGATCCTCATTAATTCTATTGCCAAGTTGTATGACATTTCAAACATCCTCCCACAAAACTGTGCTAGAGTTGCAGGCACAATTTGGTTCAAAAAATTGAGCAATGATTTTTATCTTCATTCTTGTGAAGATATGTCACTTGTATATATAAGCATTTCAAGTGCTTCCCATACTGCATGGATTGTGTCTAAGCCTATTTTGATGATCCAACCATGAATGAGAGGACTTTCACCGGGCAATGAGTTCATTTGTTAATTTTGGAGTGAATTTCCTTTTTGTTTTTGTATCGTTTGGATTTGATGTAATGTATTTGGTGGGAAAAATGTTTTCATTGATGAAATGATTAACGTGTTCTTGAACACATTTGTCAATTTTGGTATGAAATTTCCTGTTTGTATTTTGTTTGGATTTTGTGGGATGTATTTGATGAACGAAAATTAATGAGAGATGAGTGTAAAGAAGTTGTCAACATTTACGAATGGCTAAGTGATAATGGAAAAGAAGACTTGTGGCATGCCGAGTGCTCACAATGGCTCTATACCAAGAAGAAAATATGAAATGGATTTTAAAAATGAATAAAAGACTTAATTAAAACATTATTGGTTGATGACCATAGGCCACGAACACTTAGCACATATTTATTCCTATTTATAATAAAATAGGTTCAACAACTCTCTATAGCTAGTGCTTATCCAAAATATAGATAACAACAATCAATTAACAAATTAACAATTTTGTATTTATCCTTTGGTTTAGATTTGACAATCTTATCACTCCAATAATCTGTTGCCAAGTTGTATGACGTTTCTAACGTTCTGCAAGTCTAAATCTTTGTTCATTCTTTTGTACATCGGAAGTATAAACAATTCACGAAATAAATTACGTATGTTGATCCATAATCTGGAAAAAAGCTCAAGAATCTAGAATTTGATTATCTAAACTTAGTTTTGTAGTCAGTTGTGAGTAAAGTATTATATGCATGTAACGTTTGAAATTCAGTGAATATTGGTCAGATTTAGGATTGCTCTTTAAAGATTATCTAAATATTAAATAGTTATTCATAACGTGGAAAAAATCTCAAAGAATCAAAAATTTGATTGTACATATCTAAACTTTATTTTTTGCCAGTGTTGAGTGAAGTATTATGTGTATTTAAATTTAATAGTGTTGTCAGATATAGAATTGAATAATGTTATTTATCATTGCGATGATGGAACATCGATGATATGACAATTTTTGTGGAAATGTGATTGTACATTTTAATTTTTATGAGAGAGGGAAGCAGAGAGAGAGAGAAATATGAGAGATAATAAATTGTCACATCGTCGATATTCCATCATCGTGATGATAAATAACATTATTCTATAGAATTACTCATTAAGATTTTTAGAACTATTATTATAAAAATTTAAACCAAATGATTAATGCAATTGCTTTTAGATTACCGCAACTTCAATTAAACTATAAAGACACATTGAGGAGAAGAAAAAATTCACACTAAAAAAGAAACCAGGAAAAGAGAACGGTTGATTCATTATGAAATTTGTAGTATTGCTTGGGTTGTTATTCACAACCCTAATTAGCCGATCTGAAGCAAAAGTAACTGTTGTAATTCAAAATGATATACCTGGTGGAAGAAGTTGGATTCACTGTTTTGGCACTTATGGCGTTTTCACAAACAGAATGTACCACAAGTGTGGGGATTATTGTCTCTGGTCCGTAACGCCGAAGGGCCCGTGTTTACATTGTGTAGATGGTGAATTATATTGTCAACCATGGAAGGATACTGGTAAGTCACTGCCCGAAGCATTACAGCTTACTGATTAAGGCTATACTAAATGTTGTAATCTTGTTCATATTAGAATTCCAGCTTACCATTGCCACCAGATTACAGCCTTTTGCTTTTCATTGATTAATTGAATAAAACATGTCTATTATGGTTACTATGTGTAAGAAATCTTAAATGACTAAGTGGAACCAGAATATCTCCAGCCATTGTTAAGGAATTCAGAAGACAATAAATTGCAATAAAACAGTGTAGTGTGAGAAATCTGCTTTATCTATCTATCTACAATACGTAAAAATGAGGTATTAAAGAGAAACATTTGAATACTAATTTTGCCCTTACATATTTAGCTATAGGCCCAATATACCTCATTTGGTTTGCAATTTTATCCTTAAATTTTTTGTTTTTTGTCAACTATGTCCTTATTTAATTTCTTGATTTTTCATGCACTAAGCAAATTTCGTAAATTATAATATTAAACATGGTTCTCATCTTTCAACCAGTTGATCTTCAAATGAAATATAATTCATGTATAACTCATGATAGTTTATAATATGATGTTAAATAATATAATTACTTCTATTTAAAAATAAATATTTTTTTTTCAAAAAATAATAATATGTAATACTTTTTTTATTCATTATTCAACATGTCTTCTTAATTTACCTTCATTGAAATTAGAAAAAGCAGAAATTTTTTGCATTAAGAAAATGAAAATCATATTGCCATAACGGAAACTCGAGGTCAACAATTTTCAAAGATCTGGAAGGATCACACAAAAAAATCACATTCATTACTTTTAAGAAATAGTTAATGATATAGTTTTTATTTATCATGGTTGAATAATAAGTAATTAATTATTTGAATAATGACTGTTGAAATTCTAAATCGTCAACAACGTGAGTAAGAACATCATTGGTTTACATTACTTATATTCATTTACGTGTGTGTTATAATATATAAAGGTTTGCATTAATGTAATGGTAGATTAATTACCATTTAATAAATATCCATTTAAGTGTAAAGTTCATTGTTTTATATTGGAGTACTCACAATTTGACATTAATCAAATTAATTAAGTTAATGTAATGGTAGATTAATTACAATATAATTTAATATATATTATAGTTATAATACAATTACATATGTAGATGAGCTTTGATTTTAAATGATTAAACTTAATTTGATTAATATTAAATTGTGAGTACTTCAACATGGAAAATGAACTATATGCTTAAAAGGAAACTACATGAAGTTAAATTGTAATCAACCATTATCTCTCACCACCTATTGTAGTGTAACATAACATCCGAATGCTTATTATAAGCTAAATATTAGTGTTTAGGAGATCAATCTTGTATACATATTATATTATATTATTTATATATCTGAGCTACACTTAAAATCAATGCTCACCTTGTTATATAATTATAGTATATCAAATACAATATAAATTAAATATGGAGATAGATGAGAAACATTAAATTTACCATTGTGTTCTTATATAATATTGTTTTCATTTTCATTCAAAGATTATAAATTGCATGTTTAATTAATATAGTAGCTAAAAATAATTATTTAAATACAAAGGAAAATAAATTGAAAGAAAAAAAATTTTTTGCTTAAAGGTGATGAATAGATAGGAGGTCAAGAGTCGAGGGGAGGGGAGAAATATCCATCAATCTTAAAAACCTGACTAATTATACCTAATAATTAGGAGTTCCTTCTACTTCCCATATTTGTGTCCACCACACTATATATGTTCCCGGGGGGGTTCATTTTTGTATAAGCATAAAAATTATTGGTGATCTAGTTACTTATTGCATATAATATATATTTTTTTAATTTCTTCATCATCAATGTATGTTCTTTTTTGTAATTTCTTTTCCTATTTGATTCTTCATTTCCATCTTTTGTGTGGAATCTAAAAATCAGGATTCTAAATTTTCGTTGAGCAAATTTTATATTCTTTAAGTTGATTTTATTTTGTTCTTATTTGCTTATCGAAGAAAATTTATTTTTCTTTTTGTACTTGAATGAATTATTATTCCTCAAAATTATTATCATTCTCCAAATTTTATATTTATGATCATATCAGGTCAAAACTCTTTTATATGGTAGTTTGTTTCAAATATGTAAGAATTAGTGTTTGCATCTATTAAATGATTTTTTTTTTCAATGAACTCTTTTTTTTTATACAGTTTGATTCTTTGTCCATGGTTGGATCTATATTTTCAACTTTTGGTGTATTTTTGGTGTCTACTTGAAATATTACGTGTTCCAATTTGTATTATGTGAACTATAATTAATAAAAAACCGTGGGATATTGATAAAAAATATTGTGCCCAAAAAAATGTTATTGTATTCAAAATATTACATTCCGGTTTATTCAACATTTTCACATTATATCCATAATTTAATAAAAAGTTTTATTCATATATATTCTTTTTAACAATTTGAATTTTTCTTTAACAATATTAATTACATCAACTTTTTTCAAAAACAATATTGGTACTTTAAAAACATATACATATCATTTGTCGATACATAAGACATGCAACGCACGTACTTACTACTAGTATATGTAAAAGTGAATACTTCTAGTCTATGCCCTCTAGAATCTATATATTTAGTGTAGTTAAGCAAAGCTTTCAAGTGATTATAAGTGTGGGTTCTAAAGAATGTTTGGATAGTAAATTGTAGGTCCTACAACTTGTGTGAATAAGAATATGTTTGACGAAGTTAAAAAAATTAAGCTTTGTCAAAGAGTAATTCTTAGAGATACACATTCCATTTTGGAGGGCAAGGTCAAGAAGTAGAGATATAGGAATGGCAATAGGGTGCGGCTAGACGAGGGGACCATTTACCATCTCATATAATTAATTTATTTTTTAAATAAGATTTATGTTAGGAGACATGAAAAATAAAATAAAAAAGTTTTGGGACAGGCTTCCAGAATTTAGGATAGGAATCTGGACACATCCCATTTACTACACGGATCGAGCTTCCCCACTCCAAACGGTTCAAGACAATGCCGGACAAGTCAGGGGAGGGATTTTTTTTACTCCTATCTGGAATTTTAAGAGATGTGTTTTAACTATTTTTTCATAACGGTAAGAATTAACCTGTGTATAATTATCTACCTATTATAATTATAATTATAGTATATGAAATACAATATAAATTAAATATGGATATAGATGAGAAACAATAATTTTACCATTCTGTCCTTATATAATATTGTCTTCATTTTCATTCAATATTTATAAATTGCATGTTTAATTAATATCTTCTATATATTAAAAGTGGCTATGTAACGGAATTTCTTGTTTTTAACGGAAAAACTAACGGAATTTGTTGTTTTAACAGACTATGTAACGGAATTTCTTGTTTTAAACAGGCAGCTGCACCTTCATTCAGTGTGTTTATCATAACTTTGTATTCCGATTTCCGATTGAGGCGATTCAAAATGCGTTGGAAAGCTAACTCATCTGGCTACAACTTTGATTCAGACATCATTCTCCGATTCGATCACTTTCTATGCCAATAATAGGTTTCAATATGAGACTAAAACATCGGAGCATAACTTTTCGGTTGGAAATTGATTTGTGATCATCTTTTGACTAAATTTGATTTCGTTGATGTCTTCCTTTATTAAATGTGGTTATGTAACGAAATTTCTTGTTTTTAATGGAAAAAATAACGGAATTTATTGTTTTAGCGGACTATGTAACGGAATTTCTTGTTTTAAACAGGCAGCTGCACATTCTTTCAGTATTTTTATCATAACTTTGTATTCCGATATCTGATTGAGACGATTCAAAATGCGTTGGAAAGCTAACTCATCTGGCTATAACTTTAATTTAGACATCATTCTCCAATTCGATCACTTTCTACGCCAAAAATAGATCTCAATATGAGACTAAAACATCGGAGCATAACTTTTCGATTGAAAATTGATTTGTGATCATCTTTTGACTAAATTTGATTCCATTGTCGTCTTCCTTTATCCAATTAACTCCGAGCACTCTCAAATCTTCATCGTGAGGTTCGACACAACTTTTAAGTATTTACATTTTAGTCCCAAAACTTTGGATCCCTTACAATTTAGCCATTTCTCCAAATTTGTCAACTTTTGCTTATTTTCTTCGATCTCACCAACTTACATCACAACATCAAAATCACACATCTAATTATTTAACAATTATATAAACATTACATCATTAATTATTTAATTAACCAAAAAAATTACATCTTTATTAATAACAAATTAATTATTAAACAAAACTATTAAATATAAACTAGGCAAACGTGCATTGCACGTTGCTTGCACCTAGTAATAGATAAAATAATTATTTAAATACAAACGACAATAAATTGAAAGAAAAAAAATTGCTTAAAGGTGATGAATAGATAGGAGGTCAAGAGTCGAGGGGAGGAGAGAAATTATCCATCAATCTTAAAAACCTTACTAATTACACCTAATAATTAGGAGTTACTTGTGCCTTCCCGTATTTGTGTCCACCTCACTAGATACTAGCTTCAAACATCAATTACGCAATTCACACTAAAACCAAAATTTGAAGTATTATTACATGACTTATGGACGACTAAAATGTCTTAGAAAGGGCTTTTCCAACATTATTTTCTTACGTTTAAAAGTAAATAGAACTCGACATTGGGATTCAAAACTTATGAAGTGTCTGCACTTGACATCCTTTGATAGCATAAATCGTAAGTTTGATAGTGAAAAAAGATCAAATTTTGAGGGAAATAGCCATTGTACAACAAGTAAATAAAGACGATACCAAAGAACAAAAAGTAAAAAAGAACAAACAAAAAAATTGAACACATCAAACCCAATCCACCCCACTCCATCCTCAACCCATAGCTCCCCCTTCCCTTTCTCCGGGTTTAGTATGTTTTCCACTGTTATGTTTGTGACTCAAATTTCATATGATTTGGAAGTTTGATTCATGAAAGAAGCCTGGATAATGTTGGTTTAGAAGTTCGGATTTATAAGCGATCAAATTTTATCATGAATTGGGAGTTTGACTGGGATAAGGACTTTGGAAAGGGAAAAAGGTGTTTGGAAGCGTTTTGGACGTGGGTGGGTGGAGCCACAGTGCCACCTATGCGGGAGAAAGTTGACTCCTAGTTTGTTTTTTATGCGGTTTTTGTTCTACTCCATCCTAATTTCAAGATTTGGTTCTTATATATATATATATATATATATATATATATATATATATATATATATATATATATATATATATATATATCCCACGTGTTGTAGGTTGTTCATAGGCTCAAGATAAGAATTATATCATTGTTGTATACATTATAAACTTGTGAGAATTCTTTAGATTTAGATTGAGAGAATTAAATCAAGTAAAAACAATTTTAGTTTCTTGGTATAATAAATTATCATCTTCTTCCACAAAAATCTTGGTTGTAGTGTTATCCATTATTTTTCATATTGCTATATTATTCTCGTCTTTAATTATTCGGCCTGATTCTCAACAAGTGGTATTAGAGCGATTTATATATCTTGGTTTGTTCATAAAAAGTGGTATCAGAGCTGATAGTTTTTTGTCGAGTTCTTGGGAGGTCCAAATTGGTCATTAAAGTAATGTTTGAACAAGGTTGATTGTTTCAGGGATGACAAGTATTGAATTTGAGATTCCGCTTTTGGATCGTATCAGTAGATTCCTTTTGTGACAGATCAAGATGCGAGCGGTTCTTGCTCAACCGAATCTTGATGATACTTTGTTGAGGATATATAGAATGCCCGCAGTAATGATTGTGAAGAAGAAGCAACGCAATGATCGAAAAGCCCTATCACAGATACATTTTCATCTTTCTAATTAAATTCTTCAGGACATGGCAAAGAAGAAAGTGCCGCTAAGTTGTTGTTAAAATTGTAGCAGATTTGTATGACAAAGAGCATGACAATTAAGTTACACTTCAAGCACTGCTTACATTCTCATCGCTTGACAGAAGGTGGGTCTTTGGAAGATCATTTATCGTTGTTTGAGGAAATCATCGTTGATTTTGAGACAATTGATGTCAAATATGATGAAGAGGATTTAGGGCTAATATTGTTATGTTCATTACCGCTTTCATATGTGACTTTTAGAGATATCATTCCCTATAATTGGAATACTCTTACTATTGACGAAGTATATGATGTGCTTTATTCTAAAGGAAAGATGAAAAATCTGGTCGTTGGATATGAGGCCTAGGCAAAGGGTCATGTTATTCATGAGAGAAAGATAGGGGGCCACAGAAGGGTCATAGTCAAGAATGGCAACAATGATAAGGACTGTTGCTATTACAATAACAAGGGGCACATGAAGAGGGATTGCTACGAGTGGCGGAAAAAGTTTGCTACTACAGATCAAAAGGAACAACCAGAAAATTCTTGTAATGTCAATCTTGTAGAAAAAGGCAGTGATGGAGATCTTTTGGCTATTACTGATGGTGACTCTAAACCTGATAGGACTGAATTCTTGATTCGGCTTGCACTTTTCATGTGTTCAAATAGTGATTGGTTTTCTTTTCATATGAAATAGCTACAAGGGATAAAGTTATGATGGGAATTAATGAGTCTTGTAAAATAGCTGGGATTGGTACTGTCAAAATCAAGACGTTTGATGGGAAAGATAAAACACTTGGCCAGGTTCGACATGTTCCAGGTATAAATATAAATTTAATCTCTTTGAGTACTCTTGATTCAGAAGGGTACTAATATACCGATAGAGATGGAGTTTTGAAAGTTAGCAAGGGTACTCGAGCTCTATTAAAGGGATTGAGAAAGTTTCGGTTATATATGTTAGACAGTTCGATGGTCGATGTGGATGCAACTCAGCTTATTGTTCAATAAGCAATAACTCGAGTAGAGTTGGTTGTGATCAGACTATTCGTGGGGATTTCAAACAATGATATTGGAGAATCTTTCAGTAGCTTAGGTGGAGTTTGTTGTGATCTTGTTGATCATGTCACTCGTAGTGAATAAAGCAGGTTTGACAACTCAGGTGGAGTTGGTGTTGCTTTTAGTGATTCGAGCAAGTTTGGGTAATAATTGGGGTGATTCAACAGGTTTGGCATGCAAAGTAGTTTTGCTGGTAAGGAGGGCTTGAATTTAGTTCACAGTTGCTATGTATGCCCGGTAAGGGAATGGTGTGCCCAGAAGAGGCATGATGGAAGAGTTGAAGAATGACTTGAAGAGTTAAGACTTAATTTCTTGTAGTGAAATTTATGTCAAGGTGGAGTTTGTTATGTTTGTGACTCAAATTCCATATGGTTTGGAAGTTTGATCTATGTAGGAAGTCTAGATAATGTTAGTTAAGAAGTCTGGATTTATAAGGGATCAAATTTCATCATGGATTGGGAGTTTAACTGGGATTAGGACTTTGGAATGGATAAAAAGGTGTTTGGGAGCATTTTGGACGCATTGGGACAGAACCGAGGTGCCAGGACGCGAAACAGCAACAGCGAGGCTAGCACCCATATGTAACAGCTTGTGAACCCATGCAATTTGCAACGTTCTAAATATCAAATTTGGAAAGATCATAGAGATATCATTGAGGGTGTTAACACAATGAATTGAAAATGAAATTTCCTAATGGAATTAGGGAGAATGACAAATAAGAGCTAATGGAGTCAGAACTTTGCCAAAATTTCATGGTACACTAATGTACATAGAGACTCTCCTGTCACAGCTTTGATATCCGGCTGGAAATACTTCTATAACCTCAATTTTTGGCGTGGATTTGGCTTGAAAATCTTAATCAAATTATTGAAGATACAGTGCCAAAATCACACACTTCGACACCCTCAATTTTTGAAAGAGATGGATGTGAATATTACCCATCATTGCCTCTTGGATAATGAAGTTCCTATATTAGCATCCGGACTTGATTGACTATGGTTTGTCTAGTTAGGAATATTGAAGATTTTTAAGATAAATGAACTAGATTTTAGACCTTTAGTTAGTAAATATATTCTTAGGTACAGTTATATGCTGAAATACTGAAAATCAAGGCCACTGGAACAATGTGGTTAATGAAATTTTAAAGATCACAGTTACAAACCATCCGGATAAAATGTTTTGGAAACCCAATGCATCTGGACAATTCACCATTTCCTCTTGTATTAATCTCTTCCGGCAAAGCAAGACCAGACAATTGGTGTACAAACTCATTTGGAATAAGGTTATTCCTCAAAAAGTTGCTTTTTTAGTATGGAGACTTTGGAATAATTGGCTACTTGTTGAGGAGATTATCCAGAAAAAATATGGCATCCAATTAGCCTCCAAATGCCAGTGCTGCTGCAATTCGGAAAGTATCAATCATGTATTTTTGGAAGGTCCTATTGCCAAGGAGGTCTGGTCTAACTTCTGCAGGGATATGGACGTTCAAGATATTAGATGTGGGCACCCTAGAGCTATGATTATGCACTGGTTTTTGCAGAAGAAGGATAATACAGGTGAGATTAGATCAATTGTTCCTCTGACCATTATCTGGTTTCTTTGGTTGGCTAGGAATAATGCTAAACACAAACATCGCCTAATGAAGGCAGATAAGATCATCAAGCAAACCTATGTGCTGATCAATGCACTTCAAAGAGCAGGGAGGATCAAACGGAATGGAAATATCAACAGCAAAATCCCTATTGCTGTCAAGTGGAATAAACCTGATAGTGGATGGTATAAACTCAATACAGACGGGGCCCTGAAAAATTCTTTAGCTGCAGGAGGGGGTCTTTTGAGAAACAATCTGGGAAATGTAATATGGGGATTCTATGATTTTTTTGGAGAATGCTCAATCATGGAAGCTGAATTAAGAGCGATTGAAACAGGGCTACAACTGTGCTGGAACAATGGTATTAGGAAGGTGTGGGTAGAGACAGATTCTAAGGCTGCCCTGACTTTGATTAAACAAAATATTGGTCCTTGGGGAATTCAATATACACTGCAAGCCATCCGTTGGCTACTGGAGAAGATGAAGAGTAAAGTCACACATACTTGGAGAGAATGGAACCAGGCTGCGGACTGGCTAGCTAACAAAGGTTATATTGAAAGAAAGTTTAAATTTGTCAAAGCTGGTGAATTTAATGGCAGAATTACAGGCATTGTGAAACTTGACAAAATTGGTCTGGGTACTATTAGATTAGTTCACTAATCAGTCTTAGTAAATGGTCTACCTTTGGCTTAGTTTGCATATGTTGTAACCATTTATAGAAGTTGTAGAGTGCATTTTGTAAATCTTTAGGAGGTAAGGTACATTCATCCCCCTCCTTGTATTGTTTTTGTTCTCTATTAATAAATTCATATCCTACGGCTTGGATTTTTCAAGCTAGGATATTTCTCAAAAAAAAAAAAAAAAAAAAGGCCACTGGAACAGAGAATTACCATTTATACTTACTAAATTGATATCCTTAACCTATCAATGGTTGTGCAAAAGCTACTTCCGGATTTCCAAAAGACATAGCCTAAAATCATATAAAAGTCGGCTAGCTTGGCATGTTTCGAATTTCTTCTATAAAAGACAATCTAGATGATGATTGGTTTGAAACATGAGCCTAGATTATGTTGATGGAGTGGAAACACTTTATTCAATATATGTCTCATCGTGATTGACTTGGTTGGATTGTTTGTGTACACACTTCAATGTGATTATTGTTGTGAAAAGAAGATGATATAGGACTAATCCATACAACTTTATTGAAAAAAACAGAGAGATAATAGCCACAATATGAATGAAATAAAGATCTCAAAGACACAAGAACAATGTAATTTGCAGAGTAAATGAGATTTTATTACAATATGGAGAAAGACTATAAAGATTTGTATTTACAATTTTGTCTAACTTAATTTAAGTCATAATGAAGAGCCATTTATATATAGGGAACAAATAGAGGATGTCCAAACCTTAATAATAGAGTTGTAGTTGAAGTAAAATGTGAAAATGGGCCCGGGAAAAAACACCGCAGCTCGAGTGAGCGGCTAGCGCCGGCGGGGCTGACTTCTCTGCTCTTGGCACTCGAGCGCCCAGCTAGCCTCAGACTAGCGAAAATATGGCGAGAAAATCCTCAGTTCCATAATTTCAACATCTTCAAGTTCAACACAAATTTCAACTCTCAATAGGGCTTCCAAATAGAACTTCAATTAGAATTTATTGAGTAAACTTGAATAGAAATCCACAAAAGCATTCCAAATAGAATCCCTCTTAACGTGTACTTTAACTAGAATTCCCAAATATCTTCAACAAAGAATTAGTGTACAATAATCTCCACCTTGACACAAATTCTATTGCAATGAGTAAACTTTAAAAAACCCTCCACTTGGAGACAAATTCCACTGCAGGGAATGAACTTGAACTCTTCAATTAAAAAATACAAACAAAATTCCCCATAAAAAAATTTCAACTAGAAATATTCTCCATCGCTGACACCCCAACTAGGGGCAAACCACTTGGAGACAAATTCCATTGCAGGGAATGAACTTGAACTCTTCAATTAAAAAATACAAACAAAATTCCCCATAAAAAAATTTCAACTAGAAATATTCTCCACCCCTGACACCCCAACTAGGGGCAAACCACTTGGAGACAAATTCCATTGCAGGGAATGAACTTGAACTCTTCAATTAAAAAATACAAACAAAATTCCCCATAAAAAAATTTCAACTAGAAACATTCTCCACCCCTGACACCCCAACTAGGGGCAAAAGTAATCTAATGATCACCAAATAAGACCGAAACAAGTCCTGTAATAGAATTACAGCTGAATGAGTCAAAAGAATGATCTTGGCTAAAATCAAAACCCTTAACCGAATTCAAACCATCAACTAAATTAGTAGAATTGTACATATATGAAGTCTTATAACCAACTGAATACTATGACACCGTCGATGATGGTGACAAAGTGGATTTACCTATAATTTTTAAATTCTATTGAGATGTATTCTTCAAAGAAGACCCTAAACTAGACTCCAACGGTACATAATCCAACACCAAATCCGCCCGAGTTCTTAAAATATGTTGATTTCTCAAAGATTGTGTATAATATTGCAAGATATATAAATGAGATTTTCTATGTCCTCTTATCAAAACACTAGCTCATTTACTAGCTTTCAGGACTCCACCTTCAACAGTGCACAAGTACCATTTTGAATCAAAAGTACTTATGGAAACAAGATTTCTCTTCAGATCTGAAATGTGTCTCACTGCATCAAGTGTTCTAACATTCCCATCAAACATTTTTATTATGGCCTGACCAATACTAGCTGCCGACAAGTTGTATTATTAGCGGTCGTCACAACACCTTTTGAAATTTTTTCATATGTTGAAAATAGATCTCGATTGGGAGACATATGAAAAGTGTAAGTTGTATCAAGAATCCAAACCTGACGAGATTTGGAGTTGTAGTCAGACATAAGTAAAAACTCTCCATCACTATTAGAATTTTTGGCAATACTTGTTTCCCTTGAAGTTTTTTTATTGTTGATTTGCAGTAAATTTGGTTTTATTCTGCAACTTATGACAATCGTTTATCAAATATCCATTTTTCTTACAATAATTAAAAAATTTAAAGTTAGATTTTGACTTGCCTCTTGCACGACCACCATCAACAATGAGACCATCTCCACGAACCTCAGATGCAACAAGTTGTTTCATCTTCTCCTTTGAATATAGAGAACTATAGACTTCTTTGATGGTGAGAGTACCACAGCTATATAAAATCTTATCTCTAAAAAACATGTATGAAGCTGGCAATATATATAATAAAATCAATCTCAAATCTTGTTCATCATATTTGACCGTCAAGGTCTCCAAATCAATGACAATTATCTTAAAAGCAATTAGGTGATCTTCAAGAGATGTACCTTATATCACATGATGAGAATATAAACATTGATTCAGATGCAATTTGTTAGTAAAACTCTTTGTCAGATAACATGTAGTTTGTCTCGTGATTGAACACATAAATCAATTTCTACTCATCAAATGCAAAATTGATGTATGTGTGTGTGTGTGAATAATTAAGTAAAACATAAAAAATTCAAAAGTTCCTTCATTTTTCTACCTTAATGGTCAAATATATCATTTCTTCACTGTTGAGATACACACCTTCCAAAATACTTATTTTGTAACTCTCATTTACAATGTAAAATCTAGGGTTGAATTTATATAATAATCCTTATCTTCTCCAGTTTGGATAGATCTCACTAATTGCAAGTCATTGTCTCAACAAATAGGGATTCTTCTTTATTCTGATTACTTCAACTACAAGAATCAACTAAACTAATAATCACTTGTCGAATGTCTAATTCTCTGAAATAAGTCTGTGTGACTTAATCAAGACATGTAGTACATTTTCTATTTTATGCACCTGTTTTTTCAATTTTTGATGTGCTCATTCAGTTTCATGTACTAGTTTAATCCCTTTTTGAGTGTTCTTTTTGGAATTTTCAGCAAATGTCCTCATTGGGATCTTTTATAAGGTAGCATCATAACATGGTGGCTTTTTTCCCTTTTTATGTAATAATTAGTGTAATGCGTCTTATTAGACACCCATTCTAAAAAATCGACCTCTAACTTAAGTTTTTCACCTATTTTTCATCTTATTGGCTTTATACAATCCACAAAAGAATTTGTACTCATAAAATCTTCATGTATCTCAATATCTTCCTGCAACAATTCAATCAACCTCAAAATATCCTAAAATTGGTTTTAAAATGTATATTGTGGTGGTTTTTTGGGTTTAGCATTTAAGGTCCACTACTTTTAATCTATCAAGTATGAATAAACTCATTCATTTACAATACAAAACTTAATTACGTGTTCAAAGGGTATCAAATTTCACATGGATAAATATCAATTAATCTAAGCATACAACGTATTCATAATTCAAAAACTAACACATAATTCCAAATATATAAGTCATTGTCGACAAAACTAACTAATCCACACAATCAAACAACTAAATCAGATTTTTATTTTTGAATCTTTTTTGAATTTTGAATTTTTTCAGATTAAAATTTCACACAATCACAAAAAAAAAATGATCAATGTTTTTCCCATATACCAAACTTAAATCAAACATTGCCTTCAATATCTCAAAATATTATCAAGTCAATAAAATAAAAGGGCAAAGAAGGAAATATGAGACTTCTCGAATTGTTGTTTGATAGTGGAGGCTAATTTGGAACGAATTGTCGTAGCTAGATGATATACTTGACTAGGTTCTTTGTCTTGTCCATTGTTGGTTTGTGTGTTTTCAAATGTCATGTTCCTACAAAATTAAGAGAAATCAATCAGAATAATATGACATAATTTATAAGAAACTCAAACACAACCTATAGGGCAATATGGGGATGGAGATACCTAATCAACTAACTAGCATACAAAAGCAATAAAACTTACCTAACATATTATCTAGAAAGCATAATAAATAAAAAGAATGAAAATTGAGCTGCCTCCTAATAAGCACTTATTTATAATAATTAGCTTGACTATTGACAATCTACACCTTGAAATTCTGAAGAAAGTTTTTTATGCATTGCCCAGTTAGCTACTTTGACCTTTCTCCATTTTTTGTTGATTCTTCATATCTTAGCATTGCCTATTTCAATGTGACACGACTTGCCCATTCCATCTTATTCAAAATCAACCATGTAGACTTTTAACTCCTTCCTGGTCTTAATCACAAATCCAATTAATCAACAATCGATGAAGTCAAATGAATGTATGTTAATTTCATCTTTATCATTTGCCCTTCTATGTTTGGTTCCTTTGTAATTACTTTGTAATCTTGTTTATGCTCTTCTTCAATAATTGATATCTCATTGACTTAAATGGTCGATTCATAATCTAAATTCATGTGCAATGTCAATTCTTTCTTATCAACTCTTTCAAGTGGATTATATTCTCACTTTTAAATTCTTTCCAGGATACGACATCTCCCACACACATTTATCTTTCATCCAACTTGGAAAGTTCATTATAATATTTTTCAAGTGTTTTCTTATTCATAGAGGAGGACCAACTGCCACAAGCATGATGTTCTCGTCCTGATATACAAATATGTACTCACCCACAAGCATGTAGCCTTCAACAAATTTGTCAGTTATTTGTTTTTGACATCTTAAATATTGTTTAAATCGCAAAAGCTTGAACATGAGAAAATGAAAGCATACATATAAGCATTGTATAGTATAATGCATCCCATAACAAATGTCACAATTTATGTCTTCTACAAGTAGGGCTTGGCAAAATGTCCGAACCGAACCGAACCAAATCAAGCGATTTTTCTTAAATGAAATATCCAAACGGGTATCCGAATCGAGAACCGAATAGTTTGATTCAGTTCTCGGTTCTAGACGAAGAACCGAATAAGAACCGAATTTTTTTTTTATATCGGATAAATCAATTTCTTTTATTTTTTATAAACAAATTAATAATTTCTTTTTTATTAAATCTTATTAGTTGAACAATTTAGAATTTATTTATGTTTGTTAATTATATTTTTTTCAATTTTTTTCTTGTATAGTTTCTTATTAGTTAGTATGGAAAGTCAAGCAACTGATGATTACATTAAATAGCTGGTAAGTATTATCAATACTTTAAAATATTTTATTTTTATGACTTCCAATTTATATTTCATTTTTATGTAGACTTGAAGGTTTGAAGCAAATGAATTATTGATATGAATTATCGAAGTTTTACTAGTAATATTTACTTTTTGATATTTGTATTTGACAACTTACTATTTATATGTTATTAAATTAGATTACGTTAATTTGTAAAAATTAATATTGAACTTGGTATTTGTATCTACTTTTTGTTATTAATATTAGTATCTACTTTCAGGTGTATTTATGTAGTATTATTCTAAATGTTAAAAAATTTAATTATAGTACGGAACTGAATAGAACCGAATCAAACCAAACTCAAATGGTTCCAAAATTATATTTGGAACCGACAGCTCCATTTACTAAATACCTGAAAATTTCTGGAACCGAACAAAACCGAACTGAACCAACCCGTACCCACCCCTATCTACAAGCATATCTTCATCATTAATGTCGAGCTTAATTATTGCAACTGTTTTGCTCATTTGCTATTGTCAGAATCGTAAATACATTGCTGAGTAGTAACTGGAAGAACACCTAACACGAGAAATCAGGGTGGGAAGCCAAAATTAACAAAAAATAAATAAATAATAAAAAAATTGAATCCAATATGAATAAATAAATTCAGTTTAAAAACTTTATTTTCCAACAACGGCGCCAAAAAGTTGTTCTTGCAAGATCCTCAAGTGTATGAATCGTTGACAAGTAATAATATGATGAGTAAAAATTATCGTCCCACGAGGAATAAGATTTAAATTTAAATTTATCGATCCACTATCAAATTCAAATGTAACTAACAAAAGAGATGATTTTGTTTATATCTAAATTATCCTACTAGTTATCCAATATTATTTTTAACTAAATATACAAGTGAATGGGTTGGAATTTCGAATCCACCTATTATTATCATTTTTCAATTCCCGACTTATATAATTTAGCATGATTTGTGCATACATAACAATCGATAATTCAATTTTACTTAACTATCTCTCTCGAGGTAAGTAAAACATATTCTAAGCAGTATCCAATTCTATTCTTAATCCTAATTCATATACAAAGCAACGCATTCAATTACACGATTATCTACACGATTGTACACGTCATATATGTTATTTCTAACATCTATTGCCCATGTGTTGATATTGCAAAGTTTTAACATATTGTGAGTCTTTCAGCACCACGACAAGCAACTAATTACCGATTTGATAAACAAGCAATTAAATAATTCCACAAAGCATATAAGATCAATCAAGAATACAAATTAACAATCAAATAATAATGTTTATCTTCATCCAACACAAAAGCAATCTTGCCTAACATAATTCTAATGATAAAATAACAAGAAGAATAGAAAAGCATCACCCGAAATTTATAAATACAAGAAAGAGATGTGAAATCGAATTCTTCTTCTTGATCTTCAATCCCAAGATTTGATTTTCCAAGTTCTTGATGTTTCTTGATTCAATCACTTGCTAGATTTATTCTCCTCTCCAACTTACTGTGAATTCCCCCTCCATTAGCGATGGCAATTCGAACTGTTAAAACCGAAAATTGTGATTAATCGAACTGAATTGGTTGAAAAAAAATAGAAACGATGGTACTATGGGGGTGGTTATTGTTTTGATTTTAATGACCCAGTTCGGGGTGGGGCGGGTATGGTATTTAGCGACGATGTCCCGTTTCAAACTGATTACCTGTTAAAAAAAATTAATTGGGCAATTGGGCCTTCCATTATTCATTTCCAAAATTAATTGGGCAATTTTGACAATTGGGCTTCCCCAAAATTATGGCCTAATTAACATTACTAGTAACCTAACTCTAACCCTATACGTTAAAATTGAAAATTGGAAACCAAACTTACAAAATACTCGTCCACTCAACCAATGAACAAAATCAGATCCGCCGATGCTCTGCTGTATGTACCTCATCTTCAAATTGTAGTAATCAGCAACAAAGTCTACTATCTTGTAAGCACACTCCCGGAGTTGTTATGTGTCCATGGCTTCAAACCACCTTCCCTGTACAATTCAACAAAACCTAGATACATTATACTTGATTGCATTTTCCTTGTAATATTATTTAAATATATGATGCGTGGTCCGGAAAATGTGATTTTTAGTCTGTTTTGCTTGCTAGTTTATGCGTTCTTCAGTTTCTCTATGTTCATCAGAAATAGAGAGTCGAATTAGTAATTTTGTTACAGAATTAATGTGGCTTTTTGCTGATATTATTAATGAAATTCCATAATTCAACATATATTTTGGGTTATATTGTTTGCGAGAGTCTTGACCTATGCTGATAATATTGACTGTTAAATTCAAATTTTACATTTGGAAGTTGGGATATTGTTTGCATTTTCATTTGGGATATTGTTTGCTAAATTGACTTAGTATTGTGTTTTTGTTTTTATTGACATTTCTTCACAATTTTTTTTTCAATTTGACGATTGGAGTTTGGACTTATAAAAAATAATTTATTTTCATAGTTATTAACCGAACTAAACCGAAATACGAACCGAATCGACTTTCGTGATTATGGTATGGCCAAAAATTTGGTGGTGCGGTTATGGTTTTGGCCGAACTGACCCCGAAGTGAACCGTTGATCCCTCCATGTTGAATGATTTTATATATTAAAGTGATTTAAGCAGTGTTCTAAAATGCGTAATGAGTGGCGATGCGTGAAGACCAAACTATGGGTTAGGCAAAGATTATTCAAGGCATATGCGTAAAAAAGCATAAAAATGCATTTTCTTGATTTAATTTTTAATCAATCAAAAAATCATTTAATAATTAAAAAAACACCTATCAAATATCTAAAACAAATTTATAGAAACTTTATACATTTTTTCAAAATTTTCCAATAAAAAGATATGTTTCAAATGTAAATCAAATTTTAATTTTTAACTTAAAAGAATTGTAAACAAAATAAAAAACTAAAAAAAATAGATAATAATACACGCCTAGGAGCGCATTAGCCGTCAAAGATTGTCGTTGACCTCTAAATAAGGCAGCTTGGCGTTTTGTCATGCATTGGGCTTCTATGGCCACCTTTTAGAACACTGGATTTAAGAGGTGAGAGAGAGACCATCTGATGTGTAACTCTTGTTCTGTACTTATAACCATCGAAAATTAGGTCAAGATAGCCTCAAAATTGGTTTCAGATAGAGTTTTGATCATAGAAAGAAACTGCCCGTTTGATCAAAATTTGAACCATGTGTGCACATGGTACATTTGTTTGCCTTTTCATGTTATAAGGAACTTGCTCTTGGGACTGCCAAAATGAGGCCTCGTGCGCGCAAAGTATTTGTACATGCGCATGCATGATTTTGTCATCGAGCAGTTGTTAGTATTTTATTATATCTTTTTTATCGATATCGAATTGAAGCGAATCAAAGTGCATTAGAAAGCTAATTCAAATGGCTACAATTTTTATAGAATATCATTTTTTCAATTCAAATTTTTACTATGCGAAAAATAGATCTCAGTATGAGGCTTAAAATCTAGAGCATAACTTGCGAGGTTGAAAATTTGGAGCATAGCTTGTGCGACTAGAAATTGATTCGTGAAAATATTTTGACTATATTTCACTCTTTTGACTTCCAATGGTATTCAATTGATCCTATGTGATCTTCAATCATTATTTTTATGGTCCAAATCAATTATTGAATATTTGTAATTTGGTTCCCAAACTTTTGAGCTCATCCATTTAGCTATATTTATTTCATTTCTTTTAATTTCACTTCAATCATTGAGTTTTACCTAAAAACGATACATGCACGAAATTAAGCTATAATTTATGAAAAGTAACACTAAATATCCTAATTTAATGACAAAAATAAGTGTACAAAATATACTTAGCAGTACTATAATGAAACCCTAAAATTACATCATATATATGCGTGTACGAGAATAAAACAGGTCCATACCGCGGGGGTTCCCCTATACACCCAATCTCTCCAATATGACCTATCCAATTTTTCTCATAATCTTAGTTTCATCACATTTTTTGTAACGTGAACTTTTCAGAACGGGTCAAATAGAATTCAGGTCATTGTACTCTAGACTTATTAGAACAAATTTGGTAAATTCTTCCCTACCCTTAATTTGAGTTTTGGTTAAGTATGTTTACACTTTTTGAAATGCACAATATATCAGAGATATCACCATAAATCGAGCAACGGATCAGCTCAATATTTCAGCCAACAATCAAGTCCTGTAACAGCCCCAATGAAGCAACAAATCAGCTCAATATTTCAACCAAGAATCAAGTAATGTAACAGCCTTAATATTTCAGCCAAGGTTCTAGCTAGCTTTCTTAGAATAGTTTTGTAATCTTTGTATATATCTAGCACACGATTCCTTTGCAAATGGCATTGTTGTATTGTAATCATTTTGTTCAATATACAATCAAGAATCAAATTTCATCATGGTATCAGAGCAGCCCTCCAACCAGGGGCGGACCCAGCACCTGGCCAGCCCCCGCGGTAGCCCCGTGCTGGGTCCGCCGGGACCTTGAAGACTGCCAGGAAGAATTGCAGAGCCGGCGGAACAAGAAGATGAAGATCAGACGATTTTTTTTTTCCTTTTTTTGAGTTTGGGCTTATTATTTTTCAACAATAAGGCCCAATGGCTTGCAACCAGTGAACCAACCCATTTCTACAAGGTCCAAAATCCAAATGATGAAAATCCCAAATTCTCAATTGATTCAATATTCAAAAGCCTACCCAAACCAAAAGAGAGAAGAAGCAGACGCTGCAGATTCGAAACTTACCTGTTGCTGTAGCCGCTCCAAGTTCCAGCTCCAGCCTCCAGGTTCCAGCCCAGCCTCCAGCAGACCACTAGTGACCGGTGCACAGGCAGCAGCTTGGAAGTCCAATCGCCTCTCGCCAGTCTCCAGTTGAGTCGCCTCTCGCCAGTCTCTCGCCTCTCGCCTCTAGTCTCGGTCAGAATCAGAGAAATTAGAAGTGTCAAGTGAGTACTTTATGTTTTTATTTTGTAGGGTTAATTACTTAATTGGTTGTTATTTCTTAATTTGTTTGTTATTTATGTTTTTGTTTTTTATGGTTAATTGGTTGTTAATTGTTAATTTGTTTGTTAATTTGGTTGTTAATTTTTTTTTTATTTGGTTGTTATATGAAATTATGACTGTGTAGTTTTAAATTGGGGATTTTGATAATTTAGGTAATTTTGGGGATTTTGGTAATTTAGGTTTTTAGAAAATTAGGGAAAAGTGAAAAGAATTAATGAAGAAAATGTTGGGCTCAATTAAATTATGTGTAGACTATTTTTTAATCAATTTTAATTGAAAAATAAATTGGGGCATTTTGCAGATTATGGAGCGATTTTTTCAACCGAAACGAAAGTCCATACCTGGATCTTCTTTATCTATTTGTGCATCTAGTCCCGCAACTGATTCTAGTCGAGCACAAGAGTTATTAAATAACACAAAGAAGTCCCGATCTCAATTCAATGGGGATGATCTTATATCTGATCCAGGGAAACGCCCCCCCATCGACTCATACGATCCCAATATCAGAGATGATGTTAGGATGGCATACTTGGAGAAAGGTCCTTGTCAACCATATGGACATGACTTTCCAAGAAGAAAGATAGGGAATGATAATAGGTGTTTTCGGAAAGAGTGGTTCTCTGAATTTCATTGGTTGGAGTACAGTATAGAAAATGATGCGGCGTATTGTTTGCATTGCTACTTGTTCAAACCCGATAGAGGGAGTCAAGGGTGTGGACATATATTCACTAAAATCGGCTTTAGGGATTGGAAGCACAAACAGACGTTGAAAGATCATGTCGGTCTCTTTGATAGTGCTCATAATCAAGCTTTTGCAAAGTGTACCAATTTGATGAATCAAAAGCAGAGTATCTCTTATGTTATTTCAAGTCAAAGTAATAGTCAACAAAAAAGTTATAGGACGAGATTGACTGCGGTGCTAGATTGTACTAGATTCCTTTTGATGCAAGGATTGCCATTTCGTGGTCACGATGAATCCAAAGAGTCTCTTAATAGAGGAAATCTAATTGAGCTACTAGACTGGTATGCAGCTCGTTGTGAGGAAGTTAAAGAGGTATTATTCACTAATGCTCCTGGAAATGACCAAATGACTTCACCAAAGATCCAGAAGGACTTGGTTAATTGTTGTGCCGTAGAGACAACAAGGGCTATTATCAATGAGATGGGTGATTGTTTATTTTCAATTTTGGTTGACGAGGCTCGTGATAATTCTATAAAAGAACAAATGGCACTTATTTTGAGGTTTTTTGACCAAAGTGGGGTCGTGGAGGAGCGTTTTTTGGGCATTACCCATGTCGCTGATACTTGTGCCAAATCACTTAAGGATGCCATTGATACAATGTTTTCTACTCATGGGTTGAGCATATCTAGTCTGAGAGGTCAAGGTTATGATGGAGCAAGCAATATGTCAGGTGAGTTCAATGGTTTGAAAGCTTTAATTTTAAGAGAGAACCCACATGCTATGTATGTCCACTGCTTTGCTCACCAACTTCAGTTGGCAGTTGTTTCAATGGCACGTAGGAATAACATGCTTGGTGATTTTTTTAATATGCTTGCTATTATTGTGAATTTGGTGGGTGCATCATGTAAGCGTGTAGATGCTCTTCGAACAAGTTACCATGCCGAGATTTTGGAGAAGCTTAATATTGGGGAACTTTTTGGTGGGAGTGGTAAGTTTCAAGAAATGAGTTTGGCACGCCCAGGTGATACTAGATGGGGCTCACACCTACTGACAATTACTCGTGTTATTAATATGTTTAATGCCATCATAGATGTTCTTGAGGATATATCAGAAGATGGCGTAAATTTAGAGCAGAAATAAATGGCCGACAGACAGATGGACACTATGCAGAGCTTTGAGTTTGTGTTCAGTCTCCACTTCATGTTTGAAATTCTAGCAATTACAAACAACTTTTCACAAGCCTTACAGAAGAAGGATCAGGATATTCAGAATGCTGTGGGTTTATTAAATTTGTGTAAGTATGCATTGCAGGACATGAGAGACAATGGCTGGGATAATTTGTTGAGTAGGGTGACTGAGTTTTGTGTTGTTAGACATATTTTTGTGCCCAATATGGAGGATATTGTAGTATTGAGAGGTCGGCCTAGGCGTGGAACTCAGCAGGTGACTTATTATCATCGTTTTTATGTTGATTTGTATTGTTACGTGATAGACTCAATCTTGCAAGAGTTGAATGATCGTTTTTCCGAGACAACTACTGAGCTCCTAACTTGCATTTCGTGTTTAAATCCAAGAGATTCCTTTGCAGCTTTTGATAGGGATAAATTGCTACGTCTTGCTCAGTTGTATCCTTTGGACTTCAATAATGAAGAGCTTTTATTGCTTCGACCTGAACTTGACAAGTTCCTTATATATGTGAGAATTACTGAAGCCTTCTTTAATCTCAATAGCATTTCTTGTGTGGCTCGGAAGTTGGTTGAAACAGGAAGCTCTTGTTATTTTCCATTGGTTTATATGCTGATTACATTGGTTTTGATATTACCTGTGGCAACTGCAAGTGTTGAAAGAGTATTCTCTGCTATGAATCTAATCAAGAGTGACTTGCGCAACAAAATAGGAGACGACTGGTTGAATGACAATTTGGTGGTGTACATGGAGAAAGAGATTTTTGAAAAAATTGAGAATGAAGCAATATTGCAACGTTTTCAAAGCATGAGATCTCGTAGAATACAGTTGTCTAAGATTACAGTTACATAATAGGTTGTGTTGCGTATTTCTTTAATACTTTTGGTTATATTGAACTACGTTTTCATATGTACATATTTTTTTATGTTTTAGTGCGTTTATATATATATTGAATAATTTTTAATATTATATAATTAAATATTAATAAACGATATCGCTCTTACGATCGCTGATGGTAGACGTTGACTAGTCAACGTCCGCCCGGGCTGAGTTCAAAACCTGGGTCCGCCACTACCTCCAACAAGAACTCGTTCCTCAATTCCTCCATTTAATCTCGACTCCACCATCCCCAAATCAAATCCACTGATTGCCCTGAACACCTCTGCCCAAATTAACGAGAAGTTCATCCCCTTCAACATTTATTCAATGGCGTGCACAGTTTGAAGCTCTTCTCGTCGGATATAATCTTCTAGATTATGTCACCAACGATTATCCTTGCCCTGTACCCAATGATACTCTTGCATCCTCTCTTCTAAAAATCCATTGGGTCAGATAAGATAAACTTATCCTTAGTGCGATACTAGCCTCCACTACCTCCACAATCACCCCTTTCATCTAGGCTGCCAAAACTTCCAAGGAAGCATGGCAAAAATTAAGCAGTATGTACGCTAATAATTCGCGCACCAGAGCTATGTAGCTCTAAGAAGAGCTTACTCTGATTAAGAAAGAAAATAAAATAGTTCAGGAGTACCTTCAAACGGTCAAGTCTCTTGCAGACGAAATTGCCCTAATTGATCATCCCATCTCTGATGATGATCTCACTCTCTACATCCTCAACGGTTTGGGACTTGATTATTGTAAAATTATCGTTCCAATCCGAGCATGAGAAAAATCCCTCATGTTTGAAGAGCTTCACGACCTGCTCATGGGCCATGAGGCGTATCTCCATCAACTTGAAGCCACCACACAGCAGCTGGTGGCGATGGCAAATTACTCAAATCGCCCTGCTGGAAACTACCAGAAGGCAACAATTCATATCGGGGCTACAATCACACGGAACCAGAAACAACAACGGGCCGAGAGACAATAAGAAGTAGCCCAATAATGGGTGGAAGCCCACATGTCAGCGCTAGTACCAGCACAAGTGTCAGCTGTGTGACCAATTGGGCAACATTGCAAAATAGTGTCCAAAAAATGCAATTTTCAGAGCCTATTGTCAATTGTGCTTCAACTGGTCACAAATAGGACACCAAATGGTTAATTGATTCCGCTGCATCTCACAACATTACTCGTAATTTGGTGAATTTATCCGCTCACTCGGAATATGATAGTACGGATGAAGTTGTAATAGATGATAGTTCAGGTTTGCATGTCTCACATATTGGTTCTTTGGTATTTCGTTCCCCAACACGCACTTTTAAATTAAATGATACCCTTTGCGTTCCAAGCATTCGTAAAAATTTAATTTCTGTCCATCACTTTACTACCCAAAATCGTGTTTTTTATTGAATTCCACCCTTCTTATTTTCTTGTCAAGGATATCACGGGGACGATACTTCTCAAAGGTGCATGTGAAAATGGTATGTACACACTTTCGAACCCACTGGTAGACTCATCTTCAACAATGGTTGCAAATGTGCATGAAAGGACGTGGATTGATGGGTGGTACAAGTGGCTTGGACATCCATCTCAAAAAATTGTCAATTACCTTGTTAATGTTTTTTCTCTTCCAATAAAAAAAGAACATCAAGTGTCAAATCTTTGTACTTATTGCTCTATCAATAAAGCACATCAACAGCCTTTTCATTCAACTAGTCTTCAACGTCATGCAACTCTTGATCTTATTTACACCGATGTTTGTGGTCCTTCGCATATTGTTGGTCTTGTTGGTTCACGCTACTACTTGATTGTGGTTGACCATTTTACCAAATACATAAAATAACAAGTGTTTACTCTGACAATGGTGGTGAGTTTATTGCCATTAAAAAAATATTTTAGCCATTACACCACCGCTCATCACACTCCCCAACAAAATGGTGTTGCGGAACGTCGCCATCGCCATCTTGTGGAAACAGGACTAGCCCTTTTAAAGGATGTCTCCCTACCACTTTCATATTGGCCTCACGCTTTTCAAATGACTGTCTACCTCATAAATCGTCAACCTACTTCCCTTTTACAAAATAAATCTCCCTTTGAAAGTTTGTTCAATCAACCACCAAATTATCTTAAATTAAAAAAATTTGGTCGCTTGTGCTTTCCTCTAATCCGGCCTTATAATACCCATAAACTTTAGCCCAAAGCAACCCCATCTATATTTCTAGGCTACTCTCAAACCTAGAGTGTGTATAGGTGTATGGAATTAGCCACAAAAAGAATGTACTTATCCCGACACGTTCTCTTCCATGAAAACCAAAATCCATTTGAAACCTTCTCTGCAGACCAACTCGAGCCTGAATTGTCGCAACCACCACCAGTTCGAATGGATCATGCACCTACTTTCGCATCACCTCCAGGTATTTTTCCCAATTTCTCATCTCCTAATTTACCTAATTCTCAAATTTTCACACCCTGCACCGAACCATTCGCACAACACGATCAATTTGTGCATGAACTCACTAATCTCACAAATACACTAAGCCAAACACGATCTCTCAATCATGACTAACCATAGGAATCTAACAAGAAAGTAACCCAACCCGCACCCGCTCCATGATAACCCGTTCAATGAATAACATCTTTAAGCCCAAACAATTAAACTTTGTTATAAAATACCCAATTCCACCCACCATTGAACCAAGTTGTGTCAGTCAAGCAATTCGTGATCCTAAATGGAGAAGTGCCATGTCTGATGAGCTCACAGCTCTGATGAGATACAACACGTGGAAATTAGTTCCTCCACCCACTCACTGTAAACCAGTGGGTTGCAAATGGGTATTTAGGGTCAAGAGAAAATCTGACGGGTCTATTGATCGTTACAAAGCAAGATTGGTTGCAAAAGGCTTCAATCAAAGGTATGGACTGGATTCCAAGGAGACATTCAATCCAGTTGTAAAACCAGCAACTATTAGAAGGATTTTGGCCATTTCTATGATGCAAGGGTGGACTTTGAGACCACTAGACGTCAACAACTCATTTTTACATGGAAAATTGCATGAAACTGTCTACATGATTCAACCACCGGGTTTCAAAGATTTTTCAAGACCTAACCATGTCTGCGGGTTAAAAAAGACCATTTATGGTCCCAAACAAGCTCTAAGGGGATGATACTTAGCCTTAAGGAAAAAAATTCAAGAACTTGGGTTTTAACAATTCAAAAGCAAATAGCTCCTTGTTCATTTACAAATCTGTCTCTATTTTATGCTTATTGCTGGTCTATGTTGATGACTTAGTCATAACGGGCAGTGATAAAAACTTTGTTGGCTCAATAATTGAGAAACTTGGAGTTTCTTTCTCTATAAAAGACATAGTGCAACTACATTTCTTTCTAGGCATGGAAGTCATTCCCACTACCGATGGTCTATTTTTATCTCAACATAAATATATTCATGATATACTCTCAAAGACGAACATGCTTGGTGCAAAAGAGGTGTCCACTCCACTATCCATAATAATGGCTTTTAAACTCGTTGATGGCACTTCAAGAGTTGACAACACATAATTGAGGCATGTCATAGGTGCACTCCAGCATCTCTCTCTAACACGCCTAGATATATCCTTTGCAGTGAACAAACTTTCACAATTCATGCATAAACCCACTGCTATGCACTGGACAGCTACAAAGAGAATCCTAAAATACTTGAAACAAACAATTTATCATGACATTCACATTCGCAAAGGCTCAACCTCAACCATAACAACCTATACAGATGTTGATTGAGCTGGAAATTATGATGATAGAAGCTCCACATCTGTCTACATATGTTTCCTCGGTCAAAATCAGATTTCTTGGAGTTCCAAAAAACAACGACCCATTACAAGATCATCTACTGAAGCGGAGATAGAGCCCTTTCCAATGCTACATCTGAAACCATTTGGTTACTGTCACTATTTCAGGAACTCGACTTACCTATTTCTACACCACCAAAATTGCTTTGTGACAACTTGGGTGTAACATAACTTAGCTTCAATCTTGTTCAACACTCTCAGATAAAATACATCCAAATAGACCTGCATTTTGTTCGAGATATGGTTCAAAAAGGCATGTTGAATGTTCATCATGTTAGCATAAGAGATCAACTTGCTGATCTTCTCACAAAGCCGTTGTCAAAGAAACGTACGAAACAAATCAAGACCAAGATCGTACTTGCGAATGGCAGCCCTATCTTGCGGAGCGTATCAGAGATATAATCATAAATCAAGTAACATATCAGCTCAATATTTCAACCAAGAATCAAGTCCTGTAACATCCCTGTAGACGTAAAAAATTTAAACAAAATAAATAAAATAACAAATAATAGGTTTGGTCAATTTAAGTAACTAGCCCAATTAAGTTTACTAAAAAGCCTACTAAGGCCCATAAAATGTTAAAGGTCCGTCCGCTCTTTCAAAATTCACAATTATTTAATTATAATCAATTCAAATTGAATTAATTCAGTGGTTACCAAAATTGTTCACGAATTTTCCCTATAAATAGGACCAAAGGTCATAAAAAGAATGGGAGAAAAAGGTACAAGAAAATCACGAAGTGCTGAAAAAATCCCATTGTCGAACGAAGAGAAGAAATCCACTCAATTCCAAGTCCATGGAACACGAAGAAGATCAAAATCTTCTTCAAATCAAGCAAACACAAGAAGACTAAAGTCTTCATCGAATTAAAATTAAGATCAAGTCCAAGTTTCAAAGTGCAAATCCAAGTTCCAAAATTCAAGTATCAAACAAGTTAAGTTCTCGACAAATCAAGTTCTCAACAAATCTCGAAACCTTGGATTCAAGACACGCGGTTCCTCCTCTTCAAACATTCAGATCATTAATCAAAGGATTTTGCAATTTTTCAATTACAAGATGATTCATATTCATTTGCATTTCTCAAAATAAAATTTGTAACAATAACTATATTTTAATACGCGAAATCTGTCGTACAAATTTCTTGGCACGCCCAATGGGACCTTCTTGTCCTCTCACCTTTTGATCTCAGAATCCTCAATTTTCGACCACTACATTGACAATGGCAAATGAACAAGTGAAGCAAACCATGACTCTTCTTGATGAGACGCTTGTTGAACTGTTCCATGTTATTAGAACCCAATCAAGAAGTGGGAAGACTCAACTGGTCCCACCACTAAAGAATTTTTCCAACAAAGGCAGAATGAAAATTGCTTTCACAAAGCCAAACTCTCGTTCAACAGAAAAGACCAAGAGTTCGGCAAAAAGTTCTCATTCGGGCTCCGTCTCTAGTAGTAGATCCTTGTCCGGATCCCCTCATACCACTTCTCTGCAAATGTGGGAAGACGATACTTCGTCAGAAGAATCACTTGAGTCGGTGATGGTCATGGCAGTGACGTCAGGCTCGAATGATTGAATCCAACAAATGGCTTTAGCCATTGAAAAATTAACAAAGTCACTAGAAGAGAAAGATGCACAGGTTGCTGCACTCATGCATAGGCTAGATCTACAGAATCAGTCGACTAAAGATCAAGAAAATCCAGAATCTTCCAATGCTAAAGATCTGGAAGTCCAAGAACGCCAATAGTCACAAGATATACATGATCGAATAGTTGTTCAAAATGTTTTGCGTGATACCACTCAACTTTCAGTTGGCTCTCTATCTGTCCATCAACTTCAATATATGATTGCGGACACCATTCGTGCCCAGTATGGTGGTTCATTACAATCTTCATTGGTGTATGCCAAGCCCTATAGTCGTCGAATTGACGAAATAAAGATGCCACTCAGTTACCAACTTCTGAAATTCCAATGTTTTGATGGGAATGGCAACCCGAAGCAACATGTTGCTCATTTTATTGAGACTTGTAACAATGCAGGCACTTACAATTACACCATGGTGAAAACGTTTGTACGCTCCCTCAAAGGTACCGCATTCGAATGGTATACTGACTTAGAGCCTGGGTCAATTGATAGTTGGGATCAACTTGAACGAGAATTTCTAACACGCTTCTACCGCACCAGGCAAACTGTCTGTCTTCCAGAACTTGCTGAACGAAGCAGAGCAAGGAAGAACCCATTGTAGGGTACAACGAATGCTGGAGGAATCTCATGCTAAATTGAAAAGAACGAATAAGAGAAGCTTCTTCCATTGACATGTGTGTACAAGGCATGCAATAGGGATTACTCTACAATCTCCAAGCAAATATGTCTCACTCCTTTGAAGAGTTAGCGACACGTCCTCTTGACCTGGAGCTCCAAATTGTAAGGCATGGGAGTTACTTACCAAGTGATCCGCGTAACAAGAAAGATCCCAAGAAAGAAATAAAGAAGGATGTCAAGATAGGTAAGTCCAAAAAGGTAATGACAATTTCCAATATCCCTGCAAAGATAGCTTTCCAAGGGTCGAGATCAAACCCAAAACTAAAACAAGAGTTCAGACCTACCAAGGGACTAGTCCAAAGCAGAGGTCATGTGCCTTTGAAAGAACTTGAAGAGAAAGAGTACCTATTCTCAGATTCTGAAGTTCTTGGAATTCTGGATCAACTCATCAAATAGAATATAATTAAACTTCCGACGCCAAAGAGACCTGAGGAAGTTGGTAGGGTTGATCATCCAAAATATTATAAATTTCATAGAATCATTAGTCACCCGGTGGAAAAATGTTTTGTCCTGAAAGATCTTATTGTTCGCTTGGACAAAGAAAATAAGATCAAACTTAAAATTGAAGAAAACCCAACGGTCGCCTGTTCAATGGTTTCATTTGGATCGTTTGATCCAATCCCTATTGCAAAGAAGGAACATACATTTTTTCATACATACGATGCTAGTAAATCATCGGTTGAAGAGTTCTGTCCGCAACTTCTAGAAGGGGCCATCCCAGTGAAGTTTGAAGTAGATGGAGAAATTACCATCAATTACGTCTATCCATGGATGGAGGGACCACGTACTTCCAATGTCCAACCTTTTACGAAATTATGACAGATGATTTGGATGTTTGGGATTCTGATTCGGAGTCTAAAGATGAAATCGGTGATGGTTGGTCTACCTTGATAAATAAGAAGGAAAAATATCGAGTGTCAAATGAAACAGGAAAAATACTGTATTTTACACCTCTTGCAACACCGAAATTGGGGGCATTGGGTATGGAAGTTCAACCTAATAAAAAAGTAACACTAGAAGAAACCCAAGATGGATGGACCCTTGTAAAAAGACATTATCGAACGACTCCACTATTCCTAAGTTCTAGTATTTGTGACCAAGAAACAACCAAAGGAGAAGATCTAAAGCCAAGTCAGGGATGTTACCAAATCAACGGCTTCATGCGTTCCTCCTAGATTACCAACCTCGGGTGATTATTTTCCCAATAGATTTTTTGACAATGAATGTTTTACCTCAAATGTTATCAATGTAGAGGATAAAAATGAAGCAAAGAACATATCGAAAGAAAGTTCAAAACAGAAGAGAACTGTCTCACGACTCAATAATATTCCTTCCAATACGAGTTTAACAGAGTCTCTTAGTCTCCCTTTTGATGATCAAATGGCCTTAGTCGCGACATTGATTGATCCGAAAAAATGTGAAGACAAAGTTTTGAAACATATTAGCTCCACAACCCGACAAGATTGTATGGCTACCATTACATTTGATGATGAAGATTTACAACTAGATTCTCATTTACATAATAGACCACTGTATGTTAGTAGTTATATTCGTATAATGATCGATTGTGGATCTGTTGTAAACAACATACCAGTCAAAACAATGAAGAAAATCGGAATTAATACTAGTGATCTGTCCGGGAACAAGATCATGATTCAGGGATTCAACTCGAAAGGTCAACGAGCCATTGACATGATTCGTTTGAAGCTACAAATAGAAGGGTTAGTTTCCTCAATTTTCTTCCATGTCATTGATGCTAAAACATTATACGAATTACTTATCAGATGTTAGGCTACATAAAACTGGAGTTATACCTTCGACTTGGCACCAATGCTTCAAATACAGTAGAGATGGAGAAGTTAAATGTGTTGTAGCTAAGTCTAAACCATTTCTCGAGGAAGAATCTCATTTTTCTGATGTCAAATTTTATATGGAGGATTATGAGTGTAATTATGTAGGGTTGACGATGGTCGGATTCTAAACTAAAAGAGATGCAGACATTGATAATACATCTGGTGTTGCTCACCCTCATCAACTTATCAAAGGTAAATCAAGACTTCTATCTGAAGGGTTCTCTAAAGGTAAAAAACCTCAAATAGAATCGATCGATGTTAAGGTATTAAGAAATGAGTTAACTCTTCTAATACCTAATATTCCAAAATTATTTATATCCCATCAGCTCAAGGTAATCCCGGAAGACCGCAAATTAACATTGGAAGCTTTGACATCCATTTCAGACATATCAAAACTCAGTATCTCTAGCTCGTCCAAACAAGACAAGCCAGGTACTAAAAGAGCCGATGAACCAAAGCAGACTTTCAAGTGGTGTTATAATCGTCAAGTTAAAAAGTTGTTTGAGAATTTCGAATTTGGAAAAGGAAAACCTCGCAAATTAGGTGATCTTAATGTTGTCATTTTGGGGCAGGCGTATCCCTTCTAATTTTGATGGAACCCTTATGCCGCATCCCAAGTATGGTTTGGGATATGATCAAAATCCACCAAGAAAGATTAAAGTCAATAAGGTTTCCTCAAACCCAATCACGATTCAAATATATGAAGTTACAAGACAAATCTGAACAGCGGAGACCTACAATGTTCGATCGGATTGAAAACGAGAATGTTAGAGTTTCGGTGTTTAAAAGGTTAAAAGGGAAACCCTTCCCAATGGTTCACGTACAAGGTAAAACTTTCGTCTTCCAAAGGTTAAGTGATCATTCTCCTTCTAACGAATTAATAATAATGCACAAGCTCCCTAGAAGTCATCTCGAAGACAATCTACATTTTCTCGACTTAGAATTAAAACTACTGATCCAAGTCCAAAGCCTCAACGATCAAAGAAAGATGAAAATATCAAAAAGTTTATTCTTTTCTAAAGAATAATGAGGATGAAGAAGAAGTCTCCATTAATCACGTAGCTTTTGAAGAAGCTTTCAACTTAAAACCTGAGTTTAAAAACTCTGCCACAACAGATGAACTCGAACCGGCCCCACCTACATTTGAAGAAGGGGGACAAGCTACTGTAGATGATTTGAAGCAATTAAACTTGGGGACAAAAGAAGACTCAACACCAGTGTTTGTAAGTGCTCTCCTAGGTAAAAAAGAGGAATCAGAGTACATCCATTTGCTTCAAGAATACAAAGATATATTTTCGTGGTCTTACAAAGAAATTCCGGAGTTGGATCCGAGGGTTGCAGTACATCACCTTGCAATAAGACATGGAGATCGACCGATCAAGCAATCTCAAAGAAGATTTTGGCCAGAATTGATTCCTTAAATTGAAATAGAAGGTAACAAACTTATTGAAGGTAGATTCATACATGAAGTTAAGTACCCAACTTGGATCGCAAATATTGTTCTTGTAAAAAAGAAGAATGGACTATTACGAGTTTGTGTTGACTTTCGTTATCTAAATCAAGCATGTCCGAAAGATGATTTTTCGTTCCTAATAATAGAGTTAATGGTGGATGCAACTACCGGGTATGAAATCTTATCTTTCATGGATGAATTTTCTGGATACAAGCAAATATGCATGAATCTGAAAGATGATGAACTTATAGCACCCCTAAAGGCATATTTTGTTATAAAGTTATGCCGTTTGAATTAAAAAATGCTGGGGAAACCACAAACTCTTTATGTTGCAGTACAAGAATATTCTCTCGGAGCACTTCTCGTCCAAGCTAATGACGAAGGAAAGGAGAATGCGCTCTACTACTTGAGCCGGACACCTGTAGGCCCTGAAATAAGGTATTTGCCTATTGAAAAAATATGCATTGCGTTAATCTTCACAGCTAAAATATTAAGACATTATATGCTATCACGCACTATCAGTCTTGTTTCAAAGATTGATCTATTAAAGTACATAATGTCCAGATCAATTCTTTCCGAAAGGATTGGAAAATGGGTCTTGCTATTGTCCAAATTCGGCATCAAATTCATTCCACAAAAAGCCATCAAATGACAAGTTTTGGTAGATTTCTTTGCCGGCCATCCTGTCCCAACGGAATGGAAACTACAGGAAGACCTTTCGAATGAAGAAGTTCTATTTACTGAAGTCATACCTTCATGGAGGCTGTACTTAGGTGGGGCAACCCGAAGTTATGGTGCTAGAGCAGGAGTCATCATTGTCACTCCTCATGATCTTGTTATGCCTTAACGGAAAAATGTTTAAATAACGTGGCGGAATATCAAGCCCTTATCATTGGCTTGGAGACTACATTAGATATGGACATCCATCAGGTTGAAGTCTTTGGAGATTCTAAATTGATAATCAACCAACTTCTTGCCAAATACGAAGTCCGTAATTCAGACTTGAAGCCATGTCATCCATATGTATCAACGCTTATGAAACAATTTGATTCATTAAAAATCAAATTCATACCTAGGAATGAAAACATGGAAGCTAATGCCTTAACTAATTCGGCCGTTCTTTTAGCCAGGACGGATGAAGATTTCTCTCACTCCATTTCAATTGCTCAAAGATGGGTGCTTCTGTCATTAGACTCATTATTATCCAGCAATATGGAAGAAAAAAATAGCGTTGAAGTAATCAAAGATGAGGAAAAAGAAGATTGGAGACAACTGATAATCGATTTCCTTCAACATCAAAATCTACTAGTCAATCCATGGCAAAAAACTGAAATTAAAAAGCGTACATCCCACTGTCTTTTATAAAGGAACGCTTTATCGACGATCATTTGATAGAGTTTTCATTCGATGCTTAAGTAATGATGAAGTAACATGTGTCATGGAAGAAGCCCACTCTGGAATCTGTGATGCTCATCAATCCGGACCCAAGCTCTATTTTCGAATAAAGAGGATGGTGTACTACTGGTCGATTATGGTACAATACTCCATGGATTATGCAAAGAAATGTGAAGCCTGCCAAGTTCATGCAAATTTCATCCATCAACCTCCAGAACTATTACATCCGACAGTAGCTTCATGGCCATTCGATGCATGGAATCTTGATGTAATTGGACCCATAACTCCAAAGTCTTCAACTGGACATTCATATATCCTCGTCGGGACCAACTACTTCTTTAAGTGGGTTGAAGTCATACCATTGAAAGAAGTAAAGAAAGAAAATATTGTAGATTTCATCCGTGTCCAAATCATTTATCGATATGGGGTCCCACGATATCATCACTGACAATGGAAAGCACTTCTACAATAGTCACATAAACAATTCGTGTGAAAATTTTAGATTTAAACAATACAACTCATCCATGTACAATGCAGCAACTAATGGTTTAGCAGAGGCATTCAACAAAACTCTTCGCAATCTACTAAAAAAGGTTGTCTCCAAATCCAAAAGAGATTGGCATGAAAGAATTGGTGAAGTTTTATGAGTTTATCGAACTACTTATCAGACTCAAACATAAGCTACTCCTTATGTCTTAGTGTATGGAGTGAAAACTGTACTTTCATTGGAGTGTCAGATCCCGTCACTTCGAACTGCCATCCAAGAAGGTTTGATGACAAAGGAAAATGTATGTCTTCGATTGGAGGAGCTAAAAGCTTTGTATGAGAAGAGATTGGAGGTACAAATGCACATGGAATGTTATCAAGCTCGGATGGCAAAGTCCTTCAACAAGAAGGTGCGATCAAGATCATTTCAAGTTGGAGATTTGGTACTTTCCGTACGTCGACCAATCATAATCACAAGAAAAACAGGGGGCAAGTTCCAACTTAAATGGGATGGTCAACTTGTTGTTACTCATATATTCACAAACAGAGCATACAAGATCGTCGACAAAGATGGACTACAAATCAGGCCTATCAACGGGAAATTTCTAAAGCGTTTTTACACTTGAAGTTCTTTATTTTGTAAAATTTTCATTGTAATAAAATGTAATACTCTTGGCCCGCAAGAGGATAAACTGTGAACTGCTCCCAAATAAACAAAAAAATTGTGTTCTTGTAATGAACAACATTCGACTTGATCCCATTTGGGTACATAGGCAGTTTGAATAAATTATAAATTCAAGTTCAATCACAACTGATAAATTTATTCAATTCGTTTAACATTTTCTGCAATAAAAAAAAATACAAAAAAAAAAAGAAAAAGAAAAGTTCATCGTAAAAAGAAAAAGAACGATAGCAAATCAAGATTCATACAATGTGGTTTTAAAGAAAATCATAAAGTCTCGACTTTATCACTTGCCATTGATCACTTGCAGGAAACTATCTTCAAGGGTCTTCCTTCTCTAGTCAATGGATGTTGCTTTAGAGACATCTCTAGTCTTTAATTCTTCTAATGTGTCCTTTGCAGTTCCAAGCAGGATCTTTTGTTCCTGATGGGTTTGAAGTTCATCACAAAGTCTATCAAGCTCGGAAGTCAACTAACTCATTTTATCTTCCAATGAAGAACACATGGAATCCTCCACTTCCAGCTGAATATCCAAAAGTTTCAATTGCTCAGCCTTTTCTTCGGTGGTTGGACACTCTAAGTATTGCTTTCTTTAAGATAAATAAATGTCAACTTCTTTAAGAAACATGTCCATGTGTTTCATAAAATGTCCTGGATCTGTGCGGAATAAGCTAGTAATCACGTTTTGAAGAATTACATTATTTTCGTGCCACCAAGATCAGATGTTGGAAAACTCATACTTCAAGACGTCCCTAAAACACTTATGAAGATAATTAGTTATGGTTTTTTGTAAAGCAGCCTTCAAATAAGGAGACTCTTGAGTTATCCCAGACGAGGAACCAACTATGGAAGAATAAATTGGAGTTGTTCGATGATTATTTATTTCTAAAGGCGGAATGTTAACTAAAGCCAATAAAGGTAGAGCAGCTCGGACTTCTTCATTGATCTCTGAAATGTTAGCTCTCGCAGTCTTAGAATTTACTTCATCTTCATCTTGGAAATCATCTACGTTGAACACTAAAATGCCTTCATTAAAAATACTCGGGTATTTGCAAGGTGGGCCATGAAAATCATAAGTACCATCTATTCATTGAAGCGCACCGATTCTCCTATCATTCTCGCCAGTCCGATCTTGCAAAGAGTTTGGATTTATAGAGAAATTCAATCCTTCAGGAATGCTTGGAAAACCTACAAAAAAATGGAAAATGGATAAAAAAAACCTACCTACGTTCCATGTTCTAGGCAACATATTTAAAAATTCGTCATCTAATGGTGTATTCGGAAGACTAATGTTAATGTGAGAAACTCCGACATTACCTTTTCAAGGATTTAAAACAGCTTGAAGCGGCATTGGTTTTACCAATCGTTTAATTTTATAAATTTAGGAAAGAGGAGCCTAGATTTGAAGTTCGGTGCATAAGAACAAATACATTTAGCATCTTAAAAAAAATAACACACCTGATCTCCAAAACTTTCATCTCCCTGAGTTAGAGTCTTTTCGGGTGTTGGAATGCTCGATCTCTAAGACTACTGTAATCTGGAATCAAAACTACTTCAGGCATCTTATCAACAGGCTCAGAGGTAGAAGCAAACTTTGTTGAAAGGATTTTAATTTTAATTTTCTTAATGTCTCTTTTATTTAGAATGTCTAATTCCCTATTTCGAGAAATCTCTTCAGGAATGATATGTGGAGGAGTTAACCCCTTGGCTATGATCTTGTTCAGAATTGAATTAAGAACAAAGTCATGACTCTCACTAGGAGATAAAACCTACGCCTAAACGTTAGTAAAGATCAGAAACACTTGATTATTCCACCAAATTTGGTGTTTTGCATCAACGTTTCGATGTATATCCTTCACATACTCTGGAATATGAAATTTAGATTCACTTATTGTTTGAGTCAAAGACAACCAGACACGATACATATTCCCTGCACTGAGAACAATATCTAACTTTCTTGGTGAACCAGAAAGTTTTTATCTAAAGCCAAGTTGTCTCGCAAACCTGTGAGAATTATATGCCGCAAGAATGAAAAGGGAGTTTTCTCGACGATAAGAAACAAATCCAGATTGAATACTCATCATATATTCTGAGGTATCTACAGACCTTGGTTGGTCATCTACTCGTACATCGAGATGGGATGATGAGGGAAATGGATTCCATCAAAAGTCATTGGCATCCATCATTCCACGGAAAAGGTCCTGACAATCAACAACATTTTTTCCCAAGACTAGAAAACATTTAAGGTGCCAGCATATCTTTGGATTATAGGACGAGTATAACTCTTGTGCACATGAACATAAATACCTCGAACAAAATAAGTTGCAGCCCAAGCGTAAAGAAAATGTCCAGGAAATGAATGTGAAATCAAGCCAAGGTCTGGGTTTGACTGATGGTTCGATGTCCGTGTAAGTCTTCTATAAATACTCGCTAATATGGGAGGAACTAGGCTATAAGTGCACCCACCTGCTATTTTAGAAGACACTTTAAAAGTCCCAACACTTATACACTCATCCCCAGATGGAAGAACAAAACGACAAAGCCACGGGGAGAGATAAGCTCCTATTTCTAATTCCTCTTTTTCTTCTATAAACAAAGATATTGGCAAATTGCTCCAATCACTCTGATTCCTATGGAAAATATCTCTCGGCTTGCCATGGGCCTCCGTATTTCCTTTGAAGCTCTTTGATGACGTCTCTTGAATGGATTTAGACTCATAGAATTCTTATAATTTTTGTGTTGTCGAAAATTTTGGGCACAATCGTTCTCTCAAAACCAAAAATTAATCCATTCTTCGTGATAACTGCAATCAGATTCATTTGCATCAGTGTGAAAACATTAAAGAGGTATATACAGAACTTGGAATGTTGATATGTCAGCTCTGAAAGGCTAAGGACTACTTCCTCATGGTAATCACCCACTATCGGAAGTCCGCTTATCTCGCGGATGTCCCAAAGAGAAATACTAATTTCACCACAAGCGGTTACAAAAGTGTTAGTCTCTGGACACCAAATCTCGCAGAGCTCTGTAGATAGAATTTGGGCGATGGTAATCCTTTGTAGCAGAGCTAACTGGCGAATATTCCTCTTAAGCAGAAGTTTCTGGACCCATGAAAATCACTCCCAAAACTTTGGAAGAAAGAAAATCTCTCCCCGACTAACAAGCGCATTTCCCCATCATATTTCTTTGTTGTTATTCCTCTCACAAATTACGGCCCTTGGGATGCACTCCATGCTTTGGGAATGATGAGGCGGAAGGTACAAAAATGGAAGATGAGTGCTAGATCTGTTAGATGTGGCAGCTTCTAAATTCTCGTAGCATTCACTAATAATGGGCATATGCAACTCCGACAAGGCTCCAAGAGCTCAGAAGAAGGATGTGTAGTTGGCTTATGGATGCTAAGTTTTAAGTTCACCTCGTATGCCGGGCTGGGCATGGTACTTCACATTAGTATCTTTGAAACGAATGTAACTTTTTCCTTGACTTTTAAACTCGATGATTTCGTGTATATCATAATACACTATATTATTGGAGTTTATCTTAGTCATTCCTAAAATAAAGGGGAAGAAAGTTAGCCAAAAAAAAAAGTAACGGGCAGTAAATCTTTTAAATTCATTTATTGTCTAAATCATAAGCCTCCCAAATATGTAAATGGTCTCCAAACACAAAGTGTCTTCGACGGTCGAAGCAGTTGATCCTTGGTCCCAAATATAAAGTGTCTTGGACGGTCGAAGGAGTTGGTCCTTGGTCCCAAACACAAAGTGTCTTGGACGATCGAAGGAATTAGTCCTTGGTTCCAAACACAAAGTGCCTTAGATGATCGAAGAAGTCGATCCTTGGTCTCAAAAAACAAAGTGCCTCGAATGGCGAAATGTGGCAGCCATTGGTCTTCAATATACATGAAAAAAGTTTGCGAGTTTGAGTTTGCTCATGAGCAAATATTTCTTTAATTTGTTCCAAAAGTTGAATCCCTGAAAATAAAAATGAAGAATGTTAGTTCCAATCTTATTACAACCAACTTAAAAAATAAAAAAAAAAATTGTTACTATTCACGTGAACCGTGTACGGCACTATTCACGTGAACAATGTACGATACTGTTCATGCAGTTTTCAACCAAAAAAACATGTAAAAACGTGAAAGAGAGGGAGGGAGGGAAAGAGATCAGAAAAAAGAGGTGAATGGACAGAAACCAAAAAAAAATTTGAAAAGAAGAGAGAAAATATCTTGTTTTACCTTTTGTTTGCAAGTTTAACATATTGGTCTCTAAATCTCATAATTCGTTCATACAAATAGGTAGGTATTGGGCTTCACTTAATCTCAACTTACCATAAAACATAAAAAGTCTTTTTAAAAAAATCAAGTTAGAAAATTGTGTAAAATAAGTAAATAATCAAATAACGGTTATGCTAAAAAAAATCGAAAATCAAGATTTATTAATTTATTTATTTTATAATAAATAAATAAATTTTGAGGGGCATTTGTAGACATAAAAAATATGTAAATAAAATAACAAATAATGGGTTGGGTCAATTTAAATAATTTGCCCAATTAAATTTACTAAAAAGCTTAATAAGGCCCATAAAAGTTTAAAAGTTCGTCCCACTCTTTCAAAATTCACAATTATTTAATTATAATCAATTCTAATTGAATTAATTGAGTGGTTACCAAAATTTAGTCACGAATTTCCCCTATAAATAAGACCAAAGGTCATAAGAAGAAGGGGAGAAAAGGTAGAAGAAAATCACGAAGTGCTGAAAAAATCTCACAGTCGAACGAAGAGAAGAAATCATCTCAATTCCAAGTTCGGGGAACACGAAAAAGATCAAAATCTTTTTCAAATCAAGCAAACCCAAGAAGAGTAAAGTCTTCTTCGAATTAAATCAAGATCAAGTCCAAATTTCGAAGTGCAAATCCAAACTCCAAAATTCAAGTATCAAACAAGTCAAGTTCTCGACAAATCAAATTTTCAACAAATCTCGAAGTCTTGGATTCAAGCCACGTGGCTCCTCGTCTTCAAACATTCAGATAATTAATCAGAAGATTTTGCAATTTTACAATTACAAGAAGATTCATATCCATTTGTATTTCTCAAAATACAATTTGTAACGATTTTTGTATTTTAATACGCGAAATCCATCGTAAGAATCAAGTCATTTAACAGCCCCAATATTTCGGCCAAGGTTCTAGCTAGCTTTCTTAGAATAGTTCTCTAATCTTTGTATATAACTAGCACACGATTCCTTTGTAAATGGCACTGCTGTACTATAATCATTTTGTTTAATATACAATCAAGAATCAAATTTCATATCAATATGGCATGTGATACTTCTTTTTTTGTGCTTTATTGGTTCTTGAGGTTTATGGTCCATATTTTACTTGAAATAGGGCATATTCTTAAGAAGGGTTAGGGGAAGCTAACAATATGAAAACTTTGTAATTATTTTGGTACTTAAATGGTCGCAATCTTTTATTTCCTTACAACAAAAAGGTTAGGTGAACTTGATGCAAATCGATCCACTTTTTCACCTTAACAAAATTTAGGAATTGGTTATGAAATTTAGGAAATTTAAAGTTAGAAATTAGTATATTGTATGGAAACTATGTGTGGCAACATATTTTTTATTTGATTGACTTTCTTAATTTGATGGACCTTTCCAAGTAGTGTTGGAGGTATTCAGGTGGAGCAAGCACTTGATGATTCCGGAGTCGTGGATAAAGTTGCAGAGGTTGCTGAAGTAGGAAAAAGTCAGGGAGAGTAGGCAGATAAAGTGGCTAGTGTCGAAGTTTAGTTTACCTGGGAGAGGGGGTACATGTCAAGTAACCTCTTTGGATCATGTCTTTTTAGGACAAATGGTTATCTTAGAGATGGAATTGTGAAACAACCATCAACTATAACTCCAAAAGAACTAGATTCCGTAAACAACATGGAGGAAGATTGAAGGGAAAGACAAATTGCCTATCTTTTCTTTCATCTTAGAAGAAACACAATCGGTATGGACAATTATTAGTTCATACTATGGGACTGGTCCTTTTTTTTAATCCTAACTCTAGGAACACTAAGCATAGCAATTATATCAAATGGTCAATTGAATTTTTATTCTACCCTATAGAATTAACAATTAGAATTGACATTGCTTCTTCGGCTCGAACCGAGAAAAGATAAGAAAAGCCAAAAAAGGGGTGATTGATGGAAAGTAATTTTTTTTTTTTTTTACTAATTAAACAAATTCGCTTTTTTAAATTTGCTAATTTTGAGAATTCTAGGGGAATTTTGTGTAGGTTTGTGCCGATTCAACGGGTGAATCATGCTGAGTTTGATGGTTCATGAACTGGTTTTAACCCATGGGACTCAAACTTACTATAGCTGTAGGGTGTATTTTTTGTCTACATAATCTTTTATATTAACACACATACCGTTTCAAATTTTAAATTACCTATGTATTTAAGAGTATTATTATAATTGCATTACAACTAAATCTTTCCATAATTGTGAGAAACTAAAGACTTTCTTTGTAGTAAAGATTTGGTGTGATATATCACATTGGTCATCCTAAACTGCGTTCTCCTCACAATAGTTCCCGACCCCTGGTATATTACCTTAACCCTCCTAGACTGTGTATTTCTATACCAGCTCTTGATCCATGGTACCGTTTATTTTCGATGAATTAAGTAGTTTGGTGTTTGATCAAAAGATTTTATGTGTATAGATTTGTAGGCTGATGCAAGAGATATTGAAATATGTTTTTCGCCTTTAAAGAAAAAACTCTAGACTTACAACAATGCTCTACTAATTGGATCAATATATAGTTGAATAATAAACAAATAATATTGTGGCTGAATCAAGGAATCAATGAAAAGATGTTTGAATCATCAAAGAATGATCTTTATATTCAAAATATTGTTCAACCACAATTTTGGACGTCATATAGGGTGTATATTTACAATGGGTAGTGTTTAGGATGAAAGGGAACTCAAAAGCAATTAGAAAATCGAATATTATTGTTCATCGGATAACCACATTACTCAAGCACCAAGTGATCGCCAACTCAGCGGTCATCATTATTTTCATCATAACGTTCTCTCCTAATATCAGATTGAGGTTATTCAAATTTCATTAGAAACATAACTCAAAAGGCAATAATTCTTTTAGACATAGTCTTGTCCAAATTCCAATATTTTCTACATGAAAATGCATTGCAAGTAGAGGCTGAGAATTTAGAGTATGATTTGTGCAACACTTTACACTTCTTTGACTTCTAATTGCATTCCAATGATCATATGTGATCTTTTTGAACATTTTGGACTCTTTCAAAACCTATACTACCATTCCAACTCTTTTAACTTTAATTATGACTCGATAGCTCTTATTTTAAATTTGATTAGAACTCGATAAACTCATAATACAATTCAAATAGGATATGATTTCGACTAAGGAAATTGCCAATTACAAATTTGAAAATGCTAATTTTGTTAATTACAAAATTGGACCTAACAATCTTCTTATTTGGCATTTCGTGACAAAATCATTTATTTCAAAATCAAAGTTAAATAAAAAAACCTACCTAAAGACTTAATGTTCAAAATTTACTTCAACGATCTTGTTAACCTGTTTTTTGAAACACGTGGAAACAACAATACCACTTGAAAAGCAAGATGAAACTAACAAAAGAAAAATTATATAACTAAGTTAAATAAAACACATATGCCTTGTATGGGAGGGATGAAAATTGGATTAAAATTGAAAATATAATCGTTATTGTTGACTTTTATTAGACGGGTGGGACCCAATAACGGCCATATTTTCAATTTTAATTGGATTTTAATCACTCCCGAACAGGGCCATAATAAATTACGTGTAACACCAAATCATGCAATATCGTGTGAATTATAAACTTTAAAATAAACCATAGAATTTATATCAATGTTGACAAAACATAACCCTATGTCAATAATAAAACTCCAACAAATATATCAAATGACTCTTACTAAGTCATCTATCAATCAAAAAATTTAAAATTCTCTCCTTAATTCATATAAACAACTCTTTGAAATAAATACACATCTTCCCCCTTTTATCATGAATAACAAAGAAAATACAAGTAATAATCATGTAAAATTAGATAGGAATGAGTGAAAATATGCACATGTATAATGATGTAAAAATTTTGCAAAAACATGTAATATGAGAATAAAAGAATTCAATTTTGAGACCAACTATTTTATATATATTTTCATGGATTTTCAACTCTATTATCGTGAACATTTATTTACTTACTTATACATATATAGTCCATAAAAAGTAAACTTTTTCCATATATTTTATTTTAAATCTAAATAGAATAAATTGTATAAACTACACAGGTGTGAAAAGTGCCACTAAACTCATATAAGCAAGTTTCAAACCTTAAATCAATGAAAAATGACATGCAAAGAATCACTGGTGAATGAATATATTCTTCAAATTATAAAGTCAAACTCAATGGTACTAGGACGTTAAAACTAGACCCACTAATATTGTGAATATTAGTATAGAATTCATGGACAAAGAGAATAGGCGAGAGAGACAAGTCAACAAGTAAAGACTCACATCCACGTGAAGTGAAGATGGTAGCAACATCAGGGTAAGATCAGAAAATATTACCTTACGCTCTACTAGACTCGACTAACCCTTAATCCCCTTTGACCTCCTTTACCTATAGTCACCATTGATCCTATTGGATTGAGTGCTCCTCACACCATATCACAACTCTTGATATATCACATTGGCCCTCCTAGACTGCGTGCTTCTCATAGCAGTTCTCGACCCTTAGTATATTACCTCAGGACTCCCAGACTGACTGTTTCTATACCAACTCCCATTCTCTGGTATCGTTTAACTCTGGTGAAATAGGAGGTTTTGGAGTTTGATTAGAAGATCTTTCGTATTTTGATATTGTAGGCTGATGCAAGATATATAAAAATATGTTTTTAGCATTCAAAGAACAAAATCTTGACTTACAACAAGGCTTTACTAATTGGATCAATATATGGTTTGAATAATGAACAAATAAAATTGCGGTTGAATCAATGAATAAATGAAAAGATGTTTGGATATTCAAAAAATGATCTCTATAATCAAAATATTGTTCAACCACACTTTTGAACGTCCTATAGGGCGTATATTTGTAATGGATAATGTTTGGAATGAAAAGAAACTCAAAATCAGCTTGAAAATCGAATATTATTATTCATCGGATAACCACGTCACTCGAATGCCAGGCAAGTGGCAGCTGAGTAGTTATCATTATTTTCCTCGTAACTTTTTCTCCTACTATTAGATTGAGGTAATTCAAAGTGCATTGAAAAGATAACTCAAAGATGTATAATTCTTCTGGAATAGCCTTATCCAAATTACAATGTTGTCTACATAAAAAATGCATTGTAAGTTGTAGCTAAGAATTTGGAGCTTTATTTGTACATCACTTTACACTTCTTTGAAAATAATTGCATTCCAATAATCATATATGATCTTCTTGAACATATTGGGCTCCTTCAAAATCTATATAACCAATTCCAACTTTTTTGACTTTAATTAGGACTCAATAATTCCTATTTTGATTTTGATTACAACTCGATAAACTTCTAATATAATTCAACTAGAGCATGGTTTTAACTAAGAAAATTGTCAATTACAAATTTGAAAATTATTAATTTTGCTAATTAGAAAATTGGACCTAACATCTATTTATGGAGATTCAAGTTTAAATGCAGGAGTGGCACAAGATCAAGATTTTGTTCTTCGTTCTATTCCTCAACAAATCAAGAAAAGTAAAAAATGAGGGAAACTATTAGTTGCTTTTAATTTTAATTTTTGATTTTAGAGTTTGGGTTTTTTGTTATGATCATACCGAAAAATGTGAGATGATTTTATTCTTCTTCTATATTGGATTATTTACTCGTGGTATGGAAGCCATAGATGTTTCTTGACAAGTTTACCACGATGTATCGTGTGTTGAAGTCTGAATATACCATTAATGCGATATTTTGATTCTATGGTTGGTTAATCAGTAGTCTAGTAGTTCTTCGTACAATTAGAACCAAATTCGTTAGATGTCACACGACAAGTAATTTTGTATACTAATTAATTTGCCGGTAATAATGTAGACTTTATAATTTCACTATTTAAACTCCATAATTCCCCTTTTTTTTAATTCCATTATATTATTCTCATTCATATCTCTCTCTCTCCGACTTTCACATAATTTTTGTTGCTGCAAAAAATAATTTTGCCGTGTCTTTGAATTCAAGAAATTTTATTTGTTTACTCTTGGAATTTACTCCGTAAGTGTATAACATAATCAATTAATAAGGATTATTTTGTGCTTCACCGTATCTTGTGAAGTGGTTTGCCTAGAATTAGATTATAGATTATCTCAACTTTATTTTCTAGTCAGTGTTGAGTGAAGTATCATGTGTATGTAATGTGAAATTCAGTGAATATTGTGGTAAGATTTATGATAATTCTTTAAAGATTATCTAAACATTAAAGAGTAATCCATAATGTGGAGAAAAGCTCCAAGAATCTAGAATTTGATTATAGCTATCTAAACTTAGGTTTTTTGTCAGTATTGAGTGAAGTATTCTGTGCATGTAATATGAAATTCAATAGTGTTGTACGAGTTAGGATTACTCATTATGATTTTTAGAATCAGCTATTATTATGAAAATTTAAACCAGGTAATTAATTCAGTGATGCAATGACTTTTAGACTACAGCAACTTCAATTCAACTATAAAAACAGATTGAGCTGGAAAAAAAATTTGAATCAAAAAACGAAAAAGAGAGAGAAAAAAAAGTTGATTCATTATGAAACTTGTAGTATTGCTTGGGTTGTTATTCACAACCCTGATTAGCCTATCTGAAGCAAAAACAAGTGTTATAATAAAAAATGATATACCTGGTACTGTTGGAATTGTGATTCACTGTCATTCCAAGGATAATGATCTTGGTTATCATATGCTTGCATACAACCAAACTTACATTATTCAATTCCATCGAAACATTTTTGGAACTACGAAGTTTTACTGCAACTTTCAAACGACTCATGGTTTTGGCGAGTATGGCGTTTTCACCGACAGATTATACCACAAGTGTCACTCATATTGTCCTTGGTCCGTAACGGTGAAAGGCCCATGTTTACTATATGGAAAAAATGAATCATATTGTCAACCATGGAAGAATTCTGGTGAGTCACCGCCCGAAGCCTTACAGCGAAGACAGGATTCTACTGATTAAGGCTATCCTAAATATTGTAATCTTTATCCTATTAGAATTCCATTTTGCCATTGGCACCAGATTACAACATTTCGGTTTTCATTAATGAATTGAATAAAAAAGAGAGTATATTATGGTTACTATGTGTAGAAATCTTAAATGAATAAGCAGAACCTGAAGTATCTCCTGCCATTGTTCAAGAATTCAGAACACAACAATTCTAGTATATGAATGTAATGTGAAAATTCTACACAACATGTGTTTACAAGCATGGGTCCTATGGAAATAAGTGATCGGTGCTACAACTTGTGTGGATAAAAAATATTTTTGACCAACTTAAAAAGTTAAGGACCCGTTCTCTTTATCATTTTCAAGCCCTTTTTTTTTTTTCGATTTTCCAAATCCTATTTTCGAAAATGCGTTTTTGAAAACAAGTTAAAAACTTACAAATAAAACCCAAAACGACAAATTTGTCATTTTGGGTGTTTTCAGTTATAAACAAACCAAAATTTTCAAAATGCGTTTTGAGTGTTTTCAAAACAATTTTTCAAAATACCAAAAAGAACGCATTTTCAACAATCTCAAAATGAACACTCAAAACACAAAACTCAAAATGAATTCAAAACACAAAACTGAAATATAAAGAGAACAGCCCTAAGCTTTGCCTAATATTAATTAATGAGATATACACATGCTATTTATAGGGCAAGGTCAAGGACCTACATAGAGTTTTAATCTTAATTAATTTCTTCCCACCAAAGACGTAGAGATAAGATGTCTAAACTATGGTTCTTATATATACATTCTCATCTACTAGAATTAGGGATGAAAAACATAAAAATAATTCGAAGCAGGGGCAGGAAATTCAAGATCGGTATCATACTCTGTCCCTGCCCAGTTTTTTGTACATGCCGAGATTCCCTCTTCACTCGGGTACGGACAAGGCATGGCAGGTCTGGCTGAGAAATTTTTTCATCCCTATCTAGAGTCTGAGAGATCTTTATAATTATTCTATGATAACGGTAAGAAATAACTTACTGTAATTATCCACCTATTATATATTGATTTGTGGATCACATAAAATATCTTAACGTTATTTTTTTTATGTTTAAGAGTAAATAGAACAGGAGGATCGAACCTTTGAACCTTGATGATGAGGTCTTAAACCATTGCTTTCTTGTAACAGGGGTCCCAAACGTTTGAAATGTGTGCACCTTTCTATTGGATAATTTCAACATATATGGGGACACACGTTGTATATTGAAATGTGTGGTGCTATTATTTAAAAGATATTAGTCAATTAAAATGATCCGATAAAGATGTATTGTGACTAATGGGTATTAGATTTCATGAAATTATAGTGTAGAGACCGGAGTGTTGTTTTAAATTGATGAGTGACCAATTTGAAGCAACTGAAAGATAGTGACTATTGAGTTACTACTATTATTTTATATGGTTATGGTCCCCAATTGTTGGTGTTCTTGAGTTTCTCTACATCCCCATCACTAGAGAGCAAAATTGAAGTGAAGATTACCAATCAATTGGAAGATCATAACTCATTCATGCTAAGAATCAGAAATCTATGGATCAAGGTATGTTTATACTTCCGCTATTTTCATTCTTATTGATTTCAATATGGATGGTTATATTTGAGAATTAAGGATTTGGTTATTGTTTTGATCGATAATCTTATTATGTTTTTCTAACAAGTGGTATCAAAGCCAATCCATAGTTGAAATTCGTGAGAAATTGAAGTTTTTAATTCTGTTTTTTTTTTTTTTTTTTTATGGATTATTTGAACTTCATGCTATTTTATGAAATTCAAACATATTATATTATGATCTTCAATTCGGTATGTTAATACATGAAATTAGCATGTTATTGTGGATTCAAATCTGTTATTGTGATTGTATTCAAGGTTTTCTTCACAAATTCGGATTTTTTATGGATATAAATTTTCAGATTTGAATTTTTAAAAAAAATTATTTGGGCAGTCGCAGCAGCAGGGCTATCGCCGCTGTAACAGTAGCGTAAAAACGCTGCTGTTTCACACTGCTGTAACAGCAGCGTGGATGCTGGCCACCGGTGGGGGCTACCGGACACTTGGGCCTTGGCGGTGCCGTCGCTAAGGATGAAAGAGAGGAGATTAAGGGGCTTCTTCATTAAAGTTTCAATTATGAAATTAATTAAATTTCAGTTTTTGAATTTCTGGAGGCGGGGGCTTAGGCTGCAAATTTGAAGTTTTGGGGCATCTGCTTGCAATTAAAAATTAGAGTTAGGGTTGAGTTAGTTAGTTATTATTCAGCCCCTACAGTTTAAAGTTAATCCTAATTGGGCCTTAAGGTTATATGTTTAAATATTTCAACCCCTAAAGTTCAAAATTTATTTAAATTGGGTCTTAAGGTTATGGGATTATATAAATACAGTCCCTGAAGTTTTAAAATTAATTAATTTTGGCCATTTTAGTTCTGCATTTTACAATTAAAACCCTCAAAGTTTATGATTTTATTCTAATTGGCCCCAAAAGGTTTTAAATTTTAAATTTGACCTCCTGAAGTTTAAAATTAATTAATTTTAACCCTTAAAAGTTTTTGAATAATTATTGTTGGGTCCTTAAAGTTTTGGATAATTAATTTTTTGACTCCTAAAGTTTCCAACAATTAATTATTGACCCATAAAGTTCTGGATAATTAATTTTTGGTCCCTAAAATTCTGAATTATTAACCCTTAGGCCCTTAAAGTTTCAAGACAAATAAAATTAAGTATTCTACTTTTCAAAGTTTGGTATAAAGGACTTATTTGAGTATATATATAATATTCAAAAGTGAATTCTTTGAAACAATACGTTGTCAAAGCAACCTCTCTTGTGAAAATTAATTAACTTAGAATATTAGAAGGACTTCCTGGTATGCTAGTTCATGCTGATATTAGCCGGCCCAAAGGAAGGTTAATATTTGGCCGAATTGCATGCACACTTGTGGTGGTAAACGTGTGACAATTATAAGGTTTCCATGTGAATAACAAATCAATCCAAAGATAAGTTTATTATTTGACAAGAGTTATTATCAATGTTTGATCAGTACACCAAGAGTACCATTTGCAAATAATATTACTGTCCAAAGACTTGATATTAATGTTACGCTAGGTATCTTAAGATGGGATTTACCATTATTTGAATTTATTAATTGTCTAATACGGATTCCTTTGTGAATATCTTAATTAAGTATAAGTTCTCTATTCAGTTCATCCATCGACTTCTTCAATATCTGCCTATATCAATTCAATTCATGTGCTAGAACTAATACTTCAAGGATTGTAAAGAGAACGTATTGATTGTTCTTGGCTGCATCAATCTAGATCTTGCGCTTCGGATTGAGCAACCCACACATCTGACGGACGAAAGTTCATCTAATGAAAAGAGGAACTTTGAGAAGTAGGATAGCTCAAATCGCATGAATCTAATGATCATTAAGCGAGGCATTCTGGAAGCCTTTAGAGGTGCAGTATCTGAAGAAGTGACTAATGTCAAGGAATTTCTTGCCGAAATTGAAAAACGTTTTGCGAAAAACGATAAGGCTGAAACAAACACGCTTCTGCAACGCTTGATTTCAATAAGGTATAAAGGTAAAGGAAATATAGGGGAGTACATCATGGAGATGTCTCACATTGCTTCTAAACTTAAGGTTCGAGCTGTCTGATGACTTGCTCGTACATTTGGTATTGATCTCGCTTCCTACACAATTTAGTCAATTTAAGGTCAATTATAACTGCCAGAATGAGAAATAGTCTCTAAATGAGCTCATTTCATATTGTGTGCAAGAAGAAGAAAGGTTGAAGTAAGACAAAACTGAAAATGTTCATTTGGCAAGCACTTTTAAGGCAAGTACCTCTAAGGACAAGTAATGAAGAATAAGAAAGCTGCATACAGTTTGGTTCAAAATAAACAGCGAAATAAATTTAGCTGTAACTTTTGTGAAAATCTGGGACATATAAAGAAAGACTGTACTAAATACAACGCTTGTCGTGTAAAGAAAAGTACACTTCTCACTTTAGTTTGTTTTGAGATAAATTTAATGTCAATACCTAGACACACTTGGTGAATAAATTTAGGTTTTACTACTCAAATAAGTGTGTCTATGCAGGGTTGTTTGAACTGCCAAAACTAATTGATGCTGAAAGATTCATCTATGTGGGGCGATGGCAAGTCAGTTAAGGTTGAGGCTATATGAACTTTGGGTTATCATTAAATACTGGTTATTATTTGGATTTGAAAGAGACATTTACGATACCGTCTTTTGGACGAAATTTGGTTACTCTTGTTCAATTTGAAATAGTCAGTTTGATCTTTTTATTACCTTAAATATTCTGGGCACCTTTTTCTTTATCCGGTTATGATAACCTACATATGCTTAATATGGTTGCCTCTTATAAAGAAATCTTGTATGTGAATCCGCGTGGTAACTTCTCTCAAAAGAAAATGAAAAATCTTGTGTTATAAGGAATTATTGATTCCCTTAATTTTTCCGAACTCAAGTGTTTATGTTAATTACATTAAGGGAAAACAAACATACATAAGGAGATTAGGTGCCATAGGACTTCGGACGCCTTGGAACTAATTCATACGGATATCTGTGGACCATTCCCTTCGACTTCTTGGAATGGTCAACTGTTATTTATTACGTTCATAGACGATTATTCTTACTATGGTTACCTATATCTCATTTATGAGGAATCCCAAACACTGGACATGTTCAAGGCATACAAGATTGAGGTTGAAAATCAACTCAGTAAAAGAATTCAACAAGTCAAATCTTATCATAGTAGTGAATACTATGACAGATATGACGGATCAGGAGAACAACGTCCATGGCCTTTTGCTAAATTCCTAGAAGAATGTGGAATCATTCTACAGTACATCGGGATCTTTCTAGGTAGAAGCACTAAAGATTGCAGCTTAAATTCTCAAAACAGTTCCAAGTAAAGCAATTTTTAAGGGATTACAAATTTTTTTTAAAGATCCCACTATTAAGTCAATTTTCAAACGGGAAATGTTTGATTCCTTGAGATGTAGAGTTTGCGAAGGGAGATAAGGTTATAAGGTTAATGATTTTATCTTGAATGAAGAATATGTATATATTTCTTCTATTGCAATTGACAATGATCATGTTCAGGGACAAACTCTTGCTCCAAATCTTGTTCAAGAAGCAATTTCGGATCAAAACTACATTACAAAATCCCCTATACACAATCAAGAGATTGTTCCAGAAAAACAAACTCAACAACCTCAAGAACAAATGTTATTAAAGAAATCCACTATTAAAGGGAGAAATGATGACTTTATAGTCTTTCTCCAAGAAAATAAGGATGGCATGGATTGACGAAAGAAGAACTGATCAATCAACTTTCATCAAGCTATGCAAAGGAATAATTCTAAAAAATTTGGATTGATGTCATAAATAAGGAGTATAAGTCTATACAAGACAATAATGTTTGGGATCTTATCCCGTTACCAGAAGGTGTGAAACTCATTGGTTGCAAATGGATATTTAAAACCAAAATGGATTCGAATGGTAATGTGGAAAGATATCAGGCTCGTCTTGTAGCTAAAAGGAAGACATTGACTACAAGGAGATTTTCTCTCCACTTTCAACGAAAGACTCTTTCAGGACAATTATGACATTTGTGACAAATTTTGATCTTAAGTTATATTATGTCTTACAAATTAAAGAAATCCATCTATGAGCTTAAGTTGGTTTTTCGTTGAAGGTATCACAAATTTCATCAAATAATTATCTCATTTGATTTTGAGATAAATTCAGTTGATGATTGTGTATATCACAAGTTCAGTGAGAGAAATCATATTTTTGGTATTGTATGTCGATGACGTACTACTTGTCTGCAATGATTTAAACTTATTGAACGAAATCAAGAGATTTCTGTTATGGATTTTTGAAATGAATAATCTTGGTGATACCTCATTTGTATTAAAGATATAGATACACAAGAATTGTTCTTGGTGTATTTTTTGGATTATCACAAAAGAGATGTATCGATAAAGTTCTTAAAAAATTTGAAATGCAGATATGGAATTCAGGTGATACCCCTATTACTAAGGGACACAAGTTTGGTCTCAATTAATACCCTATGGAAAATTTTAAAGAAAGAAAATACGTGAAATTCTCTATGTTTTAGCAATTTGAAATTTAATGTATACTCAGGTTTGCACACATTTGGATATAGCATTCATTGATGAAATGTTAGGCAGATATTTAACTAACTTCGGGATGGAAATTTGGAAAGAAACCATGAGGTTATTCAGTACCTATATAGAACTAAGGATTACATGATCACATTCAAGAAAATCGGACCAATTGGAGATCATTGGATATTCTGATCATAGAATATGACTGCAAAATATTGTCATAAGGGTGCATATTTTGGATGGATTTGAAAGACCATTTTGACAATAGCAGTCTTGTATTCCAACGGGAACATGACGATGTCAAAGTCTAAAGATATTAAATTCCTAGTTGTAAGGAAAGAAATCAGAGTGGTTAGATTTCTATAAAGTATATTAAGACAAACTCCATAATCATGGATCCATTTACTAAATGGCTATCACTCAAGGTCTTTCATGAGCATAATGCTCACATGGGTGTTACTTCTTTTGATGATATGCCAGTTTAGTGGGAGTTGTATTTGGATGTTGTCTGTTTTAGACACATATTTTGTCAATGGATATTCGGTTAATTGCAAAAATAAAATATTTAGTTCAGTTCCACTCTGATTAAAGTTTATGGTTGATCTCACTTAAAAAATAAGGTTGGACCAGTTGGAAATAGACATGTTTGGATCGCATAACATGTAATTTTCATGCTACACTCCCATGATTGATCTATGTCATTTGGTTGTATGGGTGTATGTGACCATTGATGAATTTAGTCACGTTAAATGTGACGAAAATCGCTTTGATCATATATCAATATGACTAATGTACGAGATTGTTTGGTAATACCTATAATAATAATAGCAAAATTTTGAGCTCATAAGATTGTGCACATTTGTAAGGTTACACGTATGGTCCAATGGGAGATTATTGGATAATTTTAACATATATGGGGCCACACATTGTATATTGAAATATATGATGCTATTATTTAAAGAATATTAGTCAATTAAAGTGATTCGATAAAGACGTATTGTGACAAATGGGTATTAGATTTCATAGAATTATAGTGTAGAGATCGGAGTGTTGTTTTAAATTGATGAGGGACCAATTTGAAGTAACTAAAAGATAGTGACTATTGAGTTACTGCTATTATTTTATAGGGTTATGGTCCCCAATTGGTGGTGTTCTTGAGTTTCTCTACATCCCCATCACTAGAGAGCAAAATCGAAGTGAATATCACAAATCAATTGTAAGATCATAACTCATTCATGCTAAGAAACAGAAATCTATGGATCAAGGTATGTTTATGCTTCCGCTATTTTCATTCTTATTGATTTCAATATGGATGGTTATATTTAAGAATTAAGGATTTGATTATTATTTTGATCAATAATCTTATTATGTTTTTCCAACACTTTCGTCCTTTTATAATTAAAATTGTCCTTTTAAACATTAGAAAATGTCAAATTTTGAGTGAATAGCCACTGTATAAAAAATAAAAAAATAAAGAGAAAAGTACAAAAAATAATCCCTGACCACGGATTTTTCTCGAGTTTCACTGGCAGGCGATAGCAAAACTAGTGGAAAACAATGTTACCATAATCTTCATTTATTTCTTCAATTTTAGAATACTGTTAATAATTTGTTCTATGTCTTAGGATTTTGATCAATATTCTTCGAGTACGGTGATCTGAATTCTGTTTGGCCCGAAAAACCACGGTGTGACATATTTGGTGAAACTAAAATTACAAGAAAAAATAGGGGAATGTGGTGGCCCGGCCTGGAAAAAACCCCCCGATATGGAACTGTTCTATTAGGACTTCATTATATGTTAGGGTTTCATCGTATTATATACATTTAGAGTAGTCACATCTCTTGTACTTATCTTTGATATAATGAATTTTCTCATCCTCTACTGGTGATTTTTTATTTTCTTGGATTTTCACGTAAATATTGTGTTATTGTTCTTATTTTATATATTGTCAATTTTCCTTTTTGTGGCAAACTAGTATCACAGCAAAGTTTGATTTTCAACCATGGCAACTATTAAATACGATATTCCACTTTTGAATCGCAATACCAAATTTTCGTTATTGCATGTGAAGATGCGAGTTATGCTTGCTCAGATGTACTTGGACGATGCTATTTTTGGGTTTAATAAGATGTCTTAACTTGGATGCAGTAGAAAAAACAATATAAGGATCAAAAAACTCTATCTCATATTCATCATCATCTATCAAATCAAATACTACACGACTTACTATGGATGAAGTATATGATACTCTATTCTCTAAGGAGAAGATGAAGATAAAGTATCTTGTAGTTGGATTTGAGGCTCAAGTAGATGACCTTGTTGTTCGTGGGACAACACATGAATGGTATTCTAATGGTAATATGATGAGATCAAAATCTAAAAATAGAGACAAAATTCGTAATTACTGCAAGAAAAAAGGACATGTCAAATTTGACTGCTACAAGTAGTAAAATAAGAATAAGAGAACTATTGCTAATAAGAAGCAAAACAATTAGAAAATTTCGGTGAGGCCAGTGTTGCAAAAGATAGTCAAATTGACCGAGAACTTCTTGTTATTTTTTATGGTGATTCCAAACCTTACGAGGATTGGATACTTGATTCAGTTTGCACATGAGATACGTCTCCCAAACAAAATTGGTTGTCCACATATGAAATAGTTTCTAAAAATGTTGCGATAATGAGATATAATGCACATTGTAAAATAGCTGGTAATGGAAAGATTAGAAATAAAATATTCGATGAGGCTGTCACGATACTTGGTGTTGTGAGACATGTTCCATGTTTGAAGAGAAATCTTATCTCCTTGAGTATTCTTGATTCAAAATGGTACAAGTACATTGGTGAATGTGAAATCCTAAAGGTTAGCAAATGTGCCCTCATCGTAATGAAAAGTCAGAGAAGGTCAGACTAGTTATATGTCTTGAAAGGTTCTACAGTCACGGATGATGCAGATGTCGCTACTCCTTCCTTGTCGAATGATGATGTTACTAGACTTTGGCATATACTTCTTGGGCATATGAATTACAATGGAATGGCTGAGCTCAGTAGAGTATGAGAGGATGTTTTTATGGACAGAGTACTAGGAAATTGAAGTTCCGTGAGCACTGTGTTTTTGAGAAGCAAAAGAGAGTTAGATTCACCAAATGAATTCACAACACAAAGGAAACACTTGATTACATACATTCTAATCTCTAGAAACCATCTAGGGTGTCTTCTAAAAAAGGTGCTTTCGATATATGACCATTATGGATGATTTTTTAAAGAAAAGTTTGGGTGTTCTTAAAGCAGAAGTGTGATGTGTTTACTGTATTCAAGGAGTAGAAGATCATGATTGATACCACTTTTCAAAATTAGACTTGATATACAACTTCTAAAAATGATCCCAAATTTCTTTTGTTGTTTCATACTTTGCCAATTCGTACCAACGGATTGCTCAACAAAATTATGAATCCAAGTAAGAATTTTTGCATTGTTTGACTCTCAATTATCTAATTCAATCACATAATTATCAGTACTCTTAGATTTACAATAGTTCCACTAACATAACCCTGTAATCTTTTTCCCTTGAGAAAATTTCTCATCATAGTACTCTAATATAAGTAATTCTTACCATTTATGGATTGAAGTGAGTCATCCCTTTTAGTTTCCATAATGAAGTCAACAAAGGAGCAACAACGACAACACACCACCACAAATTACCACTGTAATATACTGCATAGTATACATACGACCAAACCAATACCACCAAATGATTAAAAACTTTTTGAGGAACATACTGTCTCGTTAGAGCTCCACCAGAAAACAAGCCACGTGCACTCACGCGCCACTTATGTGTCTGCGTGTGCTAATTCAATCACCGTCGGAGTTGCGCGCATGGTGGTACACGCGCTGGTCAAGGTTGCTCGCATTGTCGCCTTGAATCGAAATATGGTCACCAATCTCCGAACCAAGGTCTCGTTGAAAAGATATGAAGGAAAAACAGTGGCAGCTCAATGAAAAACAAATTAGGGTTAGGTAAGAATGAATGAAAGGGAAAACAACTTCAATGCGCGAATCTAGGCTCTGATACCATGATAACAAAATAATCCAATATGAAGAATCAAATACATAGAGGAAAACAAAGAGAGGAAGAGAAAAGAGATTTATTGAGCCACCAAACTTATGGTAAATAATGAAACAAAATAGGTTTATATACTATAAAGAAACCTACAAAATAAGGAAACTGAATCAAATAATATAACTAAACATAATATGTTATATTATTATTATGCTGACATGTGGAATTACCATTGAATGGTGATTAATCTTTGAATTTGAATTCTAAATTTTGAATTGGCCAACAGCATCCAAAGTGTTCTTTAATTTTGAAAGTTGATATTCAATCTTTGAGGTTCAAATCTATATCTTCTTTTCTCCAAAAGTATGAACTATAGTCGGCGACGGGAAACCTCAACAAAAAATCTAGAATTCAAAGTTTCTGGACTAGAACAGGAAAAAACCAAGAGATCAAATCTCTTTCTCTCTCTGTTGTTGGGTGTCCATGACTAAATGTAGTGGCCACCCTCTTTAGCCCTTAGTTATAGGGCTAGATTCTTGTTTAGTTTTCCATTCATTTTTTCGCATGGAGCCCCTACACTATTATTACTAGTGGAATTAGGTCAAGAACTTTTGCTTGAAGCTATCAAATGGATCTAATCGAACTTATATAATTTAAGCTACAATAATTATATGCATTCAAGTCAATTCGAGACTTCCAATTACAATTATTAGTTTTCACTTTTTTCACTAATGTTGAGAAACCGAACTCTTAAATAAAAATCAATTCACCACTTTTTATATCATCTTATCATCTATATGTGTTACCTTTTAAGATATTGAATAATTAAATCAGGATTATATGACAATTTGACCTTCTATTTAGGTTTGGGATTGAAGTAGAGTAACAATGGTGGCTCGATGGCAACGCCTTTTGTAACTTGATTAACTTCAAAGTTGTGTTACTTATTTTAGTATATATTTAGATATAGCTTAAAATCAAAACCCAATAACTAATTGTGTGTTTCTTGATTGAGGGTTATCTTGGGTGCAGTACTACTCATTACTATATTACTTTTTAAAAATCGTCCACTTGCAGGATAAATTCCACAATAGTGACTTTATGAACAACCATGTTTCTCGCAACTATAGGTTTACCCTCTGATAATAAACTACATGTGTGATGAATTTGTCTAAGGTTTATAGATAAAGGTGGCCCATGTGTGCGAAGTAGGTTAAATATTCGTGTATTTTCATCATTGGAAGGTCCCTATTCCATTGTCAAAACTAGAGAAACAATAAAGAAGGAGCTAACTACCGTACTATTGGCTATTGCATTTCGATAAATGCAATGCTATTTATTTTGAGTTTGTTGGAATATGGGTGTGTCCCGAATTCTATTTTGAAGATAATTTAGAGTTCTAATTAAAGTGCACGTTGCGAAGAATTCTATTTGAAATGCTATTGTGTAATCCTATTCAAGTTTACTTGACGAATTCTTGTTATAGTTCTATTTAGAAGACTAAATTGGTCCTCTAAGGGCCTTGAATAAAGGATTCCCTGAGTAGAGGTCTTCTACCCCCCTTGAAGGCCACCAGAGTAGAGGTCTCCCCCTGGTTGATGCAGGGTTCTTTATTGTCTTTTCTTTCACCTTCTCTCTATGGATCCGGATATTGAACAAATGTGCGAAAAACTGTCCCTCACAGAACAGGAAGAAGAAATGCTAACACTCGAAGAAAAAGAGGTGTTGATCCCCCATCGGAGTGAAAAATGTTTATTATTCAAACTTCTGTCTAGTAAAAATTTCAACAAAGAGTCACTTAAGAACTCTATGAAATGTGTATGGCACCCAAATAAGACGTTGAGCATTCGGGACATCTCCTTCAATTTATTCCTAGCAGAATTTGAAGACATTCGAGACAAGGAACGTGTGAAGCGCGAGGGACCGTGGGCGTTCGATAAGCAGTTGGTATTTACCAAAGAGGTTGATGGCCTTGAACAAATTGAAAATATCTCCTTCTCTGAAGCATATTTTTGGAAGGCCTACATTGACAAAAAAATTTGGAAAAATTCAGGATGAAGGATTGTGCATCAAGTATAGCACCCATTTTAAAAGTTGATAAGTCAAGTCAGAAATAGTGTCCATTAAATGAATTTGAAAGAGATCATATGGCTTCTCTACCTTATGCTTTTGTTGTTGATAGCTTGATGTATGCACAAGTTTGTACTAGACTTGACATTACATTTGCAGTTGGTGTACTAAGCAAATATCAAAGTAATTCGGGTATAGAACATTGGAGAACTGCTAAGAAAGTAATGAGGTATCTTCAAAGAACCAAAGACTACAGACTCACATAGAAGCATTTTGACATTCTTGAAGTTGTTGGATAAATGGATTCAGATTTTGCTGTATGTGTAGATACAAAGAAGTCTACTTCATGATATATTTTTCTTCTAGTTGGAGGAGTTGTATCTTGGAAAAGCAGTAAATAGACTATAATTGCATCGTCTACTATAGAGGCAGAATTCATTGATTGTTATGAAGCTACAACACAGCCATTATAAGAAATATCAGATTAATGTTGGTAATAAGATGAAGAAGATAAAAGGAAGAAAATTAGAACTCAAGTTGGATGAATGAAGCTAAATTAATTCTGAACTTCACTTAATTTGTTTAAAGAGTACAGCTACATATATATATATACACAATACAATGTAACAAACTTGTACAAGTGTCAAAATTCTATTGCACACTAATCATTACACTAAATAACAAATTTGGAATCTATTCTAACTTCTCAGCATGTTCACCAGCAGCTTCCACTCCAATGCATATCTTATGGTCGCAGCCTTCTAGTCCCTTCTTAATTCTGTTGGTTTGTTTGCAAGTTTCAACACACCTTAATCTCTCCTTCTGAAGAAAAAACAACGGTTATAATTAGAAATGATATACATGGTGAAGATATTCGGATTCACTGTTATTCTTCATTTGAGGATCTTGGGTTTCATATACTTGTATTCAATCAGACTTTCACTTTTAGATTCAACCAACCCCGTATTTGGAATACAACATTTTATTGCGACCTCCAGACGACCCATGGTTTTGACAACTACGTTATTTACTCAAATAGAAATGAACACAATGAGAGTTACTGCGAAGGCACTTGTGTCTGGTCCATAAGGGTGAATGGCCCATGTTTACTAAACAATTCATATTGTCAACCATGGTGGAACTCTGCACAATCAATGGTGCCCAAAGCGTTACCAAGAGAGCAAGACACTGCTTTAAGCTTATACTAACTATTGTAATCTTGTTCCTATGCAAATTTAGTCTGATACATGAACCAGATTGCTTGCTTTTCCTTCTTATTTGAATGAAAAGAATAATGTTATGTTATGCTCTTTAGCATCTGTTTTAAGAGACAAATGATATTGTTTTATTGCTACAACTAAGCGACTCTAACTGTACTGGGTCATCGTAACAGTGGCTGAGGGTCCATGTTTAGTGCGGAAATATAACAAACAATAATTAAATTGTAACATTTGTGTTGGAATTTAATGAAACTTATTTATGGTATGTTCTATTTATCATTTTCAAGCTGTTTTCTATTTTTGATTTTTCAAAACAGTGAAAACACGTTCTCTTTCCAATTTTCGAAAACTTATTTTTGAAAACAAGTTAAAAATTTACAAAAAAAACCCAAAATGGTAAATTTGTCGTTTTGAGTGTTTTCAGTTATAATCAAGTCAAAATTTTCAAAACGCGTTTTGAGTGTTTTCAAAACAATTTTTCAAAATGTCAAAAAGAACATATTTTCAACAATTTCAAAATGGACACTCAAAATACAAAACCCAAAATGAATTCAAAACTCAAAACAAAAAACTGAAACACAAAGAGAACAGCCCCTTAATGATTTACATACGTGAATTTGAAAAAGTTTCAATAGCGTACAATGGATGGGTGTGATTATTCAAGTGCAATAAGTGCATACTTACGACTAAAGTTTTGACGTATGGTGCAATCTATCCTATTCCGTTCTTAAATGGTATAATATAATGATCCAGACTTGTACCAAAAGTGTGCTTATTCGGAATTGACGCATTAAACTATTTCATTTCTTTTCTTTCATCTCAAATGAATTTAAGTAATTTTTTCCCAATTCACTCTCTTTTTAAATTGTCATAATAATTTTATATTATTTTTCAAGTTTTAACACCGGGCAATTAGTCGTCGAGGTTTACAAGATTTTAAGTGTTCAAAATCATGTTGTCGAGAAGAGTACAACAAAAATGTTGTTTGATCGACAAGATTTTAAGTGTTCAAAATCATTGTCAGTTGCTTGAACTAAGTTTATCCATCATGTTTCTTCTTCCAAGCCCAACATGAAACTTGTTCATTTGCTTATTATGATCAATGTTTCTTCCACTATAGTTTAAACAAGCAATCTGATAGCTCCATTGACCATCTTTACCCGTGATCTCGTCATTGGTCCTTCCTCCACGATCAATGCATCATTGCCCTCACTAGCTCTCGTACTATGGATCTCATCATTAGTTGAAATCTCAACATCTAACATGGTACTTCATACATAATTTTGAAAAACTTATATGAAAAAAAAAAAAACCAAAAAAATTTCATTAATATGACTTCCAAAAAAATCTAGCTACAATTTCACTCGAAAAAAGTTCAGAGGTTTGTGAAAAATTGATAGTGTTCTCAAAAAATTTGTTTTAAGTGAAAAATGTACAAAACGAATTTCATAGAGACAAAACCCAATCACAAATGGCAGCAATATTCACAAAGTATAATATCAAAATGTACAACTTACTATTAGGGACGTATTACATTTAAAATCACCAAGATATGTAGTAATCTTGAAGAAATCCAAATCATAGTTCCCTCAAATTCTATGGTCCTCAGATGAAACACTAGACAAAGGAATATCTAGGACAGTTTCTTCCAAGATATCCAATTATGCAAACTATATTGCAAAAAGCTAGAAATCGTTGCCAGAAGTTCGAAGAACACGAATATAAAATAGAGAATACCAATATCTGTTTTATGCCTCCAATCAAAAGTTTTCCTTTAGATCAAATGCTCTAACACCGCTATTGGTTTTAAAAACGATCAAGTAAGAACAAAACTTCAACCATAAAAAGAAAAAATACCAAGATTTCTTTGCCCGTAGACCTAAATGTTGAGCTAAAAGACCTACTCACCATGTTGAGCATCCATAAATGTAATTAACGCTGTCTACTAGTACAATCAAAGAGTACAAGAATATAGGCCAATACCGAAGTATCAAACCAAAAAACCTTAAATACTACAATTTTTCCTCAATCGCTCATTTCACTATATTACACCAAGTAACAAGAAGTTAATGCTCACCAGAAACAGAGTTTACCATTTACAATGTCTCGCTAGATTAGAAATTACAGAATAAGAAGATGAATAGAGATACGGTGAGGGAAAACACGGCACCAAAAGAAGAAGAGGAAATTAGTTGAGATAGACTTATCAGACATAAGTATTGAGAAATAGACCCCAAAAAATAATTCTTTGAAAAATAGTCTTTGACCAATAGTTGTTCCAAAAATACCCTCTTATATAGAATTTGCAAACAAAGTTACTATAAGAATAGAAACTTCAATCAAGTTCCCAAGAATTAATATATATAATCATTGAAGAAAAAATAATCAATACAGATCAAAATTCCGCTATCAGATCCACTTACTTGATTTGAGATTATAGTGGATAATAAATGATCAAGAGTACACATATCTTCTTCTTTTGTAGAAATCCTTGCATTGGAATAAATTATATGATTTTCGGACGGATAAATCCATATCTTTTCTTTTTCAGTAATCAACTGGATTACATGCCAAACATCTCTTTATACCATTTTGCTCTTCTGTAGGGCAACATATTTATGATATCTTGATAACCATTTTTAACAACTTTTTAGCTAGTTAGTAAATAATGTCGATTTGTATGTCCGCTATGCTCTCTGTAGAGATGGTATCAGAGCCATGTTACGAATCTAAAATAATGATGAATATGATGGATGAAGAAAATATAATTGAAGAATTTTTTAGAAAAGTTGATAAACATAAAAAACCAAGTTATCCTTATTTATCTAAAAATAATATAAACGAAAGTTTTGAAAATGTACATAAAAGATTGGAAAATCTAGAATATAATATACAAATAGGAAATGATATTTTAGATCAAAATCTTAAAGGAAAATATAAGATTATTATTAATTCACCTCAAGATTTTAGGATAACACAGAAAGATAAAAGAAAAAAACAAGAGATAAAATAATATATAATTACAAAGGTTGAAGAATTAGAATAAAAATTCTTAGAATCCACTAGTGAAGAGTATAATGAATATAAAAAACAGTTAGAAGAGTTAACTTAAAAAATGAAAAATACAAAGATGAACACTAATCCATCATCTAGTCATAATATAAAAACGGAATTTAGTAGTGACGAAAAATATATAATCCTTATTACCACCAATACCTAATAAAGATGGTATCAATCAATATAGAAAAATACAAAAAATGTAAACTGAAAATATAAGAAAACAATTCATAAAAGAAATAAATCAAATGAAATCTTATAATGAATCAATCCACACAGTAGGGATATGGTTAGATCTTGATTGTGTAGATAAAGACAAAGCCATTGAAACATAGATGAAAAGTATAGACGTGGCTATACAATTTAACAAATGGGAAACATATACAACCTTTGGATTTATAGAACATACATTCAGAGAAATTGTATGTGAATGGTGGAGAAAGCTACCAGAAAATATAAAAAGACGAATAAAATATGGAGAAAATACAACTGAAACATTAGATAACTTGAATGCCTTAAGTTAGCAAATTATACAAGAGATATTAAGAAGGATTGAAAGAGCCCTTAGAACACAATTCTTAGGACATAGACTAGGAAACAAGAAGAATATAATGAAGGGATAATAGCAATGGAAAATTTGAAGATATGTGATATGTGTGAACTAGATAGATACACATGTAAATTTGAAGAAATATACTATATATTAAATCAAGGAGATTATCAAGAAAATAAACATATACTAAGGTCTTATTTTACGAAGCTACCATTCCCATGGGGAATTAAGCTACTAAAAGAATATGAGAAACTATTACCTCTTAGAGAAGAAGAAGGTGTAAATATAGATAGTCTTGGAAGTATGATTGAATTTACAAAAAAAAAAAAATGATAAGCACGTGATGTACAGAATCTTTAGAAAACAAGAAATCATACAAGATAAGAAGAAACTCTTTGTGTTGCTACAGAGATGTAGGCCAAATTGAACAATTTGGATGTTACAAAAAGAAATATAAACCATAGAAGAAATATAAAAGAAAATTCAAAAACTACAAAAAGTTTAAGAAAAGATGTTTTAAACCACATAAAAAATATTTCAAGAAAAGAAATTGGACTAAAAAGCCCAAACCAAAATATATCAAGAAATGTAGATGTTTTATTTGTAATGAAGAATGACACATTGTCCTTCAATGTCCTAAAAAGAAAGAAAGACAGAATATAAAAACTCTTACAATTTGTGAAGAATTCCAAGATGACAGTGATGTACAACCAATTGAATATCTTTAAGATTTAAGTAATGAATGCGGTAGTATTTATGAACTAGATACATCCTCATCAGAAGAAGATTTTGAAGAGATAGTATATATGAATCAAGAGATACAACAAACAAACCAGAAAATAGAAATAGAAACAACTGATGACGTTGAAGACATAGTAGAAGGTATAAACCAAGAAATCACCTTTGATGCTAGAAAATACAAAGGAATAACAAAGAAGATATTAGATTTACAAGAGAAAGACGTATTCCATCAAGGATTCTTAGGAATAGTGATAAGGGTAAATAAAAAAATTGTAAGTATGAACTACAAAGAAATATTTATCATTATAGAAGATAAATTCCCATAATCACAAAAGAATGGGTAAGATAAAAGTTATACAAAATTTCAGAAAATATAAGAAGCAGGTTAAAATGTATTGAGATAGGAGGAATCCAAATCATGGTAAAATGATTTTTTAGAAAATGAATGAATAGACTAATAGAGATATATTGCATGGACAACAGAATCTTACAAAATCCCATAGATGTTCTATTAGGAACTGTTGTAGGGAATTTAGTCTACCAGAAGATAATATTTACAGTAAAACAAAACTATGCAGTTTCACTAATTGATGAAAATATTGACCAAAGTTTCAATTTATATTATAGAATTGGAAACTTGAAGATGTTGCGAAAAAGTAAGGCTATTAGTGTTGGTATAAAAGTAATTTTTGCTTTCAGTACTAGCCATCACAACAATCTAAGAAAAATAACTGATAATATTATCATACATAAAGACTTTAAAGAATTAGGTCAATATATACCTCCTAGAAAATATCAAGAACATGAAGTTACCATACCAGAGCAGATAATGCTTGATTTTCACAAACAAGCAAGAGAAATCAATTCTGAAGGGAAATTGATAAGAAGAAATGGTGTCAGTCTAGAAGGAGATAATCTTATTGCAAAATTTCCCTTCAGACAAGGCTCTAAGAGAGGCCAACTTAGAAAACTAAGTATTGCTGAACCATCAAGTTCACAATATTTTATCAAAAGAAGATATGTTAATCAAAAAGGATACAAAAAGAATCTTCTTGTCCTTATAGATAATGGAGCATATAAAAGTCATGTAAATGCTAAATTTGTTAGCCATTTATTAGATTTTGAGTTACCAAAACCTTATATATTCAAGGATTATTTGGGAAATAATCTTGAAATAAGAAAATATGTAAAATTCCCTCTTATATTTGTAGGAGAGGATTAGAAAGAATATACAAAAGAAATAATTCTATATAAAGATGAATTATATGGAGTCAATCGTTCACCTATACTATTAGGGATGAACTTCCTTGAGAAATTTAGCCCTAATAAAATCTGTCAATGATATTTGAAGATAACAGTTGATGATAATCCAATCATCATATCAAGAATAGATGAAAATATGAAACTATTGTTATCATGGAAAGAGTAATTAGTACTAATCTCATGGCATATATTGAAATTACACTCACTAAAGTTGTAAGCATAGCATATAAAGAAATTAATCATCAGAACTCCTCAACCCAACGTGTTGGATATTAGAGTACAGAAAAATTTAAACTAGTTATAGTTTTGAAAATGACAACATAAAATAAATTTGAAAAATTGAAAAAAAAATATGAAACCTATTCAAAAAAACCCATTAGAAAAATGGAACACGGATAAAGTAAAGGTAAAAATAGAACTGATCAATCCAAACACTATAGTAAGGGCCAAACCAATGAAATATAGTATAAAGGACCAAAAGGAATTTAAGGATTAGATAAAAGAAGTACTAGAAGCCAAATTGATTAGACCTAGTAAAAGCCCACATAGCAGCCCAACCTTTATGATTAGAAACATAGTGAGATAAAAAAAGGAAAAGCCAGAATGGTGATAAATTATAAGAAATTAAATGAAGTTACTAATTTGATGGATATTACTTGCCTAATAAGAACACCCTTATTAAACAAGTACAAAACAAGAAGATATTTTCAAAATTTGATTGTAAGTTAGGTAATTGGCAAATCGTACATACTGAAGAAAGTAAACCACTAACTGCATTTAGTACCCCCAGTCCTTTGGGACAATATGAATGGAATGTAATGTCATTTAGGTTGAAAAATACACCGTGGATATTTCAAAAAAAGAATGGATGAGGTAATCAAACCAATCACTCATTTCTGCATTGCTTATGTAGATGATTTACTTATTCATTCAAATGATATAAATGAACAAATTGAATATCTTGAGAAATTTTGTTATGTTATGAAAAAATATGGTATTACACTTTCTCAAAAGAAAGTTGAGATAGATAAAATAGAGATAGAATGTTTGGAATTATTTATAAAAGAATGAGAATTGCAACTGCAATCTCATATTGGTGAAAAATTTCAAGAATTTCTTGAAGAAATCAAAGGAAAAAAATAGTTACAAAGCTTCCTTGGTATATTAAATTATGATGAAGAATTTATTGAGAATTGTGCCAAGCTAAAAAACTATTTTCCTCCAAAATTAAGAAAGAATGTAATATGGTCTTGAAAAGAACGAGATTGAGAAAATATAAGAAAGGTAAAAAAGGAATTAAGAGTTTTGCCTAAACTTGTAATTCCACAAGAAGAAGATTTCTTTATCCTTGAAACTGATGCATCAGATAATTATTAGGGTGCAGTATTAAAGGTTAAAAAGAATCATAAAGAATATAAATGTGAAAAGAATTATTCTTGTCTTGAGATACTTGCAGGTTACATATTATGAACATTCAAAGAAGTTGAAATAAGATATGAGACGAACAGGAAAGAACTCATTGTTGTAAAAAGATGAGTACAAAAATATGAAGATTATTTATTGTCAAAAAAGTTCTTAATTAGAAATGATAACACTCAAGTAAAAGCATTTTTAAAAAATAACGTCGATCCATCTATTGCTAATAGATATATTATCAGGATTCAAATTTGGTTTTCTTATTTCAAATTTGATATTGAGCATATAAAAGGTGAAGTTAACTTTCTTCTTAATTATCTTAGCAGGAATGGAGTTAGAACAATTGACAACGAAAGTCCAGATACTTGAGATAAAATTTTCCTACTTGAAAACACAAATTCAAAATATACAAGATAGCCTTTGAGGAAAACTGAATATAACCCTTGAGGCAGATGTTACTTGTATCAAGTTGATAGGAATGTAAAATGTATATTTTTTCTCCTTATTTTATGTGCTCGTATGATTATTTTATGCCAAAATATACTTGTTAATCTCATATTCTGGTTTAGGTGGCAATTTGATGGATATAGCGTAATTTGGAAGAAATAAGTGGAAAAAGACCAAAATAAAAGAAATCGAAAGTTCGGGGACTAAAGTGCAAATACTCAAAAGCCATGTTGAACCTCACAATGAAGATTTGAGAGTGTTAGAGGTCAATTGGATGAAAAAAGAAGTCAAAGGGGTGAAATATCGTCAAAGTAGGGTCACACATCAATTTCCAATCGAAAAGTTATGCATCGGATTTTCAGTCTCAGTTTGAGACCCATTTTTGACATTGCAAACGATTGAATTGGAAGATGGTATCTGAATTAAAGTTGTATCACTTTGAGTTATCTTTCCAACACATTTTGAATCAGCTCAGTTGGATATCTATGGAGAAAGTTATGACCAAAATACCAAACACTATTCAGATACAAACCTGCGCGAAAGCAGGCAAATTCTCTCGCGCGCGCACGGGCATGAATTTTACTTATCGAGCCTAAAGCCAATATACGACACGCGTGCACATGCATTTTTCACGTACGAATCTCCAATTTCTGAATTTAAGTCAACTACCTATAGAAACAACTATAAATACATAGTTTAAAACTCTAGAACGGGGGAAGAACGTATAGAACGTCAAACTCCATTCTTCATTATTTCTTTTTTAGATTCATGAATTGTAACTAAACTTTTACAATTGGTTGAAGAAAATTGAAGTCTTGAAACCACATATTGTGAGATTTAAATAGTTTTTCTTATTATTTAATTCTTATTTTGCGTATTGAATATTCTTCTACACTTATTTTCATGATTGTTATGTTTAATTGCTAGAAGACCTACTAGTTTGTTATTCGTTACAATTTACCGCTAATTTAAATATCAAATCCGTAATTGTTTGATCAATTTAACTTGTGAAGCACTAGGATTTTTATGATTTTCTGCGATAGAGGTTATTTAATCTTAAAAAGAATGTTTAAATAGATTGAATGTAACCGCTGGTGTTTGTGTTATCTAGTTCATCGATTTCTCTATTGTGTAAAGCTGTTATTAAATTGACTTTTGAGCGCTAGTATGGGGTTATTTAATAATGAGGGTTAGTTAGAACGCTGGTTTCTAATTAACTAAAATTAAGGAAATATAAGAATTAATTCAAACGATGAATATTTGAAATATGAATTGAATTATCCTTACATCTATGATCAATTGTGGATTTCCGATGGTGGATGTAGACTTAGACCAAGGTTAGTCTTTTGATTGTTTTCGTTAATTTAATTTTCAGTGTTATTGATTAAGTTATTTACAATTGTTTGTATACAAAAACACCACAATCATTGTACAAAGCATAAAATATTGAATTGCACACTCTTCGTGGAATCGAATCTTACTTCCACTATTACATTAGTTTTACAGGTTAAGGTATTACTTTTGAGTGTCTGCGACAGTACACACCATAAGTCTACTACCCTTCACAGGGACCAGTGAATACTAGCGTTCTTCCCGAGAATAAAGGGAAAGAAAATAAGGTAATAAGAACACCATCATAGGGAATACTTAAGCATATTACTGTTAAAGAAGATATGAAAATTCCCATCAGGGAAGATATTCAAGATATCAAAAACAGCGAAAGTAACTCTTCACCAAGCCAAACTTTACCTAAGCTAACTATTGAAAAAATTGATCCAAAGGATATTGTCAAGATATACCACGCAGCAAAAATACCCAAAAAAGATAACTATGAAGAAGTAATATTCTTTATTGTTATTTTTAATATCTTGTCCGATTGGTAACTTTGAGATAGGAAAGTGGATGAAAACTCTCCACTACGGAAAATACAACAAGATAAATTTTTATCCAGGAGCACCACCCAATTGGATACGAAATTGCTTTGAATTAGGAAATATACTCTGTATATATTGTAGTAAAGATCTCAGAAAGATAACCCAACTTCCAATTGATGTCAGGATAGCGGTAAAAGATATACTCAAGTTGTCAAAAGCACCAATATATATCAGGCTCCACTCAACAACAATGGAATGGGGTCTTGTTCTTCAATAGATGCAGCCATCGTTCCATGTTATTAAAATGAAACTTACAAATCAACATTATTTACCAACTAGCCAAAAAATTGTTAAAAATGATTACCAAGATATCATAAATATGATGCCCTACAGAAGAGCAAAATGGTATAAAGAGATATTTGAGCATGTAACCCAGTTGATTACTGAAAAAGAAAAGATATAGATTTATTCGTCCAAAAACCATATAATTTATTCCAATGCAAGAATTGCTACAAAAGAAGAAGATATGTGTACTCTTGACCATTTATTATCCACTATAATCTCAAACCAAGTAAGTGGATCTGAAGATATGGCTAAAAAATTGTGCAAGATACTCTGGAACTACAATAATCACCATTGTGAGTACTGCGTCGTAGAAGATATGAGTCAAGCATCTTTTAACAATGAAGAATTCCCCGCGGAGTTCTTTGATTCGAGAATTGAAAAGTAATGGAGTCAAGATAGTGACCACTTATCACTACTTTAATAAATCACTTTATTAAATAAAAACTGTGGTCACTAGAAGACAGAAGATAATGCAAAGAAGTCACTGTAATTATAACCATTCACTCACTAAGTGGTTATAGATCATGGTCCAGCTCAAAAGATAAGGCTAGCTAACACTACCCAACAAAAGATAGTGGTAGACAAAAGATAGTGACTGACACCTATGAAGATAAGATTCTTTATCACTAAAGGAAAGACCTCTATAAAAGGAGGAGGTTCAAGTGTTCAAGGAAGAATAGAAGATCAGCTCGAAACAACTACTCAAAAATTAATCGGTATACACCACTTGTATTTAGAAATATTTTTAGCAAGTCTGAAGATAGAAAAACTTGTAATAAGGTAATCACTTATGGAGTTTTAAACTTCATAAGGTGAGTACCAAAGGTATGTAAATATAGTGTATAGGCATGTACTATTTCAGTTTATGTTCAACAAAATTTTCATAAAAGGATTTCGTTAAGTTTCTGATGATTTCTTGACAGTGCAGTAGAGATTTTAAAAGATTTTCAAAACATTGTTTTTGAATGGATGTTAGCAATGCTAAAGTACTCTCTTTGATGAATGTTTAAGGGGAAAATGGTAGTTTTCTAACAAAAACTGTAGCACCTTGTGTGTGAGTTTATCTTTTAAAATTTCGTTCTAAGTAAGAACTTGATTCTGAAAGGAGTTTGAATATAGGTGAAAACAGAGACTCTGAATACTATGAGATAGCGGCTGTGGCAACACGACTGGTTCTTTAAAGTAAGAAATGCAACCTTAATTGGAATGCCTTTTGCGGAAGCAGTTGTGGACCCAAATGATTTCAAAACATTTTAAATATTCATCTGATTTAGAAAATTGATTAAGTACATGTAAAGCGACTATAAGAACATACTGGATGGAAAGCTTACTTATTTCCATTAATTACTGTAAGTTATTTATATGCTTTTATATGCTTATATTTTAATTGATCTTTATGAACACTTCACAAGCATCCACATCCAAATCCAATAATTGTTGTCTTAAATTATATTTGAATGAAAAATATATTTCGTTTTTACTAAGTATAGTTGAAAATTTTGAAAATATACTTCATGTCGGCCAAGAAAAACTTGAAGAAATATATTTTGATATAGATTATGCTTGTAAACATAATATAGAATTTGATTCTATAGAAACTTATAAAGAAATAAAAAAGATCAAAGATATCATAACTGAATACGAAGATATAGAAGAAGAAGTTTCAGAATGAATTGTTTTTGGATATATAAATAAAGAAAATCAACCTAGAACTTTTAAAAAATTAACAAAATATAGAAAATATTTAGAACAAATTGAAAGGTTAAAGGAATATAGTATAAATAATAATTCTGATTAATTCAATGAACCACGAGGAAAGATAAGATATTAAAAGATTTAGAAAAATCCAAGATAATACTAGTGAACTAAGATCCAGAGAAATTAGGATACTCTTGAAGAACTTAGAAAAGAAAATAATACAGAAAAGTGATATAAAATCTTAAGAACCATAAGATATCACCAATTCGAGCAACAAAAATATTTGATTTGGTTATAAGAAAATACTGAACTAAAATTTTCAGGATTAGTTCTAAGAACCTACGATCCAAATAGAAAAATTATAAAATATAATCCTGAACAACTTAAGAACTAAAAGATGCATGACATATTTTCCAAATAAAGAAAGTAATGGCAAAATAGTATTTTTAACAATAGAGGGTATTTAAACAAAAATCATTATTGACCGGTCTATTTAAATGAACACCTCAAAGAAGAAAGCTGCAAAAGATAAATGAGAGAGATTGGTATTTGAACGAAATAGATGAAGTAACCTAACATCAACGGCCACTAATTATCCAGTTGTCACCATCTCATAATTTCACATTAGAAACAAAGTCACATAACCAAAATGCAATGCATTACTTAGAGGCTGTTGGGTCAGCCCTTCTATTTCAAGTCATTGGGCCAAGATTTGATATGAAAAATGTAACATGCCCAAAAGTATTAGGACAACTTACATAAATACCCTTAAAATTAAGAGTATTTTGAAAAATCATATGAAAAGTATTTTGAAAATAAAAAAATACTGTATAAAATTAAATGTCACTTTTTAATACATAGAACTTTTATTAAAAAGTGATAAAAAAAAGTGACATACAATGTTACTTTTGTGTATTGTGGAAGCTTAATTCACATTTAATATAATACAAAATACATTAATATCACGTTTCACTTGTATTTACTAAGCATAAAACATAACTTCATTTCGGAATACAACAACTTAAAAGTTGAAAGTGATAGAAATTCAAAAGAAAAAATGACTACACTAAAAAAAAGGTGACAAAAATTCAAAAAAAAAAAAAAATCACAAACACTCAAAAGAGTAAGAAATACCAACCAAAATCTAAAAATAGATTCAGTGATGGTTGATTTTCTTCTATACATTGTCTCTTTGTGATTATATTTCATTTCTATTAATTAAAAATGAGATATAAACCCTATAAATTGGGAAATGACACAAAGTTTAAAAAGTGAAACACAAATCAAAACTTCAAAATAGATCCAAGTGATGGTTATTTTTCTATATGCGTCTCTTTGTAATTATTCTTCAAGCGTATTAACTAAACATATAACATAACTTCATTTTAGGAACATAGCAATCTATAAGTTGAAATTAACATAAATTCAAAAAAGTGGCAATTGTTGTATAGAATTAGATAATAGATGATAATACGACGGACTCGCTACAAAATAAATATAGTGATTTTGTATTTTCTCAAAACAATATAATACTTATCAAGTAAATTAGAAAAACCCATATTCCCGTTCTTTACTTAGCCATCTACAATTCACATAAAGTTTATGACAGATGCTTACAACGTTCAAATTAATATCAACATAAAAAAAGCATTTATCTCACCCCAAAGTCACTGTTATAATGCATAGTGATTCCCTTATTGGGCAAAATAAGCTGCATGAACAGACACCATATACACGAGGGCTCTAAAAAATTATACTACATAAAAGCCAGCAATTAATATGGATGCCTAAAACTCTTAATTCTACCATGAAAATTAGCGATAAGAAGTCGTGGAAGATACTATACTAGCACTATACATGTCCAAAATCATGAAACTTAGTAAAAAAAAAAGAACCATGAGAAAGATTGCGGGTCAAATAATTATGTAACTCTTTTACATACGTCGAATTGCCCAGTTGAAGTGCATATATATCACATAAATTCATTTACAAAACTTATCAAATAAATAAACAACATTAGAGTTCTACAAAATAAACAAGAAACTACTACGTACAAGCCCTTCAAAATCCCATATTCCAATTATTTATAGTAGCAAACTCATGGACGACCAAACCAAAAGACCATGGAATGTGTTGACCAGTTCCTAGATGACGTTGTGCACATGGCCTTTTTTAGCATACTCCAATTTAAAATACTTTAATAACATTGATTAGCCACCCGTTGGAGTAACTAATTCAAAGGAATCTACTTGAAAACTTGAAAAAAAGAAAAACTAGCTGAATAGAATGAGACGGTGGTGGGAAGAAGTGGAGTAGTAGGTGAGGATGATCTCTCTTTGAGAGTTTTCTGGAATATGACCTATTGATTTGGGTTTTGGGTGGTTTTGTAATTCTAGAACGTATTAATTACGCTAATTATATAATTTAATTAGTTAATAGGGTATTAATCAAATTAGTTAATTTTTTAGAGTATTTTGCCTAATTTTTCCAAAGTTTTAAGCATATCTTCAGTCCAACAGTTAATACTTCTTAAGTCAGTTATTGTCTACTCCCTTTAAGGCCACAAAATAACATGTCAACATTGCACAAAATATTTTCTGCTATTATGTACGCTTCTTATGTGGCTCAAGAACACTTGAATAGGCCAAAAAGAGAGATGCATAGCACAAAACACATGTTCGGTAGTGATGTCAAATTGGGCAGGCTTGATATGACCCACCAAGACCGGCTCGGAGAAAATGACTAGTAAATGAGCCGATAATTTAGGTGGATCGATTCACAAGCAATAAATACAAGGGAAAAATTTACAACTCAGTCTTTATCTATCCCAAAATAAAAAATCAGGTCACAAGGTTTAGAATTGTAAAAATCAGGTTTTTCATCAATTAATTAATTATATTTCACAATTATTATATTAAATTTAATATTTAACCGTAATATAATATAATTAACCCACTCCCACCCCCACCTCTGCTCCGGCAATTGCTCCTGTGACCGACGATCACTCCGACGACTGTTCTCCGGTCACAGATCAAAAATTGTGTACGGATTATTTCGATGTCACAGTTTTTTCATCGGTCACAGATCAAAAATTTTAGTAGGTCACGAATTATTTCGAGATCACAAATTTAAAATTTTATAAGTCACAAATTATTTTATTGGTCACAGATTAAAAAAATTAAAGTCACAGTTCAATAGCTAGGTCACAGACACCAAAAAGAACCATCACCGTCGTTGACCCCGCCACAACAATAACAAAAAACGACCCCCACCACCACCACAGGGATCACCACCGCCGCCCAAAACATACCACCACAGATCTACCAACTCTACAACCACGTCTAGCGGTGTCAACGAGCCGAGCCCGAGCTTTTTTGGACCGAACTTTTTTTGGCCCGAGCCGAGCCGAGCCCGACCAAAAAAAATGAGGCTCGGCCCAAGCTTTTGGCCCGAGCCTTAACGGGCCGAGCCGGCTCGGATTTTTTGGTTTTTTTTTTTTTTTGAGTTGTTGCCTGCCGTTGCAGGCAGCTTGCAACTTGCCTGCAACAGGCAGGTTGCAAGCAAGCCGCTTGCAGCAGCAAGATGTGCAGGCAGCTTGCCTGCCTGCCTTCAAATTTTATTCCTTTTAAATAGTAGGCTCGCCCGGGCCACGGGCCGGGCCGGGCCGGGCTCGAGCCGACTCCCCGAAGTGGTGCCCGGCCCGAGCCGTCCAAGCCTCCAAGCTTTTTTGCCACCACTAACCACGCCACACCTCAACCACCACCCAACAAAAACCCCAAAACCACATACGCTTATTGTTACGCCGAACACTCCATACAATAGCAGTACATTATTTCTACCGATAGCCACCGGAACCGGGCTGAAAGCACCTCCAAACTCCTTACCAAACTCCAGTATTTGGAACTTGAAGCAAACCAACTTGAAGCTATAATCACTGAAGTCCATTTTTCCAATTCTCTCCCAGTTACGATCGTTGACTTGAATTACAACCAGTGCATCTCTTTCAATTTCAGTTCTGGATGGATTCCTTATTTTCAGTTGATTTTTCTATGGTTGGGGGGTTGCAAAGTGGGAACACATTTCCCCACGTGGCTTACTTAAAAACCCAAAACACCACAAATCGCCCGCGACGCCGAGCAACCCACTTTTTCAATTGACTTTGTTGTGCAGCGCGTGACGCTGTTGAACGGCAGCAGCGTCACTGTGACGCTGCTGCGGGAGGGGGAAGGGGAGAGACGTACGAGGGAGAGGGAGAGGGAGACGGATGGGGAGGCGGGGGTAGTGGCGGTGGCGGTGGAGAGAATGGAGGAAGAGGTGAGAGAAATTGTGAGAGTTGATTTAGGGTTTGGGGGGGGTAAGAAGTAGGGTGGGTATATAAATTAATTTAAAATATTATTGTTAATATTAATTGTGAAATTAAAACCTGATTTTTTATTAAATAAAGTCAAAACCTGAATTTTTAAAATGTAAAACTTAATGCCTGGTTTTATGTAATTACCACTAAATACAAAATACTATTCGGCCAACTAAATTGATTGGGCCTGACGATCAACCATCAAGCCCACTAAAATTAAAGAAAAATAAATTTAAAAGAAGGAAATATGCCTTCTTTATAAGAAAAATGTTGAATGTACAGTGTTTTTACACAATAAGTTTGACAGTCTTCTCACATGGGTGTGGGGCCCGCGATTGTGGGCACCACCCCCCATGTGAGAAGGCTGTCAAAATGTATGTGTAAAAAGACTGTAGATGTAACATTTCTCTCTTTATAACTCTGTCACGACCTTAGGTGTAACAGCTGTAAGGGCCCGTGATAGTCTAGGCTGTTAGATTCCTAAGGCTTTCATAATTTTATTTCAATTGGTATAAAATTTAGAAATTTTAAATTGGTGGAAAACAAATAAAAGATCGTATCCAATAATATCAAAAATGGCACGAGATCTACTAATAGTTCTGGTATCAATAGTAGCATCCGAGTTTGCTTTTAGTGATAAGATATTAATGAAATAAGGTCAATACTCAAAGAAGACACTTTGAAAGCTCTTATATATGTTAAAGATTAGATATTCGCCACTAGGAGAATAAAAAATAAATTATTGACATCATCATGTTTGGTCCACATTATTTTTTTCATTCTCATTCTTCTATTCATTTTCAACAAAACATTCTTCAATAAAATAATATTTTTCATTACATCAATAACTTTTACTTCTTTTTCAACCACATATTCTCCATCACATCAATAGTAAAAATGCATTCTTACCTTCAAAATGTGCATCAAACGGGGGCTTAAGACTTCAAAAACCTTGCAAAAGAAGTTGTAGAAAATTGACAAACATAGAATAATTTAAACAGCTGAATTATAGTTAAGTAGGTGCCAACCTAGTTGTGACGTACTTAAACTATATATATATAAATGATTGATAGTTAAGTATGTGCCAATCTAATTGAGATATACCTAAACTATAATCACTCAGTTGTAAAGAATTATTGATTTTATTTTATTTTTATTGTTTGCAAAGTTGAAAACAAATATCAATGTAAATCAATTTAGCCCCTGTTTGGTACACATTAAAATTTGCATTCTCATTCTTCTACTTATTTTCAACCACACATTCTTCAATAAAATAATATTGTTCATCACATCAATAACTTTTCCTTCTTTTTCAACGACAAATTCTCCATCAATCTACTATTCCAAAATACATTTTTCCAAAATAATATGGATGAAACACACTCTTAATTTTTTTTTAATGTGTCCAACTACCGACTCTTCACTTTGAATCTTCGATTAGTGCATACAATATGATTAAATTGCTAGATGTTAATAGTAAAACTAATCCCTTGTTTAGTACAAATTAAATTTCAAATTTTAATCTAAAATAAAGTCAATAATTAATTTTAACAACATAATTTATGAGATACATAATTTTTCAATCACATATTTTATCAATTTTTATCAAAATTTACTAAAAATTGATTTTAATCTCTCACTATTATCGTGTATAATTCCAATAAATGCTAAAGCATACTGCCGTTGGAAGTTGTGCTTCCCAATGTCAACATTCATTTGGTCTTGAAAAATTAATTAATGCTAATGTGGCAGCCACAAGTGATGGCGACAGGATTGAGGAAATTACACATAGTCCTAAGTTTAGATTTCCATTATCACAAAACAGATCTCTAATTTAACATTTCTAAAATCAGGTTTTTATATATCTAATTAAATAACAATTAATTAATTATAAAATTTCATCCCAATTAATAATTTAATCCAAACTCAAACCTGAATTTCTTCATTCCTCCCGTCCAATTTCCTCTCCACCTAGACCCAGTCGCCGTCTTCTCTCCCATCTTCACTCTCTTCACACACGGTAACGAAACCACCACCACCTCTCGCCGCCTCAACTGCCACCAACCACCACTTCTCTCACCCATTTCTCCACTTTCTCATCGTTCTCCACTCTCTTCACTCACGGTGACACGGCAACCACACGCCTCTACTGCCACCGTCTCACACTGTTTAACCTTGAAGCGGCGACGGCGATCGAAGCGATTCGTTATCCGTCTTCTCTCCCCCACTGCGATGTCGCGCGCCCACAAATCGGGAAGATCTGAAATTTTTGTTTTTTTTTTTTTAAGTTTTCGAGTTTGATTTATCAGATGGTTGTGGTGGTTGTAGATCTGTTGGGTGCGCGGTTGGGTGTGTGTATGTGTGCGGCGGAGGTGCGGTTGGGTGTGTGTTTGTGGCTACAGCGATTGGGTGTCAGGTACATTAGGCGGCGGCGGCGGCAGCGGCATGTGGCAGGTGTGGTCGTGCTACACGTGATGGTGGTGAAGATGCGTCGACGATGGTGGTGCCGCTGGTGGAGACAATGGCGAAGTGGTGGTCACAAATGATTTGGTGATGGTCACAAATGATTTGATTGTTTGTGACCAATAAGTTGGTCGGTTTGTGACCAATAAACAATTTGTGACCAATGAATTCGATAAACTGTGACGAGTACAAGTTGTGTGACCTAAAAATTACAAATTTATGACCTAAAAATTATTAATTTGTGACCAATAAATTGACGTTTGTGACCATAAAATAAGTAACGTAACTTTTAAATTTTGTAATTGTGACCGATGAACAAATTGTGACTTTTAAATTTTTAAGTTGTGATCTATGAAAATTTTGAATTGTGACCTAAAAAGTGGTGGAACGGTCGTTGGAATCGGAGCAGTCGCCGGAACGATCGCCGGAGAAGAGTGGTGATCGAAAAGTAGGTTGGGGTGGGGTAATTATATTAAATTCGAATTAAATATTTAATAATAAATTGATTTAATAATTCATTAATTATTAATTAAAAATTTAAAAAACCTGATTTTTGAATTTTCAAACTTGTTTTTGTATTTTTGAAAATGTGTAAAGTAAATAGTTTAGAAATGTATTGTTCCCGACAGGATTTGAGGCCAAATTAAGGCTGTCTTTCTTTTCTTCCAAAACGGATTGGAGACCACTTTTTGCAAGGTGGTCCGACCCGGTTTGGACTGGACCGGCTAGCAACTTTCCGGGTCAAAGGCTGTCCCCCAGGACAATAAAAGTTTTTGCAGGCCAATGAAGATTCAGCCCGCTAATCGGAATTGTCACGAACCAACCTGTCCATTTTGACACCACTAATGTTAGGATCCAACATTCTTGACATTAATTTCGTTATAACCCTGTCCAAAACATTGCAAAGAAAGCGTTAAAATCAACAATTAGAAGTAGGGAAAATTCAGAGTAGGCAATAATATCGACCATTTTCATTGCTGAAAGGGGAGCACATCATTGAGACATGGGTCAAAGTTATTTTGTTCAAGACTAAGAAATGTGTTACCCAGAAGTCCTATTATTACCAGGACAAAAGTGCTGTTTTGACAAACTCCATTGCTGATTTCACCAATTTCAACAAAGAAAAATTCTCCCTAACATATTTATGCCAATACTCTTTGTCCTTGCATACGTACATTCCCTCAAAAGACTCAAAGACAATTTTTTGAAGAATGTGTGTTTAAAAAAATAAGAAAAGTCCTGGTTACATGCAAAATATTTATTGGAAAATTTTATAATTCTAATTTCTAAATGAGTTCGAGAAAAAATGATTTTCAAATAAGCACGGCTAAACAACACCTTAATTAAAGAAGACTAATGTTTCTTTATTTCATAGCTTGATTACAAAATTTAGTAAAAAGAAAATATAATATGATCAATAGTTGTATAACCATGTTTTGGTTAAGCTTACAAGTGACTTGAAAGGTGCTCTTTTAAGAAAAATAAAATATGATCAATACTGAGACACAGAAGAAAGTGTAGGACCAAATTTATGCCGCTGGAAAAAAAATTCAATGAATATAGTTCGTGACTAAGATTAATCAATTCTACAAACGCCTCAACCTCAAGATTTGGTGTATGCAATCCAATATAGTAGATACAAAAATCTGGAAATGAGAGTTATTCGATTCAACTAGGACTAAGAGCAAGAAAACAAATATATTATTGTCACATTCATCGAATAAAGCACACAAAACATTCGAAAATTTAGCATGGAAAAAGTCGAGCTTCTACTCTTCATGATAAAGATACAAGCCAAGACCAAACCGAGCACATGCTCTGCAAAACGCTATTTCCTCTGCTGAAGCAACGGGATCTGTAATATCTCCATCGCCAAGTGATACTGTTCCGGTCGATTCGCGATGTGCCTGCATCATTCATTTGTTGCTATCATTAGAAACCAACTCAGAAAAGCTCTATGGGTGCAGATGAATGATAGGAATAGAAAAAAAAAGGCAAATTGGTTAAAGCATGGAACAATATGATTCCGGTTGTCCCCCTTGCCTATGGATGCCAGATGAATGATTAGAAGAACATTCCCAAAGAAGCTCTCTTAAAGAGTGCTTAACGAAGACCCGGATTATAATTTTAAAATAGCAACTGATTTTGCACTAGTAACGAAGAAGATGCCCCTTCTACAGATGATGAATTGAAGCACCACCAAACCCTCCAGACTGCCTAGTGTTTTATATAAAATATAAAAAGAAAAAAATTGAAAATAGAGTTATGAGAAAAGATACCATAGAATCCAATGTTCACAATCTCCTTATCTAAAATGCTCCACACTGCTATCAAGGATAGCCAACAAAGAAGACAAATCTGAAATTTCACTATACGGCAAATTACGAACAAACTGAAGTTCCAATTTATTGTTGACAGTTAATTGGAACATTTTCTTAAAATGGAAGGTCGTGAAATCTGTGGGCAAAAGCAAAAGAACTGGAGGCAATCTACACGTCTTTCCACAATCAAACAAGTCTGCTGCTTCCAGAACTCATTTTGTGAAATAAATGGAAGAAAAAGATCTCTATGATACAAATTTTCACAGGATTCTGAATTAAGTCAAAATATTTCTAGAGTTCCAACCATTTGGGTTCATACCATTATTTGCTCCACACAATCCCACCCCCACGAGGAAGAATACGCTGAACGGAATCTCTAGGCCATTTCCCTAACAAAGCCATGATCCTCATTATGAGGTTTCCTTAACAAAGCCAAGGGATGTGAACTATAGTTCGATTTATAAAATTTTACACCCTCGGTCCCAAACACAATATCGTAATTTGACTTGACGCAATTTTGGATGACTTGAAAAAACTGAAGCTTTTTACGCTTCTACAAGTTCAACTAGTTGGAAAGTAGAAAAACGAGGACAAAGTCCAACAGTTTCCCTTCTTCCCTGCCCCTGCCCCTACCCTGTACACAAATCAAAAAGTCACCATCCAACACCACCTGCAAACAACAATCACTATCTTAGCAGTTTGAAAGGTAAATTAACCTAACGCCTCTCCATATATGTCACCTCCCATTACTTACTAACTTTGTAATTTATTACAAGGAAATGTGCTTAAAGTATAATGCAATACTTTCCAATTGAAAGGGAAATAAGGCTGAGATAGTTACTGACTTGAGATTGCTATGTATTAAGGAGACAACATTTATGTGCACCCATGTAGATGATATGAAAACCTTTTCATGGGTTCTAACACAATATTGATATCCGTTGAATTTTTTATGAGAAAGAAAAATCTATACTTTACCATTCAAACATGGTTATTGACTTCTGAATATCAATGACCGTGCATTGTCAACAGATTTCTTTGCTTAAGACAATTAGTTTTACCTAGGGCAGGATTGTGAATTTAAAACATAAGGCAGATTTAGCTTTCCAGGAGTAAAAGACATTTAAGGAGATCTAGATTTCATACCTAAGATTAGAAGTAAACAGTTTTAGATCAAGTGTTCACATCAACAAACGAATTTCAACTATGATTGTCTTATGTGGTCTTTTGAAAGCTTTTAGTAGCATTTCCCTTTTATTCCTTACGGTCTGTTGTTTCATGTGAGGGGTATGGGCTGGCCATTTCAAGAAACACTGGATTCTTCCTTTATGCAGGAATAGCTTCTGCAGCAATCCCCAAAGAACCCAGGAAATGTGAACTCAAGAAGAAGAAAGATTACGTTGGAATTAACCGTTCAGAATAATTAAAGGCTACAATATAACAACTGTTGATTATAAAGTGCATAATGGAAAATTCCAGGATAGATGAATATGTAGCGTTAAGCTCAAGTCACTATATCTTTTGGACTACCAGCTCAGGCTACAAATTTAGCTGTTTTTCCCTATTAAAGCTTAAAGATCGCACTAAATTGTGTTAACTGGAAAATAAAAACAAGTACCTACGATCGAATAAGTAATTATAGTGATATAAAAATGACTAAGGTGGCAGAGGATTGCATGTAAAGAAACCATACCTCTCCATCCAAACCTCGTACAGTTACACGGTAAACCACAGTCACACTTCCGTTATCAGCAAATATAACATCGCGTATTTCTCCACACCAACCTGCAAAAACAGTGTTAGACTCCTTTTATTATGGTCCTATATATTTTCCTCGTGTTCAAATGTGTGGTTAGCATATAGGGAAGTTTTTTGTGGGAAAGAGCATCATCATACTAAGTTCAAGGGGAGAGAGTAGGAGGCGGAACAGATATTGATGTTGGAAAATTCTATTACAAATAGGACAAGGAATTATTTCTTATTGTAATTGGATTTTATTTCTTGTTTAGATTAGGATTTTTTATTTTTTTAGGTTCTTTATCCCTAGTCTATAAGGTTTTAATTACTTATCTTCCTTCAGCTATTAGATTAAGAGATTATTTTACCTATATAAACAAAAGCTTTTATATCATTCCAAAAAACCAATTCAATACAATAAGGGCCTGTTCGGTACAGTTTAAAATCCAATTAAAATTGAAAATATGGCCGTTATTGGGTCTCACCCGTCTAATAAAAGTCAACAATAACGGCTAGTTTTTCAATTTTAATCCAATTTCAATCTCTACCGAACACGCCCTAAATTATTTTCTACAAATTTTCGAGTTTTTCAACTTTATTCTTGTTTCAAGAATTCAAATTCAGCTTTTGCACAAAATATTTTAGATGAAAATATTTCTAAATGTATAACCATGACTCCTATTTCCATTGTCACCGAGGGTGGTAAATGGGCAGGTTGGGTTGGATCCAAGCAGCTTCAGAAATTAGTACGAGTTAATAGTGAATTATATCAAATTCAATTGATCCATCTAAATCATGTGTATAAATGGATTTTAAGGCATTCTACAAACCCATAATTCATTTTTTAATTCTTGTTCCATGCAATTTGAGTTTCTTACTCGTGAATTTGATCCCATTCAAGAAAGACTAGTCTCAATGGTAGATATAACTTTGCATTGGAATCATGATGCGGACAAGTGTGTATGAGAGCGTGAAATACAAAATTAAAGAACAATTTTCTAGTTCAAGTTCTAACAAGCAAATTCTAGAAAATAAGCATAAAAAAGTCGTTGATTTACATAAAATATCAAGAATCTGAACTAATTAATTTATGTTGAACACCAAGAATTAGGAACCAATTTTTTTATTCAGTAAGCACCACTTCAAAAGACCCTATAGCTCTTATATAAATATATATATATATGCCCGTGTTTGACAACCATTCTTTCAAAACTCTTTTTTTCTCATACTCATTTTCAACCACACAATCTCATAATAAAAATGTGTGTTGAATGCCATAAATGATGGAATGTGCCCAAAACTCACATGGCTTTAAGGTCAACAAAAATTTTACTGACCATTTCAATGTGAAAAAGTGAGGTGATTTATCCAAATTTGACTCCATTGACCAAAATCTAGATCTTTGACCAAGAATGGCCTATAATAAAATTTTGGGCCTTAGAATTATCCCTAAGGGACTTAATCGTTGTTGTTGGACTCCTTATCCATAGGCTACTGATTTGGAGTCCTCTCTTGTTGCACGTCCAGATATCCTTTTAGTGATACTTCACAGTTTGACATCTACTTGGCAACGTGCTCACAAGAGCGAAAAAGACTCCAATACCAACTTGCAAAGTAACACATATGCAAATATCAAGACATAACTCGTAACGTATGTTGATTTCCTCGTGAATACTGAGAAATGAGCATCAAAAACTCTTTGAATCATGCAAAACCCAATTATTTTAGCCTCGTTTCACATTGAATACCAAAAACTTGGACACACAATTGAGAACACTCAATTTTCTTTCTTTCTTTTTTAATAAATTCCCCTTTGTTGCAGACCTCAGTGGTCTTATTCATACAATGCAACAATAAGAGGGAAAGATGAAAAATTAATAAAAGAAAAAAATACTGGTGCAACAGGAAAATCTAGAAATTACCATATGACTGCTAAGGAACATTCACAGAGATAACCCAAAAAAAGGTCAAAATCTAATATAAATGCAAGCTTGACTCCTTAATGATGGAATTTGTCCAGAAACACAGGGTTGTGCATAGAATTCCGTTTCTGTTGACAATTTAGGTCACTCACCAAATTCGATTCCATTGACCCAATTCTGGGGTATTGACAAAGACCATTCTATAACATGTTTATGTCTCAAAAAAAGATAAAATAAAATAAAAATAAACGGAGGGCTATGTACATTCCACTTTTGGTGGGCTGTAGGGGCAAGGAGCTGGACGAGAGGTTGGAAATTCTTTGAAGAGAGAGGCAAGGTCCATATAATATGGTTAAAATCAGCAATTGGAATGATTATGTGCAGTTTTCAAGACTATGGTATATGGTCCATCTGTCGTTCCGTGGTTTGAAGGTGTTTGAGAACAATAAGAACCAACAAAGCATTGTTGTGGTAAGCCAAAATCTTATCAATGCCGGTATTCAACCACGACCAACAGATGAACCACTTGTTATTTAGTTTAATTTTGTTAAATACAAGCCAAGAATTTGCAGGTGGATACAGGATGGTTAATGGTTCTCGGTTTAGTTTACAATCAGTATAAATCACCTCATCCAGACCCAACACCCACCACCACCATCATGCCCTCCCTTGCACGCTTATTAGACTGTTGGTAGCACCATTAGCCACTAGCAAGTCACAGGCAACCTTCTGGCAACAAAGACGACTGCCACAACTATAAAATCAATAGCACCACCACCACCACCACCATCCTTTGCCGACCAAACATATTTTTCACCTCAAAAATATTTACCATGGAAGTGTTTCCAATGAACAAAATTCTACATACGACCAAATGAAGCTTAAACACTATGGGTTCTTCGTCGCCTCCCTAATCAACATGTTTTTCGTCCGATATTATTACACTTCCAAATGAATCTTCTATAAAGGCCATCCTTATAACCTGTGAAGTTCATAAAGTTATGTAGAATCCTCTTTGAAGGCCAGCCTTGTAGAACAAAATTTTGGGCTTAAATCATTTGGATGGGGTTTCCAGGAGAAAGAAAACAGAAATGCTGAATTAATTTTGTTCAGTTCTAACTGAAAACAGGATAACATGCTTACAAGGAAAAATAAAAATAAATAAAGTACATTTACATGTGGTTAGCCATTGACATTTCATTTATTTCAACCATATTCAGATAATTTGAGAAATTACAGTTCTCCAATTCTCATCTCTACTTCCCCTTATTTCTCAGTTACAGAATCCTGAACTTGAAGTCTTATATGAAGTCTCCCATAATCATTTATAATAGAAGATGAGAAATAGAAGAAAACACAAATACTAATTCAAAGATATGTCAGGTAAATTCCTGGTGTAATTAGCATCAAAATTGATGGAAATAAACTTCACCTGGGGCGTAAAAGCTCAGCATGCGGTTGGCCTGGTACCTAGGCAGAGGCGCACAAAATATCATCATCAGAGATTCAGAGCAACAATAAAGACCCGCGCAACAAAAATATAGCACTAGTAGCATGTAAATTAGAAAATTAAAGTGCCATTAAGAATAAAAATGTAAAAATAATGGGTATACTTTCATCCTTACTTACCAGGGGATAAAGGTGGAATGATCATCCTGATTCTTGACGATATTATCAGGGATCTTCTTGTTGAGGTCTCGCAGGATCTCGGCAAGGGGGCGAGTGATGCAGGAGGACTTGTCCAGCGGAACCACGTAATTCAAATTAGGTGTCGCCGCCTTCTTGATGCTATTGTCACCTCCACCAATACTGTTACGGTCCAGCGCTGACATACGGATCTTCAGTGTCCTCGAGGGAGTGTTAAAACGAAGTTCAGCCGTTCCAAGCCGTTGATTTGGCAGCCCAGCCGCCGGAAAGCATACCTCCGTCGCCGACAGTGCAGAATTAGGCAAGTGTACAGCCATTTCGGACAGCCACCTCTTCCTAACGCAGATGTATCTGACCAGAAGACTTTCTACCTCAATTAGTACCCATTACTTTATTGTAATTCCACAAAGTACCCTAAGGTTTGCCTAATATAGCCGTTCGGTTCCTGTTCTTATCTTTTTGATATATGAGTCATCAGGTTTATAATTTGCACCAACTTTGTCCTTTTGACTTTTTATTTTATGCATGAAACAATCATTTTTTTAATAAATCGATGACACCATGCCCATCTTGTGGGAATTAAAATCAAATTCTTAATGTAATTTGATAAAAATTGATAAAATAGGTGGTTGAAAAGTCGTGAATCCTACAAAATATATGGTTAAAAAAAAAAGAGTGACAATTGACATTGTCTTGAAACGTGGAGTATAATATAAAAATAACGCATACATGAAATACATTTGACCATATCCAACTTAAGGATGACAACGGGCTAAGTTGGAACGGGTTGGTCATTCCCACCCCCATCACGTTTGATATTTTTATCACATTGTCTTGTCCCCATACCTGGTTAAAGCGGGACGGGACGGGAAGGGGTAAATGCCCCATTTATAGCCTCATTTATTTTTTATTTATTTTATTTTGTTATATCTTTAGTTAGTAAATAGTATTACTTTTTTTGCCAATTTATTAAGAATAACTTATGTTCTCTTTAAAAATGATGGTAAATATTTTATTTTTGTTTTATAAAAAGTTTAAATTTTAAATTAACTTTAAACATGTAGGTAACGAGACAGGTAGCGGAAGGATGCTATATTTCCAGTACCCACCCCATACTCACTTCCAAGCAATGACCTCCGTCTCGTCCCCGTCCTGTTTACTCGGTTAGGATGGTAATCCCCTCCCCTTTCGGGGCTGGACCCCATGGATATCGAGTTTTTTGCCATCCTTAGTCAAGTTTCTACACGCATATTATGTTGTGAGTTGTTTAGGGCTTGTTTGTCATGATATTTGAGAGGTCAAAGTGAGCAGCTAAAATTCAAAAGTTGACAATAATTAAAGTAGCTCTCTCAACAAGTTATTCTACAAGAAGTAAAAACAAAAAGAGAAGCCTAGCAAGCTAAATTCTTAGAATTAGCCCCTAACCCTTAAAGATTCTACATTAAATTCCCTACATTTTTTTATTGCTTCCAAATTTTACCTGCAAATCAGCCCCTGAATTTTAGAAAAGTCGTAGATGTAAAGTTGCATGAATGGGCTTTATTAAATGCATGAATGGGATTTGTTTCTTTGAATTAAATGCTTGCTTCCAACTCATAGACAACTGCGATAAGAAGTTTGACTGGTTCACACAATATTTTATTGCGTCTATTATTCTTGTTTTGTTTTGTTTTGGTCAAGGAGTAGCGAAAGTTAAAATGGGAAGTTTATCGGGTCTTTTATGCGATATGTTAATATTTCGAATTGAATTTGCCTTACTTTTCTCTTATTTTAGATATTTTGATTGTCAAATTGATGAAAAGACAAGAAGAAGCATGCTTTGAGTGCATTGGAAGAAAAAGTGCAAAGAAAGAAGCAAGAGACCCAAAGGATGGAACATGTTGGGAATCTAAAATCGAATCATATATCACAATTCTTCACTTTTTTTGAATAATTTTTTCTTTTTTCAAATCGTTGAAAAACTTGGAATCAAGAAAAGTGGACAATATAGGGATGAGAATTTGGAAATTGATATTGAATTTGAATTTGGACAGAAGATAGGGGCAGAGAATGTGGCTATGAAATTAGAAATTGAATTTAGGTTGAATGTTGGTATGAAGATTGAAATTATAAATAAATTTTATTACACTGAGGATGGATTATGGGTATAAGCTATGTACGACTCAAATGTGCAATTTGGCGTTGTGTTAAGAATTGGGTGAAGTAATTTCAGTAAAGACTAGACGATAGTTGATTTGATATGAGTTATAAAATAAAAATAAATAAAGATTTTTATGTGGATTTTGAAAGTGGTATAGCCAAGGCCTACCACCTATATTCACCCTTGCTTATAATAGTTATGGCCTCGTATCTTTCATGTAACACAAGTTGCTATTAGCCTCATCATATTCTTCAACTTGTGCTTCTCAAATTTGCTACATTTTTCTAGTGGTTGCTCTGTTGACCTTGAAATTCGATGGAATTGCGTAATAAATAGATCTCAGCTCCTCTTCAATCCATATTTATGTTACTTGCATAGCTACTCGTGACCATTGCTCCAACAAGGTGCGACAATCACAGATACTCTGACGTTCAAGTCAAACAAATTGTATTGATGTGATTGTTTGTGAAAGAGATACAATAAACAAGAATATTGTTGTCGAATTTGAATTAAGAATGCCAAACTTTGCGGCGCGAGTTGGGTTCACTATTGTATTGCTTGAATCAACATACTTATGGGAGGTACGAGTGTGAACTCTTATATCAAGAGAGAAAAAGCAATGTTCATTGAATGTTTGACATATAACTTCATCATGATATTTACTAAAGCTACCAAATCTATCAAATACCTAAAGTATCTTTATATGGAATATCTTTCGATAGAGGTGATATTCGTAAAAGATGTTATTAGTTAGAGATGACAACCATCTCGAAAATACACTATGACAAGAAGAGGCACCTCATAGAGAAAGTGCCATTTCAACATGTGTGTCACACTCCAAAGAACCACTTTAGAGGGAAAGATATGTGTACTTGGAGAGGTGGCCAACAACTTTGGATGAGATGTCTCTCAAAGAGATGTGGAGGATGGAGATGGAGTGGAGTATGGATCTCATGTTTCCTCTTGCTTTGTCTTTTTCTAGTTGTCTGCCGTGTAATTTGTCTTGTAGGATGAAGCGTAAGAGCTCCTTTATTGAGATTATCTCAATTCAAATTGAATTCATTACTCAACATGAGGAGCTGCTCTTCATCATAGGGTGTTGTAGTGGTATTGTATGTACACGAGTCATTCGATCCATAGAAGTGAGAGAGTATGTAATATCACTTGGAAAAATTGTTAATAGAATTATTCTACACATGTCCTAGCACGGTTCTTTTTATTATGGCAATGACATAAATAAAAGGAAATAATACGTATCATTACACCACACCATTGCTTTCTCTAAGACAAATTTGGCTTGAAAGAACATGGGCAGGCCATCTCTATCTCCCAATCAAATACTACGAGTAATTAATAATTAACTTATAGTATGAATGACTTTTTTTTTTCTTTATTATTTATTTGTATGTCATTACTGCATAAAGAATGAATTGAGTTCTTAATCAATTCACAATATGTCATTACTGCACACTGGAATTCCAAAGGAATTACGAACAAAAGTATTTAAAATTGTAGTCCAAAACATTTTTCCCCGTAGAATTAAAATTAGAATTTTAGTAAATTTTAATAAAAGTTAGTAGGAAAAGTCTAAGTGTACATAATTTGGCCACATAATGGTGTCCATAATGTTACGTGGACAAGATCTGACTGTTGATGTGAAAGTGTGAGATTTGAATTAAAGGTTGGATCCAGTGCCACGTGTAATTATGGACACCATTATGTACAAAATTATGTACATGTAGCACTTCCCAAGTTAGTAAGTATGTAGTTTAGAAGTTATGAATTTCATAAATTATATAATTAAAATTAATTGTTTGCTTTACCTTAAATTAATCCTTATCAAGCATGAACTTTTACGTGATATTTATGAAACCACCCAGATTACCTTACCCAACTGCTTCCTCTCTAATTCTCGTATCATTTTCTCATATTCAGTTCCTTTGGAACCATATAAAACGATCTTTTTTTTCTCTCAAAGGGAGCGGGAATTACTCGTCGGAATCTCCACAGATTCCTATCGGAGATGATAAGCGAGCAACTCTGACAGCAATTTATTGTGACAGGGAGAGAAAGGGTGAGTTTATGTTTTATAAAAGAGAGAGAGAGAGAGAGAAGAGAGAAGAGTGCATGTGGTTAACGTGCAATGTAGGGGGCAAGAAATGGAAAGAGAGAAGAAGACAAGAGAAAGGCATCCTGGCTTTGAAGGTTATTTGCACGCTACTGATACCTCTTCAGTTCTTTCTTTCCTTTGCCTTTTGTGGCAATTTATTCCCTTTTTTTTCCACCCTGGAAGGTTATTTGCTCAGCCTTGTTTAAATTCTTCTGATCGGTTTCGTTGTCTTCTACTTTCTGTCCCTCTCGTTTTGCCCTGAGTTTTGTGTACCCTCGTAGATGGTGTTGTGATTTCTTGGAGGTGCTTGCCTTTTGAAACTAAACTTTTTTTTTTCCAGTATTTAATGTGTTTGGGCTTTGACCCTTTGTTGTTTTTGGCTTTTCAAGTCCAAAGATTCCACATTTAGATATCTGAGGCTTGTACTGGGTGATCTGATGAAGAATTTGCTGGGTTGTGGGGGGGTTTGTGTGAACTTTGGCTGAAGCTGATCTGTCCTGTTTTCTCCATCTGCTCAAATTTAATTTTCCCTCTCCTTATCTGAAACTTCCAGAATTCAGGGAATTTGTCTTTGGAACTGTTGAATTTTGGAAAAGATGTCCTTTCTCGTATTGAGTAAATATTTGTTCGAAAATTTAATAGCCTTTTTTGGTCGAAATTTTTTAAAATGAAACTTTTACAGTGTGAATTTGTGAGGAAAAAATATGTTTTAGAACCATTGTTTTTGCAGTCCAATTATGAAACTGAAGATCTAATTTTTCTCTGCTAGATTTGTAACTGAAATTTGATTTATATACATGTTAAGCTTTATCCTGTCCTTGGCAATAAGTAGTGGGTTCCTCAGCTTATCAGTCTTTGTTTCGAGGTTTCTCGAACTGTTTTGTAGTCTCTTCCCTTTCGCCAAACACCCAATTCATCCTTGAATTATTCTTGCAGGTTTTTTTAAAATCATATTGTACTAGAAATTTTATAGAATTGGTATGCTTTTGATGGTGGTGGATGCCTTGGACGAAATCTTTTGGAGAGATTTCACCATGCCATCTGGAATGATGAAACCACCCACATGGTTGTCTCCTTACCCCTTTGTTCTTGTTTGAGGAGCATTCCTCAGACAAGGTATTGGTTGCCCATACAACGTTCAATTTGGGTCTTAATGGAGAACATATGAACTTTGATTTTGTTAGGGAGTTTAACAAATTGTGACACACTTTAAGACAATATTAACTTCCATTTCTCTTCAGCCTCTCCCTCCCAGCCCACTGCCGAAAGAAAACAATAAATACTGCGAGCTACTTTCCCCGTTGTACCTTAGATGACTTTTTCTCTTTCTCCTCTAATTAGGCTGGTTGGTTTTTAGATATATAAACACCAGTATTGGTTTCTATGGTGATAGTATGCTATACAGCCAAATTGCAGGCTTCTTATTTTCAGCCCATCTATGGCATGATTCTAATAATAGCAAAATACTTCAACAGTAAAGCAGGATCAGGTCAATCTGATTAATAATATTTTCCTCCTCTTTGAGAGAATAAAAAAGTGTATCCAGGAATGGGAGTAGGTGGGAGTGGATTGAGGATTTCATTCGTTTGCTTACTTTGTACAAAACAGATGTTTTGCTTTGCAATTTGCGCACTGTGAAGAAAGAAAGATATGTCAATCCAGCAGTGTGTCATAAATGTCAAAATAACATTCTAAGAAAGAGTATCTGCATATAAATATTTGTTCAAAAGAACTTGAATTTTCCATATTCACATTCAGTTTCGGCTTTTTTGAGACTTATGTTACCTTTTGGTGGATGCCTTTATATAGGTTTGAAAAAAGAAGGAGCACTTAAAAGGGCAGGTTGTTACATCACTAAAGAATAAGATCCTAGTGGATTCTCAGATGGCAAAGGGTTTTGAACTTCCTGAATATTATCTACGTGGTGGTCGGAAAGTTAACCTTACATCGGGGAAGCAGGTAGTTGGGGAAGAAAGAGCATCCAGCCATTCATTGCCAAATGCTGTTAACCATGATCTGGGTGCTAGACCTAATTCCATTGCAGGTTCTGCATCTTATTGCATGGATGCAGCAGAAATAAATATTGTGGGTGATCGATATGAAAATGGTCTTTTTTCAAGCTCATTGTCAGATTTATTTGCTAGAAAGTGTAAGTCCTTTCTTTTCCTTGGTCAATTAATATAGCACCCTACAACTGGTGTAGTATAGCAGAGCAGCCAGCTTCAAACTTCAAAGCTTACCTTATTAATTATTTTCCCATATTTGAAAACTGGTGCCATTTTCCAAATGTTTTACGAATGTTAGAAATTGCTTTCAATCTTCTTGTCTTTCTTGAGATGCAAAATTTGGTTGCTTTGTAAATTTACTTTCTGTCATTTAAGTTACTGAGAATAAAATAAAATAACAGTCATTTTTTCTCATTGTATTTTTATAATGCAATAATATTATCATCAGATGATGCACCTTATGGTCATTCTGTTGGTGGTACTGCATCACACTATAAAGAAGAGGAACCTTTTGAATCCCTTGAAGAAATTGAAGCCCAAACTATTGCTAATCTTCTTCCCGATGATGAAGACTTGTTTTCTGGTGTGACTGATGGGTTTGGTTGCATTGCACGGCCTAACAAGGGGGATGATGTGGAAGATTTAGACCTGTTTAGCAGTGTAGGAGGACTGGAGTTAGGAGAAGATGGTTCCTTGCAAAGAAATTCCAAATTTCCTGGTGTACATTCAGTTAATCTGCAGACGAAATGTCGTTTTGATGGTGGGGAGCACCCTTCTAGAACACTTTTTGTGAGAAATATTAACGGCAACATTGAAGACTCTGAATTACGAACCCTTTTTGAGGTACGCAGTGGACTCTTCCATTTTGGGGTTCCAAGTAGTAATTCAGACATACTTTACTTTTTGTACCATACTGACTGTTGTCATCCCTTTGTATTGAATTGGAATTGTAGCAATATGGAGATATCTGCACTCTATATACAGCAAGCAAGCATTGGGATTATGTTATGGTATCATATTATGATATAAGAGCAGCCTGTAATGCTATGAAAGCTCTCCAGTCTAAGCCACTATGGCACAGGAAACTTGACATACATTTCTCAATTCCAAAGGTGAAGTTTAGCTTTGTTGTCTTTCAAAACTCACGTTTCAAACCGTGTTTCTCTTTCTATTCATTTGCTTTATACTGTTGTTTATGTATCATGTTTGGCCAAGCCTAAAAAAGGTAAAATTCCTTTCTGGGAATGAGATAAGAGCATGCTTTTATAGAAGCCCATTTTTTGTACTAAAATTTCAAAAAAGTAACTTGTAAAGAGCATTCAAACATGTCTGGACAAGGAGGTTATTTAAAATTAATTTTAAATACAAACATGTTTGGCTAAGCTTAGAAGTTCCTTTTATTTTAAGCTTAGCCAAACAAGCCCATAGTTTCATTATTGTAATGCATGCTGTTATTTATCACAATTATTAGTGGTACAACAAACTGTATAAACTGGACATTTGCTTGCTTACCACCTATATCAGGAAAATCCATGTGCAGAAGACATTAATCAGGGTATTCTTGTGGTTTTCAACCTTGACTATTCTATGTCAAACGATGAACTCCGCCAAATTTTTGGTGTCTATGGCAAGATTAAGGAGGTGAGCATGGGTGCCAACTTAATTTTGTTCGTACATCTATCAAATTACTAATTATTGTTTTCTGGATGTAGATCCGTGAGACTCAGAATAGAAGTAATCACAAATTTATAGAATTTTATGACGTTAGAGCTGCAGATGCTGCTCTTTGTGCATTAAATGACAGTGGCATTGAGGGAAAGTGTGCTATACTCGATCCAAGCCGACCTGACAGCTCCAGAAGGTAGATATTTAGCTCTTTTGTTGTTCACTATGTTCTTTCCTCTGTGTCCTTTCTTTCTTTCCTTTTGTTCTGGCAGTTTTCATTTAAGAAACCAACCTTGCAGTCAATCATCAGTTGAATTCGAGTAATTAAGAGCTTGTTTGGGAGGTTTTTTAATCCAATTAAAATTGAAAATATAGCCGTTATTGGTCTCACTCGTCTAATAAAAGTCAACAATAACGTCTAGTTTTTCATTTTTAATCCGATTTTAATCGCTACCAAACAAGCTCTAAGACTTTCTTTTGGAGTGATGATTACTTATTTCTACCAAGTGTAATGGACTAAACTTTGTTATATGTAGAATAATGCAGACGTTTTCATCAAAACTGGACCAAGAAGAATTTGGCCTTAAATTGCAGCGGGATAGCCCTCCTATACACTTAACTGAATTTTCTGGTATTATTAATTCTTATCGTGCACATTGATAACTAGCTTTCAGTTAACAGAAAACTTGTTATGCTGAGTGAATTATTTTGCCAGGGCCATTTTTGCTCGGGGGAATCACCTCTAGTATTGAAAGTGGAACTATAATGGATGCACACTCGACAAATGGAGTCCCTGTAAACCCATTATTGGATAATATGTTTCACCATGGCGTATCTTCTAGTGTTCCTGATGCCATACGCTCTTTGGTAAGGGTGGGATCAATTGGATGTCAATCTAATGTCAATGAATCTGGTCATGCACAGAGCCATCTGAAGTTTGAACTCGGAGGCACACCGTATTTTCATCCCCATTCACTTCCAGACTATCACAGGGATTTATCTAGTAGGCCTTCTTGTGATTCTCCTGGTAATATCACTGCAAACATTAGTGTCATACGACAAGAAATGATGGAAAACCAGCAATTTGGTGGAGTTAGCTCTAATGGGCAGCAAATTGATCTAAATGATGATGGTGGTAAGTAGGAAGGAATTATTGTTTTGTTATTTTCAGTTATTTATGTTAATTTTCAGGTTCACTGGTTAATCAGTGTGTATTAAGGCTTATACCTAAAGTCAATTATCTCAGACAATAAGGCTAAAGGGTGAAGAACACACTGAAAAGCTTACTTGTCCTAACCAGTGTCCTTGTATAGCATATCATTTTAGGTAAAAGGAAGAACCGAATCTGACTAGTGAAATTTCATTCTTGTGGGATTATATGATTTCCCATTTATTTGACAACACTTCTACGGCTGTGTTTAAAAAAATAATCTTCTTCATACTTACATTAAAAAATGGCCAATAATCTAGCTTTCAACTTGCCTTTTGTTTAATCTGTTTTTTCTTTCAGTTTTTAGTTCCTCTGGAACTGGGAGCTGCCCTCTTCCTGGGTGTAACTGCATGTGGAGTACTTCACACTATCCTCAGCCTAAAGGCATCGTGTGGCCAAACTCACCATCATTTGTCAATGAGATTGGCAATGCTCACCCCCATCAATTGCATGCAGTTCCTAGAGCACGATCTCACATGCTGAATGGACTTCTACCTATAAATAACCTCCATGTGGGATCAGCACCATCATTCAATCCTTCTCTATGGGATAGACAGCGCACTTACGTCAGTGTATCTCCTGATTATACTGTGTTCCACCCAGGTTCTCTTGGGAATATGAGGATTTCTGGTCATTCATATCCTCCCATGGAATTTGGTCACCATAATATCTTTCCTTCCGCTGGGGGAAATTTCGTAGACCTTCCCATTCCTTCCAAAAGTTTTGGACTGCACTCCCATCATCAGAACTACACGATGTTTCCTGAAAGAGGCCAAATGATTCCCATAATCAGTTCATTTGATTACCCAACTGAACAAACCAGAAGCCGTCGGAATGAAGGCAGTTCGAGTCAAACTGACAACAAGAAACAGTTTGAGCTTGACATAGGCCGAATTGCACAAGGAGAAGACAAGCGGACAACAATTATGATAAAGAATATCCCTAACAAGTAAGTACTTATAACTTCAATTTTCTGAGATCTCAAAGTTCATTTCTCCAAGTTGACATTTTTAGTGTTCTTGATTTCAAATTCCATTTTTGCTATTCACTTACACAGAATTCAAGCTGGTAAGATGTACATGGGACTCAGTAACTAGATTTTCATGTTTCTTCTTGATATCTTTGTTTGAGATTTTTGGAATGTTGATGTCGGATTGACCTGCCAAGTCTAATATAGGAACACTGACCATGTTTGATTCTGTATCATTTATGTACTTGCAACACTCTGTTATCTGTTTCATGCCTTATTTTGTACTCGCTCTTCTCCATATCAGTTCCTTTCCTCTTTTTAGTTAGTTAATGCTCTCCTCAGGAAAATATGTGGAAGCTTTTACAGGGGTTAATTTATTGCAATCAACTTGAACACATGACGTTCCCGTTTTAACAGCAATTGTATTTTTACGGCACAGATTAACTCAACAAGCTTCCTCTTGATGCTGCGTGTTTTTAGTTTGCATTTGCATCACATAAATGTAATGCGACCATTATAAATTAAGTTCTATTTTAATATTGAAACTGTCATATGGTAGTGTACCTTCCAAACCTGGCTATTAGATGTTGGAAACATGGTGGATCTCAGTTGAAGACAGTTGTATCACTTCATGTTAGACGACTTATAAGAGACTTTCTTGATGATCTAATAATGATTTTTTTCTTCATCTTTGTCTGTGGTGCATTATTCTATTTTGTTCTCGTGGCAAGTGTAGGTACACCTCAAAGATGCTTTTGGCTGCAATTGATGAACGTCATCGTGGGACATATGATTTCATTTACTTACCCATTGATTTTAAGGCAAGATTTTTTATTTATTATTTTTTACTGCTGAGCAGTTACTTATGTTTGGAGCAACATGTTTCTGGATTATTTTATAATGTGGCCACTTCTCATGTATTTATTGGTTGGTAATCCATTTTACTGCAGAACAAATGCAATGTTGGTTATGCATTTATAAATATGAATGATCCATCGCTCATTATTCCTTTTTATGAGGTATTATTTATATTTTAATATCAGATCCATTATATACAATGGTCCTACTTGTCACTATTTGAATGCTCAAGGAAAAAAGGAATAACTGGCCTTCTTGGCAGACATTCAATGGAAAGAAATGGGAAAAGTTTAACAGTGAAAAAGTGGCATCCCTGGCATATGGTCGTATACAAGGAAAAGCTGCACTCGTTGCCCACTTCCAGCATTCAAGCTTGATGAATGAAGACAAGAAATGTCGCCCTATACTCTTCCATAGAGACGGTCCCAATGCGGGTGATCAGGTACAATTACAAACACTGCTTCCCTGGCACGTAGTGGATTTTTCCAGATGCACTCATTATCTTCATGAATATGAGGTCCCTGTTTTCAGAATTGATTTATCATTTTATATGGTGAAAATGTGGAGATTGGGTTGGTTGTCATTATGCATATGCCTGTCGTTACCTGGGAAATTTGTAGCTTTCTTTTGACCTAGCACGATACTTTGCTAGTCCAACTACTCTTTATTTCATTTGAAACTAAGAACATGAAATGTCTGATATTTTCCTGTTTCCTATACAGGTTCCCTTCCCAATGGGCAATAATTTTCGTCCAAAATCTAGCAAAAATCGGGCCTGCACCACTGAGGAAAACTATCAAGAAATCATATCAAAATCAGTGAATGGGAATGAATATAACAATGGAGACTCATCTTCAGGTTTAGGAAAGGATTCAGATTGAACCACCCCCCCCCCCCCCCCCCCCAACAAGTTCATTTTTGTGAGAATTACCTTGATGGATTGATCAATTTCAAGTATACATCCCATTTGTCACAGGCTTATTGTAGCACCAAGTTTTGATCGACGAATTTGAGGTTACTTCAAATATACATGTACAGAGTTACTGAGCTACTGGCAGAATATGCCAAATAAAGGAGGCTTCTCTTGACAACTGTGATGTTATTTCTTTTGAATTGGAGAATACCAGCGTCTTTTCTACCATTCTTACATTCTGTTGTGTATTGAGTTGTGGTCTTTTTCATATGCTGGAAAATTTACAATCAAACCACCGAGTAATATCCATTAGAATCAATTCTGGGCACAGTGGTTTGGGTGTGAACAAGTCATTTAGAATCAGCATTAGGTGGGTTTGGGTGTGAACAAGTCATTTAGAATCAGCATTAGGTGTAATGTTTTTAAATATGCTATTTCGTTGTACAATGATCCAATCTTCGACCTACAAAATCATATTTCCCACAACCTGTGCTGCTACATTGTATTCAACTAGATGTCATTTTGCATGTAATAAATCTCATTATCTGCTAAACAGGTTTAATGTCAAATCAATGCACGAGATATCAACTTATGTCAAGGTTGAACATAGCATCAAGAGAAACAAACCACCAGATGAAAGTAATGCAAATTTCACTAAGAAGCGGCCCTCTGAGCCTGGTTCGACAAGTCTGTTGACATAATACCATTTGATAGTTGTCGCAGACTACCACCGCCTTTAAATACTTGTGAATGGAAGAAAAAAATTTAAACAAGATTAAAAAAGCAGAAATAATTGCATGTTGAAGCAACCTCGAACATATACTAAAGTCACATTTTTATGAATATTGCTATCTCATTTAAAAAGTGGAAAAACTAAAATTGATTACATATATTTACCGAAAACAATCTAAGCTTTAAACATTTGATGCCAACTTCGTTTCATTTTTAATATTATGATATTAATTTAATTTTCTAAATTTAATATAGTATAAATGTAAAGAATATAAAAATTCAAAAATTTGAGAAAATGGTACTAATCATGTGCTGCAAAATATTTAATGAATTTTCAACTAGCTTTATTAAATTAACCATATATTCTCCATCAAAATATTATTCCAAAATACATTTTCGACAAAAAGAAAGGAATCGAACATGCGATTAATAATTTATTTATCAATGTACTTGGAAAAAATCATATTAAATGATTTTTATAAAAAAATTGAGAATACTAGTGGGGCAAACGTGCGTTGCACGTTAATTGGATAATGTTAAAAATAAGTGTGTAACAAAACAAAGAATAAGCCTCGACATACAAATTATATTTACAAACTCGACATACAAATAGAAACCAATTGAGGATTTTTATCAGATGCAATCCATTTACATGGTTTATGTTTAAAAAAATATAAGGTATCTTGATTCAACTTTGAGAATATGAAAAATTGTATTTGAGAACTCTCAACACATTACATGCAACATTAATCTAATTTGACAAAATTGTTCACTAATTCAAAAAGGAAAATAATATTAACTATCAACTCATCAGTGAATATGTATTACAGAAAAAATTGTATTTGAAAAACTTTTGCAGATTGAGTAAAACACCAAAACAGATGAATATCAACTCAAAGGATGACATTAACTTTTATTAGTACAATGACATCAAAGCACACATGGGCAGTGCCGTCATGGGGTTCGGGGGCAACACCCCGTGGGGTTGACCGATAGGTCAGGCTGTGGGGATCAAGGGGGCAGCGCTCCTCGTGAGGGTTCTGGGGCAACGCCCCCTGCGGTGATCGATCTGACCGGTCAGGTCGCAGGGGTCGAGGGGGCAACGCCCCTCATTTTTACATATCGAAATATAGAAAAAAAATTATATACATCTTATTATTACAATATAGTTTTCATTAGCACATTGCAACAATTTACACTTATAACATAATCCAATTAAAACAAAAAAAAAAAAAAAAGAGAAAAAAAAGTCTAAACACCCTCTTCAATTGACCCATCTTATTTCCTTTCTCTCTTCACAACCTAATTGTTTTGGGACAATTTTTAAAAAATGTATCTCACTGTTAAAAAAAAAAATTGTCTCCGTGCAGCACGAAAACATGTCTCTATGGCACAGAGACACATGTCTCCTTATCCGTGTGCGCATTGCCTCGTGAGAACTCAATCTTTTTCCCTTCCTCGACAGCATTGATTTTCCTCAACAACCTCACTGTGATTCCCTATTGGCTCTAGTAGACGCAATGTCTCTACACGGTGCACTACTGCAGCAATTAAAGCTGATCTCAATTAAGTCTTCATCTAGGCTATACACATTTGGGCTTCCCATTTGATTTTCTATTTCCAACACTTGAAGGATGATGAGGAGTTGGTAGGACAGTTATAGGACTTCCATCTACAACACAATACTAATCAAATCCAACTCCGTATCCAGTCACTCTAACGTTATTGACAAATTGATAGCCTAAAATAGAAAAGAATATCGAGTCTCCGCACGAAGACACAAGAATGTGTCTACTGGAGCTGGAACAAGGCATCGGCATCATTTGAGAACCAATTGTCTCCAGAAGCCAGTGATGCAAAGAAAGCCCGTAAAATATGGGAACTCAGTGAGAAACTTGATCATCGTTTAGACTAATCTTTGCCGAGGCAGACGAAGCTCCAGTTCCATGAGGCCTGATTTTTGATTGAGACGCTTGTAGTTGTAAAAATGTGACTTGTCAAATTCGAGTAATAATCTATAATAAAATCACTCAATCTATTTATCTTACCTAGACTGTTAGACATGGATAACATTTGTGGGTAAAAAAACATATATGAGCTCGACTGAATGTGGTTCCTAAAAACAACTGACAAGCTATGCTATTTGCCGGTTATGATTTTCAAACATTCTCCAGGCATTCGTTTTTTCTTTAGTTACAATGTTACATTCTGCATTACCTGCTGCACTGCCAAGGGGAAGTAAACTTCAACGAGAACATAAAACCTTAAGAATTTGTCTACTATGAAGACATTAGTATCTACCTATATTAAAAGAGTGAAGGAGTTTTCACTATTCATAGCCACTATTCCTAAGAACTATTCTTAAGCACTATTCCTAAGGAGCCGGCTCGGCTCGGCTTGGCTTGGCTAGGCTATTTTTTTTTTTTTTTTGCTTTTTTTTTTCTTTGCCAAGCCGAGCCGATAGAGTTTTAGCCTCGACTCGGCTCGGCTAAGCCGCTGAACAGATTTTTTTTTTTTTAAAACGTTTGATTCAATATTGTAGGTTTAATCTCGGCTCGGCTAAGCCGATGAACCGATTTTTTTTTTATTCTTTTATTTTTTACATTTGATTCAATATTTTAGGTTCTAAATATGCGTTCTAATCGATTTAATTTTTTTTTAAATGTTGAAGTGCGGCCATCCTAAATATATGGTCGACTCGGCCAAGTTTTTTTTTTTTATTATGTTTGATTTTGATTCCAAATGACTTTATGGGTCGACTCGCCCAAATCTTTTTTTTTTCTTTTTTGTTATATAGGTCGGCTCGGGTAAGCTTTTTTTTAACGTTTGATTAAGTATTTTAAATTACGAATATTCATTTTAAACGATTTAAAAATTTGTTTTTGATGTCAAAAATAATTTTACATTAATTGTAAAGACCCCTTCTTTTTGAGTTTGATTCAGAATTTTAAGTTAATTTCTCTTTTCTGACCCCACACTCAACCCCATACTTACACCAATTTCTTCCAATTTCATTTTTCTTAAGTTTCTGCGTTTAAAAATGGTAAATTTATTGCGCCAAAAATTGATTTTTATTGAACATATCACTATAATAAATATTATTTATTCTCAACCTATTTGAATCTATTGCATATGATCATATCATTTATTTGTACTGATGTCATCAAATTTTATCATTCAATTAAAGAATTGACATGAGAAGAAAGATAAGAAAAAAAGAGGACAAACTCAGTAGGCCGAACAACACTGATGTAGACAGTATCCACGAACTTCCTTTTATTTACGTTTGATTCAGTATTTTAAGTTACGAATATTTTTTTTAAGCTATTTAAAAATTTGTGGATGATGTCAAAAATAATTTTACATTAATTATGAAACGTAAAGTCGTGATTGTTCATTTTAAGTGTAATATTATTTTATTGAAAATGTTTAATTATAAATAAGAGAAAAGAAATATACTTTAGATCAATGTGTGTAACTATTTCCCTTTTTCTGCACTCTTCCCCCATCTCTGCACGCAACAACCCATACTCTCCTGCGAACCCCAACAGCCTCTCACCTAACACACCAAGAAAATTTTCAATTTGAAAACCTGAAATCACAAGCCAAATCGCATAATCCACCATTTTTTTTACGCGAACCGTGTGATCTATTTGTTTCTCCTTTTCGACATATTTCTCTTGGTCTTACAAGTTAAGCATGTGTTTCAGCATTGAAACGATATTCTTTTCCATTTATGCTCCTTCGTTTTATTTTTATTTTTTGCTAGAGGTTGGTCTATGGAACCAAAGCTGAAGCTTCTATTGCCATTGAATTTGATGATTTTTTTTTGCAGACACCTTGAGAGGTACCGGGTTTTACCAGAAAGCTCACTTGGAGATCAAGATGGCCGACGACAAAAGAGGCCATCATAACAGAGCAGGTATTTGAGAAAACAAAAGCAAAATTTCAACTGTATTTTATCCCTAACATAAGGTGTTAATCTATATGGTGGTTTTTCATAGGAATCAAAGTGGAGATTTTGGGAAATATTAAGTGGATTGATTAGTTATTTTCCTCACTTTTTTTCTCTTTTATTTTTTTTTTTTGGGTGGTGGGGTGATAAAATTTGCGATGAATAGGGATGTATGTACAATTCACATTTGAAGCCCCTGATCTGAAGCCAAATATCGTCACTTTCTACGTTAAAGGGTTAGTGTACCGCTTTGGCATGTGTCCCCGTCCTGTACCCCCCCCCCCCCCAATTTTTATTTTGGTCGGGATTCAGATAATTTTCGTTAATTGTGAAATATAAAGTCGTGATTGTTTCTTTTACGTGTAATATTATTTTATTGAAAACGTAAAGTCGTGATTGTTTCTTTTACGTAAAGTTGTTTTTTTTTTCTTTTTTACGTTTAGTTCGGTATTTTAAGTTACAAATTATCACTGAATTTTGAAACTTTTGTGAATTTCCTGTGAGATTTTGCCAATGCTGTGATCTTTGATGTATGCCAATGCTGTGAGATTCATCCTTAGTTTTTTTTTCTTTTTTTTTTAAAAGATCACGATATTTAGTAGCCAACTACACCACTAGCACGTGCATTGCACCTGCATCTAACTAGTTTTCTATACAAACTTCTACTTACTGACTAAAAGGAGAGGCTCTAGTACATAAGTGCAACCATCTACTATTTGTTCTTTGTACAAAGAAAACTACAGTTCATATGCTGGAAACCTAGCCTCAGATGGTTCATTTATATCCAGAAACAGATAGGCCATTCTTCCAGTGCCTTCAAAGAGTGAATATGGGTGATCACCTCCATGCATAATGCCCTCTGATATGAGAATTTGAGCCTTGTCATGCAGAAAGCAAGCAAATGCTATGGCCCTATACAAGAACTTCAAGTTTCCTGTCAATCGGTATAGAGAAAGAAATACATTGGTATTTCCACTGATGCCATTCCAACTCGTTTAAGTAGGCCTCGATTCCAAACAACCTCTCATGCATCAATAGCTGCTTGTAGGAACTCTTTGCTACCAAAAACCTGATAATATTGAAGAAATAATTTTGAGGAAAACCTTTTTAACTTCCCAAAATATTTTTGCTTCGAGACAAAGGACAGTAAAGATGAGTTATGATTTTCAAATGTTGCTGTTTAAAAGCATAAAAATGAATTCCTGTGCACCTAAACATTTCACTTGAAAAGATTCAGCATGGGCTCATACAATCACATCTACATTGAGACTGGACAATCACCCCGTACCCTGGCTACCAGTCTTGCATACCCCTAATGAGAAAAGAAAAAACAAATACTAAATAAATTAAACAACCTAGGATACACTCCAGCTCATCATTCCATTTTTAGAACTGTTCTGTAATAATTGAATTAGCAAGTAGAAAAATAATAATTACTGCATTCACATTTGAGTTATGTTGAGGGTGCTTATATATCCTGCAAGCTCTTAGGACAGAATCATTTATTGCACAGTCTTTACTTTTTTTACTTTCCCCTCTTAGGGGGTTATGCATGGAATTTGCAATCAAAGCAAGAGACGACAACAATAATTACCCCAGCTGCTTTCACAAGGGTGAGTGCAACACCAGGAACACCATGGCACCAATGCACAAGACGGTCCGAATCACTTCCTTCACTTGAAGGATAGTTTTCACTGGGACACACGGAGGCACCTCGTGTGCGCACAGAGGCACACGGAGACACCTCATGTGCGAGTGAAGATTTCGTTGACTTATTTAATCAAATTTGTATAGTGGAAAAAAATGTTATCGGTAGCATTGTGTAAAAACAAAATCGCACGGAGGTGAATTTTTTTTTATTAAATACCAATAACAATGTTTCTTCAATCAACTATGTTTATCTTTTTTTTTTATATCATACACATCAGATGCATTGTAAATGGCCTGATTCCATCTATTTGTTATAATCACAAAAATTTCATTACAAATTCCAGTCATCACTCAAACTTTAACCCAAGTTTATAAAATGAAAACTAAAAACTAAAGATGCAACTAAAACTCAAGTTGATTGAAGCCATATAACACAATAATGCATAGAAGATGAATGAACATTATCTAACAACTGATAAATTTTACGGATAGAATATATACGTCCCACTCTCAAAAATTAAAATAAAAGGCAACCATCTATTACTTGACAAGAAGGGAAGGTAAAATAACCCTTTTACTCACTGTTTTACCATTACATTTGTTAAATTTATTCATAGAAGGTCAAAAATGCCGGTAAAATTCAATTTCAACAATCACCAATTAAATTAACTAAAAATCTATAAATACGTAGTTAAATTGAGTTTAAGAATGACAATAGCTTGATGGTAATAGAAAATACCTTCACAGCAAAAAATTGAAAACTATTGAAAAAAGATTGGCATTAAAATACCTTATTTCAATCACTATTTTGAGCAATCTCTTTCTCAATCTCAGACATCAAATAATGAAAACTTCAAATCCTGCAAAAACAAGGTTGGTTGACAAAATTAAAGCAGCATATAGAAAGAAGAACGTATGGAGAAAAAATAGAACCATAAGAACCCAGAACTCGAAAATATAATCCAAATCTGAGGTGTATTCCAATGGAAGGTTGCGTGGGAAAACAAGGGAGGAGTGATTGGTTGTGTGAGATAATGGAGAAGCAGGACGGCGGTACGGGGATTTTTGACGAAGTTGAAGGACTTTTTTTTTTTTAAAAAAAAGGGGGAATTTTTACGACGATTGAAAATGGCGACACCTGTCCGCCTTTATTTTGGCTCTTTTAATATGTAGTGATTTATAATAGTATTTCATGAGAAGTATGAAAAAGTATATCGTAACAAAAAAAGGAAAGGAAAATTAATAATTTATATACAATGACGTAATAGTTTTAAATAGTATACAAGGTAAAATGGAAAATATATATTTATGTTTAGCTGATAGGGAGAAATCCCTATTTGTTACAAAAAGTAAACCTCAAGGGTGTTTCATGAAATTTTTAAAAGGAATTATGCTAGTTGTACATTTTTGGATAACATTGTGTGATGTGTGAAAAATTGTCTTTGATTTAAATAAGTTTTGTTAAAATCAATAGTTGAAAGGGTTGTCATGTCAAACAATATCATCCATAATGTCAAACTTAATGTACTTGTAGAAAAAACTGTTTAAAAAAATGATGATGTGTCTTTGTAATTACAATTAAACTAGTTTGCCAAAAAAGTATTGACATGTTTGTTGGCAACCTCTCACATGTGATGGGACCCATGCAGGACCCATATGAATTAAAAAGACAAAAAATCCCTATTGTGAGAGGGCTGCCAAGGAGGGAAAATTTGACATGCTTATTGACATCCTCTCACATGTGGTGGAACCCATGCGGGAGCGAAACCCATATGAATTAAAAAGGACAAAAATTCCATATTGTGAGGAAGTTGTAGGGAGGGTTGACACCCTCCTTGACAGCCTAGCATTCTCCTTGTAATTGTCATAAACCTTAGACACTTTTATGTAACTTGCTCATAATAATGAGTAAAAGTAAAAAGAGTCAAAAGAGAATTAGTGTGAAGAAGGAATTATGGGATTTGACTCGAGTGGAGTGGAAGCTTCAACTTGTGCTTTCTCTTTTCAAGTTCAGTTGTTGAATTCAGCAAATTGATATTGTTTGGAAGAACTTACAGCTAACTATTAATTTTGTATTCGTACACACGATTTAAGCAAAACGAATTTACTTTGCTATATTGACATGTATAGCTCCTATTTGAGCCCATCCTCTCCCTCCCCCTTTGCCCCCCTCCCCCCCCCCCCCCCTCCCTTTGGGAAAATGCGTTTTGAAATAGTGATGTTTTGAACAATTTCTGGCTAAAAAATAGGGAATTTTTTTGAATGTGTATGGAAAAATGTGTAATTGAAAATGAATTTTGAGAAAAATGGTGCTCAAACAACAACTTACTCATCTTCAAAGTCGAGAAGATGAAGGGAGAGGTGCAACATGAGTTCTTCCTCTAGGGTTTATTGCAAGAATTATATTACTTCTTCTAGAGGGGTGTTATTTATTTATTTCTCAAAGGTCAATTTAAACAATTTTATTGAGAAATATCACCTATAACGGTAGCAACATATAAAAGCATACAATCAACCCCAACTATATTAAATTAGGGTAGTGATAGCACAGGAAGCAAGCTTAAGGGTAACTATACTTCACGTACGAGGCACAAAACAACAAGAGTCGACACTTACTATATTCAAAAGTACTACAATATCATTTAGAATTAAGGCATTTAGAGCAATAGTTGAGACTATCTAAATATTTTAAATTTCTCGTTGTGCATTGCATTTCTCCACATCAATGAGAAGGCCAATCTTTATAAATCAAAAGCCACATCTCGACGCTAAGGATTCTGTGAACTTTCAGACTAAACAAGTTTCTTTTGTATACAGATTAAAGAAGTGAATAATATTTGTAAATCCATGAAATATGTTAGAATTTGGGCGTGACTCGAATTCCTTGTTGAAGTAATCGAAGAATTCTAATTAAAGTGCACATCAAGAATAATTCAGTTTGGAATACTATTAGAGTCCTATGTCAAGTTGAAGCTTTATTTTGGAAGCCCACTAGGAGTTGTAATTTGTTTTGGACTTGATTTTTTGGTATTCTACTTCATCAACAACTCTACTAGGAAGGTTTGGACATCCCTTATATGTTTCCTATAAATAATAGGCTATTCTATACAATTTTATGGTGTGAGAAAATGGATTACTAGAATTATATGATTTATTATAATTTTTATCTCTTCTCCATTGTTCTTGAATAAATAAAATCTCTTAATTCATCTTCCATATTCTTGTTTTTATTATTCTTTTACTTGATCATATACTTCATTATTATTTGTCATATAACTTTAACATCTCAATTCGATGGTTTGTTTCACAACAATTGGTATCAGAGCGTCAGGTTTAGCAGTTCCGCAAGAGTGCAATGTTTAATTTGTTTTCGAGGTTTTTTATTTGTGATGGCTTCCATGAAGTATGACATTCCGCTTTTAGATTGGAGCACTAGATTTTCACTATGTCAGGTTAAGATGCGCACAATTGGATTTGGATGATACGTTGCTGGGAATTGACAGGATGCCCGCAACTTTAACTGCAAAGGAGAAATTACAGAAGGATAAGAATGCCGTTTCTCATATTCATCTTCATCTATCAAATACTATTCTTCAGGACGTTTTGAAGGAGAATTCAACGATGCTTTATGGTTGAGGTTGGAACAATTGTGCATGACTAAAAGTTTGACAAGCAAGTTGGACCTCAAGCAGCGTTTATACTCTCATCGAATGGCAAAAGGAGGATTATTGAAAGATCACCTGGTTGTATTTAAAGAGATCGTTGCTGATTTAAAATTTTTGGAAGTAGAGTATGATGAAGAAGATTTGGCCTTGATCCTATTGTGTCCGTTGCCCCGTTCATTTAGAGACACGATCTTGTATAGTCGTGATACTCTCACCATAGAAAAAGTATATGATACTTTGTATTCCAAAGAGAAGATGAAGCATCTGGTTTCTGACATTGAGTCTAAACCGAAAGATACTTGGATTCTTGATTTAACATATGTGTTTTATATGTGTCATAATAAAGACTTGTTTGCTACATATAAAACTGTTTCCAAATGTGTCATGGTTATGGGAAACAATGCATCTTGTCAGGTTGCTAGAATTTATATAGTCGGATTGAAACTTTTGGATGAGATAATTAGAACACTTGTCCAGGTTCAACATGTTCCAGATTTGAAGAAATATCTCATTTCGTTGTCTATCCTTGATTCAAAAGGTTATGAGTTCTTTGGTGGATGTGAAATTTTGAAGGTGTTTAAGGGTACCCAAATTGTATTGGAGGGATAGAAAATGTCTCAATTATACATCTTGTAGGTTCGTGCAGAATTTAGAAGAGTCAATCAGTACAAGTTCAGGAACGTGGTGGACATTCAATTTGGTACAATACATTTAGGAGTTCATAAATGGTCAGATTTGAATAATACAGTTCAGTGGAGTTCAGGAGATATGGATAATGCTGCTTTGCCACCATATCATGTGGTGCCATTGTATTCAATTGTTAGGGACATACCTAATGGAAAATGATATGTGGATGCTGATTTTGTTGAGCATGTTTTTAGTAGAGTAGAAGGTGTATACTCTAGCAAGGGGTCTTCTTTACAAGTATTTAGGTTTGATTCTGTTTTTGGGGTGTGTTACAACCCATTTTGATTATTTTAAAATCATTATCATTTTTTGGGAATCTGAGGTAATTTTCCAGAGTAGTGTTTGGATTTATTGGAAGATGTGGATTATTGTGTTTTGTTGGAGAAATTAATCTTTTGGTTATTGTTGAAGAAGCCGTTCATTCTGTGGCGGAATTCGTGTCAGGGTAGAGATTGTTAGAATTTGGGTGTGACTTGAATTCTTTGTTGAAATAATTGAAGAATTCTAATTGAAGTATGCATAAATAATAATTCAGTTTAAAATGCTATTGGAGTCCTTGTCAAATTGAAGTTTTATTTTGGAAGCCCATTGAGAGTTGTAATTTGTTTTGGGCTCGATTTTTTGGTATCTTACTTCATCAACAACTCTATTAGGAGGGTTTGAACATCCTCTGTATATTCTCTATAAATACTAGACTCTTCTATACAATTTTATGGTGTGAGAAAATAGATTATTAGAACTATAGGATATATTGTAATTTTTCTTCCTTCTCCTTTATTCTTGAGTCAATAAAATATCTTATTTCCTCTGCCATATTTTTGTCTTTATTATTTTATTAGTTGATCATATATTTCATTATTATTTGTCATATAACTTTAACATCTCAGTCCGGTGACTTGTTTCACAACAAAATATGTTAATAAAAAAACAGTAGACAAACAAAAGGGTGCCTAGTCGCGATCGGTTGAAACGATGGAGATCGTGGCATCCAATCCAAGGCTCCTAAAAATTTTGAACATCTATACCCGCCCCTACCCTCCGTTGAAGTCCCTTAACGAGTAGTTCACAATCTTGAAGAATTCGTTTCCGAATCAAAATGAAGAATCCTGCCTTTGTCTCAAGCTATCAGAAAATCCCCATCTCGAAATTACTTACCCTCCAAATTCCATGTATTCATTGATTATCCATTGTTAAGCATATGCCAAGCTTGTTTTGCTGCTAATGTCTTAGATTGAACAAAGATTTTTTAGTATACTTGAATTTTCGATCTTTGCTAAGTGTAAAAAGTTTTTATTTCCATAACTAAGAAATTAATTATTAAAATGACTTTTCTTTTTCATTTCATTAATAATCCTAAATGATGGAGCGTTTTAAAGAATGAGAGCGAAGACCTCAATTTACCAATGAAACTGCTCAACGAGGAATGGTGGGTCCCACTTAAAATGTATCGAACGAACGTCATAGTTCGATACACGTCACTCTCCCATTAAATTTAACGAAAGTGTCCTTAACTAAGATTTTTTCGAATTTTAGAAGTTCAGAAATCTTAGTCCTTGTTTGACAATTATTATTTGGGGAAAATAAATTTTTGAATAATGGTTTTTAGGATAATGTAATGAGAGGAATATTATTCTTTTGGATAGTGTGTTGTTGCAAAATAAGGAAATTATTTTAGATTTAAGTTTAATATTATTTTATTGAAAAATGAGTAATTAATAAGAAGAGATTGAAAAATGAATTATAATTTAATGGAGAATAATGAGAGCCAAAAGGGGGCTAAAAGCCTAAAAAAATAGAAAAAGATTTAAGTTTACATGCAAAATTTTTTATTGTGTTAATGTATAGTTGTAAATAAGTATGTATAAAAAAAGAATTTGAAAATAATGATTGTCAAATATAGACTTAACGAATTTCATGAATTTAAATAAATTTTCACAAATTTCATAAGAATTTCATTAATAATGGTGAAATTTTAAAAGATTTTGCTATATGTATTTTTAAACTTGAAATCCATCAAATATTTTCTATTAATGAAATTCGTTTAAATTCACTGGTTATTAAAAATACTTAAATTTTAAAAGATTTCATGAAACTAATTAAATTCTAAATTTTAAAGAATTTTATTAAAATTTATTAAAATGGATAAGAAGTTTTAAAATCCATCAAAACAACCCCTATATTTTACACACTCAGTCGTAGGAAGTCTCTAAACCATCTTTTTCATCTTTTACACACTTTGGATTTGGATTAGAATTCAGACAGCTTCCCGGCGAAAATGTTTCCGCCGGAGCTCCAGCCGAGGGCCTTCCGTCCCCACATATCATCCTCTTTGAGCGCCCCGTCTTTCCCCACTACCTCCTACAATGGTGACCAAAACCCTAACCCTAGCCCTGGCTCCTCCTCCTCGTATCATGGCCCCACCAACAGCCGCCGCAGCTCTTCCGTCAAGAATTCTCGATTCTCTCCGTCTTCTTTCTTCCACAACACTAGAATCGCTATTTCCTTGGTTCCCTGCGCAGTCTTCCTCCTAGACCTTGGTGGAACTCCGGTCGTTGCTACCCTCACCATCGGCCTCATGATAGCCTACATCCTTGATTCCATCAATTTTAACTCCGGTTCGTTCTTTGCCGTCTGGTTCGCCCTCATTTTCGCTCAGATCGCCTTCTTCTTCAGCTCCTCCCTCATCCTCACCTTCAATTCCATCCCCCTCGCTCTCCTTGCCGCTTTAACCTGTGGGTTGGCCAATTTCCTAATCGGTGTTTGGGTTTCCCTTCAGTTCAAGTGGATTCAAATTGAATACCCTACCATTGTGATCGCACTGGAAAGGCTCTTATTCGCCTCCGTTCCCCTCATCGCCTTGACTCTTTTCACCTGGGCAGTAGTCTCCGCTGTTGGCATGGTCAACGCCGCATATTATGTCATGGTTTTCAATTGTGGTTTCTATTGGCTTTATTCAGTCCCTCGGGTATCATCCTTTAAGTCAAAGCAAGACGTGAGTTACCATGGGGGTGAAGTTCCAGACGACAGTCTAATTCTAGGACAGCTTGAGAGTTGCGTGCACACTTTGAATCTATTGTTCTTCCCTCTGTCCTTTCACATTGCGTCACATTACTCTGTTATATTTTCATCAGCTGCTTCAGTTTGCGATCTGTTCCTTCTTTTTTTCATTCCCTTTTTGTTTCAACTTTATGCATCGACTAGAGGGGCACTGTGGTGGGTCACCAAAATTGAGCACCAGTTGCACAGCATTCGATTAGTCAATGGTGCTATTGCACTGGTTGTTGTCGTAATTTGCTTGGAGGTCAGAGTTGTTTTCCATTCCTTTGGGCGCTACATTCATGTTCCACCTCCACTAAGTTATCTGCTCGTTACCATTACTATGCTTGGAGGGGCAGCGGCTGCTGGTTCTTATGCACTTGGCATGATTTCCGATGCTTTCAGTTCTCTAGCCTTCACTGCTGTGGCTGTCATTGTCAGTGCTGCCGGAGCAATTGTCGTGGGGTTTCCTATTCTGGTATGCATTTCATATTCAATGACTTGTTGTATTTCAAATTTATGTGCTGTTTAAGGCTCTAATAACTTTAGAAACCCAATGAAACTACAGTTCTTATGCAACTGTCGTCGAGGTGCCTAACTTGCATTGTCAATATGAGATGTATTTGATTTGTTAAAGTTCAATAACTAAGAGCACATTTGGCTGTGCTTAGTAGCACCATTTTTAGGTGCTTTTAAGCACTGCCAAACATACTATACGTTTATACCTTGCTGTGTGGGCTTAATTAAGGACTCCATCAGTCACCCTTAAGCATATATTTTCATCATTTGTAGGTCAAATCATGCAGGTGATTTCTTAATCCAAAAAGTGCTTAGAAGCAAGTGTTGAGCATACATATAACTTTACTCTTACAAAGTTTGATGGTAACGAACATTTGATTGCTAAGAATGAACAGTCTGAACTGGAAATCATGCCGTTCTCATGTTGTTGGTTTTCATTAAGTAAAGAAGTTGCCATATTAGATTTTAGCTGTTTTGGAAGATTAGAACTTTTGGGTTAAAAATTTCATACCGTTTGTTTATGGGTTGCGAGACATTGTTGCAGAGCATTTATCGTTGTCCAAACGATACTCAAAAAAATATACAATGCTTGTTTATTGCGAAATAGCCGACAAAGCTAACTTACATTATGATGAGGCTCTTTAGTAGATGCTGCAGTATAATTTTTTGATTGAACCTTTAACTTCATATTGCAGTTCTTTCCGCTCCCCGCGGTAGCTGGGTTTTATTTGGCTCGCTTTTTCACCAAAAAGAGTCTATCATCGTACTTTGCATTTGTTGTGCTAGGGAGCTTGATGGTTACATGGTTTGTGATGCATAATTATTGGGACCTTAATATTTGGATGGCGGGAATGTCATTGAAATCTTTCTGTAAGCTTATAGTTGGCAGCGTTATCCTAGCAATGGCGGTTCCTGGTTTAGCTGTTCTTCCACCAAAATTTCATTTCTTGACAGAGGCGGGATTAATCGGGCATGCGATGTTGCTATGCCACGTAGAAAATCAGTTTTTCAATTACTCAAATGTGTACTACCATGGTATGGATGATGATGCGATGTATCCCAGTTACATGATTGTCCTGACTACATTAGTCGGTTTAGCTGTTGTCAGGAGACTTATGGTGGATAATCGCATTGGACAAAAGGCAGTGTGGATATTGTTGTGCCTGTATTTCTCGAAGCTTTCTATGCTGTTTATGCCATCAAAGGCTGTTTTGTGGGTTTCAGCTGTTCTCTTATTAGCCGTCTCTCCTCCACTCCTCCTTTACAAGTATCTACTGGACCTTTTTGATTGTCACGATTACCCTTTTTACATCATGTCACACAATGAAAATTATTATTCTTATGCAGGGACAAGTCAAGAACAGCCTCAAAGATGAAGCCTTGGCAAGGTTATGCTCATGCTGCTGTCGTTGCTATGTCTGTGTGGTTTTGTCGTGAGACAATCTTTGAAGCTCTTCAATGGTGGAATGGTAGGCCTCCATCAGATGGTTTGCTTTTGGGCTCTTGCATTCTTTTGATGGGATTGGCTTGTATTCCTATCGTTGCTCTCCACTTCTCCCATGTCATGGTATTAATTTGACTATTACATATTGTTTTTCTATTTTTAGTAGAAATTTGTGTGCCACCGTGTTTCTTACTGTAACTAAATTAGTAACTGTGTAATTATATCAATTTTGGTTTTCATTCTACATTTTTATGGACGGGAAGTTGATGTTACTAAAGATGTTAGACTCCAACACATCATTATTTGTAGGTTATTGTAGAAAAAAGGTATTTCAATGGCTGTGCTGCATGGTTTTAATTTAATATGATATAACATATACATAGACGATAAATACTATCATAATCTGCATGTCTTATTTGATCCTTGGCTGATGGAGTCTATTTTATTTCTCTTTCTTCTTTTGTTTGGTTCACACGATGTGGCATTTGGTGCAGCCTATTAATATCATGTCTCTCATATCATAAAATTTCGATTTGCTGCATCCTAAAAGATAGTAGGGATATTCTCTAAAGAATTGGTTTTATTTTCCAAGCCTTCTTAATATGGTAGTTCGAATGTTGCTAAGTAATCCACTTTTTCTTCGTACTTCCAGTCTGCAAAGAGATGTTTGGTACTGGTTCTGGCAACAGGAGTGCTGTTTATCCTGATGCAGCCACCGATTCCGGTGTCATGGTCATATCACTCAGACCTAATCAGATCTGCTCGTCAATCTGCAGATGACATCTCCATATATGGCTTCATGGCATCGAAGCCTACATGGCCATCTTGGTTACTTATTTTTGTTATCATGCTCACTCTAGCTGCTGTTACCTCCATAATTCCCATTAAATACATTGTTGAGCTGAGGACTTTTTACTCCATTGCCATGGGAGTTGCCCTTGGAATTTACATATCTGCAGAATACTTTCTCCAGGCAGCAATACTGCATGCCCTTATTATTGTCACCATGGTCTGTACCTCTGTATTTGTGGTCTTCACTCATTTACCATCTGCCTCAAGCACGAAGATCCTGCCATGGGTATTTGCGCTTATTGTGGCCCTCTTTCCTGTAACTTATCTACTGGAGGGCCAGGTGAGAATTAACAAAAGCATTGTTGGAGAAATTGTAATTGGTGATCTGGGGGAGGAAGACAGCAAAGTAGCAACACTTCTGGCTGTTGAGGGTGCAAGAACATCTTTTCTTGGTTTATATGCTGCAATCTTTATGCTTATAGCACTGGAGATAAAGTTTGAGTTGGCTTCACTTATGCGAGAAAAGGTTGTAGAAAGGGGTGGACTTAGACAGGGCCAATCTAGTCAAAATAGCTCAGCTATTGTCCCTCCAAGATTGAGGTTCATGCAGCAACGCAGGGCCTCTATGGCGCCAACCTTCACCATTAAGAGAATGGCTGCTGAAGGAGCCTGGATGCCTGCAGTTGGCAATTTGGCTACAGTGTTGTGCTTTGCAATATGCCTCATCTTAAACGTCCATCTCACAGGCGGCTCAAACCGCGCTATATTTTTCTTGGCTCCGATCTTGCTGTTGCTTAACCAGGACTCAGATTTCTTTGCTGGTTTTGGGGATAAGCAAAGGTACTTCCCAGTTACAGTAGCTATCTCTGTCTACTTGGTGATGACGGCCATATACAGCATGTGGGAAGATGTATGGCATGGAAACGTAGGATGGGGCTTTGATATAGGGGGACCTGATTGGTTGTTTGTAGTAAAGAATCTGGCCCTCCTTATCCTCACATTACCAAGCCATATTGTTTTCAATCGATTCGTGTGGAGCTACACTAAACAGACCGACTCGATGCCATTGCTTATAATACCCCTCAATCTGCCATCAGTCATAATAACAGATATCATCAAGATCAAGATTTTGGGGCTGCTTGGAGTTATATATTCATTGGCGCAGTATCTGATTTCCAGACAGCAATATATATCTGGGTTGAAGTATATTTAGACAACAATATATGTGCTGTATGAATATCATTTAGCAATTTTCAAGCGAGGTGTGGACTTTGCAGGGTTACTTGTACCTCTTCATTCCTTAATTTACACATGAGATTTTGCTTAATGCCTAGGAGCCAGGTCACACAAACTACCAAAATTCTTTTATATGACCCTTAAGAACGAGGACAATTGAAGAAATCTTCTGTTAGCAAAATTTGAAGAGAAAAACGCTCATCATTCTATGCTAGTGGAATGGCAGTTTCTAGTTCTACCTTATCTATGTCATATATTCACTCCATTTTTCTCAACCTTGAAATATCTATGGGGTATAATGCGCAAAATCTCAATTACTAGTTAAAAAAATTATGCATTTTTCAGCTGCAGACGTGTTTTTCAGGAATGCGAGTTGAGTGTCATCTGAAAGCTTGATCTCTATGCATCTTTAGTACTTCCCTATTAATGTCCAGTGGCATACAATTCTCAACTGCTAGACTGATGCAATTTTAAACTGTGGAAATCTTACAGTATCTCCAATGATGGTGTAAAATTAGGTGTCAACTGATATCTTCAAAATCACTTTCGCATCATCATTTATATTTTGGTGGATCTAAATTTAGATTTTGTTCCAATGGAAAGATTTAAATCCATTTTGACTTCTGGTAGATGTGAAAAAAAGAATGTAAATTTACAATTCTTTTTTTGGCGTTTTCCGTTGGAAAATGCAGTTCGCATTTCATTTTCCTCTCCATTGGAGAGGTTTCTGATCACTTCAAAGATCTAAATCACAATTTAGCTTTATTTTACACCACGATTGGAGATGTCTTGGAAATCTAATACACAAATTCAAAACACGCGATTGAGTTTAACTACAAGAAAAAGGGAACCAAAAACAAGAAGAATTAAGAAAGAAAATGATATTACAGTTGCATTCAGAAGCAAATTCAAACCAACACTAGTAATTTCGCCACACACAAGTTAATTAGGGGCAAATAGAAGACAATGAGGATGAATAATAACATCTGTAAACCAAAATCAAAACCATCCATAGTTGGAGTAATTGTTTCTGTATTCATCGGAGGCATCAACGTTAGCTAGTGAGTCGAATCCCGAATAGTCCCCTGTCCTGTCCATACCCTGTTGTTGTTCGGACAGTTCAAGAAACCTCATGTCATTCAAAACTTCATGTCCCATTTCTGAAAGCACTGGTGGCTCGCTCGAACCACCATAATAGCAGCTCGTAATATCTGGTGGTAGTGGTGGCAGTTCAGCCGTGTCATACGTACTATCACTCACCTGCAAATCACGTTGGAACAAACTACTAGAGTTGTTTTGGTTCCATACCTCTCCAGCACTGACTCCCGGGACTTGAAATTGATTCATGTTATTATGATCATTCTGTCCAAAATAGAATAGTTGGTCCCTCGAATTAATATCCTCGACATGTTGTGAATTAGCAAAGAGGTCAGAGAGATGGTGCTGGGATTCATCCGGGGACAAAATGGAAGTGACAGATGAACCAGGTGGCATATCTGAGTAGACAAAGTTGGTGCGAGCTTTGGAGCCCCGCAATGATCGTGCAGACCTGTCATAGGCCAAAGCAGCCTCCTCCGCGGTGTCAAAAGTTCCAAGCCAATGCCTCTCTTTAGTGGAAGGGTCTCTTATTTCAGCAGCGTATCTGCCCCACGGCCTCCTCCTCACCCCAAGAAATTTTGTTGTTGATTGTTCTTGTTGATTCTGGTTCGTCTTCTTCTTGCTTTTTGAAGAAGACGGAGAGTTTTCGCTTGAATTGCTCATGATGGATGTTTATAGTTGCTGGATATAGCAATAGAATCAATCTTAGGGATAGATAAGAAATCTGACAAAGATTCAACTGTCACAGAGGGTGATAAAAAGTGAGATTTTCTGACGAGTGAGAGTGAGTTTTTTTAAGGATGTTTTCGACAGTTACATTTCAGGTGTTTAAATAAGCAGCTTGTCAATGACTCCAATGCTGTAGCTTTGAGAATTTTATGAATTTAAAATCAATTCTAAAAAAATCCTGCTAACTCCTTTGATCATTAGTTCATCACATTCATCATCACATGCACCGCTAATCATCTACTTGTCACCCTGATTAAATACATGATTACACACACAATCTGCAAAACATATGTATATGTATATCTGGTTTTCTGTAAAATAATTCCTGGAAGTTAATATTATGTCACTTACATAGTAAATCATTAGTAAGTTATTAACTGTTATTAAGAGTTGGAAAACTGGCTTCTATTCTTGTGTGAAACTTCAATTCATGGATAGGATTTCTTCCTGGAAACAAAATTTATATGCATATTAATTTATCAGTGAGTTAAAAAGATATCTATAATTATATATGCGAGGCATGTGATGTTGAGGAAAGTTGATTGAAAAAACAAAGTAATGATAGATCCTCTTCTTTTTTAACTTCCTGGACATACAAAGAAATAATAAGCACAAGGCTGCAACTCATTATTGAGCACCGGTTGACAACCATTATTCCTAAAAACCAATGTTTTGAATATTGATTTTTAGGAGAATGTGTAGTTTAAAAGTATGGGAAATTTTGGGTTTACATGTAGAATATTTTATTGCGTGAGTGTGTGATTGAAAATGAATATGTAGAAAAAAGAATTTGAAAATAATGATTATCAGACTCGGGTTGAATTAGCCAAGTGAAAGAATGCATCGGTGCAAAGAGCAAAAAAGGGGCATTGTTAATTAAGGATTAATCATAAGCAATATTATAACCTAAGCCATGTGCATCCATTTTCACACAAATTAATTTCAATTATCTCTCTCTCTCTCTCTCAACTTTTTCCAAAACCAAATAAATATGTATTGCATTGGATTTGCTTTCCCTAACTTCTTGTCCTACTATCTATCACATTTTTGACATCTCTTTTTAGTAAATGTGAAGATCCTAACATATTTTTTGTAGTTTCGACACATTAAACCGTCTTTCAATTTGGTAAGGAGAGACGATGTTATATGGTGTCATTAATATATTGAGGGAATGGTCAAGCGAACTAGAAAGTTCAAGACAATAGATCTCAACTCTAATTTTTAGCAAATTCTTAGCATCCCACTACTTTTTTTCACCTCGATTCAATCCCTCGACGAATGAAGGAAGAAAGCTCAAAACAAGAGAAAAAAGGCCATCAAAATTGGGTTCCACGTGAGAGGCAGGGATACCTACCTTTCGTCTTTTGAACTAAAACATTTGACACTACTCTACCTAACATCTAGTCCCCCACTCCTACACGTAACTTCACATGGGTACCTAGAGTAAAAAAAAATTGGCAAAGGTTAAACCAAATTTTATATTATTCAAGAGGTCTATTCTCGACTGGATTAGGTCAAGAATTTCAGTCAGTCAAAGCAAATTCAATTATATGAGTAATATATTATTATAATAGGTGGGCACATGCACGTTGTCTCAAAAGCAAAACTAGAAAAGAATTCCTATTCTAACTTAGTCCCTATTTTGAGGACAAATGTTCCATGCTGTCCACCAAAGTCTCTGAACAAAGAGGAATTCCAATTGGCTCACATGTGATTTTACACGAGTAAAAAACCAATCCAAAATGGTGTCATCAATATCGACACAACCTGCTTTTGACCAATTAGTTGAAGAATGTCACAAGCTAATCTCATTGAAATTTTCAACTTTAAATTTTATTACCAGTGACAAGTGCCAACTACATTCAAGTAATAGGATTCACACGCATAGTCCCTGGGGTTAGTGGCGGCCAAAATATATAAATTTACCGCTCATACAATACCCTTTAGTCATTAAATGTAGCCTAGATAAGGAAAAGTATTTACAGGTCAAGGAAATATGCAACTGCAATATTACGAGTCCTGTTGCTCAGTTTTCAACGGTGTGTTTCCATTCTGAAGGTAAAGGCTATTGGCAACCATAGAGTCACTGACCAAGCCAACGTCAACATCGTCGAAATTGAGTTGGCCTCTGAGCTTCCGAGTACTGTAAACAAGAAACCAAACGAGTCAGTATCGTGGTAGCATATTTTCAAAACTGGAGTGTTGGTATAACAAACTAGACATACCCATTCAAGCGGTTATTAATGACAGTCAAGTCTTTTGAAGGGCTCTGGTAAGCATGGGTGCTTTCTCCAACGCAAGCATAATAGCTTTTAGAGCTATGTGAGACCAGTGCGTCCATCTGCAAACACAAGCCATAATCCAAGACAAAATTAAAACAATTGCTGACAAGAAACCAGTCAAAAAAATAAATCTACTGATGTGGTGCTCGGTTTTATTCTAGTGCACCGCGTCTTTATCAAGAGCAGTTATCGAGAAAAGGAGCTAAGAATTAAATTCTTTTTGAAGAGACTCAGATACTAAACTAAATGAAGATTCCGTTATCACTACTCCACTAAAAAAAAGTTGCATGGTGAACTTGAACTTCAGTGTTTTCCCAGCAGATCCTTTTAAAGTGCAAAAGGGGAATATTTGTTTTTGTTTCAATTTTTTTTTAACCAATGCAGGTGTGAATTTAGTTGGAAACTAAAAATATGCAAGACAAAATTTAGTAGATATTGGAGTATGATGAATGACAAAGAAACGGTGCGTTCATAACCTTATTCCTTATGACCCAGTTAAGACAACACCAATACGTAGATTTCCCATGTTTTGCATAGAAAAATAGGAAAAAAGAGGACGATTTACAGTGACAAGATGACAACATGAATGACAGGAATGACACTAAATCACAACTTAAGAGTTAACTAAAAGGATTAAAAACAAATATAGCAACAACTGTTCACTCCGAAAGAGGGCAAAGATTTAGGCAAGAAAAAATGGCTTAGAAATAGAGAACAAGATGGAAACTGAACTGGTAACCTAATAAGTCATCCAAACAGAAAAACAGAAAAAAATTAAAAGTTTATATGAATTTAGAAACAATGAGCAAATATTTGTTTATCCAATGAAGGAATTGTAAGTAATCAACAAAAGAATATTCAAAAAATTTTAGGCAAATACATAAATGGGGATTGGATCACAAGATCTAATCACCTAATCACCTAAATTTGAATGAATGAGAAAATAAGTTGAGACAAAATGGTTTTTTCTGGAGAAACTTGAATGCACCAGCACAAGCAGCAGCAAGGTGGTTCAGCTTATGTTATCTAGTAATCCAAGTAACAAACCAAAAACTTGCCACAACCAGTATTCAGATATATTGTTTCGTTGTCATGCCTAAGGCTTTACATGATAAACAGCGGGATAGACAATATATATAATTTCCATGACCCCTCGTATATACATAATAAAAACAACATTAGACAACAAAAGATGATATTTATAGGAATGCATCGTGAAACAACTCCATACCTTAGATGAACGCAACGGAGAGACATAAACGTTATGTGCTGCAGATACTTTCTTCGGAGACATGTCTGGGAGACTTGGAAATGAAGATGTCTTGGGTGATGCAGGATATGGACCTGATTGGCCAGGAGAATTTGGGTACCATCTAAGGATTTAAGATCTAAGAGTTCTAAAAGGAAACATTCACCAAGAAAATCCATTAAAATCACTGACCTTCATTATTCTTCCTAGATTCTGTGACATGACCACTTCTCTGTGCTGTTCCACCAGGAGCAAGCTCAACTAAAAGAGGCTTTACCGCAGGGATAAAAATTTCATTGTAAAATGTGATAATATCAACATGATCAGGACCACTTTTCTGTTTAAAACAACAAAATGATTAACAGTTTTCAGAAGTGACTCAGGAAAAGAGAGTGAATGAAAAGAAAGACACCTCATTATGGCGAGCTGATGTCCAATCAACATAAACACTGCGAAAAACTTGTGGTTTGCATTGAGGTTGCTTTCTATAATTGTAGATAATTTCTTTAAACGTCAGGTTCAGTTGAGAAATCTGAGGACAAAAAAAATAGAATTATTAGAGAATAAAAGGAATGATTTATTATCAGTCTTCAAATAAGTTGAGCTGACCTTTGCAACTCCATAAAAACAACATAGGATGATTTGGTCAATATGACGGTTGAAAAACAGAGTTGTCCGCTGACCAACAATCTTTTGGAAGAGACAATACACACTCTCCCTTATCTTTGGAGACAGCTGTAGCCGCTCGACCATGCCATTAATCCTTACAGCAGCTAACTTTACAATCTGTGTTGGACAAAAAAAATGAAACACATAAGCGTTATAGCTCAATTATATTATGGAGTTAATTAATCCATATCAGTAGAATTTAAGGAACTTGCTACTATGCTCTAACATGTAGGGAATAATGAAGTATTCCACGGGAGTCTGGACAATAAGCCTGCCATCCAAGCATCCATGGACAACCCAGCCTCAGATGGTTTGAATAACTCAATGCAAAACCATCCAAAGCAACTGAAATCCCCTGGTCGGAATTTCAGCCATGCACTCTTCTCAAACAGAAGAATAAAAAGATGAGCAGAACTGTTTGCACCGTAAGCGCACCAGAAAACTGGCCTCCACAAACACTGATATATGACTCTCGGCTCTACACACCACTAACTGGTATAATCATTACAATGTTGCTACTGGTATACCTTGCCAAAGAACACGTTAATTGCTGTTTCTGCACATGTTTCCCCACCACCACCTGGATTTGGCCTTGTTGGACTGAAAGCAAGATAAATTGCAGAACAATTAGAAAGAGGCCAGATGAAGTACCTTGCTTACATAAAATGCCACAGCTTGGCTTCTGAGATTTTAAGTGTCAATACCTGGCAAATGCAGACTGCAAAGCAGGTGTCAACTTTGATTTCAGATTGTTAAGGGCCAAAAGGCGATCCTTTACAGGTGAAGTGAATGAGTTCCGCTCTACTAACATACTTCGATACTCAGTGCACACTCTTTTTGGGGAACGAATATCTCCATTCTGACCTGGACAGATTATTTTTCGATTATGTTAATGAGAAAAGCCATTAGCTTCGAAAACAGAAATGTAGTCAAGTCAAGAAACATTTTTAAGGCCAACTTTTTATCTTTCATAGTACCTCAACAGTCAACACGTAAACATTTTACATGAGATGAACAGTTATACAACAAATAAATCGAGCAAATCATTACCAGGAGTTTCCTGCTTCGGCATATATTGTGTGGGAAATGAGCCGCACGTCATGGCAATTGCATCCAAAGATGGCATTGGCTCAGCTGACAAGCCTAGACGATTTATTTCTACACTGAAGGCTGGCCTTGCAACTGTCAAAAAGTTGTACATAGAGGAGCCTTTTTCCCATACCAAGCTCTCCAAAAGTCGTTCTTCAAGTGAATTTAAATGCCTTCTCAATTCCCTCGGAAGGCTTTCTTCATGTCTGATAAAACTCTCTATCACCTTACTAAGATCAAAAGCTGTAATTCCAGTTCTTTCCAACACTGTTGGGAATAACATAGTCACTGTTTTATGTGTGGCAAGAACTAGTTCAGCAGAACAAGCAAGCATACATCTGTGAAACCTCTCGTTGGTTAGCAAAGAAGTTAAATTATCCGCATGCAAAATTTGGGATTCTGCTGTGCACATGGCTTGCAGAACCCTGTAGTAAAGCTTCAGTGCCTCCAATCGACGCTGTTCTGCCCATATGTTGTCTATTAAGCTTGCAGTTTGCCCAGGACCACTACTTGGAAATATGGCCACAAGTATTATTTGAGCCCTACGTATAACATCAGCTGTCACGTCTTTGTCACAAGAAGAAAAGAATTTCACCAGCTCTGCCGAAGGTTGAGATGGAAGTGGAGCTATAACTGTCCGTAGCCACCTTGCAGTAGTCATTGCCATGCTTACGGGGGTAGCTGCCATCTTGGAGTTGCTGCTAACGGGAATGCTACTGGAAGGAGACATAGGAGAGCGGTAAGGAGATAGGGGACTTGTAACTGTCTTCGATGGGGAAGCTATTGAGTCAATCCTCCTCTACATGTCATCAAGGAAAACATGGTTACAAGAGATACAAAGCTCATAGCATTAATAATTCTATCAAAGTAACACGGAACTAACCTTAGCCCCATATCCATTCATATTTATCGCACCTCCAGACAAGCTCCCTGACCCTAGAATGCTTTCATCCTCATCGATAAAAATCCTCTCATCTAGTTCACCCTTATTTTGAATAGCAACTTCATAATCCTTTTCTAGTGAACTTATACTAGAAGATAAAGACAATTCATCCATCAGATCTTCAAAGTAGATCAAACCATCTGCATTTGGACATAATTACAATATTGACAATGGCGCATGAATTACAGAAAACACTACATTAGAAGGGCAGTAACAGAATGTTAGGACAATCTCGAGATTAACCTGTGTTGATATTTGCCAGGTTTTCAGTTTTACATTCTGAAGCCAAGCAAGGTTTCTTCTTCAATGTATCAGTTATCAAGTCATTTGCTTTTTCAAATGTTTTCCTCAACTCGAATTCTGAGGTTTCATAAATGTTGCAAAGTGAGGCAAGTAGGTCAGCCTTGTCACCTTTCTTAACTGTAAAAGAGTCAGCACAATGGTATTAGTCATATTGCACCAGGAAGAAATCAGTGGACCTAACGATTAAAAAGGATAACTTCTTTTCCTTGATAAGGACACCAAAGGGCCAATTACCAAAGCGTGGAGAGTCAATAACATTGAATTTTCTGAAGCGAGCAGGGACATGTATAATAAGGATAGCCTGTCACCAGTTTCATCAAGCATTAGGTTAACGTAATATCTAACAGGTATAGAGTAGTCTTATATTGGGCAAAAGGGGGTGGGGCGTGCAAGTGACAAAAGTATTGATACTTCAATACTTTTGTTCATTGTCCTTCATTATTTTCCTAAAGGACATGAAAAAGATGTAAAGTACTTTCAATTATATTCTGATGATTTCGATAAAGGTAAATACTAATCAATTAAAGACCAAGCTGAACATTAAAATTTACTCACCAATATAGAAACTAAACCATTTGTGCATGTCACTAAGTCCTTGAAACGGCAGAATACATGGACACGTAGAGCCAGAAATAGCAACCACCCAAAACGATAATAGTCTGAGGCGTAAACCGGGGTATCGGAAGTGTCTAAATTCTTATTATCGTTAGCATCATTTGTCAAGAAAAGTTCTCTGTAGGAACGCTTGTAATACCTTGAATGCATTATAAAACAAGATATCAGAGAAACGCTAGAATGTATACTGGGTTAAAAATTTAAACAAAAGGTCCACACAACAAATTATTTCCAAGAATGAAGTATCCATGATGGTTGGACGAGAGGTCCTGATTATAATTGATAAGCTGCATTAAATAAGGAAAGCACTTTTTTATATTGACAACACAACAAAAATTACTAACATTAGAATGGAAAAGACATGATTTTAACACTGAACTTTGGGACCAGAAATATTTATTAATGGTCAGGTCCGGAAAATATTCCTAAAATACAGACGATGATAATAATTGCAGAAACGTTATATTGCCCACAATGCATATCATACAGTTTGAATCTATCTGTATTGGAATCATCTTTTAATAACCAAAATTTAACTGACAAAAAGCACAATCCTCTCAAACTGAATGAATACAGTTGTCTTTTTTTTCATCTCAGGTCAAGAGAATGATCTCCCAAAATAGGAGCAAAAGATATCAGTCATAAAATTACTGGAAGCATGCATGACTGTGATATCACATAATGTGCCAAAAAAAGTCCAAGCAAGAAGGTGACCCATTTAGATGTGCTAAACATGGATGCTTCCAATGTCAAGGTGTGGCTGGTCGGTTAATTTTAGTATTTCTCTAGGTTTCAATAGAATTTGAATCCAACATCTACAAGCATAAAAGGGAAAAGCAGAATAGAAGAGGAATATTGAAATTTAGACTGGTTATTTGCAGAATTTGTAAGTTGCAAAGAAATAGAGGAAATATGCATTGGAAGGTGGAAATTCTCTGGAAATCAACAAGTCATCAATTGCCAATGACATGATAAAGCAGTGGCTTATTGGAAAAGAATACTTCAATAAACTCACTTGCTCAAAAGGCTCAAGTGGACAAAGTTGGCCTGCAATTCCTTTGCCTGAACAAACATAGAAAATAAAGCATAAATAGGGACAGTATAATATGACTGAAATATGGTGTAAAAATCAGCACACGCCTCTAGAATGTTAGCTAAATACTACACTATGCAATTACCTCAAGTCTCTTCTCCCAATCCGCACCATAGAGGTTACTTAGAATCAGACTAACCTTGACAATGAACTGAGGAAGTTCTTTGAAAAAGTCAACAATGCTGCAAAGCAGGGTACCAGTTTTATGATTGTCCAATAATAAGACAACAAAAGAAATGAAGTGAATCAACATGGATATACTTGAGTTTTGCAGCTCTTAGTATCTGGCATAAAGTAAATCCATTTTCTCCACTTCCTCCATTCAAATTATCAGCTTCTCTCTCATCACTCAGCCTTTTCACAGAGTAGAGAACAAACGCAAACCAATAACGTTCTACTTCTTCTGGCTGATAGTGACATGCAATCATTAAGCATTTAATAACATGACAGAATCAAAAGCATGTTTGTAAAGGGTTTATAAACGGTTAAATGAGTGGTGGATAAAATTTGTGGGTCCCTCGAAATGTGTAGATAAAAATTGATTTGAACTGTCATAAATAGTTTATAATCACGAGGCAAACCTAAAAAAATCATCTCAAGGACCTATCTATATTCAATCATTTTAAGGGGGAACAATTAGGGAAAAAGACAATCAGCGGCGAAAAAATTAAACAGAAAAACAGAAGCAGCAAGGGGAGGAGGGGGAACCACATACCATCCCACTTCCGACAGAAGAAATACTAGTGGATAGTATATGCTTGATTTCATTAAACAGCTTTGTTGCTTGCACCAAAAAGTTGTCGTCCAATGATAATTCATTCTGTTTGTCAGACAGGATAAAGGCAAATTAACAAAAAATTAGAAATGCCAAATGACATAAACTTCAAACCAAACAACATGTACAATTTTTGAATATTTTAAATAGCTAAAGATAGAAAAGCCAAATGACCTAAATTTCGAAACTAACAACATATAAAAAAAATTATACATTTCAAAAACAAATCACCTCAAGCCATCCAAAAAGCGACCATCTAAACTGAAATTAACAAACCCAAAAAATGGATATTGGAACAAATAAATACAACTTTCCGGCAGTTTTTTTTCTAGAATATCGAGGATAAAAAATCAGCTGCCTCTATCCAGAGCGTCAACATTATAAACCTCTCAAATCCCATAAACAACAACAAAAAACTCTAGATTGAAAATTCCTAAAAATTGAAAGATAAAAAAATGCGGGGAATAGGGAAAAAAGAAAGGAGAAACCTTGCAAAATTGAATGAATCGAGCTTCAATTGAGGGCTCCTCTCCATCACCAGAATGCGAATTCCTGGCCGGACTCGACACCTTTTTTACCTCCTCCATCTTCCGGATCTCAGATCTATTGAAATCCACGAATCAAATAAAAACCCTAACTAAATTAAATAGGAAATAGAAGCATTGAAGATGAGATTACTCTACCTTTGAGCTGCTGATGCTACTGCCAGTTGCAGTTATCTCTATCCAACTCTTGGAAAACAGAGGGATGAAATTTGGGGTTTTAGGTTTATTTTGTTTTCTCCTTTTCTTTTATATATATTCTTTTTTAGCTTTGGAAGAAAATATAATTCTCTCCACCGGTCGCGCGGGAAAAAAAATAGCATGCCATACCATAGACGACATAATGTATGATGAAAGCCAATGGAATATTGACACGTGTGTTAGCGGGCTATTTTTACCGCCAAAATTCCTAACGGAGAATCTACCGTTACCAAACGGACGGATTGCCTATTAGCTAATGGGCCGACGCTCAGTTTTGACTAGGTTTTTACAAATTGACAAATATAACACACGTTTACATATAACTATTTTTCATACTTTTAATTGTAGCACTCTTGTTTGTTTGCGGTTCTTGTATACTAAGAGGGCGTTCGTTGGGGATTAAAGTTAGATTTATAGTAAATTGTGATAAAATTTTTTGAAATGTGTGGTTGAAAAATTATGGGACCCATGAAAATGTGATTAATATTGATTGTTTGACTTTGATTTGGATTAAAATCATATTTTAATCCGAACCAAACCGGGCCTAATTCTTCTGATGAGTTTTTTTTTTAAGACCTAATTTAAGTAGACATTACCGGAACTAAAGTTTATCGTAACATGCATTACGTGGATATTTGTTCATTTAATCCGTATAAAGAACAAGGAGTGAGTGCATTATTCTCGATCTATTTGAACGATAAATAAATGTAACAAAGATTCTAATATTATTATCGATAAATGCAAGATAGCTGACAACAGACATGTGAAGTATAACCATCTATTTTCCATGTTAATTGCACACAATTTCTATTTTTATGTCTCGAGAATCTCTAGTTTCCTAGAAAATATGATATCAAGCCAAGTTGAAGCTTGATCTTTTAACAACATTATCACTTATAAATTATAGTGTCCTCGTACACCTGCTACTTTAATTGAGCAGCCTCATATATTATCACTTATGAAGTATGTTTTTTTTTTTTTAATTATGGTGCATCATTCTAGTTTTATTCTCGTGTAGTAATTTTGTAAAGGATTAAATGTTGCAATGCTCATAATAACATTATTTTTGTTTACCTTGGAATGTTGAAATTAAAAAAAAAAAAAATCCTCTTAAATTTACCCTGGATAAAAATTACTGACTCCGTCCCAGCTCGAAAGCGTAGCCGATGGTGTCAATGAGCCACCAACCTCTCTATATTTCTATGGAATGAGATAAATTCTCATTTACGAGATGTGTAATAATACATAATGAAATCTACATGGAAAAAAATATAAGTTACTGAAATTATAAATTGATAAAAATAAGTGATGGATAAACGGATAGTAATGGTGGGTTATACGAAATGTATGGTTACAATAAAAAAACCAAGTATGGATGCAACTAGACAAATGGTGCAAGGTAGTGTTTTTTGTTCACTAAGATTCCGTTTTATAAGGTAAATAACAAAGATACAGAAATGTTTCTATAACTGGTGCATTACCTAGTACAAGCCTCTAGCAGCAATTAAAATAGGTAATATAAATACAACAAATTCCAGGCTAAGTTAACTACCTCCTAAGGCAAACCAAATAAGTTTTTATAGAAAGTAAGTTCATTGAGTCCTAAGCTAAATAAAATAGGTCTATGTATGGAGCATCTATGCCTGAATCACTAGTGTATTTATGCTTGATATTTTGCTCCATAAACAAAAAATATTTCTTTCTAAAATGTTCTTATTCAATTGAAATTTTCAATAGAAAGGAAAACAATTACAAGTCCAGAACTTGCAATAATTAGGATACTTGCGGAACTGTTCGAGCTGATCCTCCTCACGTTGGTGCTAAGGAAGACAGTTCAATGCGTGCCTTTGCAATTTCGATAATGCTTTTGCATTGATCTGCACTAGCAAAATTTGGAAAGTAGAATGCCCGTGGATTCCATCTCAAAATTTGTATCACAGCAATAAAGGAACAAGAATACAATTTAAAGGTGAAAGAAAAGAAAGCAAATACTTAACCATCAGATTTTATGGCTGATGTTTAGTTTTATACACGTTAACAAGAATTGTAGTTTCGAATGTGTTTGTAGCTTATCGTCGAAAAGTTCAACTCTTTTATCAAAATCCATTTTATGAGTAACCGACGAGCATTGGAAATCTATTAATTGCAGTGGGGGGATTTATAAAATGCATTTGAAATATGCTTGAAAAATCTGTTGATCTCAAAAAATGTGTTCGCGTGAAATCCGCAAGCATACGGAATCGTTATACAAGTAATAAAATATGTGAGTTAAAAGTATCGTTCTCACGAGAAATAATGTCTAATTTGTAGTTCAATAGCTACTATTAATTTCAAAGTATTATGACATCAATATAATTGTGATTTATTTGTTATTTATTCTAATTCTACTCTAGAAAAGCAAATAAATATGATATTTTATCTATGTGAATGCTTGTATTGGATTCATGTATCCCCCTATTTCCACTTATTTCAATTCTCAATAATCATTCTATTCAATTCATGCATTTTTGACAATCGATAAAGCTAATATGTTATATGTTCTTTCCTAAGATACATCAACCTATGACAAACACGAGACGATCTTATTCCTAGTCCGAATTCATATGAAAGTCACGCATTTGGTTTAGATTATCAATAAGATTGCATGTGTGAAAGAGATTATATCTAATTCTAACTACACATGTTGATTTTACAGCGTTCTAAACTTATTGTGAGTATTCCTACACTACAACAAGCAACTAACTATTTAATTGGTGATCAATCAATAAGTAGTGTGATGAGTATGTAAAATCAATCAAATAATAACACAAAAATCCTAAATTGATATCTTGAATTAAAATAAATGAAAATAGGGTTCAAATATTCATCCAATACAATGAAAAACTAGTCTAACATATGTAAAATTAAATTACAAAGGAACAATTAGAAAATCATCACCCGGAAAGAAGAAATAATGATGAATTGGGAATTTTCCACGTTCTTGATGTGAATCTTGAATCCGGATGAAAAATCTTCAATATCCTATGTAATTCACCTTGATTCCACGTTGTTAGCTATGTTCTTCGCCTTCAAAATATGTAATAGAGATTTTTGGGTCTAGGGAGGTCCTCCATATGTATTCTGCTGTCCTCTCTTTATAGGAGCCGAAAATTGGTTGAAAATCACGTCCAAATTGGTTTTCAAAAGAGTTCTAATCGAATAAGGAAAGTTGCATTCGCGAGCGGATTTTTTTGTCTCTGCACAACAATTCGTATTTTAGTCATAACTTTTTCTTCTGATATCCAATTCGTATTTGTAATTTGATTCTCGAACTTTGAATTTTACCATTTTTCGCTATTTTTGCATTCTTTTCTCCAATTCTTCATCAAATATTGAGTTTTACCTATAATATGCAATATAACATAATTTAGGTCGTATTTTGCCAAAAAGACAACAAAATTCTAGAGTTTCAAACCCCGAATAAGTGTAGAAAATACACTTATCAAACCCCCAAACTTGAATTTTTGTTTGTCCTCAAACAAAACTAAAACCTAACAAATACACAAACATGCGGTGCTAATTACCTAATTGGTGGCTAGACAATCAAGTAAAACAAAACAATTTAGCTAGTTATCCCGATTTTTTATCTTAAGATTGAAATCATAATCAGATCTATGCACAGTTTCAAAATCACAATAAAAAAATTAAAATCTATTTTTCCAATGTAAAATCGACATATGTGTATGAAAAATTAAGCATAGTATCATGAATTCATAAGTTGTTTCAATTCCCGACCCCCAATGGTCAAATATATTCTTTCATCGCTCGTAAGAATTACACACCCCCAAACTTATTCTTTTCGCTCTTTTTCAAGTGTGTGACATAAGGTTGATTTTTCTACTATCCTTACCTCTCCAGTTTAGGTAAGTCCCACTAATTACAAGTCGATATGTCAATAAACAAGGATTCTATATAGTTTGATTGCTTCAATCTCTAGGATTTAATTAGGCTAATAATCTTTTATCAAAAAGTCAAATTTCATTAAACAAGTGTTTGGGACATAACTAGGGCATTTGATACGTCTTCTATTTCATGCACCTGCTTTTTCTATTTTTTTTCTTTTTTCTCAATCAATTTTTTTCCAACATTTTTTTTCTTTATTTGAATCATTCTCTCCCTTAAGCTTTCTAAATGATTCATATAACAAGCTTTCGGCTGATGACTCTCAAGTCAGATGACTATAGGGCACCGGATTTTAAAAACCCTTGCAGACTTAATTGCTCAAGTCATAAAGGCTACGAAGAGAAATTTTCAAATAAAATAAATTTTTTTTTTTACTTTGATTAGTGCAATGTACTTATTAAACACCAATTCAAGTAAAACGACCTATAACTTGAGATTTTTACCCAAGTGCATCCTATTGACCTTAGACAATCCACACAATTTTTTTTTCTTTTTCACACATGGAATTCCCATTTATCTCAAATCTTCCCACAATAGTGAAATCCTCCAAACTATTCTAAATTTGGTCCAAGGATGTAAAATTTAGTGGTTTTAGGTTTGACATCTATGGTCCACTATTTTAACTATTCAATTATGAAATCAACTCATTCCTACACAATACTTAACTTAATTCATGTGCTCAATAAATATCAAATTTCACATGGAAAAACAAAAATTGATTTAGGATAGAACTTATTCACCATTCATAGATTAATTTATGATTCAATATATTCATCATTACCAGCCAGACCATCTAACTCACACACGAACACAAAAAGAATATATTTTTGAATTTTTTAAAGCATTAAAAACACACAAAACCATATAAAACATTTAAAAAAAAAAAAAAGAAAAGAAAACTCATCCTATGTTTTCCACTCCCAAACTTAAACTAGACATTGTCATCAATATCATACATTCTAAATCCGCATATAAAGGGGTGGGGAAGAAAATGAAGAAAAAAACTCCCCTGATATGGCTTGTAGTCCAATTGCAAGCTTCCTGTTGCTCACGTTAGCTCTTTAGTTTTGGTTGGTTTAAGTGTTGCGCGACATCATGTTTCTGCACAATGTGGTCAAATAAAATATTCAAGATTAAATACATGGAACAAGTATTACTTAGTTCTAACATCTAATAAATCAACTAACATAACGAAGACATAAGGGGAAACGAGGTATGGATGATGAGTCCCTAAAATGGATTTAAAAAATAATAAATAAATAAAATTAATCTAAGTTATCTTAAAACTAAAAAGCAAAATAAATAAAAGGGATAGAAGTGTTGGGTTGCCTCCCAACCAGTGCTTGGTTAAAGTCATTTGCTCGACTTCTGCCCAAGCTAGTCTACAGTATTAAGTGGCAGCGTTGTCTTCTCATTGGGGTAGTCACCTCCCCAATAAACTTTCAATCGTTGTTCATTTACTTTGAACCTCCTCTGTTGATCCTGAGACTCCACTTCCACAGCACCATATGGAAACACGGCTACCACCGTGAATGGACCCGACCATCTTGACTTTAATTTTCCCGGAAAGAGCTTGAGGCGTGAATTGAACATTAACACTTGCTGACCAACCTCAAACTCCTTCTCCTTTATATGCCTATCATGCCATCTTTTGGTCTTTTCCTTGTAGATATTTGCATTCTCATATGAGTCCAATCGAAACTCATCAAGCTCATGAAGTTGTAGAACCCTTTTTTCGCCTGCTGCTCTCATATTGAAATTGAGCAATTGTGTCGCCCAATATGCCTTATGCTCTAGCTCAATCGGCAGATGACAAGCCTTTCCTAACACCGGTTTATATGGAGACATGCCAATCGGAGTCTTAAATGCTATTCTATATGCCCAAAGTGCATCGTCTAGTTTCTTCGCCCAATCTTTTTGCGATGCATTGACCGTTGCTTCTAGAATCTTCTTTAACTCCCTGTTGGAAATTTCCACCTGCCCACTAGTCTGAGGATGATATGGGGTCGAGACACGGTGTTTCACTCCATACTTAGCCAACAATGAAGTAAAGAGGCGATTGCAAAAATGCTTCCCTCCATCACTAATAATCGCCATCTGGGTGCCATATCTTGTGAAAATGTTCTTCTTCAGAAACTGAGTCACCACTCGACTGTCGTTAGTTGGCAAAGCCACGGCCTCAACCCACTTGGACACGTAATCCACTGCAACCAATATGTATTGTTGACCGTAGGACGAGGGGAATGGTCCCATGAAGTCAATGCCCCAAACGTCGGATATCTCAACTACCAAAATATTGTTCAAGGACATCTTGTTCCTCCTAGAAATATTTTCGGTCCTTTGACATTTATCACAATTCTTGACCATGTAATGTGCATACTTGAACAACGTCGGCCAATTAAAACCTGATTGCAATACCTTTGCTGCTGTCTTAATCGCTGCGAAGTGACCTCCATATGGTGCTGAGTGACAAGATTCCAACACTTGATGTTGCTCAACTTCCGATACACAACGACATATAATTTGATCTGGACCCCTTCTATAAAGAAATGGATCATCCTAAAAGTAGTGTTTTAAGTTATTAAAGAATTTCTTCTTCTGCTGACTCGAGTAATCCGATGGAATGATGGAATGGGCCAAATAATTTACATAATCTCCGTACCATGGCGTAGTGATAATCTAAAATAACATCTCATCAGGGAAAACTTCATTGATCTCCTCTGTAGGGTCTGAATCTTGTGATTCAAGGCTAGATAGGTGATCGAAAACAACATTCTCGCTCCCTTTTTTTAATCTCTAATCTCCAAATCTAACTCTTGCAGCAGGAGTATCCATCGAATAAGTCTCAATTTTACATCCTTTTTGCTCATCAGATACTTCAAGGCCGAATGATCAGTGTAGACAATCACCTTTGACCCAATCAAATATGGCCTGAATTTGTCAAAGGCGAATACTACTGCCAAAAGATCATTTTCTGTAGTAGCGTAATTCATCTGGGCCTCATTCAAAGTCTTACTAGCATAGTGAATGGCACATGAAATTTTTTCCTTTCGCTGACTCAAAACTGCCCCCACTGCGTGATCACTAGCATCACACATAAGCTCAAACGGATAGTCCCAATCTGGAGAAGCTAACACAGGAACAGAGACCAACTTTTCCTTGAGAGTGTTGAATGCAGTCAAACACTCATCAGAAAAGTTAAATGGAGCCCATTTTTCTAATGAATTGCACAATGGCTTCGAGATTTTGGAGAAGTCTTTGATGAAATGTCTGTAGAACCCAACGTGCCCCAAGAAACTTCTGACCCCCTTCACTGTTACCGGCGGTGGTAATTTCTCAATGACCTGTATTTTAGCTTTATCCACCTCAATCCCCCTTGCTGATATGAAATGCCCCAACACGATCCCCTCCTGAACCATGAAATGACATTTTTCCCAATTTAGCACAAGGTTTGTATCCTCATACCGCTGTACTAATTTCTCCAAATGTTCAAGTCATTCCTTGAATGATTTCCCAAAGACTGAAAAATCGTCCATAAATACCTCAATGATATTTCCCACCATGTCTGAAAAAATAGACATCATACAGCGCTGAAAAGTGGCTGGGGCATTGGATAAACCAAACGACATCCTTCTATGAGCAAAACTGCTATAGGGGCACATGAAAATAGTCTTCTCTTGATCATCTGGTACTATAGGAATCTGGTTGTATCCTGAATAACCATCCGGAAAGCAATAGTAATCATGTCCATCAAGTCTTTCCAATATTTGATCAATGAAAGGAAGGGAAAAGTGATCATTCCTCATTGCGCCGTTGAGTTTGCGATAGTCAATGCAAACTCTCCAACCTGTGATTGTGCGTGTAGAAATGAGCTTATTATTTTCATTTGGAACCACTGCGATCCCCCTTTTTTCGGCACGACCTGTACTGGACTGACCCAATGGCTAACTGATATCGGATAAATAATCCCTGCATCCAAAAGCTTTATTATTTCTTTTCTTACTACTTCCTATATGGTTGGATTTAATCTGCGTTGATACTCAATCGAAGCTTTGTAGTCATCCTCCATCAGTATCTTGTGCATGTAAAGAGAAGGGATGATCCCTTTTATATTTGAAATAGTCCAACCTATTGCAGTTTTGTGATCCCGTAGTACTCTCAACAACTGATCTTCCTCTGACTCTATAAGATTATTCGAGATAATCACTGGAAGTGAACTCTTCTCCCCTAAGTATGCATATCGAATGTGAACGGGTAGCTGTTTGAGTTCAAGGGTTGGAGCCTGCTGTATAGATGGTAAAGGTGTTGGGGGGCCCTTACCGAGCTCTAAACGTGGTTGCTTGAAAAGTGGTGGTACACCTACCAAATAACGTGCACATCCTCCTGCCTCTTCCCTTTTTGATGGTAAATCCTGAGAATGCACCAAACAAGCCTCAAGAGGATCTTGAGGCTTATCAAGTATGAATGTCTCTTCCACTGCTTCTTGGATTACATCAATCGTCATGCAAGAATCTGGTTCGTTTTGAAATTTGAAGGCCCTGAATACGTTGATTTTCAGTTCGTCCTCATCTAACCTCAAGATCAACAGACCTTTTTGCACATCAATCAGAGCTTTTCCCGTAGCAAAAAATGGACGACCTAAAATGAGCGAAACGTCCCTATCCTCTTCCATATCCAGGATAATAAAATCTGCTGGGAAACTAAACTTATCGACCTTCACCAAAATGTTCTCACAAATGCCCCCAAGGTACTTGATCGATCTGTCAGCCAACTGCAATGAAACTATAGTAGCTTTTGCTTTCCCCAAACCTAATTTCTTGAAAAGAGATAAAGGCATTAAATTAATGTTGGCTCCTAAGTCACATAATGCTTTATCTATATATAACTTACCAATGTTGCAAGGAATAGTAAAACTCCCTGGATCTTTTAACTTCGGTGGTAACTTCTGTTGGATAATAGCGATGCACTCTTCATAAGTATGACCGTCTCATTGTCCTCCAACTTCCTCTTATTTGATAAAATGTCTTTCATGAACTTAGCGTAACTGGGCATCTGAGCTAAAGTTCCAGCGAATGGTATATTAATATGTAGCTTTTTGAACACATCCAAAAATTTCTGGTATTGCTTGTCTAGCTTGTGTTTCTACAGTCGTTGTGGAAACGGGATCAGAGGTATATATGCTTTGACAGGAGTAGGTACCTTCACTCGTGGATTATCTTATGACTCAACTTGAATTTCTTCTGTGACCTTGTCTGACTCCCCCAATTGCTCATCGCCCGAGGTGGGTACCTTTTCTATGACTGATGGTGGCCGCTTTACATGTATTTCTGGTAGCTGAACCCCACTACGTATCGTGATCGCTTTGACATGTTCCTTAGGATTTGTCTCAGTATTACTCGGCAGAGTCCCTTGAGTTCTACCTGATAGTGCGGCTGCAATCTGTCCCACCTGCAGTTCCAAGTTCTTAATTGAGGCCTGTTGGTTCTGAAAATTGGTCTCAGTCTTTGTGATGTACTGAGATAGCAGATCTTCCAATGACGGTTTCTTCTCTTGTTGTTGATGATATTGGAACCCTGGTAGCTTGTTCTGATTGTTTCCTCCTTGTCCATGTCCGTGCTCCTGATTGTTAGACCATGAAAAGTTCGGATGGTTTCTCCAACCCGAGTTATAAGTGTTGGAGTAGGGATTGTTTTGTTGCCTTGGGAAGTTCTGTGCGTAGCTAATCTCTTCAGGCTACGAAACCTGTGTAGATGCTAAAGGGCAGCGTACAGTAGCGTGGTCTGCTCCACAACCTTCGCATACAGATGGTGATTGGTGTACCATGTTGACTGAGTGAGATAGATTATCCATCTTCTTTGTAAGAACCTCCATTTGTGCTGCCAATGTTGTCATTGCATCTAGGTTGTGCACCCCTGCTGTTTTCCTTGGAGCTTCCCTATCAGTTGGCCACATCGATTGATTCTCATCTATCTTTTCATATAGTTCATATGCATCATCGATGTCAAGTTTCATCACTGATCCTCCTGCCGAAATATCTATCATATTTCTGAACTCCTGGTGTAGTCCGTTATAGAAGAGATATTGTTTAGCCTGCTTCAGAATGTCCAAGTTAGGGCATTTTCTAAACAAACTCTTGAACTTCTCCCATGTTTTAGGATAACTCTCGAAGTCTTTCTGCTTGAAATTATGAATTTTAGTCCTGATTTGGTGAACTCGAAGAGGCGGGAAAAACTTCATGGTGAATTTTTTAACCATATCGTTCCATGATTGGATGCTCCTTAGAGGTAAACAGAGGAAGCATTCTCTTGCCGCGTCCTTCAAGGTATGGGAAAATAATCGCATTCGAAAAGCGTTCGTTGATATCCCTTCGTGACTGTAACTTCACACAACATGAGAAAAGCCGAAATACGTTCATGAGGGTTCTCCATGGCTTTCCCAAAAAATTGGATGTCTTAATGATTTTGAAAGAGATTTATGACATCCGGTCTAAGGTGAAAGTTGGGGTGTCCAAAGGGTAGATATATTATAGCGGGTTGCACTAGCACAGGAATTGGATTTACATAATCCCCAACTAAAATATGAGCTTCATTTTGGATAGCTATCTATTGATCTGGCTGCAGTACTTGATCCTGAACCTGAACTTGATTATGTGGTTGATTTTGTTGTTCAGCCATTCTCCTCCCTTGACGTTGTTCACTTCTCCGATTTCTGAATGTCCTTTCAATTTCGTGATCTATGGAAATTAGATAAGGCTCGCAAGGATTTTGAGAGAATTAAGCAATGTAATGTTAGCCTAAAAGCAATAAAAATAAAAATAAAATAATAAAAAAAATGAATCTAAAATATCAATAACTAAAATTAATACCGTTATTCCTCGGCAACGGCGCCAAAAACTTGTTCGCGTGAAACCCGCAAGCGTACGGAATCGTTGTACAAACAATAAAATATGTGAGTTAAGAGTATCGTTCCCATGAGGAATAAGGTCTAATTTGTAGTTCAATAGCAACTATTAATTTCAATGTATTATGACATCAATATAATTGTGATTTATTTGTTATTCATTCTAATTATACTCTAGAAAAGCAAATAAATATGATATTTTATCTATGTGAATGCTTGTATTGGATTCATGTATCCCCCTATTTCTACTTATTTCAATTCTCAATAATCATTCTATTCAATTCATGCATTTTTGACAATCGATAAAGCTAATATGTTATATGTTCTTTCCTAAGATACATCAGCCTATGACAAACACGAGACGATCTTATTCCTAGTCCGAATTCATATGAAAGTCACGCATTTGGTTTAGATTATCAATAAGATTGCATGTGTGAAAGAGATTATTCCTAATTCTAACTACACATGTTGATTTTATAGCGTTCTAAACTTATTGTGAGTATTTCTACCCTACAACAAGCAAGTAACTACTTAATTGGTGATCAAGCAATAAGTAGTGTGATGAGTATGTAAAATCAATCAAATAATAACATAAAAATCCTAAATTAATATCTTGAATTAAAATAAATGAAAATAGGGTTCAAACATTCATCCAATATAATGAAAAACTAGTCTAACATATGTAAAATTAAATTACAAAGGAACAATTGGAAAGTCATCACCTGTAAAGAAGAAATAATGAAGAATTAGGAATTTTCCACGTTTTTGATGTAAATCTTGAATCCGGATGAAGAATCTTTAATATCCTATGCAATTCGCCTTGATTCCACGTTGTTAGCCATATTCTTCGCCTCTAAAATATGTATAATATAGAGATTTTTAGGTCTAGAGAGGTCCTCCATATGTATTCTACTGTCCTCTCTTTATAGGAGCCGAAAATTGTTTGAAAATCACATCCAAATTGGTTTCCAAAAGAGTTCTAATCGAATAAGGAAAGTTGCATTCGCCCGCGGATTTTTTGTCTCTGCACAGCAGTCCGTATTTTAGTCATAACCTTCGCTTCTGATATCCAATTGATGTGATTTAAGGTGCGTTTGAAAGATAACTTAAAGGGCTACAACTTTAATTGAAATATAGTTTTTTCAATTCAGACGTTTACTATTCCAAAAAGGGGTCTCAATATTTGACTAAAAATCTGGAATATATCATGAGCTATTGGAAATTGATTTTGATAATAGTTTGATCATGTTCCATTCCTTTTTGAATTCTAATTTCATCCAATTGTCTCCTAACAATCTTCAAAGTATCTTTTTGAGTATTTGCAATTTGATTCTCGAACTTTGATTTTTCCTATCTTCTTGAGTATTTTTGCATTCTTTTCTCCAATTCTTCATCAAACATTGAGTTTTACCTACAAGATACAATATAACATAATGTAGGTCATATTTTACCAAAAAAATAACAAAATTTTAGAGTTTCAAACCTCGAATAAGTGTAGAAAATATACTTATCAAAATGCACCTACAGAATTCCTTCCACGTATCACCTGCACACTAGAACATCATGTTAGGAGGCAAATGACACCGATCGACAAAAAAAATCTAACGATCATTTGCACTCCAACTGTCAAGTCAACGGCCGAACGAGAGAAAAAAGATAGTACAAAAGAGAGAGAATGAGGATTTGAATTGGGTTAGAAATCATACCTTATGTGAAATGAACTCACGCATATATAAAGAAATAAATTTGCCAAGTGGCATGATGGGCCGAGCTCCAAGCCTAATATGATGTTGGTTGATTAAAGAGGCTTATCCAATCCCAAGATGCTATTATTTAATTAAATGGGTCGATTCAATTAAATAGTCAATGTCACGTCAATCAATGTGGGACCCCCTTTGTCACGCGTATGCCACATAATTTATATGTGTAACAATAGTCCTCCAAATCTGAGTCGTACATTCTTGTGCGGGTTGAACTTTGAAATATAAGCCGTCAATTAGGTAAGGTCTTGCATATTACCTCTAATATATAAATTACCTCGAATATGTCACATATAATTTGTCGAAATTTTGGTAGCATCTCCTCTATAATATGACTAAACCAACCTGTAATATAATACAATATATACAAAATAAATTGGGGTCCATTGGCCCTCCAAATAATGACAACAAAGGAAAATAGTGATAGTTTAAATTTATCCAAAATATGATGTGCAGAGGGTCTATCATGCATCGAAGTAAATCATATGTTTGCATAACAATATTGCTAATGTGAAACGAATAATATGTTGATAATGTAGATAACATGACATACATACTCATAGTAGTGAAAATATTGTCATGACATGTTAGCAATTATATTAATGTAATGATACTAAGATACTAGTATCATAAGAGTCTCCCAAGTTCAGGTATATATATTTATGTCATAGTTGGAGTTAAGAAAATAGGACGTTTCATGAAAAACCTTTAATTTCCGTATAAGCCCTAATTTGAACGTTGAGTGGTTCTGAAAATACTAAAGTGGTGCTTCTATTTTGCTGAAATTTGAAGTTCATGCTGAAGTGAAGATGACATGAAGGTCGTCTTCGTGGTTTGAATGTAAGCTCCTTGTTTTACGCTTGGGAGGCTTCTCCCTTGGGTTTTTGTACAGGGAGGCATGTGCTATCAACTTTGGTGAATTAGGAAGTGTTCCCATTTGGTTCACCCAAGTAGAGACTTCTCCCATGACTTTTTGACTATAAAAGGCATGTGTTATTCGGTTCGACGAATTAGGAAGTGGTCCATTATGAGATCCAACCCTTAATCGAAGCACTTACGCTTTCCTGTATGGTAGATGGTTCATCCATGAAGAGGCTTTTCCTTTATTTTTTGTCCATGAGAGGCATATGATGTCAGCCTTAGAGAATTTGGACCTAAGGCGTTCATGCTTCCCTACATGGTGGATGGTTCATCTATGTAGGGGATAATATAAGCTCTCTAAATATAAGAAGGTGTAGCATAGCAGAAGCAAAAGCAAAGATCTGAAAGGTAGGCAACTATAATACAATTGATGCCGATGCATGATGATCTCTTTGAAGATAGATATAGCTATGTTATAGCTAATACAGAGGCGTAATTAGCTCTTTGAAGATAAATGCAACTGTAATGCAACATCTTGTAAGGCTAGGCATCTCGCAAAGCGATGGATGATTATCGAGCTAGTGGAATAATCATTTGGTAAGACGGGGAATAAACATTTGGCGAATAGCTCTCGAACTATCGTAGTCTTATAAACTAGCATTTGATAGACGAGGTCTTATAGTTAGACTCGACGATATTGAGAGGCAAGGAATAAACGTCTCGCGAAACAAAAAATAATCATTTGGCAAGACGAGGATTAAACATCCCGCAAATACCTCCTCAACTATCGGAGTTTTATAATCTAGTCTCGAATAAACCAGGTCTTATAGTTAATTTCGGCGATAGTGAGAGGTAAGGAATAAATATCTCGATAAGACAGGAATAATCATTTGATGAGACGGGGAATAAACATCCCGTGAATAGCTCTCAAACTATCAGAGTCTTATAAACTGACATCGGATAGACGAAATCTTATAGCTAGGCTCAATGATAGTGAGCTGTGAGGAATAAATATCTCGCGAAGACAAGAATAATCATATGGCCAGGCGGGGAATAAACATCCCGCGAATAGCTATCGAACTATCGGAATCTTATAAAGTAGCCTTAGATAGACAAGATCTTATAGCTACGCTCGACGATAGTGAGAGACGAAGAATAAACATATCGAGAAACCATGAATAATCATCTGGCGAAGTGGGGAATAAACATTCCACGAATAGTTATCAAAATATTGGAGTTTTATAAATTGGCCTCGAATAGACGAGGTCTTATAACTAAGCTTGACGATAGTGAGAAGCGAGGAATAAACATCTCTCGAAGTAAGGAATAATCATCAGCGAGGAGGGGAATAAACATCCCACGAAATCATGAATCAGCATCAGCAAAGTAGCGAATAAACATCCAGCGAAACGAGGGATAAACATCTCATGAATGAGACAATGAAAGGCTCATTTTACAAGGGAAAACACGTCTAGCGATTTCACCTCTTCCTTTATTCAAGAAAGATGACTTCAAGATACCGCATCTTCCTTTATTCAAGGTAAGAAGATCCAAAATACTGCCTCTAACAATAAGAGATCCACAAACTAGGGCTCGCTATCAATAATAAAAATCCACGAGCTAGCCTCGACGTGGGAAGACTTATGGCATTGCCTTCAATAATAAGATAAGGCATTTGGGATAATCAATGGAGCCTTTGACCAAGAGTGATCCAGGATACATATTTTACTGAACACTTCCCAGGATATAATGTGTGCATTAATTAGGCATTCCCAATGCATGATAGATAACCATTCATTTGCAGCAATTAAATCAATCTATATTACAATGTCTTTCTTGAAGTTCTCCAAAATAAATTATTTGACAAGATGGAGAATTGATTGAACATCCAAAGAAACCAATTGGCAAAGTTGCTTGATAATTAACATTTAAGAAAATAATTTTGGAGCTCCAAAGTCCTTAAATTTTTCTAAGCTCTGAATATTATATAAGTCCTAGTAGAAAGCAGAACAAATAAAAATTTGGGCTGATGATCATGGACATAAATGATTCTTTCTTGGCACTTTCATAAATGTTGTGACCTAATAAGTTTCTCTACAGTGAAATAAATGATACCCTTGACTACCATTTTGTTTGTTAATTGCAATTTCTAGTTCCCAAGAATGGGGCGTTTCTGCCGTCAATTTAGAATAAATGGCAGCCCAAACAAAACCAATAAAGCGATTGGGCCTAATAATTATTTTTTAAAGGAACCCAGATATGAGACCGAAACGAAAATAATGTAGGCCAAATTAAAATGTTTGGCCTAAGTCCACCGAAGTCCATTAACTTATTAGTTCAAACTAGGTTGGCCTTCTTAATTTGGGCCTGAGAAAAATAAATCTCCAAGCCCACTTTCACATTATTTTCAAGCCCAACAAAGGGTGGTTATCAATTAATTAATAGCTATAACATGTGAAGCCAGCAAAAGTACCTATGAACCTGCAAAAGCCTCCTCCATTTGCCACCAAAAAGATGATTGAAATTGACACCCAAGATATTAAAACCCACGCTACCTGTCTTGTCCCCCATCAAGAAATTAATGCATTGTACCAGTGGAAAAAGCTAGAACTTGCGGTATATTGGGGAGGCTACTTCTTGTAAATGTCAGTGAATGCCTCGTCGACCTTTGTCGGAGGTGGTGATATGCATGGTTGCCGCGAAGTCTCATGACTGCCTTAACTATGCTAAAAATAAATGGCATTAAACGGTACTAACATCCTGATAAAATCATAGCTTCATCATTCTTTGAGAAAATTCTTCAGTTGTCAATGAGAGACTTTCTCCTTCCTTTGCTTATTTTTTATTTCTTGCAATCACTCGAGGCTTGAAATTTCTTTCATTTTGGAATTGGGTTTTGGAATTTTTTGGCCAGGAAGCAAAACTTAGATTTTTCATTCCAACAAAGATGAGTTTTTATTCTTCATTTCAATACATGTGAAGGCCGAACCTTCTAGCGTGGACGATGCTATTATTTTTCTCCATTATCATGGCACTAGAAACTTCCCTGAAAAGTTGCTTTCATTTTGCCCAGCTTTCTATTTCCATCCAGTAGTAAAATCTTTCTATTTTGTTGGAATTTGGTTTAGAGAATGAAATTAAGTATGAAAAGTGACAATTTCGACCAAATATTTGGACTTGATCCAATAGTCAAATTATGAATATAAATAGACTAACTTGTTCTAGAGTAGATCGTTGTGGGATATTAGGAATTTTAAAATCAATTCCGGATGAATGAGAAATTAAGATCCAAAGTTGGTTAGAAAAGAGGAAATACGCGCTAAAAATGGCTATCTCCATCGCTCGAGCTTGGTTGACTGACAGTATAGAGACATGATAGTGAGAGAAGCTCTAATGAAAATGTGTCACTGTCGCTCAAACGAGAGACCAGTGACAGGCTAGCGACAGCAAATGATGTGACCTTTGGCAAAAGTTGTTGAGTTTGGGGCGCGACATTTCACTCACAACCTTTCCTCTTCTATACAAAAGACACTTTGACATCTATTAAGCATCCCATATCATTTGTATTGAGCATTATATTAAAAACTTATCAAAATACTCTTCAAAAAGTCATTCTAAAACCATTTTCGTGTAAAGAGAAAATTTTGTTCTAAGTTCGCCGTTACTTGTAGTTTGAAGTGTTTCTACTATAAGTTGTATTCATTGTATCTTGAGAGCCAAGTGTCGTAGTCCATTAGCACTGTTGCTTGACAATATTGTCTTAAGGAAAAATTTTTTTTACTTGCCTCGGATTTCGATTTTCATTTTGTTTTTCTTCTTCTTCTTACCTTCTTTCTTTCTACTTTCTAGAGCTTAATTACGCTCCTACGAATTAAACTTGAATATTTTCTTTACCTTAACAACCATTTACATATTCTTATGACCCTACAAACTAAAGACAATATTTGTTTGTTTTTGGTTGTTACATCATTTCTTCATCTTTGGAATAAGCATTCGTGTGCTATTCCTTTCTTTCTATATTTTTGTATGTTGAATCATGTTGAGACTACTTCGAGTCAAATAACAAATGATACAAACCATGTGGTTCCACCTTTGGCCATACCTATATCAAAATCTCACATTCCACATGGGGAAAAATAAAAAAAGTTTGGAGGTACGGATTTTAAAAGATGGCAACAAAAGATGTTTTATCTTACTACTTTGAATTTGACAAAATTTCTAAAAGAAAGGGCTCCTGCTATACAAGTAGGAGAAATAATCGTGAGTCGATTATTGCGTTAGATGTATGGAAGAGTTCGAATTTCATTTGCAAAAATTATATCCTAAATGGATTTGACAATACACTTTATAGAGTTTATAGTTCAATGGACTCGACTAAGGATCTATGAGATTCGTTAGAAAAGAAGTACAAGACCGAGTATGCTAGAACAAATAAATTCATTGTTGGCAAGTTTTTGGACTACAAAATGGTAGACTCCAAAATCTTGATAAGTCAAGTACAATTACCAAATTCTACTTCATGATATACATGCTGAAAATATGGAATTGAGTAAGTCCTTCTAAGTTGCAGTCATCATTGAGAAACTTACTCCTATGTGGAGAGATTTCAAGAACTATTTCATGTACAAATGCAAGGAAAAGAATTTGGAGAAATTAATAGTCCGATTGAGGATCGAGAAAGATAATAGAAATACCAAAATGAAATCTATTATTCAACTTGTAGCAAATTTTGTTGAAACTGGTTCGAAGGTTGGCGATAAGAAACGAAAGATTTTCGACGTGGTACCAAAAAGAGAACTCCAAGAATGCCAAGAAATTTAAATGCAACTATTACAAATGTGAAAAAGCTGGACATCGTTGTAATGAATGTTGAAAACCTAAGAATAACGCACAAGCAAATGTGGTTGAAAGAGACATCCTTTCTAAAGGGATACAAAAGATGAATCTTTCAGCAATTGTTTTTTAATGTAACAACGTTGGAAATTCAAGGGAATGGTGGGTTGATACTGGTGCTATCCATCACATTTGTGTAGGCAAGACTATATTCTCTAACTACAAAGAATTAAATGGAGATAACTTTTTATGGGAAATTTTGCAAGTTCTAAAGTTAAGGACAAAGGAAAGTTACTTTGAAAATAACATCTGGTAAATAATTCGTCTTCAACAATGTCCTACATGTACCGAATATTTGCAAGAATGGTTTTAAACTTGTATTTATATCAAATAAATTTGTACTAACTAAGAATGAGATGTATATTGGTAAATGATACTCATGTGATGAAATGTTCAAAATGAAGATTCTTACAATTGTACCAAAACAAAAAATTAAGATTAAAACTATGAATTCTACTTGTATGCTTGAGTTGTCTTGTTTATGGTATAGTTGATTAGGATACGTCAATTATAAATCTATGCTCAAATTTATGAGTCAAAGTATAATTTTGACGCTTAAAATTGATCATAATCTTAAGTGTAAAGTATGTGTTGAAGCAAAATTAGCCAAAACACATTTTCACTCAATTCAAGGAACACGACACCTTTATATTCAATACATAGTGACATATGTGACTTGAAATTTGTTTAAACTAAAGGTGATAAGAAATACTTTATAACTTTTATTGATGATTGTACAAAATATTGTTATGTCTTTCTATTACGAAGTAAAGACGAAGACTAGGATATCTTTAAACATTATAAGACGGAAGTTGAAAATCAACTTAGTAAATGAATAAAAAGTATTCATAGTAATAGATGTGGTGAATACGAGACATCGTTTGAAGAATATTGTTCCAAACATGGAATCATTCATCAAATAACGGCACCTTACTCATCTCAATCAAATGGTGTTGCTAATGCAAATATAGAACTCTTGAAAAGATGATGAACTCAATGTTAATAAGTCTGGGTCTACCTCAAAACTTGTAGGGGAAGCTATTCTATCAGTAAATATCATTCTTAACAAGACACCCCTTAAGAAAATGGAAGAAGCTCTATATGAACTATGAAAATGTCATCCTCCTTCCTACCACTTCTTGAAAGCGTAGGGGTGTTTAGCTAATTTTGAAATACATGAGCCTAAATAAGTGAAAATTCGTCATAAGACGATTGATTGCATATTTATTGGATACACCAATAATAGTAGTGCATATCATTTTCTTGTACATAAATCTGATATTCAAGATGTACATGAAGGAACAATAATTGGATCGAGACATTCATCATTTTTCGAGAATATTTTTCTATATAAAAACAAGGAAAATGCAAGTTCAAATAAAAAAACTTATGATACTATAGATGACACTCCAAATGGTTAGAATATATACTTCGTCTAGCTCAAATTTTCTAACCTATATGGTAGAAAATGACCCAAAAACTTTCGATGAAGCAATGTTTACACCGAAAGCACTGCATTGGAAAGAAACTATCAATAGTGAGATAGATTCTATAATGCAAAACCATACTTGAGAGTTAATTGGTTTACCACCTGGGAACAAGTCTTTGGAAAGTAAATGGATTTTATAAAGGAAACTTAAACCGGATGGATCCATTGACAAATATAAGGCTAGATTGGTTACCAAGGGATATAGACAAAAAGAAGGAATTGTCTTCTTTGATACCTACTCATCCGTAACTAGAATCACATCGATAAGGTTGTTAATTGCTATTGCAGCGTAACATAACCTTGAGATTCATCAAATGGATGTAAAGACGACATTCCTGAATGGAGAGTTAGATGAGGAGATATGCATGGAACAACCCGAATGATTTCTCTCTCCTAATCACAAACAAATTGTTTGTAAATTAGTTAAATCTTTGTATGAAATGAAACAAGCCCCTAAACAATGACATCAAAAGTTTGACAAAATAATGTTGCCTAATGGGTTTAAGATAAATGAGTGTACAAGTATGTATACATTAAACATACACCAAAGACTTACGTGATTGTATGTCTATATGTAAATGACATGTTGATAATGGCCAATAGTCACAAAATAATGCTAAACACCAAGAGAATGTTAAAAAAATATTTTGATATGAAAGACTTGGGTGTGGCTGTCTGGCTGATGTGATATTAGGGATTAAAATCTTAGAACATTAGAAGAAATTATAGTTTTCCAATCTCACGCATTGATAGTATACTTAAAAGATATAATGTACTTGAGGAAAGTCCTGCGAAAATCCCTATTGACACAAGTTTACAATTAGTCAAAAATACGGTTGAATGTGTGTCACAACTAAAGTATTCACAGGTTATAAGTAGTGTTATGTATATTACAAATTGCACTTGATCGGACATAACATTTGCTATGAAGAAACTTAGTAGATTCATAAGTAATCCAAGATATGATTATTGTAAGGCTTTAACAATGGTTCTTAGGTACTTAAAGTATACTTTAACCTGTGGATTACACTTCAGAAAATATCCCATGGTATTAGAAGGATATTGTGATGCAAACTGGATATCCGATATAAAAGATTCTAAGTCTAATAGTGGTTATATATTTACCATTAGTGGAGCTGCTATATCATGGAAGTCGACAAAGTAAACGTGTGTAGCTCGATCAACGACGGAATTAGAGTTTATTACTTTGGACAAAGTTGGAAAAGAAGTAGAATGACTTCGTAACTTCTAGGAAGATATTCTATGTTGGCCTAAGTCGATATTTGCTATTAGTATACATTGCGATTGTCAATTAGCTATTAGAAGAGCTCAAATCAGTATATATAATGGTAAATCTAGACATATACGTCTAGATATAATACCATTAAACAATTTATCTCTAATGGTATCATCTCCATAGATTATGTGAAATCAAATGTAAACATCACGAATCCACTTACTAAAGGTTTATCGAGAGATCAAATACGTTGCCTATCGAAAGGAATGTGATTAAAGCCTACTACGTAATGATCTTTGTAAAGGTAACCATACCTTGTTAATTAGAGATCCTAAAATCTTGGTTCAGAGGGTCAACTAAGTTATGAAGATTCAATGAAGCACTTGGAAGAATGTTTTCTAACTCATTCCCATAATAATTAATAGTGTTTTATGCAGAGACCCTGTCTGGGCCAGCTTCAAATTGGATTTTAATTGAAAATGGACCCGTTAATGGTCCAACGGTCCGAAATACGCAACTAGCCAACTGTCCGAAATTGGAGTCTTTTTACAATCCTACCCTGCAGAGAAACCAACCCACCTACCACACCAATTGCCCAACTACCACATGAATCTACCCTTCCTCCTCCACCGAACATGGCGATTTCTACCGATCGAGCTCTGTCCATCATCGTATCCAGCAGGGAGAACCGATCGACCGTAAGCAAGGAATATTTGGGATGTGCAAGTGTCTGAGCTATTTCTGTGTTCGTCGACAACAAGTTCGCACGGAGAAGCCCACGACAATGGAGACCCTGCAGCCTGCTTCTACGGCCATAAACTTCTTCCTGCTTGCTTGCTTCTTCTCCTCCAGCCGTTAATTTAAGTGGGTCCAGTGCTATATTTCCCTTTCCCGCATCTACAGCAGTTTCGCCCAAAATAAATACCAGCTCTTCACACGCCGTCACCTGGAAGTTTCTACTATCGGCTACAGAAGGCTGGAAATCAAGCTTACAATAACAAATTTCGGTGCTCCTCCTTCTACGTCAGCTTCGAGTTCAACAGGCTTCAGTGCAACTCATGGAACCGTTCCAACCGTCTTGGGTAAGTTCTATGAACCTTTTGCAATTACAGTGGGATATGTGAAAGATAATAACAATATTTTTGTAATTCGTAACAGTTTGTATTGATGTAGAAGGTAAGATTTACACATGAAACTCAACGAGCTGTAATTATGGAAAACCTGTAATGTAAATGTACAGCTACCATTTTCAGAACATGGATAAAATTACAGGCAAAGCAAAACGTGATCCTGAAATAATGTTTGCACAAATCTTGCCACTTTAATTGATTATGTGGAATCTGAGTTGCTTGTGAGTTGTCTCATTGCATCGTCCTTCACAGTTAGCTGCTATTTCAAATACTCTTGCAGACAATTGTGTGTTGCTTACGTATAGTTTGGCATGCTTCAGCTAAATGTTGTGAGTTGTTGTTCGACTACAGCAGGATTTCCAGCGGGGTCACTCTTCGACTTCGACCGGCCCTTCGGTTCACAACCATAGGGTGCCACGCAAGAATGCTATCTGGAATGCACGTGACACAAACATCTTCGTGGCTGCCTGCGAGTCCGTTATCGCTGACGGACACAGGAACGGCAAGTGTTTCACCAAGCACGGCTGGGAGACAATAGTTAACCTGTTCAACACCGGTTCCGGGCATGATTGGAACAAACAGCAGCTGAAAAATCGATGGGATGCCCTACGCATGAGACATAAACGATTCGAACAATTGCTGAACTGCAAGATTGGCGCATCGGATGAGTGGTGGTCTCGGAAAATTAAGGTTCCTTATCTACTGTCATAATTTTGATCTATATCACCTACAATAAATAATAGGCCATGTCTTTTTCTTCTTTGTCAATGGAATGGACTTACAATTTTCTCAAGTTCACAATTGATGCATATATTTACTCCATTTGATTAAATTAAAATGTACTGCTATTCATCTGATCAAGTGCACAAGAAAGATTGCAAATTCTATTCAAGCTCACATAACATAGGACTGTTTTCTCCAATTTACCTTTGTGACCGATATATTTTGGATGTGTATTGCCCCTTTCCAAACTCATCATCTTCGAAAGGTCTATTCTCCAAAACCTCCACTCCTTCACTCCCTGTGGTGTTTTGCTGTTGCAGTTTCATAACCACATACATCTGAGCTACTTGATACTGCCATTCAAATAAAAAAAATCCCTTACATTTGCTGAACAGAAATAGATAATTAACCCTCAAAGTCATCTATGTTTTTTTTACCTTTTCCAATGATAAAGGCATAACAACTCGACTTTACAACGACCCCAGATGCAAAAGGATACAGGTCAAGGAAAACAAAATGTACCCAACAAAAAGAAAAACTGTGATGTTTGGAGATATTTTAGGATAGCCTTTCTCGAAATTTTGTTTGGAGATGTTAAAACAAAATGTTGAAAATGATCCAAGGTAAAAGTCATAATTCCTTACTCCATTTGTCATTGTCTTCAAATTACACTGATGATGCATATTTCCTTTATATGCTATTGCCCCCATGAAAGTGATTCATTACCAGCTTCTAATTGAGTAATTATCAATAACTGAACTGAGACATAGTAGTTCCTAAGTATTTGTTGTAGACTTTCATAGTTCTGATGATAAGAATTCTCTAGAATGGTACATTTCTTAATTGAGCAGATTTTTTCACATTTGTTGATAATATTTCCATTTAACATGTCAAGTAAAAAATACCCAAAACACAAATCCTCATAAACTTGTTGATGCATAATGTTGAACCTCATTTTGCTTCATACTGCAACAGGAGAACAAAGACTATAAGGAATTTAAGGACAAAGATTGCCGCGAGGTGTACCGATACAAGACGTTGTTCGGGGACGTTTTCGACAACGACAAGTACGCAGTGACTCCAAGTAAGCTTTCTCGCACAGGCTTCTCAATGCTCGACGACAGTGCTACTGAAGATCACCGTGACGAAACCCCGGTGGAGGTCGAGAGCAGTGGCTCAAGCGACGAGGCCGTCGAACCCGAACCGGCAGTCGCCACCATGGATATGTCAGGCCCGCACAGTGGTGACAAGCGAAAAGCAGGTAGAGAGCGAACTAAAGAGAAGAAGAAAAAGATGTCTGCGAAAGACAGGTCGTACTCAGTGGATCGTGCAAACACTGCTAGCGAGAAAGTGGCAGACAAACTTGACCAGTTAATTGGTCCGTCTGTATCCGACACGAAAACATGCTTACAGGAGTTATTGGGCACGGGTCGACTACTAAGGGGATCCGATTTCTACTACTGGACGTGCTCATTCCTGAAGGGTAAACGTAACAGGGAGATCTTGGACGCACAAGACGATACAAACTACAAGATCGGATATGTGGAGTGGGTCTGGCAGAATCATCAAAAGGGGCTGCCATAGTCATGTGCTATGTTCATGTAAAACTAGCTATTAATTATTCTATATTTTCTTGTTTGTAATGTTTACATTGTAGTATTTGAATATGCGACACTATATTGTACGTGTTTAATTGTGGTTTGCAGTAGTGTAATGACATTTGCTGTTGGTGGGCCATGCCATTTCTATTTTCATTTGTTGAAATGGTCACTGCCCTTGTGTCATAATTGAAGAAGTTGGCATGTGAAGTACCTTGAAAACTTATTTTCCATGTGCTCTATTATACGTGTGACCTATAATTGTGATTCCTGTACTTCCTCAGCATGCTTTCAAACAACAAAAGGCTATGGACCTATTTCTTTTTTCAGCTGCAGATGGGTACTTTTTATTCTGCAAACATCAAACACTCACATGTTTTGTTGTTCTCCGTCACGGGTTTTATTTCAATGTCGTCCAGTGACTCCTTTCCAGTTGCCTATAAAGGGCTAGGGAATGCTACATTATTTCACATCCTTCTGTTTTCCACTTCTCTATTTTGCAAAACAAGAGTGAGGGTATGACGCATTACAATTTGAACTGTACTTTGCAAGAAATATCCGATGGCGATGTTGCAGATGATGACACGGCATCTACAGAAGAGCTGTTGGTGGATATTATAGAGTGGTTCTAATATTGCAATATCAATGACGTGGATTTACGTTACTATCGTGTGCAACAACGTCATATTTCTCGCTATCCGTTTATGCGAAACGGGCACATGTTCATGCTTGATGCTATGAACTGTAGCCCTCAACAGTGCTATGTGGAGTTTCGCATGTACCCCGCGATGCTGCGAGCATTCGCACATGTGCTTGGAGATGAGTACGGACTACGCAGCTATCAACATATAGATGTGTACGAACAAGTGGGTATGTTTTTATGCATCCTAGCGCATGGAAAGGGTTATAGACAGGTGCAGACACTATTCAACCATTCACCGGAGACCATTGGACATTACTTCAAACTTGTGCTCGAAGCAGTCGTTGAGTTCTCGTCCCGACAGTTAATTAAACCGGATCCGAACTACAATAATGGTGCCGAGCACCACGTTCCGAATTTAAACAAACATACCCTATTTCAGGATTGTATAGGAGCCGTTGACGGTACACACGTTAGAGCCGTTCTACCGCGTGACGAGCGGGTGAGTTTCATCGACCGCAAAGGGATTCCGACACAGAATGTGCTAGCGGCCTGCGATTTCAATTTGTGTTTCACGTTTGTGCAAGCTGGCTCTACAGGGAACAGTCATGATGCTAGACTCCTGTCGACGGTTATACACGACCCCGAAAACGACTTCCCGAAACCGGCTATTGGGAAATTTTATCTGGTTGACTCGGGCTTCGCGCATCGACCTGGGTACATGGCGCCATATAAGGGTTCCGATATATTGTACCACTTTCAGCAATTTTACGACCCCGCGACCGGTCGCAGGTGCAACTTCCGAAATGCACGAGAAAAGTTTAATTTTCGGCACTCGTCGTGCAGGAACGTAATCGAACGTGCGTTCGGCGTCTGGAAAAGTCGTTGGAAAATACTCGATCGGATGCCAAGTTATAATTTTAAAGTGCAAACAGCTGTTGTCATTGCAACTATGGGAGTTCACAACTTCCTTCGACGCACGGGTGTGGTGGATGATGCATTTACTAGAGCGGAGACAGACCCCGACGCAGCGGAGGTAGACCTCTCGGACGAACGAGAAGAAGTTGCAGCCGAAATGCATGCACCGGAAACTCAACGAAATGAGTGGGATATGTTCCGAGATTACTTGGCACATCAAGGTTGAAATATATTTGTTATCCGTAAAAACCATTTCGTGTGGGACAGAATTCATTTTGCAGATTATATTAACACATGTCGTGTGGTGCTATTGTAATTCGTGAGTAAAATAATTTCGTGTAACGAAAGTGCAAAAAAATTGGGTGAAAAACTAGTCGAGCATACGTTGTTGCGGCTTTAAAATTGTTGACGAGAAAACAAGTCCATTATTTCAACCACAGCTAGACAAATGAAATGCCAAACATCCACGACAATGGGCCCGCATTTTGCTTCGAAATACCAACCTGCAAGAATAGTCTTTCAATTTTTTTTTTTGTACACAAGATGACAAACATGACAACGGGACAGGAGAAAAAAATGACCACTACTTGGGCCCACTTTCAAACAACCCACATGCAAGAATAGTCAAAGAATCATTATTACTTCCTCAGCTACACAGTGACACGGGGGGCATTAGTGGAAACTTGCACCAATGTTTGAATTCTTCCCAAATTGCACTGTACATGAATTGACGGCAGAATCAATTTTCGGAAACCTGGAAGCTGGCTCAGACAGGGCCAGAATGTTAAGGTTAAAATATCATTTTAATGATCCTTATATCTTGATAAAGTCAAGTGAAGTAGGGCAAAATACTCTTAATATAAGGTCACTGATTACGCCTAAAGAATAACGCGGTAGTTATAGCACAACTTTGGGGTGTAGTATCCACAGGGAGATGGAAGAATATTTAAAAGATCAAAAAAGCTGAATTATTCTCTCAAATGTGTAATAAAATTTAATGCTGAAAGGTGAAATTAAAATCAATAATTCGAAGCAGTGAAGCGTCGGAATTCCCTCAATTGGATTGGATTGGATTAATCATATTAATTATTCATTTTTATAACACAATTAGAGCTTTCATCCCCGACACTCTAATCGGAAGATATATCATGAAAATCAATTTAATTTACAAATGTAATTCAAGAATTTAGACTTAAGACATATTCGTACAATTTTATTGGAATAAGATCAAAGATCGACCATATATATCAAGAATAAGGCAGTAATCAATTCGCCAATTAAGTGAAATTGAGATTAAAATTCAACAGCTAGTTTAATCTAACGATAGAAGAAGCACGGCTAGATCTATGAAGGATATAATAATTTTTAAATCAATTTCAATGATAAATAATTGAAATTGAAACTTAATAAATAGTTTGATTGAACAATGGAAAAAGTATGATTGAATCCATAAAAAATCTTGTAATTATTAAACCGATTTCAATATAAATTCAAGAGAATGAAAATCTAAATTCTAAGATTGTTTGACAATGAAAAGATCAAATTAAATGAATAAAAGCCATGAAATCACCAATTCCAACCGAGTTCCTTCGTAGCTTCACCAAGGGTTTTAGTTCTCCATGAATTTCTTGAGCCAAAGAGGAGAAAATGGTTTATGGGAGCCTCTTCCATATGTATTCTGCTGTTCAGTATTTTTAAGAGTTGGAAATTGGATGAAAATCACGTCCAAATTGGTTTCCAAAAGAATTCTAATTGAATAAGGAAAGTTGCTTTCGCGTACGGATTTTTTGTTTCTTCACACCAGTCAGTAATTTGGTTATAACTTTCTCTCCTGATATCCAATTTAGAAGATTCAAAATGAGTTAGAAAGATAACTCAAAGAGCTACAACTTGTTTGTAAATAGATATTTTCCAATTCGGACTTTACTATGTCAAATATGGGTCTCAATATTCGACTAAAAATCTTGAATATAACTTGTCGGAATTGGAAATTAATTTTCCATTCCTTTTCGACTTCTAATTGCTTCCAATCGACCTTGAGCACTCTTGAACCTTCATCGTAAGCCCCGACATAATTTTTGAGTATTTTTACTTTAGTCCCCGAACTTTCACTTTCTTCCATTTTGGTCATTTTTCACTTGTTTCCCCTTATTTTCACTACATTCATCACTTGTTTTGCAAAATATGAATTACATGAATTAAGCTATATTCTAACATATTAATCAATAATTGGCTCATGTTCTGACAGTAAAATAAGTATGCAAAAATATACTTATCAGTCACTTATGTAAGTGTGAGGTGGGGCCGCCTTAATAAAAATTGTTCTAAGACTGAAATTTTCTAAACACTTATGAAACCCAAGAATGGTTCAGGGGTCAAAATGAACCAAGTCATGATAACCATGAATGATTTAAGAAAGACATCTGTGTGAGTATTATTGTCATCATTTACACTGATGGGTGAATGGTTCAAGAAATCACATTCACCAACTAGCCAAGTAAATCCGATAGTATTTCACCAAGGACGGTTTAAGGCCAGAAGCTACCTTACCTGATGCAGTGTTTTTCTGTTCTGTCTACAATACATCATATTTCTGCATAGCATGAATCATATTCGAATTTCCATTCATGTTGGGGATTGTTGGAATTTGGTTTATAGAATGAAATTAAGTTGAAAAAGTGACTTTCGTGTCAATTTCGACCAAATGTTCGGACTTGATCCGATAGTCAAATTATAAATATAAATAGACTAACTTGTTCTACTTGTTAAGTAGACATCGTGGTATATTTCAATGAATGAGAAATTGTGGTCCAAAGTTGAATAGAAAATAGGAAATACGGGCTGAAAATGGCTATCTCCATCGCTCACCTATTGCTCGAACGATGAGATTGTCGCTCGATCGACAGTCTTGTGACATGTTAGTGAGAGAAGCTTTGATGAAAAGGTATCATTGTCCCTCAAGCGAGAGCTCGGCGGCAAGCTGGTGATAGCAAATACTACGATATTTGACAAAGATTGTTGAGTTTGGGGCGCGACATTTCACTCACAACCTTTCATCTTCTATATAAAGGACCGTTTGGACTTTCATTAAGTATCACATATCATTTACATTGAGCATTACATCAAAAACTCTTGCGAAATACTCTCCAAAAGTCATTCTAAAACCATTTTCGTATAAAGAGAAAAATTCGTTCTCAGTTCGCCGTTACTTGTGATTTGAAGTGCTTCTACCACAAGTTGCATCTGTTGTATTTTAGGAGACGAGTGCCTAGTCCGTTAGCATCAATGCGAGGTAATATTATCTTAAGAAGAAAGTGTTTTCACCTGCCTTAGATTTCGGTTTTCATTTTGTTTTTTTCTTCTTACCTTCTTTCTTTCCATTTTCTAGAGTTTAATTACGTTCCTGTGAATAAAATTTTGAATATTTTCTTTGTCTTAACAACCATTTACATATTCTTACAACCCTACATATTTTGTATCGATTTTCTCAATTTTCATGCCGGGAAAAACTTCATCTTTCCCGGTTAGCTTATTGTGTTTGTTTTTCCTTATCTCTCCGACTATTGTCTTTTCTGGTTTTCAATAGACCACTGCCCGGAAAATCACATTTTTCGATGGCTTTTGGGATGTGGTAATAACATGGTTAATGTACCTAATCCCATGGACGACACCAATCATTGTTACATCTATAAATTGTGTGGCATACGCGTGATAGAGGAGGTCCCACATTAATTGACATGACATCGATTATTTAATTGATTGAACACATTTAATTAAAAAATAGCATCTTGGGATTGGATTAGCCTATTTAATCAAGCAATATTATATTAGGCTTGGAGCTCGGCCCATCATGCCCATTTATCTCTTTATATATGTGTAAATTTATTTTACATAATGTATAATTTCTAACCCTATCCAAATTCTCTCTCCCTCTCTTGCACTCTCTTTTTCTCTCGTCTGACCATTGACTTGACTGTCGGAGTGTAAAAGGTCGTCAGACATTTTTCTTCGAATTGTGGCATTTGCCTCCTAATAGGGTGTTCTAGTGCACATGTGATGTCTATGTGGACGGAACATGGAAGAGATTCTATTTGCATATTTTTTGAGGTCAACAAATTGGTTATTACTAGCATGTTAAGATACTATTTTCACTATTGCGAGTACATATGTCATGTTATATACATTATCAATATGTTATTTGCTTCACATTAGCAATATTGTTACACCGAACTGTGCAAGCATATTATCTACTACGATGCATGATAGACCTTCCGCACATTATATTTTGGAGAAATTTAAACTATAATTATTTTCCTTTATTGTCGTTATTTGGAGGGGTAACTGGACCTCAATTTTTTTTTGGATATATTGTATTATGTTACATGTTAGTTTAGTATATATTATAGAGGAGATGCTGTCGAAATTTTGACAAATTATATGCAACATCTTTGAGGCAATTCATAAGTCATCGCCTATTTGGGATTGATGCATATTTTCGAGGCAGTTTGTAAGTCCTCGCTTTATGGAGCAATTGATATTTTTGAGGTAATCTATAAGATCTCACCTACTTGAAGGCTTATATTTCGAAGTCCGACTCGCACATGAATGTACGACTCAGACTTGGGAAACTATTGTTACATCTATAAATTACGTAGCATAGCATGACGGAGGAAGTCCCACATTGACCGACGTGATATCGACTATTTAATTGATTGAACTCATTTAATTAAATAATAGCATCATGAGATTAGATTAGCCTATTTAATCAAGCGACGTCATATTGGCTTGGGGCTCAGCCCATCATAACCGCTTGTCCCATTTTATTCTTTATATATGTGCGAGTTCATTTCATATAAGGTATGGTTTCTAACCCTATCCAAATCCCCTCTCTTTCTTGCACTCTCTTTTCTCTCGTTGGATCGTTGACTTAACCGTTGGAGTGCAACGATAGCTGGACTTTTTTCTCGATTGGTGGCCTTCATCTTCTAACGGGGTATTCTAGTGTGCAGGTGATGTCTACGTAGAGGGAACGTGGAAGGGATTATGTTGGCGCATTTTTTGAGGTCAACAAAGTCCATGTAGATTCATCACCCTTAGTGTAGAGGATTCAATTTTTTCCAATTAAAATGCTTAATCCTAAGGCACACCCTTATATAATATGAAATGAAATCCATCCGTAAGTTATCTACATGCCTATATAATCAAATTCTAGTGATACGATCTGCTTAAATATTCATCAAACTTCTGATAATATAATAACATTGTATTAATTTCATTTCATCGCTTAAGATTTGCACAGAAATTAGAATTCAAATCATTTTCACCCGAGAAGGAATCGAAGTTTCAGAATCCTCTCCCGTCTTTCCCCGTGGCAGAGCATCAATTTATTTCATCATCTTCTCTTCATTCAGAAAATTGCAACATTATTCCAATAAATTTTATTTGGCTCTATTTTACATTTAAATTTATCCATTTTTAGTTGAAATTTTACTAATCTCTAATTATCCCCAATTTCCCTTGATTTTACATAATTAAATAGGTAATTGAGTAAAAGTTAGTAAGAACTGGGTAAATCAATATCTAATTTGGATAAATTTTACATGAAAAGAGAACCACCTGAATAACCAATGCCATAAATCTAACTTAGAGATAAAGCTTAAGCCCACCTGAAAACAATGGAAAAGCAGATTTCCATATATGGAGCCTATCTTAAAAAATTGAGGGCTCATACGATGGTGCCAGGTATCTCTATAAATTGAGCTGCTTGTTGAGTTTGATTTTCGCTTAATTCTCCTTATCTTCTCCTTGAACGATTATGAATCTATCCAACTCTTCCTAAAGAAATAATAAAGTACATCACGTAACAAGGCAACCTCATTATCTAATTTCTCGCACACGAAGAGAGAGAGAGAGAGAACATTAAGGATTCGAATTTCATTGTCGAGAAGGCAAAAGGCTCGAACAATTGCCTCAGTGGACATAGACGAGATCTGGTCATCTTCGAAGTTTGTATCTTTTACCATCGGCATCACATCAATTATGATTGATCGTGTGTAGAGAGAGAGAAAATTTAAGAAAAATGAATATTATATCCAAATTCAAGAGCATGGTTGTGGTGTCGTGTTCCTTTGAAGAAAAAAAAAGTTTAACAATTGGCCGCTGTAACCGATTTTGCCCATTGATGAGTCTTTGTGTGTAAGGTGGGGATGAGTACGCGTGTGTGAGGTGAATGAATCAGTTTAGGTTTTGGATCATTTTGGGTTTCTCCAATTTGAGACCATGTATAATTTCATTTAGGAAAAAATAAAACTTTTAGCAATGCTCAACAAATGTTGTAAAAAATGAAACTTTTCCCAACGGTTATTGAACGTTGCAAAAGGCCAATTGAGATTTTCAACAACAGGCACTGGATGTTGTTATAGAACCAGATTTTAATAATGTTCAAAAAAACGTTGTGCAAAAAGTTAAACTTTTCGCAATAGTCAATAAATGTTACAAAAGATTATATATTAATATTTTCAGCAACAGACACTAAGCATTGTTATAGAATTAGATTTTAACAACGTTGCTAAAAATTAAGGCCATGTTCTCTTTGTCGTTTTCCAGCCGTTTTCTGTTTTTAATTTCTCAAAACAGCCAAAACGCGTTCTCTATTTTATTTTCAAAAACGCGAAAAATGAAGAAAAAAATATAACTGAAAACGGAAAACAACGAAAACATTGTTTTGTAAAATTTTAGGAAAAACAAGGTAAAAATTCAAAACACACGAAACAGCCCAAATCCCTCACTGTAGCAGTTCCCTCTCTCACAACTCCCTCACTCAACTCTCTCTCAACTTCCTTTGTAAATCAAACACCAGCAGCACCATCACAACCACATCGAAGGCACTGACGACGGGAGGAAGGGTGCTATACAGGATCGAACAATTTTGGAGAACTTCGTTCCGATCAAGCCGAATCGCACGCTGCAGCGACGGGTTTCAGTTGGAATCCAGATTTCGCATCTCGAACTCAAGGTTTTTGTTTCTTTGCTTGTAGTAATCTGTAGGTATGAGTGAGTATTCAATTTTTAGGGTTTAGGGTCCGATTTGCCATTTGTTTCTTTATTTGATTGGTGCGAAATTGTGGCAGGTTGGGGAATAGATAGTAATCACTAAAATTCTTGGTGGGGACGATTGCTGATGGTAGAGGTGGAGGTGGAGCTGGCACTGGAACGAAGATGGAGGTGGAGCTGGGGCTGGAGGTGGGGGCGATTGCGAGTCTTTGGAGCAGATGGCGATTGCCGGTCTTTGGAGATGGGGGCAATTCTTTGGTCTTTGGAGGTGGAGGTGGAGCTGGCACTGGAGGTGGAGCTACTGGTGGAGCTGGGGCTGGAGGTCGATGTAGAGCTGGCGCTGGAAATTCAGGTGGTGTTGGAGGTGGAGGTCGTGCTGGAGGTTGGGCTGGAGGTGGAGGGGCAGAGGTGGAGGTGCAGCTGGAGGTTGGGCAGAGGTGGAGGTGCAGCTGGAGGTTGGGCAGAGGTGGAGGTGGTGCTGGAGGGCGAGGTTGGGCTGGAGGTGGTGCTGGACCAGTGGGTGTGATGGTTGTGGTTGTGATGGTGGGTATGTGGTTGTCTAAACTGTCATGCTGAATATACATTCATCCCAACAATGAATTGAGTTTGATTCTTGCTGTTTGTAGATATATCGTTTGATTCTTTTTGTGTTCAGAAACTAGTGGAGTTCTAAAACTTATTGCTGGGAGTTCTAAAACTAAAACCAGTGGAGTTTGACAACACTTTGCTGGGAGTTCTAAAACTAAACCTAGACATGCATCAATTAGAGAGTAAGGAATTTGTAGACATGCTGCTAATTTCATTTAGAGAGTCAGGAATTTATAGACATGCATCAATTACCATCCTATCTTGAGAGTTAGAAATAGTTTAGACTATTGATCGAGCACATGACTATTTACCATCCTAACATAAACTTGACCGCCCTGGAAATAGCCTCTACGTCTTCTGTGTGAGTGTGAGAAATGTGTGAGAAATGTTAAAATGAAAACATGATATTTTGATGTATACATTGTCATTTTATATATTACTTTCACATTTTGTATGTGACAATTTTATTTATGTTGAATATAGAACATGGGTGGGCACAGAGTTAGGAATAAGGAACCAATGTCTTGGTCGGATGAGAATGAACTTACTTTTATCGAAATTCTTTACGAGAGAGTGAAATCAAACGCATTGCAATGTTCTACGTTCACGAGAGATGAATGGGGCAGAATCAATGAAACAATGGTTGCTTCAACCGAAGTGGATTACGGGATAGATAGATTAAAGGGAAAGTGGAACCGTTTACGTAAGATTCACCGTATGTTCTCCGAATTGTTGGCGCATACTGGGGTTACATGGGATCCAAATACCAACAAATTTAACGCTGCAGAGGAAGTTTGGCAACACTTTTATACGGTATATTTATTTATGAAAGTATATTTTCTTTCATCATTTTTTGAGATTTTCAATTGTACGAAATGTTCTAATGTGACTTCTTTTGTAATGTAGATTAACCGATCAGATTACAAGCTATTCAAAAAGGAAGGTTGTAAGCACTATCACACTCTGGGGGAGATATTTAGCAGGACTACTGCTACTGGAGGATTAGGCAGTGCCTCCACTCAGCTTCCAAACACATCAGAGGAAGAAAGACAGCTTGAAGATGACTTCTTGAACAGGGGAGTGCATGTACGTGTGGAAAATTTAGATTAAGTGGATGGGGTTTCTAATATTCGTCGGCGTGAGGAAATTGGTACGTCGGGTGGCAGACGTAAAGAACCGAAGATCAGCAAAAATGATAGACTTGAGGCCTGCATGGCACAGTGGTCATCTACGGTGAGTATGAGGAATGAAGAAACTGAGGTTCGAACACTGTACTTCAAAGAAAAGCTTGCGAAGATACAAGGAAAATCTCAAAATCAATCGGACAGCGAAGTTAGTACTCATGATAATTATTCCAGTGTCATGTGCATGGACATCTTAAATAGTATAGAATGGGTGTCAAATGAGGTTTATATGAAAGCAATACAGGCTTTTGAAAGTCACACTTTTAGGGTGTCCTTCGTGAAGATGCCAGAAGCAAGGAGAGGACCTATCTTGGAACTACTTGATATGATTGTTGTTTTAATGTCGCTAGTATCTTGTTGTTTTCATTTGTGATGTGAAAGGTTGAACTACTGTTTTATTTTCCTAACTCCTAGTACGTTTGTAAACTTTTATGGTGATATTTGGTTTTCATGTATGAACTTAATTGTGTTGTTGGTTGTAGAACCCATGTTCGTTTATATGTGAAGTAATGCTGGTTGTTATGGTAATAAATGTGGGTATATTTTGTTCACAGTATGGATGATAATGTGAATGGTGACGATTCCATTGCTGAAGATTCTAGTGATGATGACTTGTTAATGACAGATGACTTTGACGTACATTCCATTGACAATTTAATGATGCTAATATGATTGATCTTCACAGAGGAACTATCGTCGGCAGGATACCTTGTAGGACATCAATGCTTACGGGAAAATGTACGTTCTCGAAATTCTAAATGGACATCCGGATGTATGCCATCGCAATTTTCGTATGCAGAAACACGTGTTCATGAATTTTTGTCATATTTTGAAACACAAAGGGTTGTTGGAAGATGGAAAAAAAGTGAGTGTCGAGGAGGGTGTTGCTATGTTTCTGATGATTGTAGGGCACACTACCCGATATAGTATTATTGGCGATATGTTTCAGCATTTGAACAACACAATACACAAATGGGTTAAACGAGTGATAAGGGCTGTTTGTGCATTTGGCACAGAAATAATCCAGCCCACAAATCAAGATGTTGTGCATGAGCGGATTTTGCAAAAATATCCTTTCTTTAAGGATTGTATAGGCGTAATAGATGGAACACATGTCGCAGCTTGGGCACCTGCATCGAGACAAACATCTTTTCGTGGGAGGAAAACAAATGTAACACAAAATGTGATGTTAACATGTGATTTCGATATGAAATTCACTTTTGTGTATTCCGGTTGGGAAGGCACTGCTAATGATTCACGAGTATTCGTTGACGCAATTACAAGAAGATCGAACAACTTTCCAATGCCACGGAGAGGTATATTCTTGCACTACAAATATTAATTGTGAATTTATCTATAGTATTACACTATGTGAGTTTTTTTTTTTTTTTTTAATGTAGATCAATTTTACCTTGTTGATTCTGGTTACCCAAACATGCCTGGGTTTCTTGCCCCTTATCGAGGTCAAAGATATCATCTGCGTGACTATGTTGGACGGGGAAGACTACGTGGGAAGGAAGAATTGTTCAACTATCGACACTCTTCGTGTCGTAACATTATTGAACGTTGCATTGGAGTTTTAAAGGCAAGATTTCCTATTTTGAAATTGATCACCAATTATCCTCTTAGTAGACAAAGACAAATAGCTACTGCATGTTGCGCAATACACAACTTTATTCGTCAAGAGCACGCTTTAGATAGATTGTTCGCTGAGTATTTAGACGAGAATATGGTGTTTGATGATATACCAGAGTCAAGTCAAGCACAAGAAGCCATACATTTTGATGCTAGTCAAACAGCTCAAATGAGACAAGTTAGAGATCAAATTGCAACACAAATGTGGAATGACTACTCAAGACGTCGTACATGACTTCGTTGATTTATTTTGTATGTAGTTCAGTATCTGCTTATGTTGTCATGACACATAAAATTTTAATTGTATCGATTGAATTGTTTCATCAAATGTAATTTATATTGTGTTTTTAATATCTTGAAAAAAAATTATACGTTTCACCATTTTTCAAATGTATATGTTATTTAATATTATATTTAATCCCTGTTTGACACACATTTTGGAGAAAAAATGAATTTTGAAATAGTGATTGATGGAAGAATGTGTGGTTAAAAAATAATGAGAATTTTTGGGTTTCTGTGTAGTATTATTTTATTAATAGAATGTGTGGTTGAAATGAAGAAAGAAAAAAAAATGAGAATGAGAATAAGAAGAAAATGTGTGTCAAATGGGGGTTTACATTAAACAATTACAATTTATTAAATAATCAGTTTTTTTGAATAAAATATTATTAAAAAAATTCTCAAAATTTCAAAGTAAACGCGTTTTCCATTTTTATGTTTTCGAAAACTGTTTTTCAGAATGGCAAAAAGAACGCGTTTTCAGAAATTTCAAAACAGACACTCAAAACACAAAATACAAAACAAATTCAAAACACAAAACTGAAATACGAAGAGAACGACCCCTAAATTTTTTGCAACATTTGAAAAACGTTACAAAAGGCGACATTAACAACATTTATTTTAAAACTGTTGTCAAAGCTCAATTATGTTAGCCAATAGCAACATTCACATAATACAATGTTGCGATATACCCCTTTAGCAACACTCAATCAACGAATGTTACTTTTTGCGTGTTGCAAAATGTCATTTTTGTTGTAGTAACAAATGTGGCAGAATAGTCACTTTTTGGTTGAAATTCCAAAAGTGACAAACTTTGTACGAGATAAGTATCATCTAACCATATATTTGAAAATAAAGTATAGTCATATTCATCTAAAAAATAACTCTTGTTTTGCATGTGATTGCTAAGGTACAAAAATAAGGAGGTTAAGAAGACCATTTTATTTCATGGAATTTTTGTATGTCTTATATTTAAATTTCTATATAAGTAACATAATATGTCACTTTCTATTTCAAAAGTGACATATAGCTAGTATTTTTTTTTTCCAAAAATGAAAATAATATATAAAAGTCTGTAATATGTATTCTATTTTATAGTAGCAAAAAAATTGATATACAATTCACATAAAACAAAGACCCAAACACTATAATTTCGTGAATCTTCCAACTTTTTTGTGGCTTCTTCTTTCATAGTAACAACTAAAATGATTTTACTTCCTGTTTCATTCCTTATTTCTTACAACTTTTAATATTCATTATCTTGTTCCCATTTGCATCCATAACAGATGAAGAAATTAATTTTATTCATATTTTAAAAAAGAATTCACATTAGGTATTGTGATACTTTCTTAAAAAAGGACATTGTATGTCACTTTTAGATTCCATCACCTTAATTTATATACAAGACAAATAAGATTTTACATCATGTCACTTTTTAATATAAAACAAAGTTTGAATTGATCCACTAACGTCTTGTATGCATCTCTTTAATTGATTCAAAGAGAATTCAAATTAGATAGTTGCGACATTTTTAACAAAAGTGATAGAGTATATCACTTTCAAAATTTAGCACCTTAATTTTAGCTCATATGAAAGACAAATAAAGTATTTAAAATCACTTTCATATTTATATTTTCACAAACACAATGTATGTATTTCTTTAATTGATTCAAAGTTGAATTTTCATATACACCAACTCAATCCAATTGATCCAAATGTGACTTTTCATGTATACAATTCTGAATCATTAATTTAAAAAGGAATTTTCATATATACTAAGACAAAAAAGTTTAAGAATATAAAATTTATATTTACAAAATATTGCAACAGTTCAAATATACACAAAAGTTCATAAATATGTAAAATTAGATTATAATTGCTTTTAGTTTACCGAAATAATTATGAAATCTATAATGTATTATTGAATGATCAAACAAAATAGAAATATTCGAATCAAAATTTAGAAATTACTAACCTTTAAGCTTCTGTTAATTATTTACAGATTTTAAGAATGGAATACACAAAATTCTTTGAAAAAATGTAGCTGAAGGACTCATTGATTTCTAATTTTGATCTGTGGCAAGGATTTTTGTTTTGATAGGTTTGGGTGGTTTGTATTCTCTTTTTTTCTTCAGTTTTTGTTTAGGTTTGATGAAAAATGTATAAAATGCGTTTTCAATGTGTAAATTGATCTATTTATTTTTAAGCTCATGTTTTCTAGGGATATTTGTGTAAATTGCCCTTTCTCCACACACATGCGCGTGCACAAAAAGATTTTGCTACGTGTACATCGAGATTGACAGTCCCCTGACAATAGGGGCCCACGATTTTTTTTATTGGGCATGGACCCCCTCTTATTGTGAGGGGGCATACACCAATGTGTACAAATAACAAAATCCAAAAAAAAAAACTCTATTTTTAATTAATGCACTACATTTTAATTGCATTAAATGTTTAAAAACTTTTAGTCATTGTCACATTTATGTCCCCAACTTTTTTTCATTGTATTCTTATTTTGAATCTTTCATTAAATAGTACATCTTGTTCCCAATAACGATTTCTATCAAAAAATTCGTTAAAAGGAAATAAAAATATTTATTTACTCCTCGTGTATTTAATAAGCAATAAAATCAAAATTATGATTAAACACTTGTCCATTGTTTTAAAATTACGATAACAAAATCTTTAGATGAAAATCGTCATCAATAACAAGATTTGCTAATTGATGATTGGTCAATGATAAGAATGTGGTGAAAAAAAGTTACAAACATAAATATAACAATGAACAAAGATTATGGGGGCAATAATACAATTAAAATATGATGAATTTATAAGAAAATGTTTGGTTTATATAGACATCCATTTGAAAAGAAATCAAGCGTGGTAGTTCAATCCAATGATGACTCGTGTATATTAAGAAACATTCAAAGCTCGAAACTGACTGCGAGAATGAAGGTAAGGCTAGGCATGGACGGCACATATATTTATTTATTTAAATGCTATAAGCCAACCTGTGTGATCATTCTTCAATCAACTTCTTTCTCTTAAGATTCTATTTTTACACAAAAATGGCATTCAGAACTCTGGTTAAGTTCTGCACCAAATTAATTACATATTTTTTGCTATTTTATCTATTTCCGGTGAGTAACTATTTTCACTGCCTTTATGCTGCCACAGAAGCAATTTAAACGGAGTTTCGCATCTGCCACTACTCCCAAATTTGCTGTCATGGCCGATGCTGTTCATCCACCACCTCCAACCAAATCAAGGTACATTTCATTTCCACGTCTAGCATTTGACTGTTAAATGGAAAGATTAATAATGTTTCTCATAATTTTATTAGTAGTGGATTTAAGAAGATGGCGATGAGTGCTTCGTTTGCACCGGTGTGGATGGTGTTTGGAATGGTTGTCGTGGCCACGACGATTGGAATGCACACGGCAAAGCAGCAGTTGTGTCATTCCCCTTCGGTTCAGTTGACTAAGAAGAAGAGAGAGTGCGTGCCCGAGGTGGAAATTCCTGATGTGGTGACGGATTCCGGTAGCAAATTCATCAATAAATCTTTCTTGAGAAAAGTGGCTCACATTCAGGACGACAAACGAACCCTCAAAGACCATGTCCGTCCCAACCCTTTCACTAGGTATATCACTTCATCCGTCATTCTTAACATTAACGATAACCATAACGATAACAACAACAATAATATTTATGTTTTTTTGACAGCTCTCGGGACAATGAAACCTTAAAATCAGTTGGAGTCGCGAAGTGAGATAGAGGAATTTTAACACATTGATGTCATCTGTGAATAATTTTTCAATCTTGTGAATTTTCTTTATTTGGATTTTATAGTTTAGTGTGTCTTTCAATTTATTGGAGATTCTCAAGAATTTCTTTTTGTAATTATTCCTAGCTAAATAAATAATGCTGTTTGCATCTTAAAATATTTGAAATTAATTTTCATTATTGTGCTAACATAATATTACTAAGATAAGGTATATGTGGTAATGATATTATTTGTTAAATTTCGAAATAAGTAAGATATCTAAGATCATATATTGTCCTCAATATGAATATTACAAGTCTAGAAAACAAAAACTTTACTAAAAAATCAATTAGTGATATCGTTTGGATTTATCTCTTGTTTGATATTTGATTATTTGAGAATTACTTGTCTCCCGTACTCATTTTCATTCGAACATTTTTCCAAAAAAATATTTTTCAGGTTTCTTCATTTTCAAACTTTTTGAACCATGTATAATGTATTCACAAAAAAATATATATATATTGTTATTACTCAAAAAATCTTTATCAAACAACTGCTTAATAACCATTTACACATGCATATCGAAAAGGAAATTCACATATATACCCTGAAAATTGAAATTTTAAACAAAAATAAGCTCCAGTATACTTCAAATTCCAAAACAAAATCAATGTACAAGACCTAGTTTTCACTATCAAAAACAAGGAATTTTAAAGAATCCACGCGTTTTGGGTTAGGTTCCTGGGCGTGTCATCACTCTTTCACAATAAAATGATCGAAACGTTGGAAAATGAAGTATATTACTATTGATTTTATATTTTGTAAGTGTACGGATCGTAATAATTAATAAAGTGAATTTAGGAGTTCGAATTATTGTTCTCATGATAACTAGTATCTAACCATTGGTTCAATTATTCATAACTCCAATTCGATTGAAAACATATAGAAATAGTATTAATTTTTATCCAAATATTATAATTCTACAAAAATAATTAAAAAATATTTTTTTTATATGAAGGTTAAGTTTTAGGATTTAAGAGTTCATCTTAGCTATCCTCTTAATCTCAATCACTAATTTTTATGACAATTGAATGCATGATCGAATTCTTCTATTCTCTCGAGCAAATCCTACCCAATGAAGTCATTCAACTATATCTATTTATGAATCCGATTAAGCCTTAATCAAGTGCATTCATTCACCAAATAATTCACGTAATGACCGCGACAACCATAAAAGCGTATCTCTACCTCTTTATCCGAATTGCCATTTTTACTATGTGGTGTAATTATTGCTCACAAATCAATGAACTAGTTGCAATTAATCCAAACCTTTTAATTAAAATCAAGGTACAAAATTGTATTGCAGTCGTTCATCCTAGTTAATTAATTAATTACGAATCAAGGAAGAATAAAACAAGAAAGAATTAATGTACATCATCCGAATTTAAACGACCCCGGCCTTGTGCCTAAGTCCTTATATATTCCGTATTGTCTACTTTGGGTAGGCATCTATCCACTTACCCCACTACAACAAAATACCGAAATAGCGATAAAAAAATGTTGTCACCTAAATAGAGATTTTATTGTAAAAATAATTTCGCGACGACAATATGTTTGTTGCAGGCGTTGTCGACCTATACGAGTCACATAATGTATTTTGCGACATCTTTCGTTCATTTATCGCATTAACAACTCACAACATTATTTATTTGACGCAAAAAGTACGAAATAGCAATAAAATATTTGTTGCTATAATGTTGCCGCAAACATATATGTCGCGAAAAATCAAGAGGCTTACAAATCATCGCAACGATTATTCCAAAAAAGTTTTTACAAGAAAAATGTTTATTGCAAATATTATGTTAAAGGTATAACTTTTATTACCTGTTCTATTTTGTATCAAAACATGCTCATAGTATATCTTTAATAAAAAGTCATGTTTGTCATGAAATATGATTTACAATGCGTTTGATATGTTGCATAATATATTTTACGATATTCAGCATTTGTTGTAATATTTATCATGTAACAAGTGATGTTTGTAATTAAATTTATTTCGTAATACAGAGTTTGTCGCATTGTTATTTGTGCAACGATACATAATTATTGCCTAATTTTTTTGTGACAATTTATATATGTCACATATTTTATTTTTCAACATAGAAAATTATTGAGCATTATTTTATGATAATGGATGTTTATTTATGTTACAAGCCGTGCTTGTAGTTAAATTTCTTTAACACAAAGAATGTCACTTCAATGATATACATTTATTATCTAATTTATTTTATCTTTATTTACATGTATTGTGGCTTCTATTTTAAACATATAATTTTCAATTTCTAGCTTCACAATTGAATTGTAACTACGGTACATAGTAATTTGAAAATACAAACTATTTCATTAAAAATAACTCATGCCTTTATAAAAAGAATGCGTCAATGTACAATTATTAAAATATAAATAGTTTTTTTTATCAAAAAAAATAATAATAAATAGTTTCAAAAATGAAAAAAAAATCATATTATTGTCAACCAAATTGTTATAGACCAAGGTATTATTTACAAACTTGGTTACCTCCAAAATCAAAACAAATACAAATAAAGTATATGCTAGTGACTCCAAGGTCGAACTAATTAGGGTGGTTCACCAAACCTTAAAAAAAAAAACTAGAAGGATGGAAGAAATAACAACAAATTCACAAGACAACCAAACAACCTTCTTGACTCCAATATATACTTTTAGCTCGCCCTCAATCTATTATTTAGTTAAATGAGGATTTCTATAAGGAAAAACTCCACAATTTTAGTCAAAGACGAACATATAAAAAGTATAAAATATTATCTACAACAAAAATATGCCAACTATCTCATATTAACAAGGTAGATGATTTCCTACTAATTGTCTGCGACTAAAAATTTAAGTCAAAGGCATAGTTCTAATGCAGAAAAATTAATAATCGTTTAAATTTGAAAAGGGATAAATAGTGTTTTACTCCCTACAAGCACACAAGCTATAATGAATATTGTGAAAGCTATTCTGTAAGTCAAATAAATATTGAACTAAGGCAATGGATAATGAAGCGTCCTACTACTTCCAATACTATGGTGTACTACTTAAAATAACATTATTTTATTGACTAGAATGGGTACACCCATTGCACATTTTTGACACACATCAACATATCTGGTTGATTTTACCTAGTGCAGAGAATGAGTTGCACGAAAAACCAAAATAAAATAAATCAAATGAATACAAAAGAGAGATGAAATTGTAAAAATTAAGATTACCATGTTAATATGCAAAACGTTGTGCGGAAGATACGAAAAATATGGAGAATCGACTGCCAGGGTTTCTTTGTTTGAATGATGAGTGTGCAAATTGAATGGAAGCATAGATAGAGAGAATAAGTATTAGGCCTAATGTACAAGGAAAAGTGGATAGAAAATGTATTGGGCCTTAGGAACAGTGGAAGCCTACCCAACAATTAAAACCCAAATCATATAAGGTGTGAACACAAGAAACTCACAAATTAATAGTATTTTTTAGATGGGAACAATACATAAATAAGGTATTTAAGTATCACCATTTCAAAATTAAGGTTTGAAGTTTTAAATTTCAAAAATCAGGTTTTCATTAAAATTTATTTATAATTTAATTAATTAATTATATATTTAATTAATAAATATATAAATGTCACATATCTATACAATTTGGTCACAATTCAAAAATTTTAAGGTCACAATTCAAAAATTTTATAGGTCACGATTCGTTCATCGGTCACGAATTACAAAATTTATAAGTCACACAATTTATTTTATGATGACAGAGCATCAAATTATAGGTCACACATTACTTTTATTGATCATAAATTAATAAATTTGTAGGTCACAAATTATTTCTAGGTCACAGAATCAAATTTTTTATATGTGTCAATTATTTTACGATCACGATTCAAAAATATTATAGGTCACAGTTTGTTCATCAGTCACAAATTAAAATTTTAAAATTCACAATCAATCAAATAATTGGTCACGTACACCCACAACACCCACACCCACTGCCATGACCACCACCACCATCGTCGCCCGCCACCGCCACCACTTCAACAACCGAAACCAATGCCTCACCACAATCAACCGCCTTTAGCTCCACCATCACCACCGCAACCCACACCGCACCGCAACTACCACCCTAACAAAAAAATCTCCAGACTCGCAACCACCACCCAACAAAAAAAATCCCCAAATCCACAACCATTACCATCTTCTTCACCTCTACCACACTCATCACACCACAACTATCAATACAACACATGAAGAGAGAATGAAAAGAATTCGAAGCATATCATCACAGTCGTTGCCGGTCGTCGTCTTCGCAACAGTCCGATGAAGAGATAGAAGGAGAATGGAGCACAGTGGTGATGGCAGTGGCTGAGGGGAGGGGGAGATTACAGACGGTGGTTCTGGAGAGGATCAAATCGCCCCGCTCGATAGTGGCGTCTTGGGGGCGGTAGCGGTGGCGTCGTCGGCGTCGTCTTCGCAACAGTCCGACGAAGAGATAGAAGGAGAAGGGAGCACGGTGGTGGTGACAATGGCTGAGGGGGAGGGAGAGATTACATACATGCTTTGGAGAGGATGAGGGGGGAAGGTTTGATTTCTAATTTAGGGTTTCAAATGTGTGGGGGTGTATATATAGAATAATATATTATTATATTTATAATATTTAAATATTAAATATTAATTAAAACCTGATTTGTGTATAATTAAACTTGATTGTTGATTTATGAAAATGGAAATTTAAAAACTTTTGTAGCTGTAATTTCCTCTTTTTAGATTGCCTCTTTTATAGGTGTTCATGAAAATAATTGTTCGTTTTAAATCACCGCAAGTGTACGGTTCGTAACAAGTAATAAAGTGGAATTGAAAATTCCGGATATCGTACCCACAGAGATTGAATTAATTTGATTCTAATTACCGAAACCTTAACCGAAACTATAAAAAGATGAGAATGTTTGTTTTGATAAATTTATAACTAATCTAATACTAAACATGCAAATATGAATGAATGAATTAACTAAATGCAATTTGGCAATTGATGTAAATTTGAGTTTTTCTAATATGTGATGAATGTACTAGGATCACGAATCCCTATGCAATAATATTTTTAAACTTAGTTTCACACCTTGACACACGGTTGGAATAAAGAAGAATCAATGCTCCTAAATTATCTAACAATCTCTCTCGAGTAGAGTTAAACCTATTCAAATATGCGACCCGACTATATTTCTATGACGGATGCAAACATACAAGAATGCATGAGTTTTTATGAACATTTAAAGATTCACATAAGGCATAGCGGTATATTTCTATCCCCTATCGGACCCTATGATAATTTACATATGTCGAACCTATTCCCCTTCTTTCGAATGCATGAAATAAGCCACCAAACTCACACAATCATTGCGCATATAATTGTGGAGAAAAATAAATTCATATAAATCATTCAAATATCCCAAAACGTGTTTTTATTGTCACGAATATAAAACTAAGAAATAAAAATCATATTACATAGTTCATCTAGTCCTAGTACAAAATTAATCTAGCCTAGCATGGTGGGAAGAAGAAAATCAGAAAAATAAATAAAGAACGACATCACCAATTCGATTCTTGAATTGGATCTTCGTGTTCTTGGAGTTGATCTTTGCGTTCTTGCCTCTTTTCTGCTCTCAAAAGTCTTCTCCCCCACTTTTTGGACGGCCCTAGGGTTTTAAAATACCCCCCAAGATTCGTTTCCATAAGAGTTGTAGTCGAATTAGGAAACCAGAATTTTTTTCCCGAAATGGCCTGGGCTAGCGCCCAGTACAAAATGGGGCGCTCGCCCAAGCTAATTGTTTGGCTTCTGTTGATAAATTTTATTCCGGGCGGCCGCCCAGGCAAAATGTATGGAAGCTTGCCCAGGCCAAATTTTCTCCACTTTTCTTTTCCGCCCTTTTCTTCATTCTTTCTTTCATCTTAGTCCTCCTCATCAATTTACTTCAATTGTAATATTTCAACTTCCCCCCATATGCATGTTGGTCCTCAAAGCTTCATCAATTAGCCCATTTATCCTTCTTTCTTTTCCAATTGCTTCAAAACAGGTCCAAAACTGAAATAGGAAAAAAGTAACATAAGTTAAGTAAAATACAATAATAAAATGACACAAAAACCTAGTAAAATGGCCCCGAATAAGTGCACAAAAATGCACTTATCAAACACCCCCAAACTAAAGCCTTTGTTCGTCCTCGAACAAAACTAAAACTTAATTCCACATAAAACGTGGTTTAATGACCTGCCGTGTCTCAGGATTGGACTTAGTACTAAACAAAATGAACAACTACACCCGTGCAAAATCAAATCAATCTCCGCATGTTACATGCATAACTTGATGTGTATGTGTGTGAAAACTCATGCTAACATATTAAGATCATGATTAGCTCAACACCTGACCCAAAGTAGTCAAATATTTCTTTACTTCGCTCGAGAGATGCACACACCCCCAAACTAATTCTTTTCATTCTATTATCCCGGGATGTGCTCTAAAGTTGAACTCATTTACATCTACTCCTTGCCCTCTCTTAGTTCGGATGTATCAGACTATTACAAATTCACATTTTAATGAGTAGAGATTCTCCTAATTTTGATTACTTCAACCTCAAAAATTAAACTAAGTTACTCGCCTCGTATTAGAGATATAGTTTTATTGACCGAATGTCTGGGGCTTAATCAATGCAATGCATACATATATGTATGTATGTTATTCATCCAAATTTTTTTTTTCTTTATCTTTTATCATTTTTTTTTTGGTAACATCTTCTCATTTGCTTTCTATATAACCCTTACAACGAGTTTTAAGCCGATGACTCCCAAGTCAGATGACCATAGGGCACCAGGTTTTAAACCCTTGCAGGCTTAATCACTCGAGTTATACAGGCTCGAAAAGATATTTTTATTTACTCAAAGATTAATGCAATGCCCCTTTTCTTTTAGACATCCAGTTTCTAAAACTAACCTCTAACTTAAAACTTTCACCTCGTCTTCATCTCATTGGTTTAAGATAATCCACACAATAAATATCATGCACGGAACCCCTACTCATCTCAATGTTCCCTTGCAACCATTCAACTACCTCCAAACTATTCTAAAAATGGACCATGGTTTAGCACAAAAGAGGTTATTCGGGTTTATTCACTATGTTCAACTATTTCTAAGTAATGAACCAAATCATCAACTCAATATGTAAACATGAGTGTTGTGCACTAAAAATGTCAAGTTTAGCATTCACAAGCTTTGACTAATCTAATAGTGCGCTATTTTCACCATTCACAGTTCATACCTAGTCCAATATTCACATCATGGTCGGCGAAGTTATCAAACCCACACAAGCACACAAAATTCTAAATTAATGCTCGAGAATAAACAACTGAAAACTAAAAACTGAAAGTAACTAATAGAAAATTTCACAAAAGATTTTTTTTTTATTTTTTTTTTTTTTTAATCACACGAAACAATCACACAAAAACTGCAGTAACATGATGAATGAAATATTTCCACCCCCAAACTTATATAGAACATTGTCCTCAATGTTCAAAGAATAACAAAATGCCAACTTAGCAACACATAAAGTTAAGGACAATTTCACAAAAGATAAAGAACAAGGGACTAGGAATACTTCCACGATCAACGTAGATATGGATTTTAAGACGATGAAGGAAGAAAAATATGGACCATGTATAAATTCTTTTGTGACCTGTAGAGACGATGAAAACGTAATCTTATTAAAAATTATAAAAAAAAAACTTGAGAAAAAAAAAATTCATAATCTAATGCATAATACGAAATAAATAAAAAGGAAGAATTGTTGGGTTGCCTCCCAACTAGCGCTAAGTTTATAGTCTATAGCCCGACTTTACTTCGGTAAGCTCATGGTGGTTCAAGTCGAAGGATTTCACCATTGTACACCTTGCAATTTCCAGCTTTGCATCCTCTGTTAGCCCTCCAAACTTTGAATTCACCGTTTTCGTCTCTACCAAGAAGTCCTCCTAATTTTGGTTTCTTCTTCTGGCAATTTTGTTGAAGGGATAGTTTGTCTTCATTAATACATTGACACTCTTCGATGTCTTATTGTTGTTTGGATGGACTATATAATGTAAAAACTTCTTGCTCATCATCTACCCTCAAGATTAGCTCACATTTCTCCATATCAATCAAAGTTCGACCTGTTCTTAAGAATGGTCTTCCCAAGATTATTGGAATGTTTCTATCTTCTTCGATGTCCAGAATAAGAAAATCCGCTGGAAAGATGAATTTTCCCACTTTAATTAGCACGTCTTCTATAATCCCTCTAGGGTGGGTAAGGGATCTATCAGCCAGCTGCAGAGTCACTGTTGTTGCTTTAGCCTCTCCCACACCAAGTTTCCTGAAAATAGAAAGTGGCATCAAATTAATACTTGCACCGATCACATAAAGCATTAAAAGTACCAGCTTCTCCAATTGAAATAGGTAATGTGAAACTCCCTGGATCCTTGAGCTTTGGAGGCAGTTTCTTTTGTAATCTGGCACTACTCTCCTCTGTCAGTGCTACCGTTTCATATTCTAGAAGCTTTTTCTTCTTTGATATCATTTCTTTCAGAAATTTTGCATAGCTTGGAATTTGTCTTATTGCGTCCACGAACGGGATATTAATGTGGAGCTTCCTTAGTATATCCAAAAACTTCTCAAATTGTTGGTCTCGCTGGTGTTTCTTCAATCTTTGTGGGAATGGAATAGGAGGCTCATAAGGATTGATAGGAACGGTTGCCTTAACCCTTGGTGTATCTGAACTCTCTTTGGTAGATGTCTCTATCATTTGTTCAGTCTGTTCCACTTGCTCCTCATCTGAAGTAGGTATTGTTTCCTTACTCGCACAGGAGTCTCTTGACATGAATTTACGCGAGTTGCACTCCACTCCTGGTGGTGATTGCGTTCGCTGGATGGATCCTCAATTCCTTCATTCCCCAAAATACGTATGGCCATTACTCACGCTCCTTTGGATTAGTCTCGGTATTGCTTGGCAGTGGCACCGGTAATGCTTGTTATAACATGTGCAATACGCCCAACTTGAGTCTCAAGGTTTTTAATAAGACCCTGAATTTGGAAATTCGTTTGAGTCTTTCTCATGAACTGGTTAGTTGTTTCCATGTATTTATCCGTCTTTTCCATGAGTTTTGCAAACATCTCCTCCAAGTTTGGGGTTTCTTCTCTATGACGCCTTGAGCTCGATTGTGATTTTGATTTTGGTTACGATATTGATTTCCACCCCAAGAGAAATTTGGATGATTTTTCCACCCCGGATTGTAAGTGTCGGTTTGGGGGTTGTTGTCTTGATGTTGACCTTTGGGCATACTCCACTTGTTCTATACCTTGTGCTAGAATTGGACAATTTGATGTGTTATGATCTGCTCCATATACCTCACAACTTGGCTTTTTGACTTGTGCTAAATTTCTTTGTTTGTGATATGCTCTCCACTTGTGAAATAAGGAATCAATCTTAGCGAGATAAGGCCGAGTAGGTATTTACCTCGTAGACTCAGCTGATTTATTAGTACCCACACGCTCGAGAAGACCACATAGGCTGAAGTGTTCCCCATTCTCTCAAACAATTCCCATGCTCCATCAATCGTTCTTGTGGTTAGGGAGCCATTTGATGATGAATCCACCATTCACCTGAAAGAAGGAAGTAATCATGTATAGAAAAATCTGACATGTATCATTCTGTCGAACCCATGTTGAGGACATTTTCGTAGCATATTTTTAAACATATTCCAAGCCTCATCAAATGACCTCGGACTCACCCGATTTGTTGAAGATTGATATTTCATGCCTCATCTTCGCTACTTTGGGTGGAGAGAAAAATTTAGTACGTAATTTGTGAACCGAGATCATTCCAAGTAGTAATACTCGCCACGGGGAAGTGAATCCAACCATTCGAGTGCCTTATCTCGTAGGGTGTGTGGGAACAACCTAAGCCGGATAGCGTCTTCGATATTCCTTGGTACTGAAGTGTTGACACATATCCAAGAACCGAGATATATGTGTGTGTGGATTTTCATTTGCCAACCCGTAAAGCGATGCCCATTACGGAAGAGTTGGATGACATTAGTTTTCGGCGGAAATTCGGTTGTTCGAATGGAGGGTACACGATGGTGGATTGACTACGGACAACGAAGGGTGATAAGAAATCCCCTAGCAATGTATTTCCATCTTCTCCTTCCTCGGCATTGCACAGGAATTGCAGGGAACTGATTTGCCATTGGTAGTTGTTCTTGATTTCCCTGTTGTGCTGCTCTAACTTCCCTTTGCCTGCGATGAAAAGTCCGTTCAATCTCCAAATCCGTTGGAAGTAGTTTACCGCCAAGCGACCTTAGCATGCAAACCTAAGGGAAGAAATGCTAAATAAAATACGTAAAATAAAAAAATAAAAGTAAAGACAAGTTCGAATTAGTGTCTAAGTAAATAAAATCAAACTTAAAATCAATCCCCGGCAACGGCGCCAAAAACTTGTTCACGAAAATAATTGTTCGTTTTAAATCACCGCAAGTGTACGGTTCGTAACAAGTAATAAAGTGGAATTGAAAATTCCGGATATCGTACCCACAGAGATTGAATTAATTTGATTCTAATTACCGAAACCTTAACCGAAACTATAAAAAGATGAGAATGTTTGTTTTGATAAATTTATAACTAATCTAATACTAAACATGCAAATATGAATGAATGAATTAACTAAATGCAATTTGGCAATTGATGTAAATTTGAGTTTTTCTAGTATGTGATGAATGTACTAGGATCATGAATCCCTATGCAATAATATTTTTAAACTTAGTTTCACACCTTGACACACGGTTGGAATAAAGAAGAATCAATGCTCCTAAATTATCTAACAATCTCTCTCGAGTAGAGTTAAACCTATTCAAATATGCGACCCGACTATATTTCTATGACGGATGCAAACATACAAGAATGCATGAGTTTTTATGAACATTTAAAGATTCACATAAGGCATAGCGGTATATTTCTATCCCCTATCGGACCCTATGATAATTTACATATGTCGAACCTATTCCCCTTCTTTCGAATGCATGAAATAAGCCACCAAACTCACACAATCATTGCGCATATAATTGTGGAGAAAAATAAATTCATATAAATCATTCAAATATCCCAAAACGTGTTTTTATTGTCACGAATATAAAACTAAGAAATAAAAATCATATTACATAGTTCATCTAGTCCTAGTACAAAATTAATCTAGCCTAGCATGGTGGGAAGAAGAAAATCAGAAAAATAAATAAAGAACGACATCACCAATTCGATTCTTGAATTGGATCTTCGTGTTCTTGGAGTTGATCTTTGCGTTCTTGCCTCTTTTCTGCTCTCAAAAGTCTTCTCCCCCACTTTTTGGACGGCCCTAGGGTTTTAAAATACCCCCCAAGATTCGTTTCCATAAGAGTTGTAGTCGAATTAGGAAACCAGAATTTTTTTCCCGAAATGGCCTGGGCTAGCGCCCAGTACAAAATGGGCGCTCGCGAAGCTAATTGTTTGGCTTCTGTTGATAAATTTTATTCCGGGCGGCCGCCCAGGCAAAATGTATGGAAGCTTGCCCAGGCCAAATTTTCTCCACTTTTCTTTTCCGCCCTTTTCTTCATTCTTTCTTTCATCTTAGTCCTCCTCATCAATTTACTTCAATTGTAATATTTCAACTTCCCCCCATATGCATGTTGGTCCTCAAAGCTTCATCAATTAGCCCATTTATCCTTCTTTCTTTTCCAATTGCTTCAAAACAGGTCCAAAACTGAAATAGGAAAAAAGTAACATAAGTTAAGTAAAATACAATAATAAAATGACACAAAAACCTAGTAAAATGGCCCCGAATAAGTGCACAAAAATGCACTTATCAATAGGGGAGGGGATAATACAGGGGAAGGGAAGGTATGAATTAATTGCATATACTATCTATACGTAAGGGGAAGTTTAATCGTCCAATGATTTTTTTGAAGATAATTTTTTCCTAGAAAATTTATATAGTTTTTATTATAAAAATTTCCCTATTGTGAAAAATATATATTACACAATAAAATGTCATCTAGATGAAAAATAAACACTTACTGAAAAAAATAAAAGAACATTGCAAAAAGAAGTTAAGACAATAAGTAAAGAGCGTCGCAAAATGTAATAAAAGCAATGGACGAAATACGTCACAAAAACGTGCATTTGAGACCTTTAGCAACGTACATTGTATGTTGCAATATCATTCTATTCTACAACAATATCAGAGCCTACAACATATGGGTGAGCATTGTGAAAGACCTATGGCAACATTTTTTGTCTATCGCAAAAAAAAAAAACTGTTTTTCATGTAGCAATTTTTTTTCCTTCATCTATAGAATTTTTAGCAACAAATATTCTTTGTTGCAAAAAGTAAACATTATTGCATCACAAAAATTTTGTTGCAAGAAATATAAGTTTGTCGCCATAAGTTTCCCACAAAAAATATTTTGGCGTCTTGCTTTTCTAATTTTTCGGCGACAATCCTTATTATTTGTCGCGCATTCTCATATTTCACGACAACTTTTAATGTCGTCATATATTTTTTGGTACTTATTTTTTTGTATCGATTTTTGCAACAAACTTGAAAAACGTGTCGTGTTAAATCACTTATTGCAACAACTTTTTGTATATTTCAAAATCACATTTTGTTGTAGTGCCCCCCTCGCGAATTTCTATCGCGTTTCCAAGATTTAAACCTTTGTCATTTTCCTTAAAAATGATTTACGTTGAATCATTGTACCAATTGGACAATATAACGGCTTAGGCACAAAGCTTGGATCGTTACAAGTTACATTATCACTTAATTTATATATAATTGAATAAGAATATGAGTCCGTATCATTTTATGCACTTATCATATATTCTTCATCTTTGACAACAAGATCAAAGGTAAATGAATAAAGTGATGTAAATTTTAAGAATTGAAGAGAATGTCGTGGATGGTGAGAATGGTTTTCCAAGGTAGCACAGTCTCAAATAAATAATAAATAAAGAAAAACGAGGGATGAACACCTGAAAAACCATGATTTTTACTTTTTCGTTATTTCATAATAGTCGGGACATGATCCATTATAGGTTTATAGTTACAAGTATTTTCTCACTACCTTGTCCTATGTTTAAGTTATGTTCTGCATATTATATCAAAATATATTTTGGTTTTTGAATTTCTCATTACTCATGCTAAACTTTTGATGGGAACATTCTACATTTTATGGAAAATTTTGTTAACAAAGTTGTCCAACTTAACAAAAACTTGAAAATTTGAAAAAAAAAAAATGTTGCTTAACAAACATGTTAGCTTTATACATACAAGCTTCAACGCTAATTTTATAGTTAGTTATAATCATTATCATGTACCTTGTTATAATCATTATCGCTTGTCATTTTTCCATATATGGCGAGTCATGAAATTTGTAGCGAAGGTCCCAAATCTTGCAAAAAAGTACAGTCTGATCCTAAACCTTTAAATCATAGCATACGATCAAACCTTTAAAAAAAATGTATTGTAGAAAGACCTCTGGACATTTCCGTCCGAAAATACATCGGTTGACCGAAACCAAGCGTTTGACCATAATAAAAAAGGGGTAAAATGGTGTCTTAATATATATCACTTAAAATAATTAAATAAAAAAAATAGAAAAGGAAGAAATTTCAACATCTCCCTTGCCCACCCTCACCTCTGGTCAATCCATTCATGGTCTTTCTTGCCGATTTTTCACCCCCCCCCCCCCCCCCCGAAAACTAGGTTTTTTTTCCCTACCATCTTCACAAATTTCACCCGAAAAAAAAAAAAAAAAAAAACGATGAAATTATTTTGAAGGAAGCATATTGCATATATATGTACAACATACATGTACAGGTACCTTACAGTATTTGATGCTAGCATATTCGAGACAAACGTAGGTGGGTAGAAGAAGATCCATATATTTTCATTTTAATTTTTTTTTCTTATGTTTTAAGAGAAAAACTATTAAGAGATTAATTTTCCCTTTTAAGATAGTCAAATTATGATTAAACTTTTTTAGTCAACTAACAAATTTTTGGACGAAACCATCCAAATGTCCTTATTTAAAGGTTTATGACTATGTTGTACTTTTTTAAAAAGTTTGGGACATCATTTGCAAATTTGCCTAGTGAGTCAATGTGAGATTTCTTCAACAACGGTGTTCGTTTGTGCTAAGTCCACGCAAACCCTGTTTACCTCCTAACTTGCATATACTAAACCTAATCTCCATTTTTGAATATTTCTATATACAATAACTTCAACATCGGAGTTCTTTTTCATCTCTCTCTACCCTGAAAATTACACCACAGAAAGAGGAGAGAGAGAGAGAGTCAGGAGGAATGAGTTCATATCTGCGGAAACTCAAGATTGGTCCATCCATATCATCAGATTCAGTGCACAATAAAGAAGATGAATTTGAAAACAAAGAGATGGAACGCAGTAAAGTCATGAGATCAATTGTGGAAATTCAAGATCCCACTGCAAAGGTCCCCTCAAATCTCCATCTTTCACTATTTAATCTCTCTTTTTCTGGTATTTGCATGGTTTAATATCTTCGTTGTGGACTAATTCTCTCATTCTTTTCTGGGAAAAAAACTCACTTAATTTGCTTAAGGATAGGCGTAGAATATCTTAACTCTTAACGATAACTTAAACAGAAAAATAGCTGGAGGGATTTTAGGAACTACCCGAATTCTTCTTACGGAATAACCCTATCTCTTACACTTAATCTTGTCCAAGATTAATGATACATATTGGTTAAACTGTATTTTCATGCCTAGAAAAACATACAATTGTTAATAAGGATAAACTAAGGAAACTAGATTTTTCTTTTTCGTTTTCATTTACAATTTCATGTAGCAAAGATATAAATCTGGTGCAGAAATGAAGGGAAATCTTACAGTTTCCAGCTAAGTGTTGGAACTGAGGATTTTGGGATAGTGAGAAGTGATGCTTAATATCATATTTGGTTACTCATCAATACATAATAAAGCAAGTTGTGTTTCAATACTATATATTGCAGGATGTGGACAACTCTATGATCTGTAGATTTCTCCGGGCCCGTGATCTGGATCCTGAAAAGGCTTCATCTATGTTTCTCAAGTACCTAAATTGGAGGAAAGAATTTGTTCCAAATGGTTTCATATCTCCCTCAGAAATTCAAAATGATATTGCCCAAAATAAGTTATTTATGCAAGGTCGTGATAAGACAGGATCCCCTATCGTAATTGCCCTTTCTGGTCGCCATAAGCCTACCAGCGTGGAAGAGTTCAAACGTATGCAGTATTTAATAATAATGCTACTTGTACACAATGAGTCACACAATGGTTTACATACACAGATGAGACGTTCAAAAGAGAGTGAAAAATGTTTTTTTTTTCTTTTGTTAAAGAAATCATAACTCAATCATATCTCACCACATCATGTATATATAAACCATTATAGATATGTAGTACAACCGAGTATTTAACCTCCTTTCCTTCGTACAATTTTTCTAAGATGGTCTCAACTTGTCTCCCTATTAATTCAGATTTCCTTTTTTTTTTTTCAGGTTTTGTTACTTACACACTTGACAAAGTATGTTCTAGGTAATTCAATTCCCCTAAATATGTCAATAATTCTTCAGTAAGAAGTCTGTTTTTCCAGCTGCCACATTTCCATTTCTCCTTCTCTAGTTGACCATCCAAGAGATTTTGCTGTCTTTATATTTTCAGGATGCCAAGTGGGCACGAGAAGTTTACTGCGATCGCAGATTTAGAAGGATGGGGATATTCTAACAGTGACATTCGTGGGTACGTAGCAGCTCTCTCGATTTTACAGGTTTGTGATGTTGCCATAATAGTTTCCTAATTCATCGAATATAAACTTAATCTGCAGAAAATAAACCCAAAGGCTTATGATTGTCTTGTGGTTGGTTTAATGGCAGGATTGCTACCCAGAGAGACTAGGCAAGTTGTTTATAATTCATGTGCCTTACATATTCATGACTGCTTGGAAGGCTTTTTACCCATTCATTGACAAAAACACTAAGAAGAAGGTAATAATACCTTCACCCCCATCTGTCACTTTGTGTTTATATATTTTCCATAAAGTTTCTATATAATATGACTGGCAATATTGTGCAGATAACTTTTGTAGAAAACAAAAAACTGGAACTGACCCTGCTTCAACACATTGATGAGAGTCAACTACCGGAAAGATATGGAGGCAAACTACAATTAGTTCCCATTCAAGAATCTTGATTTGTTTCTGTATCAAATTCTATGAAGAAGATGCTATAGTTCCATACATCATTTAACCAATTTCAAATCTCGCTTTGCTGGTGCATCAGAGCAGAGAAGTAATAATACGGAATCTTTATTATGACACAGAAAAATCTAAAACTCCCAAGCATGCTTCAATTTTCTCAACACATGATAAAACCTTGTGTTTTGTTGAATGTAAGGGTGCCTAAGCCTAATCATTTCCTTAAGATACTGTATGATCATGTTTTTCCCAGATTGCTCTTTTGTTCTGTCATTTTTGTATAGATGTGTATAATTGCTGCACACAAAATTGAGGCACTCCTTCAAAATGCGATGCTGCTTTTCATCTTTGACTAAAGCAAAAGCAAGAGCACAAGGATTTAGAGAACAGCCTTGATCGCACCACAATAGTAACTCACTAGATCTTATATCATGAATGTTATGCATCTCCTTTAATATTACTATTATATATTTTGTAAAAGTTCTTTTTTCAGTCTGCCATCCACCCTGCAATGTAACAGTTCATCGGGTACCCTACATAAAATTGATAAATGAGTTGAGGGTTCATATCCTAGTCATAGAAAGTAGAAAACCTAAATATTTGAGTTGCACTTTGGCTTAGCTTAATCACCTTCTCCAATAATCTCTGACAACATTCTTTAAATTCTCATCTTTAATCACTTTCAACTTCTTTCCCATTTCTTTAAGTAAGGCCAACTGCAACCACTAATGTATATCCACAACTTACAACTTCTAACTCATGAGTCAGTGAGTTCGGTGACTCAATGACAAGCACAACAGTAAAGCTCAGGAAATCAAACACTAGCCATCTTACCCTGCTCATAATTAATTAAGCTTGGTGAAAAAATGCAGCCCAGTGCATATTTGTTAGGGTTAGTAATATGACCTTTTGGTTAAAAATTACCCAACTATTCCACTTTCGTCTCAGTTCATGGGGAGGACAAATAGGAGTCAATTCATTCATTCCTACTAGTATAGTTCGCAACCAACAAATCAAAGGAAAATGACTATAAGACGAAGCCAGTTTTATTTAAAAAATAGGGCCTCAGTTCAAACTGGGGACCTCAATACAAATCCATGTCAAATGAAGCATAATTAGCAAGGAAATATAAAAAAGGGAAAACAACTTACAAAAAATTATAAAAAGAGAGTTCAAATAGTAGATCTGGCTTCCCAGGCTCATTTTAATGATTAAATATAGAAATAATCATCATTTAAATTCTCACCCAATCATTAACTTATTCTCTTCCAAGAAGCTGTAAGTGGGCACCTCCAGATTAAATGGTGCAGGTCCTTTACGAATCCTTCCAGAGATGTCATAATGGGAACCATGGCATGGACAAAACCAACCACCAAAATCACCAGCATTTGGTAGTGGGATGCACCCCAGATGGGTACAAACCCCAACTACCACAAGCCATTCGGGATTCTTAACCCGGACAGCATCATCTTGTGGATCACGAAGGGAACCGACATCAACACTGTTGGCCAATTTGATGTCCTCTTCAGTTCGACGTCTGATGAAAACTGGCTTCCCACGCCACTTGACAGTAACAGTTGTCCCTGGTTCAATGCTGGATAAGTCAACCTCTAGGGAGGCAAGAGCAAGAACGTCTTTACTGGCAGACATGCTCAACACAAATTTAAGAACCAGGAGACGGAGCAATGAGGCGTACACAAACCTGCCTCCAGTCAAAACAAAGTAGGCAAAAGCACGTTTGCTAGGGTCGCCAGGTGGATAACGCTCATGGTTGTGCTCATCATAGGTAATCTTTGAACTAGGATTCTTGATAGCTGCCACTGTAGCTGATACATCTGAGATTAAACCCATCTCATGAGCAGCTGGGGCAATCGAACCAGAAGAAAACCCTGCCAATGTCGATTAATGGTTGATAAATCATAACAAGCATCAGTAAATAGCCCAAGAATAGCATAGGATGGCAATGTGCTAATCGCATTAAATGTATCCCATCGGTGATCCCAAAATTCAGAACATGTAGGAGAAGGCAGCTAGCGCAACCAGAGAGATCCATGGCATATTCTTGTGCACACGTGAATGTAATCTTTTGTTACACAAATGTAATGACTAGCAATTCAGAATAACCAAAAGACTTCACTATCGTAAGAAGGGTAGATGGCAGAGCCAAACACACAAAACAACATTGAGATTAAGAGAATCCACTGAAGCCAAGCATGTAAATATAAGGTAATAGCCAATAGGATACACGTAGAAGAGTCTTCAATAAGAGAAATAGAGTTACAGGATTGGCATTGATCCAGAAATGGATGGAGCTTTAATCAAAGAAATAGAGTAAAAGTAGCAGGATAATCAATCCCTAGCCATAGTGTTAAGATAAGTACCTGCAACCAACTGTTTTCCTTTCATCCAAAAACACGTTGGCTTTATTCAAATAGGACCCATTACAATGAATGCAAACAAAGACAAACATGTCTTAGATTCTATCCAAATACATGTTCTCAAATTGGATGCAACGGCTTTAATTTTCTAACTAAAGGCATCCATCTATTGAATAATCAATCCTTTGATCAAAGACTGCACACAGTCTGAATCTACTTTCCGTTTTCCTTTTTTCTTTTTTTTTTGGGAAAATGTATTCAAGAATCAGAAAGGGTTTTTAGGCCAGCTCACCAAAACCTGAATGGGGGATTTGGCTTTTCCCCTGCCATAGTTTATTGATTGAAAAATATGGACGCAGAAGGGGGTATAATACCTAACCTCCAACTCAAAGAGAATCCTGTACAGCTTACAAAGAATTTAAGACTAAAGAATCAATACATTGTTTTAATAATAGACTCTACATGAAGCAAAGAAATTTAAAGAAGACTGCATAAATTTTGAATCTAATTAATGGCTAATAATACGAATTTATTTTTCGTTCCAAACCTAAAAATTGACTATTATCTCCTTCCAAACCATTCAAAAGATTGATATATGACTATAATAAGCTATAATAAGCATAGCTCAATCCATAGCAAATGGTATAGAAATCTATCTTAAAGGTCAATATATTACACAGTTTCTAAGTCTTTCGGACTTGAGGCCTTTTGCCAGCAATGTCAATTCTCTTACTTTGATCCATACCATTAAACAGATGGACACTGGGTATAACATCACATGGTCAAGTTTGCTGACTGATTCAGTTAAGATCCCTCTTAACAAGTTAACTAACAAAGGTAGGAAGAAAATTAAGGCCAGAGGACCAAAAACTCCCAGGCAGACCACAATAGTTGATTGTTCCTATGCTAATAATGTAATTGCAAGCTTGAAAGATATTGCACAAGCAGCAAATCGTACCAAGAAAAGTAATAAGAAAAGAGTAGCATTTTTTGCAAAACGGGTTATATCATTTCAGTCATGGAAAGATCCTCTTCTCAGATTGTCGTCATCATCTTGTTGAAAACAGGGACATAGAAATATATTAATAACAGCAAAATCAAATCATAGAAAGAGAACCAGCAGTTATATTCATTAGTTTCACAAAAAGCAACAAAAATTTCACCATCTACATGACAAAACAAAAATTCAGGGTATAGCTTCCGTAATTTTAATTTAATCCACATGACAACCCTATGTAGGATAGAAGGGAAATGAATAGCGCACGTCACATCACAATCCAAACACACAAGTAGTTTCAGTTTATAAAGCACCCGACCTCCACCATAAACAAATACCCAACCATTATTAATTTCATTTTCTATTAATATATCAATAATCAAAAGATTCAAACTTTATCCGAAACAAATAACTAGCCAAAATTCCAAAGTCTCTATTTTGATTATTCCCCCTAACTCTTACATCTCAAAGAACAGAAACAAGTCGAGATCATAATATGTCGAATGAAACCCTATCAATGACAAGGCCAATAGTTTACCCATAATTTGATGGAGAACAGCGGATGTAGGGGGCAAATGGTGGGGAGAAGGGATGGATCTGGTTGAATTATCGCAAGAATCGATGCCGTTAATTGGATTTCTGCTCACGAAAGCGGCCGCCGGAGAGGACTGAGCCGATCGCCATGAGAGAGAAGAAAACCTCCTTCCCGCCACTCTTAACATCTTCGATTGTTTTCCGAGTGCTATAGGGTTTCGCTCTGCTCAGAAGTTTGCAAGGTCGAAGAGAAGGAAAAAGGATTTCTGCTTCGTCCGCGAAGAGCAATAAATTAATTAAGGAAACAATTACAATGGAGGTCCTCAATTTATTAAATTTATCCAAACGGGTTCACAAGTGATTTTTATAGTATATTAGTCCTCGATCTTTAATTGTTTAACAAATGAATTCCAACATTTGACTTTGTAACACTAAAGTACCCAGTGGATTGTTACATTGACAATCTTCTAAATGCTAAAGTTGAACAATGATATGGTTGTGCTGAGTGAGGAGGTGTGATTGGCCTTGGTGTGGTTATTTGGGATCATTTGTGGGGTTGTGAAGGCGACTATTTCCTAACATGTCATAGGATGTTGAAGCACTTGCATTGAAGGAGGGTTTGATGTTACTATTATGTATTTTCTATAAAGTAATTATCCAACAAGTGTACGGTATCAAGTTTTGTAATATAATAATGAAGTAGGATGTCGAATCCACAATGACTAATATTCAATTTATATTAAGTACTATAATTATTTTAACTTCTATTTTATTTTGACAAATGAATGTTAAGGTCCGTTTAATAGGTAAAGGTGGAAAGATGTTTTAATTCCATGTTAGTTAGAAAATAAAAATCCACCGAACTCATAGAAATTCTTTTTCCATGAAAAAAAATGCAGCTTAAAGTTGTTTTACATTGGAATTCGATTTCCATTTTCATGTTGTAATCAAACGGCCAAAGTGGAATTCGTTTTCCTCGAATGTGACATTTTCCATAAAATTCATTACAATCAAATATGGCCTTATAGTCTATGGTTTTAACTAATCTAATAAGATGAATATTGTGAAAATTCAACAATATTGTGTAAACTTGAAGGAATGAGACAGTATAGGGCATGATTTCTCCCCCACCATCAACAATGTCTATCAAATATATAGTTATTTCTAAATAATTTTCTAAAAATTATAAGTAAGAACCCTAATGTAATTCTACTACTCTTTTCGAGTATCGAGTAAAAACTATTCCGATCTTTCAAATCCAATATCTTTATTTCGCATTAAAATCTAGAAATCATTTAGTTTGTGATTATTAAGTGGAACAAGCTTCAATTTATACTTTCTCTCGAAACTTATAAAATCAAAGTTATGTTATTTTCAGATTGCGTCTGAAGTTTCCTCTCTCTAGTGTCGAAATTAATTAACATCTAATCATTCAATTATTGGCCAATTAATTGAACGCATAAAGAATAAACATTATAAATAAACGTGATTGAAAAATCTCAAAGAACAAACTATAATAAAATAAAACCATATTCTAAATTTTGGTTACATCAAACTCTAGATTACTTATTTAGTTCATGACAAAAGCCATATAAATAATTAAATTCAAATAAAACAACATAGAGAAAATAATAGAAAAACTAATTTTGATATATCTTCAATCTTCTTTGTGATGTTGTTCTTGACGTATTCTTGATTTTTTAATGATTTCTTGCTTCTTATCCTGATGAATTGTAGTTGTAAAAAGGCATCTTAATTAGTATTTATAACATCTTGAAGTCTTAAAGAGGAATTGGAGTCGAATTGGCCTTTAAAAGAAGTCCAATGCAAATGGCTCTGCATTGCTGTGAAAATTCAGCAATACTGGCGCTGGGGCAACACTGAAGTGGCGCTGCGAGGCCCACTTTCGGGTAGAAAAGCAGCATTGTACATCCTTCAATATTTTTACTTAACGTTTTCTTCTGATATCCGATTGAGGCAATTCAAAGTACTTTGAAAAGATAATTCAAAAGTCTACGACTTTGTTTCAGATATAAGTTTCCAATTCGAACGTTTAATATGTCAAAAATGAGTCTCAATCTCCGACTAAAAATCTGAAACAAATTTGTGCAGTTGAAAATTGATTTATGAAGATATTTTGATCATATTTCACACATTCTTTTTCCTTCTAATTGCATCATATTGACTCATAGCAATCTTCAATTATCTTGTGGTCCGAATCAACTATTGAAATGTTGCAATTGAGTTCTTAAACTTTGAATTTCACCATTTTTCGTCGTTATTGGTTTCTTTCTTTCAATTTAGCTTCTAATCATCGAGTTTTACCAAATTAACATCAATTTCTCCTTGATTTATGCTTACATCACTCTTTTCTCCAAGTTTTGGATCATTCACAGCTATTCACCTAACATATTATTAAAACGTCCTAAAAACTTCGAAAGACAATCAAAATAACAAGTTTAATAGGTATTGAAATAATGAGTGAACCACACTCATCAAACACCCCCAAACTTAATAATTTGCTAGTCCTCGAGTAAACACGAAAAAAAAAAAAGACTAGCAAAACAAACACACAAAACTAAAAATGAATTTACATAGAACGAGTTTAGTTAAATAGCTCGCCTTTGTGGCTCACGATTGAAAACAATATATCAAATTTTTGAACCACTTCAAAATTATATTGTAAAAGCTAAATTTTCATATATTCAATGTAAAACGTGTGTGTGAAATTAAGTACAACACTGTACATTCACAAGTTTATCCAATTTCCGACCTTAAAAGTCAAGTATTTCCTTTCTTCGCTCATGGGGTTCACACACCCCCAAACTTATTTTCTTTTATTCTCTTCTCAAGAGTGTATACTAAAGTTTAGTTTCAATACCAATTTCTCACACCACTCAAATTTGGTTTAGTCTACCCGGTAATGCCAATAATTCATGTAAGTGATTATTCTCCCAATTTATGAGTGTTTTAGCAATCAAGCTTATACTAAGTGATTCAAATACACTAGTTATCTAACTTTCCATAATTAATTTAACAATGCACAATTACTTGCTTATTTTGATATTTTTATCTCAAGATCAACCTCACCATTTTTTCTCTTCTTGATCTTTGTAACAAGCTTTTAGTCGAAAACTCTGCAAGTTTAAAAGCCAAAAGGTACTGGATTTCGAGATACCCCAATGAACTTACTAATTAGAGTAAAAAAGATGTCGGCACAAGGCATAGAGTTAAGAAGTGCAATACGTTTTTTTTCCTTTACAAAAAAAGAAAAAATTGCAATGGGTTAGATCCCTAATATACAGTCATCACCTAATTCATACTTGAAAGGTAAATGCATTCCACACCAATTTTTTTTACATGTACGGAATCACCACAAGTCTAAATTGTATCTTGCACCGGATTGAACACCTCAAATTATACTATATAAGGTTAAGGATATAGTGAATAATAGGTTATGGGAATGAGCATCTAAATTCTTTATTTCAACCTAAATTAAAGTGCATAAGTATGTTTCACACGAATAAGCAAAAATTTAACCCAAAACACATAACTTATTCATAATTCATAAACTAATACATGTTCTCAAGTATATACATTAATGCCGACAAAGTTATTTAACTTACACAAGCATACAAAATATTCATATTTTTTTTAACAATCATACAAAAGCAATAAAAACAACTAATCAATGAGACAATTAATATTTCACCTCTAAATTTAAACAAAAATTGTCTCCAATGTAAAATTAAAGATAAAGGAGGAGGCCTGGAGTGAACATATTGGTTGTCTTCATTGCTATCGGTGCCATGGTGATGTGATGGTGGATTGATGGGTGTTAAATGTTGGTCTAGCTTCACTCCCAAACTTGAAATTTAACCTATAAGAAAAGCAAACTCATTAATAACCTACTAATAAAAATATAAACCAATATCTAAAGATAAGAGATTGAGAGATAGAAAACTTGGGCTGCCTTCCAAGAAGCGCACTACCTTAAGTTGGATCTTCAAGAAGCACTTCCATCATGTTTTGATACTATTTCCTTGGCTATGGATTTTTCTTCAATAGAACATGGTCACGATAATCAGGAAATGGCTTCATCTCAGTGTAACCTTCAAAACCTCTTTTGAGTTAACAATGTTTGGAGGTTTCAAAGGCTTTTCTATGTAGCTTTTTTTTTTAAAGACGAGCTAAGAGGAAGTCAACTATTTCCTTGGTCCTGGTGTAGCTGCCAGTAGCAGATGTATCAATTTTTGAGTAATTGGTTGCCATGTACTTCTCTAGAGTCATAGAACAATTCTCTTTTGAAATTTTGACCATCTACTGTATCAATTGATTGAACCATGTGACAGGTGTTAAATTTTTCTGGGACTTTCTTTGTTTAATTGATGTTGAATATTACTTAATTTTCTTCAACCCACAATGTCAATGTTCATCCTTGTGGATCAATCAACGCTCTTCCAGTTGCCAAAAAAGACCGACCAAGAATCAATGGTTATTCTTGATCTTTTTCCATATCTAACATCACAAAGTCCACCGAAAAGATGAACTTAACTACCTTCACCAATATCTCTTTTTATAATACCTCTTGGATATGTGATGGATCTATCGGCTAACTGCAAAGTGATGGTAATTAGCTTAACTTCTCTAAGCCCCAATTTTTTTAAATAAGGAGAGGGGCATTAGATTCATGCTAGCTCCTAGATCACACAGTACCTTATCAATGGTAGACTCACCAATTGTGCAAGGAATTGTAAAGTTACCTGGATCCTTCAATTTCTGAGAGAGCTTCTTTTGGAGAATTGCACTACACTCCTCTGTCAATTTTACTTTATCAATCTCTTTCAACTTTCTTTTCTTTAACATCACTTCCTCCAGGAACTTGGCATAATTTGTGACTTATGCCAAGGTATATGCAAAAGGAATGTTGATGTGAATTTTCTTGAAGACTTACAGAAATTTTGCAAACTGCTCATCAAGTTTTTTTTCTTTAAAAACCTTTGTGGATATGGCAGTTATGGCTTCAAGACCGGTGGATTATCAGGAAATGAAATTAAGTTAGGCTTATAATCTTTCTTTGTGGTCTCTTCCTCAATCTTCTGATCTTCAACCAGCTTTTCTTCAATATGTTTGGGATCTGGAGTAGGCACCATAGCCTCTTTAAGTTCGTTTTCTTCAACTACTTTTACATCCTTAATGTGATTACATTGCAATGCTCCCATAGATTGACCTCTGTATCATTGGAAAACTTCCGTTTCTGTTGAAAATTTATTGTAGTTGTTAGTTGACCGATATGTACCTCTAGATTTTCCACTAGAGCTCCCATAGTGGTCATATGAATCTCAATATTATCTAGTTAGGATTCATTCTTGTTAAACCATGCCCTAGTCTCAGAAATAAAAGCGAGGACTTTCCTTTAGAAGCCTGATTATTAAACCTAGATGGAGGTTGTAGCACATTCCTGGTGTTACCATAAGACGGATTTTCATGGCTTTGTAAACCTGGATTGTAGTTATTTGCTGAATAGTTTCGTCTTTGATTAAAATTTCTGCTATTTACATATTGGATTTGTTCATTCTCCATCTCAGACTCTTGGTACGATGTAGAAGCAGTGTGATGTTAATGTAGGTATTTGGATTGTGAGTGATGACATTCGAGTTGCTAAAGCTGTAATGGGATCCATCCCATAAAGATCGGCAACTTTCTTTGCATCTGAACGCTCATTTGGCTATTGATAGTTGTTGGTGGATATTTCATCCAGTAGTGAATAGGCAGCATCTGCAGTCTTAGACATCAAAGTACCTCTTGCTGCAGCATTTACTACTGTCTGTTTCTAATAATTCAACCTATTATAGAAGATCTCTATCTGCATCCAATTCTGACAACCATACTGAAGGCATTTTCTTAGTAGATCTTCAAATATCTCCCATGCCTCATGGGAGATATTTGTTGAATAGTTTCGTCTTTGATTGAAATTTTTGCTATTTACATATTGGATTTGCTCATTCTCCATCTCATACTCTTGGTACGATGTAGAAGCAGTGTGACGTTAATGTAGGTATTTAGATTGTGAGTGGTGACTTCCGAGTTGCTAAAGCTCTAATGGGATCCATCCCATAAAGACCAGCAACTTTCTTTGCATTTGAACGCTCGTTTGGCTATTGATAGTTGTTGGTGGATATTTCATCCAGTAGTGAATAGGCAGCTTCTGCAGTCTTAGACATCAAAGTACCTCCTATTGCAGCATCTACTACTGTCTATTTCTAATAATTCAACCTATTATAGAATATCTCTATCTGCATCCAATTCTGATAACCATGCTAAAGGCATCTTCTTAGTATATCTTCAAATATCTCCGATGCATCATGGAATGGTTCGAAGTTTGTTATCTGAACTAGCCAATTTCACTCTGCAATTGAGCTTTCTTGGAAGGAGTGAAAAATTTGATGAGAAATTTTTGAGCTAACCCCTCCCAAATTGTAATGGATCTATATGACAATTATTTGAACCATGTTTTGACTTTATCCCTCAAGGAGAAGGAAAACAAATGGAGTCTGATGGCGTATTCAAAAATGTCATTCATATTCATGGTATCGCAGATCTCGAGAAAAAAAAATCAAGCTAAATATTTGGGTCATCTATTGGAGAACCCCCCAAATTGATTTTGTTGTACCATGTAAATCCATCCTGACTTTAGTTCGAAATTATTTGCAGCTATTGTTGGGTGTGGAATACCAGAGTAGTTGTCATTGACCACTAGACTGACATAGTCTTTAATTTCCTAGTGTTGATTGTTCTGTTTGCTATCTGTTCTACTTGTTCTATCATTGCTTTGAGTTTTTTTTCCTAATACCCCTTAAAAATCTGAAAGTTCATTCTGGTTCATGATCAATGGGTAGTAGTCCAATGCTCCAGTTCATCGATCTTCGTATAATCCTGAAACAAGAACAACAAACTAATTAAAAGTAACGAAGTCTAAATTAAAAAAAAAAGATAATTTGTAATAATATATATAAAAAATCAAATTTAACAATCTCTAGCAATGACGCCAAAATTTTTTTACGCCTTTCTATAACGTAATTATATCGCAAATGTATGGTGTCAAGTTTTGTAATATAATAATGGAGTAAGGATGTCGTATCCACAGTGACTGATATTCAATTTATACTAAATACTATAATTATTTTAGCCTCTATTTTATTTAGACAAATGAATGTTATAATCAATGGTTTTAACTAATCTAATAAGATAAATATTATGACAAATTGACAATTCAACAATATTGTGCAAACTTGAAGGAATATATCAATATGAGAAAGTCTAGGGCATGATTTCACCCCACTATCAACAATGTTTATCAAATATATAGTTATTTCTAATTGATTTTCTCAAGTTTATAAGTAAGAACCCTAATGTAATTCTACTACTCCTTTCGAGTGTCGAGTAAAAATTATTCATATCTTTCAAATCCAATATCTCTATTCCGCATTAAAATCTAGAAATGATTAAATTCGTGGTTATTAAGTGGAATAAGCTTCAAAGATTTTATACTTTCTCCCCAAACCTATAAAATCTAAGTTGTATTATTCTTATATCGTGCCTAAATTTCCCTCTTGAGTGTCGAAATCAACTAGCATCTAATCATTCAATTAGTGATCAATTAATTGAAAGCATGAAAAATAAACAACACAAATAAACGTGATTGAAAAATCTCAAAGAATTAATCAAACCACATTCTCAAGTTTTGGTTACAACAAACCCTAGATTAGACGTTTAGTTCATGATCGAAGCCATAGAAATAATCAAATTCAATTAAACCAACATAGAAAAGAGAATAGAAAAACTAGTTTTCATGTATCTTCAATCTCCTTTGTGATATTGTTCTAATTTCTCCTTGATTTCCTGATAATTGCTTGCCTATTGCCTTGATGAATTATAGTTGTAAAAGGGCATCTTAATTAGTATTTATAACATTTTGAAGTGTTCAGAGGAATTGGAGTCAAATTGGGCTTGAAAAGAAATCCAATGCAAATAAAACACCCTAACCGTCCAACCGCGCCCAGGCGACACAAGCGTGACCTTGTGGCATCGCATTGCTGTGAAGATTCAGCAGCAGTAGTGCTAGGGTAACGTGCCCTGTTTCGGGTAGAAAATCATATCTTTCAGTATTTTTATCATAAAAAGATAACTCAAGTGGCTACAACTTTATTTCAAATATAAGTTTCCAATTCGAACGTTTACTATGTCAAAAATGGGTTTCAATCTCAAACTAAAAATCTAGAACATATTTATGTTATTGAAAATTGATTTGAGAGGATATTTTGATCATATTTCACTCCTTTTTTACTTGTAAATTCATCTGATTGACTCCTAACAATCTTCTAGTATTGTTTTGTGGTCCAAATCAATTATTGAAATGTTGCAATTGAGTTCTCTAATTTTGGATTTCACCATTTTTCGCCATTATTCACTTCTTTCTTTCAATTTAGCTTCCAATCCTTGAGTTTCACCAAATCAACATCAATTTATCCTTGATTCATGCTTACATCACTCTTTTCTCCAAGTTTTGCATCATTCACACCTATTCACCTAACCTATTAAACAACATCAAAACACACATTAAAACGTCCTGAAAACTCATAAAGAGAATCAAAATAACAAGTTAAAGAGGCATTGAAATAATGAGAAAACCACACTCATCAGTTACCTAGAGAAGTTAGATTATGGGTAACAGAAGTGGATACAACTCTTTGTGTTTGGTCTAGTGTCTACCTTTAAATTCTAATTTAGCTCCTAAAGCTTTTATTTATTTGATATTATAGCTTTATCTTGTGAAGTTGTGGTTGTCATTTTATTCTCCGAGAGGATAATAAAGTGGTTGATGAGCTCGCTTCTTTTTCTACTTTGGTTTGGTCATTAATATTTGGATAGATTTTGTTATGTTTTTCAACTATTAATGATGACTTTGGCTAATGAAATTGTGTTTGGGTTTAAAAAAACATTCAAAGGACGACACTCTTACCCTTAATTAAAACAAGAGGAAACTTCCTTCTCGCCATCCCCACCCATCCCAAACCACCAAAGTCAGGTCAAGAAACATTAGAAAAAAGATGGACTAACAAGATGAATGGGTACTTGTCTCGTAAGATACAATGTTTATTTCAAAAGTTAGTGTTGTACCATACTCACTTTGTATGGTGAATTGGAATTTGATCTTACTATTCTCATAAAATAACTGTGAACATTAGAAACTTGGAAAAACATGAAAAATTGAAAATTATTTTGATATAATTTTTATTTAGAGGAAAAAAATAACACGTTGACCTATGGTTTACTTTATCCTTAATATTTTGATTGTAATAAACAAGTTAATATTGTTTCTAACAATTAATTTTAAATGACGATAGTCTTCAAAACATTCAACGTTAAAATTCTCATATTATAAATCGGACTCACAATGAAGGTAGAGATTGGTTAGTTATTCTTGGACTATCATAATATATTGATTTGAAGTGCTTGAATCAAATGAGAGAGATCTTATTTATGGAATACTAGAATTCCATGTCTCAATTGTCATGTCCTTAGATATTAAACAATCTAGACGGTTATATCACACGACTTTCATTGCCCTTTTGATGTCTACTAGGAAATTACAACTTATTTCTGGGAGAATTCGGTAGAAGTCCAACGAACTACCCTTCCTAAGGAAAGTTTTCTAGAGACTTGACAAGGAAGGATGGTCGAGTGGGTAGTAGAACTGGGATAGTTCGACACATCTTATAAACTTTGGACTGCCATTAAAGGACAAGCTCTAGTTGATTTCTTAGTGGAGTTCAACTTAAATCCCAAAGGAGTTCAGCAATAGAAAGACAATCTTTAAGAGTTGTTCGTTGTTGGGCCCTCCATCAGAGCATGATTTGGGACATAGATAATGTTAATTAACTTCAAATCGTCACCACTTCTATCAAGTATTGAGCCTCAATATCAAAGTCTCCAACAATAAAGCCGAGTACAATACTATAATAGTTGACCTAAGGATGACCCAGAAAATGAAGATATCGAGTATAGTCGTACATAACGATTCCCATTGTTGTAGTGGATTACTTCATGAAATTGGCCAAAGTCGAACCTTTGGCCAAAATTACAAAGCAAAAGTCCATGGATTTTAAATGGAAATCCATTATCTATAAGTTCAGTATACAGCATTCAATCATTACAAATAACAACAAACAATTCGAAAATGTAAGGCTGAGGTCTTTCCAAGAAGAGCTAAAAATCAAGAAATATACTTCCACCCTGAATCTCCCTTAAGCCAACAACCAAGTCAAAGCTATAAACAAAATTATCAAGCATTTCCTAAAATCTCGCCTCCATGAACTAAAAGGTTCCTGGCAGACGAACTCCATAGTATGTTGTGTTCTTATCGAACGACATTACGGATAATACCAGAGAAATACCTTATCCTCTGGTCTCTGGGTTGAAGTTGTGATACCACTAGAGTAGGGGACCCTTTCATTCAGAATAGCACATTTCAGTGCTAACGGGAATGAAGAAGCATTACAAGTGAAAAAGAGAATTTGAAGTCGGGCTAGCTGAAAAACAACATTATACAAGCAAAGAAGTGTCAAGTACAAAAACCAGAAATTGTGGAAAGAGAATTTGAGGTCGGGCTAGCTACCGAAGATCTTATACTTAGAAATATAAGTTCTGATCCCCTCACTATATTTTGAATTAGGGACTTCGGAATGGGTCCACATTGTATTCATTAACTCTTAAGAGAAAAGAAACTTATAGAATACCGAAGAGAAAAGAAACCTTAGCCCGACCGCATATAGGTCAGGGTTCAATGTGTAAGTGTTATGCCCTAGGTCCAATAAACTTTGGACATAAACACTTTAAATATATATAATTGATGCATGTATGGCAATATCTATTATTTCATTGAATTAATATTCTAATAAATTAAATAATAGAATCTGTAGATTCAAGTCTTGGTGATTTGTCAATCACAAGGAGTTGTGATTGTGAGATACAAATTCCAAATGATCGAATCTTAAATCGTCCATGGTCGAAGTAATAACGAGATACGGATATCGTTATTACGAATAGATCATCGCGTGTGGCATTCTTACTTGTGAATTGTGAAGTAAGTAGCTGATCTCACAAGCTAAAGTGTGGTGACACTTGAATGAACACGTTGATGTTTTGTTATAGAACAAAACATTGGAGACCCGCTGGGAGATTCCACATGGATAACTATTTGAGTGTTAGTTGTTAATCTCTAACGTTCGGTAATGGAATTAGTCCTTTGACTTGAGGTCGTCATAGTACCTTATATGAGGACGGTCATACTTTGATGGTGTTGGATATTACTCTGCCAAAGGTCGCTAATACAGCATCGTTCGGATATGTCAAGAATCATATGAAGGTTGTGAATGATCAATAGAAGATTCGTCGCTCTTAGATAGTAAGAGATTATGATCTACATTTTATCCAGTCAAGTTAATAATGAAATCATTGGCCAAGGTGAACTCATAAGCCGAAAAAGAGTTTTCGACTTACATTGATTTAATACTGGGATAAAAGATATGATCGATAATTGAGATTGACACGTATCCATATCTCATTATTGATTGGATCATATTGACGAAATGATTATAATTTCATGGTAAACGAACAAATTTGGTTTGTCACATCACGTGACATTTCTCATCATATGTATTGCCCTCACACATTACTAGATGTCAATATGGGACGACGAATGTGAATTAGTGATAAATTAAAAGGGGTATTTTTTAATTTATCGATTTTGATTAGATCAAAATAATAATTCATTTCGTTAGGCATCGTGATTGGGAACCTAATGGGTCACACACAAAAAAGAACCAGAAGAATAGAATTTACCAATTAATTAATTGACAAGTGTTGGACAATTAATTAATTGGGCTGCTTATTAATATGCCCGAATTAATTAATTGGATTAATTAATTCATGAACCGAATTTAATTAATTTGATTAATTAAATATCGGACTGGGTTAAGTTTAGAGATGGGCCAACCCACTTGGGCTTATATTAATAGGCTGCTAGGGTTTGTAAACTGTAGAGATTTTTCATTATTCTTGCTAGCACAAGAAAAGAAAACCCTAACCGTCATTCTTGTTCTCTGTATGGATCACCATTGGAGGCTGGATAATTGAACAGCTTGGATTGCAGATCGTGATCACTGGAGTTCGAGAATCAGCAAAAGAGTTTGCAAAATTCATCAAATGTATAATTCTTATCACAGTTTCTATCTAAACACATTGCAGATCCTTGGTGGGAATTGAAAATTGTTTTATTTCCGCTGTGCATGATTAAGTAAATTCCCAACACAATGCCACCATTGGCACGAACAACTCAACCGAACTGGGGATATTGCATGTTATATGTCGCGACTCAAACCTTTTTTAGGTTGACGGTGGACTCTTTAGCCTTCTGAACAAGTCTTATTTCATCTCTAAAATTCCTACCTTAGTTCAAAATATATTACCTTCATAGGTTGAGTGATCTTATCAACATAAACGGTTGTCAGGGGATATGGGTCAGGATATCCTAAACGTCCAAGCTGGAAGATGACCTATTAGAAGGACATATAGAATCCTCTTATCGTTCCCATAAGAATGGAGCCTAGAATCATCTGAACTCATCTTTCCAAAGAACAAATTGAAAAGCAAGAAAAGAAGTGGGAGCGAAGTGAGCAGAATGAGGTACTTGGAATAGAATCTCGAAATAGGAAAATGGATGAAAGGACGAACTGAAGACTAATTCGAGAAAAGATGAAATTTGCTAAGGAAATTGAGAAAGATTGGAAGCAAGGTAAGGAGATAAATGGATGAAAACACAAATATGAAGAAGAATATGAAAAAGGTACAATCTCAACTGTTTAAAAGAAAATGGAGGAAAAAAATTAAGCTCTTATTTGTCTCCCTTTAAAACAAAACTTTTTAATTCTCATACACATTTTTCATTATATATTTACACAATAAAATATTTTGCATATAAATCCAAAATATTTTCCTACTTTTTAATCACACATTCTCCAAAAAATTATAATTCGAAATATCATTTTTTTCCAAAATAGTGTCCCATCAAACATGGGCTAAATCAAGGCCCCAAATTGAAAGGTCAATACTACTTAATTTTGATCAAGCTTCTTGAAGAAGCATCATAGGAAGTGGTACTGTCACCTCAATTAGCTCCTTGCTAAGTGTCACCCAGGTACCAATCCCAATGATAGTTGTCTTCCATCCAGTCCTAAAATGTCATTCCTGATCTGACACGATGGTTAAAGGTGTGAACTCTTTAAAGAAGGGATTTAGAACTTTGAGAGACAATTTTTGGTGTCCGGTCTTAAGATGCCACCTGGGATAAAGTGTGGACCAACTCCAAAGTAATTAAAGAAGCTTAATTACTATAAACCTATAAATTTTGGGGTGAGGTCAGACCACATGGCTTACCATATCAAAACGGCCGAAGTCTTCACCATCTGGAAACACGTCTAGAAACATCATTGGGAGTAAGTTGAAAGAATGTTCTCAAGTGACATCAGCACCCCCTTTACAACCAATTGGAGACACAAATGTGTCACCCTTAATGTTAGTATTGCCACGTTCTCTAATTTGAAGAAAGTAATGATGACCTAGACTCAGGCCATGACCTATGTATCATGATGATTTAACCTGATCAAACTACTCAACCAATGAAATTCACTTGAACATGGTGGTGGAAAGCAACACAAGGGCATGTACTGTAGCTTGACAAGACAAAGGATGGCAGAATCTTCTCTTGAAGCCTATATAATGAAGCAAATGCCCACTAGAAGGGTTTCACTCAACAAACTCTCTCTCTCTATTACATTACAAAACCTCGTTCAATAGAAATTCAAATATTTTGGCAATTAAACACTATTATGGTCCCAAATCTCTCTTAAGTTTATTTGAATTTGTTACGTTAGTTTTAGTGAACAATAAAGCTCAAACTCCACCAATTAGAACTTCAAAATACATAGAGTACATAATTTATTCAATCCTATTACAATCGAGAACAACTTGCAATTACAACAAATGAAGCATTGCACTACAACAACAATACACGAGATAACCCTCCGTCAAGGAAATGCAGTGTAGCATTTTATCAAACAAGTTTCAACCATAATATACTAGAGCAGATTAAATACATTAATTGATCAAACATGACCACAACAACATTAAAGCAAAACATGACTGATTATAACCCACAATAGGATGACCCCAAACCAATATAATGAAAATTCATTATTCTTCGCATCTCCAACTCCGCAATGCTGTAATTATTTACCTTACTTAGTAACCCATTGATGATTTTCTTATATCATGATGAGATGGATCAATCTAACATGCATATGGACACTCATAAAAGATGCATATATGAAACTTTTTGCCTCAATTGTTTTTGGTTCATGAAATCCTCATAATAGAGAATGTCCACAAAGATATATAGCCTCATAAAAAATTATGAGAAGTGGCAAAAGAATTCTCCATTCTGAATATTATAAGGGTGTGTTTGATTGTCTTTATTTTTTATGGAAAATGTCTTTTTTTCCACCTAAGTTCCTACTTTTGAAATATTTGATTGACATTTTTTTTTCATGGAAAACATTTTCTTTAGTGGGGGAAATTTTTATTTTCTAGATAATTATGTATCTCTCCATCTCATCTACCACCCCCCCCCCCCCCTCCTCCTCCTCCTCCTCCTCCTCCTCCCTCTCCACTAATAAAAAGAAGGAAAAGTACACCATTTTCTAAATTGAAAATTAAGTCAATCAAACACATTTAATTGACAATTTTTATACAAATAAGTTCTAGTTAATTCAATTGCTTAGAGCTTATTTTCTTTCTTGCAAGTTCTATGATTGAAATCAAACACACCCTAATTTCAATTGAGAACTAATTATGGGTTTTCTCAGTATAATTAAGGATAAGTTGGCTCTGATTTGGGAGTTTTAATAAGTTGCGTTTCTCAAAATTCGAAGCCCTGTTTTTATTTTAGTGCAAAATTGTTTTTTTATTCTCGCTTTTTCGTTGAGTTGGAAGAATTTAATGCCATTTATGAGCCACGTGCAAATTCCGTCTGTTAAGTGGAATTTTCGGCCAGGGAAAGGAAATAAGAGAAAATTACCTCAAACCATTCTTTTCAACATTACATTTCAAAAACAAGGTGATAGAGTTTATATTTCAAAATTCAGGTGGTAATTATATTTTATAATTATAATTATTAAAAATTTAAAACCTTAATTTATCAGTTTCTTCCCATCCCTTTCTCTCGTCTCTTTCGCTCTCAGCCATACCCACCCAAGCTCATATTTCCCCCAATCCCAAAAATTAGGTATGAACCCTATCATTTTTCATCTCGTTCTTCTCTCTACCACATTCTTTCTCTCTCTCTATACTCTCACGTCTCACAAAATACCCACCGGCAGCTTCGATCTCCCATCTCCATCTCTATCTCTTTACCCTGTCTTGCCGTCGCCATTGAGGAGCTCTCACCTCCGGTGACCACCGCCTACTGCTGGAGACCACCACCTACATCAACAATCCCCCGCCAGTGCAGCTGTAGAGGAGATGACACAGAAGCGCGATGAAAATGTCGACAGCGGAAGTTCCTGGGCGACGACGGTGGCGAACAACAATGTTACTACTTCCAGTGCGAGCACACCGTCACCGTCACTGTCACCGATGATCGCTGAGCTCATTTTCCCCAATTACAGCGGCAACTTACTTGAAGATTTCTCGTTTGCGCCCTCAGTCGCCTTCCCATTAGCTTCTGGAAGATCTGAGAGTGATGGTGGTTTTCAGCAGTGGTGCCATCGGTGTGTGGTGGTGGGGTTGATGTTGGTCGTGGTGGTGTTTGTGGTGGTTTGGGGCTGATGTTGAGGTGGTGGGGTTGATGTTGAGGTGATCCATGAAAACCAAATTCTGTGATGGCTTATCTGGTAGCGCCAAAGTTTTTGGGGGTGGTTTTTGTTGGTAGTTTGACTACGGCTGTTGTATTGTATTGATGACGCTCGTAAAGTTTTTATTTAATTTTTGAAATTAAACAATCTCGTCGGCGCCATTGCAAAGTAAGGATGACTGGATTGATGTGGTGGTGGTGGAGGCGTAGTCGGTGCCGCTGCAGTGTAAGAAGGCTGCAACCGAAGTTGGTGGTGTCGGCGAACTTTTCTGATCCAGATTGCGATTTGACTACCGGGTAGTTCATTGTGACTGTTTGTGACCGATTGTGACCATTTGAGACTGATTAATTGTGACTCGTTGAGACCAATTGTGACCAAATATATGTGTACTGTGACTGATTGTGACCAATTTTGTGCTAATTGTGACCGATTGTGACTTGATTATGATCAAGTCACAATCAGTCACAATTAGCGCAAAATTGGTCACAGACAGTCACACTGATCACTAATTTGGTTACAGTTAGTCACATTGAATACACACTTGGTCACAATTAGTCACTGATTATATAAAGTGACTTAAAATTTTCCCGGTAATTTTTTTGGGAGGTGGAAGCAGGGGTGGGGTGGTGGTAGGTGAATCGATAGGTTGTGGGTGTGATTTTCAATTTTCTAAAAATTTTGAAATCCTCGGAGCGATCGCCGGACTGTCACCGGAGCAGTGGCCGGATCGATGCCGGAGCATTCGTCGGAGATGAAGGGAGGTGGTGTAGTGAGGAGATGGGGTGGGTGAGGTGTCATGGGATGTAAATAATTAATATATATTATATTATAATTTAATATTTAATTAATCTATTTACCACCAGATTTTTGAAATAATTAAACAAATTTGTTAGTTTTGAAAAGTAATTATTATATGTAGGTTTTGTGTATTGTTCCCAGGAAATAATTTCCGAACCAAATGATGGATGATAAAGATTTTTATAAATGATTGAGTACTCACATAAATTCAAAATATTTCTATACATTTTAACTAATTTCTGAAAAAATCATTTTTATAAAATCTATTTTCAAAAAATAGGACTCAAACGAGACTTTTTCAAATTCACCCGTTTATCCATTTAGCAAACAAATTATGTCATTGTAATTGCAACATGACAAATACTAATTACCACCCAACCAATATTTAATTAGACACTGAACTCAATGGAAATTGTTCCGCAAAGTTGGCAAAATACCAAGTTATATACCATTAATATTCCAAGTTACTATTAGGATCAAACAAAATGTTAATATGGACTAATGTAACTGTTAGCCATATAAATAATCATAAATTAAACATACCACGTGGCGAATAGACAAAATTGCACATGGCATAGATTTGTGGGCACGCACAAGAGGGCGACCCGATTCGACGCATACCGAGGCCCAATCCATCTAAAATTGTTTCATCCAACACCCGTCCCCTTTTTGAAAAGGCCCCTGGTACGAACCCAGTCCCGGAGAAGTGACTAGTCAATCCCAGCGAACCTCGTGAAGTGATTGACAAGACAACGCTGCAAGCGCCGTCCCTACGTACTTACGATATTGGATCCATAGCTAGCAGGCAAGGATCTTAACATTAAATAGAATTGATTGACTGATTGATTGACGTCAATAAGGACCCTTGGATCTAATGTACCACGTGCTTGGCCATCCAACGGGCCAGGTTCCTCATTACACTTAGTATAAAAAGCCATACGTAGCACCATGAAAGGACAATGCAAGTTTAGATATCCAAAGTAAAACTTGATTCTCGCTATTACACTCAATGGCCGACCCCCTTTTGATGCTAAAAGTAATTATAACAACAACATATGAAACGCTATGGAAGATTCCTTTCATGGATTGAAAAATGTAAGTAGTTGCTAGATTCGAGCATATTGCGGTCCGACTCACCAAGATGTGAATCTCTTATCTTTTATTGGCCACGAGTTAGAACCATTTTTTGGGGTCAACAAATTGGTGCCGTCTGTGGGAAACTTTGATACCATAACCACGTACATCATAGTCGTAAAAGTTGTGGGTGAAAAGCCTTGAAGAAAGGCTTCAGTTCTTGAAGAAAGGACCATCTTGAGAAAGCGATCCAAGAAACTCGATGAGTTCGAGTCACTAGGGAACTCATGGTGGAAATATTCAGCAGGAGGCCTATGAAGAAGAGGTCCTTCATGCAAATGTAAACATGTGTCGCCCCCACCATAGCCATAGAAAGGGTAGAACAACTGCACGCTTGGCACGGGAAGTTGGAGAAATGGCCGCTAACGTGAGAAATATGGCTTAAGAAAATGCTACCTTGCAGCAACTACTAATGTAGATATAGCAACAAGCTGGGTCCCAGGTACTTCAGCACAGAATTTTTCGCCAAGAGGGTGAAGAAAACGATATAGCAGCATATCCACAAACGTACGGGACGAACTACCCAGTAGAAAGGGAAGTAGAAGTCGACACGTCCACCAACTATGTCACAAGCCACCATGGCGGAGATGCCCCTATGGAAGAGCATTTTTTCCCAAAATACCCTCGGGAGCATGACCTCAAAGATCCGCTAGCGTCTTTGATGGGATTGGACCCACAAGGCCTAGGGATAGGCCTCAACAGCCTCTTTCCACTCAAGGGGAACGAGAATACCAGCAGGGGTACGAACTTCAAAAGGTGCCACCACCGCCTACAAATAGGCGGGAAATGAGAGACGTAGCAAATGCGAAGATTATATGGGAACGTCACAGCCTCATTATCAAGCCGAAGAGGACGATTCTGACGGTCCTTGCAAGTCGTTCGAGTTGGATGATGATGATGATGAGAATTTGCCATTCTCCCAAGAACTGAGGAGAGACCCAGTCCTCAACAACTTTGTGTCGTCTAAGATACCTAAGTACAAAGGGAGAGACGACCCTACAAAATATCTCAACAACTATAGGACTCAAATTTCTCTGCGGGAAGCCTCATCCTCGCTGAAATGTCGAGCTTTCCACCTCACGCTAATAGGGGCTGCCAAAATCTGGCACAGTCATATCCCAGCCGACAAGATCTGAAGTTGGCAGGATCTGAAGAAGGTCTTTTTGAACCAATACTTGTCAAGCAAAGAATGAGAGGCCCCTATCCGAAGGCTGAGGCAATAAGCAGGAGAAATGACTTACTGCGAGCAAGTTACTGATAGAGAGGCCCTTTTCGCATTAAGAGGAAGCCTCAACATGAATACCCTCTTTTGGAGAGATGTTCGAAATAAGAATCCCACTACCTATGATGCCTTAGTGGAAATGATGAGGAGCGAATTATCGACGAGGAGTTGATTAATCACCGAAACCGAACCTCAATGGGGCTCCCGTTATCCCAAAGGCAACGCAGAGGTCATGTGTCCCATCTAGTGGACCAGCAATAGACTCAAGTAGGACATACCATAGCCCCTACTTTGGGGCAGGCGCTTTCACTTCCACGTTGAACGTCATGCCCTCTCTGGCATATGAAGAGGCTTGCACATACCACCGAACCAATGGCCATAAAACTGAGAATTGCTTGTCTAGGCCATACCATGGAAAGTCTGCTACAGCCCCTGCTGAGGATAGGAATAACCATCCTAGGTAAGCGAATGCCCCTCCACTCAGATAAGGACATTGGTACAATGAAGAAAGGAGGAATCGCCGAAGTAAGTGGCCCCGGAGAGAATACGACGAGGATAGAACCAAAGCAAGGGGTCAGAGACCTAAAAGGGAACCTCCAGCAAATGACGATGGTGCACCCATCAGGGAAATCAACACTATAATCGGCGGCCCCCGTATAAGAGGAAGTTCTAAAAATGCCTTAAAAAATTACGCAAGAGAAGCGAGGGATCCTCCCATGACACATTACCTAATCAACAACTCCAGTCGAGGTACTAGAAACATCCATCCAATTACTTTCTCACCAAAGGATGCTACGGGAGTTAATTACCTACACTGTGATGCATTGGTGTTCGAGCTGTTGTGGCCAGAAATGTCATGAAGCGCATGCTGGTTGACAATGGGAGTTCTGTCAACATCCTTTTCGGAACCACTTTTGACAAGATGGCCGTGGATCATAAGCTCGCCCTCACAACTGCCCCTCTGTACAGTTTTACTGGAAATAGCATCATCCCCAGATGAAGGATCACATGGGCAGTAGAAATGGGAGAGTACCGAATCAAAATTCAACACTTCATAGAATTCTTGATAGTAGATCACCAATCCGCATGCCATGGGGTTCTGGGGCGGCCCGCCCTAAAGGAATTGGAAACAGTAACCTCTATACATTATCTCTGCAAGAAGTTTCCTACTTAAGAAGGAATCACAATAGTTTGAGGCAACCAAATGAGTTCGAAGGAATGCTACCTTAGCTCTCTAAGGAAATCTGAGCCCAAAGGCATAAACATGGTCCTATCAGATAACGAAATGGCTAATGCGCATGAAGAAGGCTCAACCCTTGAACAAGAGGGAGACATCAACATGATAGATGCCCCTGGAAAGGGGTCATCGAGGTAGATTTGGATCCATGGGTTATGGAGTCTAACTCATAGGTGACCCTGGTGGAAGAGCTGAAATCTTTCTCCATAATCCCAAGAGATCCCACAAGGTCATTACAAATAGGGAATGATCTTAAATCGGAGATAAAAGCCAAGATTAAAAATTCTTACTCGACAACTTGGATGTGTTCATCTGGAAACACGAAGATGTGGTGGGGATTAACCTCAAAACCAGTTGCTACCAGCTCAACATAGATCCTAAATTCAACCCTCACAGGTATAAGAGATGGGCCTTAAATCCGGAACGATATGCTGCTTCAAAAGAAAGGTGCAAAGGCTCATATCAAACGGGTTCATCAGGGAAGTAACATATCTTAGGTGGATATCGAACCCAGTGTTGGTGAAGAAAAGTAATGGCAAATGGATGGTCTGTATAGATTTTTCCAACCTCAACCAAGCATGTCTGAAAGATAGCTTTCCGCTTCCATGGATAGACCAACTGGTCGACTCCACTGCTGGCCACGAACTATTGAGTTTTATGGATGCATATTCAGGATACAACCAGATCCCCATGCATCCCGCCAACGAGGAACATACCTCTTTCATCACTGATTGAGGATTGTATTGCTACAAGGTCATGCCCTTTGGTTTGAAGAATGCCGGTTCGACTTGTCAGTGGTTAGTAAACAAAATGTTTTTCGACTTCTTGGGCAAGACAATAGAGATGTACGTTGATGACATGCTGGTAAAAAGCCTCTAGTCTGTATAACATATTAACCATTTGCAAGCCACCTTTGACATCTTAAGAGAATATCGTATGAAACGAACCCATTAAAATGTGCCTTTGGAGTCGCTTCCGAAAAATTCCTAGGCTACATGGTGAACCGATGATGCATTGAGGCGAGCCCCGAGAAAATTAGAGCCTTGCTAGACATGAAATCTCTTAGTAAACCAAAAGAAGTGCAATGCCTAAAAGGACGCCTCACGACACTAAACTGTTTCATTTCTAAGGCGACTGATAGGTGTCTCCCTTATTTCAAAGCCTTGAGGGGAGGGAAAAGATTTTACTGGAGTGAGGAATGTGAAAAGGCGTTCCAAGGGCTGAAAAAACACCTATGGCAGACCCCCTTCTTTCAAAGCCCAAAGAAGGGGAAACTCTATTACTATACTTGGCCGTGAATGCCGACGCAGTAAGCTCGGTACTCGTACGAGAGGAAGGTAATGCCCAGCTCTACCTGTGTACTATGTTAGCAAAGCCCTCCTGCCAGTGGAGACCCATTATACGGACATGGAGAAACTCGCATGTCCCTCATGATCGCTTCAAAAAACTAAGACCCTACTTCCAAGCCCACAGTATACGGGTTCTGACAAGCCTTCCCTTTAAACAAGTACTCGAAAGGCCGAACGCGTCTGAGAGACTCATGAAGTGGCCATAGAACTGAGTGAGTTCAACATCACATACCAACCCATGACCGCAATAAATGGGCAAACAGTAGTAGATTTTGTCACCGAGTTCACAGGGACAACAGACCTAAATGTCGAAATGGAACTAATACATCCTTCGGCATGGACGTTATTTGTATATAGGTCTAATAGAGTACAGGATCGGGAGCAGGAGTCTTATTAGAAAGCCCAAGGGCCATAAGCTCAACTATGCAATACAGTTCGATTTCAAAACTTCCAACAACGCTGCTGAATACGCGGCGCTCTGGCAGGCCTCAGACTAGACAAGGAAATGCAGGTGAAAATTTTAGCAATCTGGAGTGATTCACAACTTGTTGGAGGCCAGGTCAATGAATTTTGTAGCCAAAGACAAAGGCATGGCTACATACCTGAAGAAGGTGATGGAGCTGATCCCTTGCTTTGACCAATTTGAGCTAACCCAAATCCCAAGGGCTGAAAACCTGCACGCAGACGCCCTATTAAAATTAGCAAGAAGCAAAGACTCAGAGTTGCTGAAGTTCGTGCCTGTGGAATACCTCCCTAAACCCTCCACAACCAAAACGGAAAAAGTGATGTGGATTGAAGAAACTCCCCAATGGATGGGACCCATCATAGCATACCTCCAGAAACATACCTTGCCAGAGAACAAAGAAGAGGCCAGCAAGCTCGGGCGCAAGGCCGTCCATTATGTATTTAAGGATGAGATCCTGTACAAAAGGGGTTTTTCATCACCTCTCCTAAGATGCACTAGAGGAGACGATGCGGATTATGTGCTAAGGAAAATCTATGAAGGAGTATGTGGCAACCATATTGGAGGCCTAGCACTAGCCCACAAAGTACTGAGGCAAGGCTAATACTGGCCAACTTTGAAAAAAGATACCTAACAGTTCGTACAAAATGTGATAAATGCCAGCTTTTTTCCTTCATTCAGAGACAACCATCCCAAGATTTAACAGAGGTATCCAGCCCGTGGCCCTTTGGAAAATGGCAGGTCGATCTGATAGGGCCCATGCCAAAGAGATTGGGAGGTTCGAATCATGCAATCGTCGTCATCGACTACTTCACCAAGTGGGTCGAAGCTGAACCTTTGGCTAAAATCACTGAGGCACATACTTCAAAATTCCTATGGAAAAATATCATCTGCCAATTCGGAATTCCCCACTCAATAGTCATTGATAATGGGCATCAGTTCGACAATAAGAAACTCCGTGATCTCTGTGACGAGTTGGGCATCAAAAAACATTTCTCATCCCCTCGTCATCCCCAAACTAATGGTCAAGTGGAAGCGGTCAACAAAGCCATAAAGTACCTCCTAAAGAAGAAGTTGGACGAATCGAAAGAAGTGTGGGTAGACGAGCTCCCCTATGTGCTGTGGGCAATACGCACTACTAGCCGAATGACAACTGGAGAGACCCCTTTCTCCATGGCTTACGGGGCGGAGGCGATGAGCCCAGTTGAAGTAAGCCTGCCATCAACTCGAAGCCTACAGTTTAACGAGGTCTCCAACGAAGAAATAAGGCGAGGTGAGCTCGACTTTATTGACGAAAAGAGAGAGGACTCGTAGGTCAAGTTGGCTATCTACCAAAAGAAAATGGTACGATACTACAATCGCAAAGTTAAACGCAAATTTTTCCGAAGAGGCGATTTGGTACTTAAAAGGGTATTCCTATCATCGAAAGAGCCGGGAGTAGGAACGTTGTGCCCCAAGTTGGGAGGGTCCTTATCGTATCGCGGTAAAGTCAGGCCTAGGACCCTCTTAATCGAGAATCTCGACAGGAAAATTCAGCCTTACCCATGAAATGTAGAACACATCCGAATGTATTATCAGTAAGGTCATGTTTGTATATGTATTGTTTAAGATCAATAAACGCATCTCCATCAACGGTAAATTTATGGCGAGCTTGTATCTCCATCAAATTAGTTAATTATGACAAGTTCATAAATTATTATTCAAGTATGACGAGCTCATACACATCTCCATCAACGGTTAATTTATGGCGAGCCTATATCTCCATCAAATTAGTTAGTTATGATAAGTTCATAAATTATTATTCAAGTACGACGAGCTCATACGCATCTCCATCAACGGTTAATTTATGGCGAGCCCATATCTCCATCAAATTAGTTAATTATGACAATTTCATAAATTATTATTCACGTATGACAGCTCATACGCATCTCCATCAACGGTTAATTTATGGCGAGCCCATATCTCCATCAAATTAGTTAATTATGACAAGCTCATAAATTATTATCCAAGTATGACGCGCACATACGCATTTCCATCAACGGTTAATTTACGGCAAACCCATATTAATTAGTTATGACAAGTTCTAAGTTATTGATCAAGTATTGCGAGCTCATACGCATATCCATCGACGGTTGATACGTTACGAACCTATATCTCCTTCGAATTAATTAATTCTAACAGGTTCACAAGACGTTGATAAAAGCGATAAGCTCATACATTACTATAGCAAGTTCGTAACTCGATGATTTCAACAAAAAGATCCATTCATGTCAAATCAAAGAAAATATACAAGTACAAAAGGAAAGAGGGGAGGGGTCGATACACATATGATAATATAGGCCTATTCTAGGAAGTTGCCTCACCCTGCTGGTCCCCTTCTCCGTGGGTATCAACCTCCTCTACCGAATCTTCGACCTCAAGGATAGGAGTTGAGGCTCGGCCGAAAGAAATTCTCGCTTTGCCGCAGTTAGGTCCATTTGAGGAAAGAGCTCAGATAACCTCTCGAAGACCTCAGCATAGGCGACCCTCCTTTAATGAATTTCCAGCCCCTCATACTCTGCAGTCTCGTGGAAGTGGGCCATGTAATAGTGTACCACCGCCTCCCCAACCTTCTTCAACTACTTCCCAAAGGTCGAAGCCTCAGCAGTAAGCTCGTTGATGCGAGCCTTCAGTTCTCCCTTCTCTTTGTTAGCCGCCTCTAAAGCTGTAAATGCAATCCTCTGAAGATTGTCAAAGTTTTCGACTCTCTTTGTCAATGCATTCACTTCTACCTTGCAAAGGTATGCCTCCTTTTTCAATCCCTCGTTCCCCTTTGTGAGGGCTTCTACCTTGGACACAGCCTCGGTGTATTTCAGTTTAAAAGCCTATGCAGATTTAGCAGTAGTGGTAGCCTCAACTTTGGCCTTGATTTCGGAAAATTCGACATTCTGGGCTCGATTGTAATAGTCCAGTACAAGCCCTTGCATCCGTCTTGCCTCCATTTGAGCGTTAATTAAGAAGCTCTGAGAACGAGCTTGCCTGGGGAGCCCTACCTCCATGAGATCGAACACATCACAGGTCTCAGCAGTAGACGAGTACTTGTCACTCCAATACGTATGGCTGAGCCTGGCGATCCCTTAGACTCCGGCATGGAGCATCTCCATAATCGCGGGGGCGATCTCATCCGACCTCCCCTCCAAGAAGTTTCGGGCCTTATCCTCGCTAAGGATATTTGATTCAGCACCCTTCATTTTCCTCTTTAGCAAGTTGTCCCTTTCCTCGATGGACTCTTCCGCCTCGGTAACCTTCAGGGCCGAAATAGGTGCGGCGAGAATGGGTCAACTCAGGGATTTGTCCAAGGTGGATTGATGCTTAGACGGAGGAGGGAACCCTACATTTTTATAGAGAACCAACTTCTTCTTCAATGGCCTGCCCTCCAAAGCCTTGCCCTTTTCTCTTCTCATTCTCCTTCTCCTCCTTATCTTTTTCCCTCGGCTTTGTTGGAGGAGGTGGGGAGTTCACTTTTGAAAGCCAGGCCACCTCATCCCGTTGGTTTTTTTAAGTAATTGAGCTACTACTCAAGGGTTTCTTCCTCTAGGCCTCTCCAAGGCTTCTTAATTGGTAAAGGTTGGGTTAAATTTCTCCTTGTTGTCGTGCTGACCTGCAAACAAAAGGAGTTAGGGACTATGTTAATAAAGTCGACCCGATCAGTACCCTTTGTAGCCATTAATTGATGGATGACGAACAAAGTCCGCTTGGCGACGATGCTCTTGAAGTGCCTCTTATCGATAGGCAGCACGTAGATTGCCCTTACTGTAGCCCACTCAGATGGTTTGAGCAGGAATCGGTCAACCGCAGCTGTAAAAATACACAAAAGTTCGGCGTTAGATAAAGAAAAACGACAAAAGTGAATAGTAAAATAGATGGGGCTCGACTCACTATACTTATTTACTGGGTCGGCACGATAATCTCTGGGACTACATCCTTTCAACAGTCTGCCGTGACCCCTAACCTAAAACCAAGAAGGCTTCCAATTCTTTATAGAGGTAGGGATCCCCCAGACGAATGGAGAATGTGAGCCACAGGGGTTCATGCAGTACAACCACTTACAATCAGTACCCCTACTGGAGACTCGGGGTTGAAAAAGAGTTTGAAAAACATGGGGAGGCATATCCTCGCCAAGCGTGACCTCTTTCCAAATAAGGAAGGCCCCCACCAATTGGCTCCACGCGTTAGGCACTAGCTGAGTGGGGGCTAAGTTATATTGCTTAAGGATAAGCCTAAAAAAAGGGTGCAGAGGCAATCTCATCCCTCAGCCAAAATCGCCTCACTCACAGCTACACACTCCTCCCTGGGAAAGCATGCCCTCTCTTCTTGGGTCGAAATGAGCATTTCTACGTTGTTAGGAATCATATACGTCTCCATAAAGGTCTCCAATTCACTCTCCTTTATATCAGTGGGCCACAATGAGGCCCCCCACCTAATACTACGTCAGTAGGAATTTCAGCCTCCACATGAATTAACGCTATATGTACCTCGAAAGACCCCTCACCAACGCCCCTCTCTGACGGAGAAGCCAATAAGAGTCACAAGAAGAAAAAATATGCCTCAGTATGGGAAAGTACTTACGCAAACTCTAAAAACCCAAAATCCTTGATGGCCTGAGTAAGGAAACAACAAATCACCGGCAACTGCAAAGGTATTGGCTTCGGACATAAGAAAGTTTTAGGTACTTGGCTTCGAAGAGTTTTAGAAAGTGGAAAAAGATGAGAAAGTGGATTTCCAACTCCTTATATAGGTTTGGCAAGTTAATCTCCATCGTTAGATTCTTCTCCAGATTCAATCTGAGCCCTCCATCTGTAGCTTCACCATCTACGTAGAGACCAAAGGGTGCCCATTCGAATTTGAATCAAGGACCTAGATTAACCCGTGTTACACGCACCAAAAATTCACGTGCATCTAGGCAAAGGTGCGGTTTTCATCATCATTGTGCATTAACACGCATGTCCCTCAAGTCTTGAAAATGACAAGGATATCCAGCTGTCATCCGTTGGGAATCAGCATTTTCTAAGTCGTCGAAGACGTCGATCAGGGACTCTAACCGCAAATAGGGGTTCGGAGGTTCTCTGAAATGCGTCACCCCCCTTGAGGGTGTTCACCTATGGTTGACGTCTCGTTTTGATTATCACAAACAAATTATGTTTATTATTAACAAATTGATTTCAAGTGTCTATAGTGATGATTGCACATGAATAAAATTGATGATACGAAGTTCAAGGTCAAGAATTTGCATAACATGATCAACGTGGAAACAAGATCAATCAATTGAGGGTATGAAGAATAATGTGGCAAAACCCGCGAAAAGATGCCTTATCAAAAATCGAGACTAAAGTCAAAGTACCGTCAAGCAGCGCACGTCAAGATGTTCAAAACAAAGTACTTAGACTTTTCACAATCATATGTAAAGGTAAAACACTTCAATACTTGGCGATGAATCGTGACGAGCTCAAAGTTTTGAATTTATGATCGAAAAATCACGAAAAAATGTTTTACTCAAAAAAAAAAATGTTTTCAAAGGTAAAAATCGAAACATGTATGCTCTAAATATAACATATACCTTGAAAAACATTTTAAAACGTCCCTAAAATACCTATATTTGATAAAAATAAGAAACGAGGACGTTCCGAGCCAAAAATTGTATACTGGACATCCGGTATCCCAGATTTTGGCTCCAACGGTCATTTTTCTAATGTTCTAATTTTTTGACAAAAAACAACGGATATGTGACCGTCTGGTATTTACCGGACGTCCGGTAAGGCATTTTTTTTTTGACCGTTTGAGTGCTATAAATACCTTATTCCTTCCCCACTTGCAAGAACTTTTCTTGAGTATTAAAGAGAGGCTTTTATTGATCACAACCACCTTATTCTCTATCATTAAGAAGATCAATTGTCGTTAAATTCTTGAAAAACTTTTGAGCAATTAATTTTGTGAAAATCTTCGTTTCCTCATGAAGTTTTTTCTTTTTTTTATTTCAACACCTTGAGCTATACTCATTGCTATCTATTGAAGTGTTTGCCTTTTCTCTTCTTGTTATCAACCTTGAATCTATTATTCGATAAGAAGAGAAGATTTCACTTGTAAATTCATTTTGAATTGTGGGTCATGTTGAGGTCCCGAAAAGCTCAACATTGTAAAAGGATCGGTGCTCATTTGTTGTAAGTCACCGGAAGGGTTTTAAAGGGTTGGATTGTACCACAAGTCAATCAACATAGTGAAAAAGGTCTTGCTCGTGACGGAGAGCTTGGTAACGGGGGACGTAGATCATTGTGTTGGATCGAACGTCTATAATATATCGTTTGCACTCTCTAACCCTTTACTTAACATTTTACTTTGTGCAAGCTTATATCATTTCATCTACGTGGTTATTTTCATTTAGTTTATTTCTTTATCTTTTGTGTGATCATTAGTTTAAAATCTTGAAGTAGTTAACGAAAAAGTTTTAAAAATCAATTCACCCCCCTCTTGGTTAGTCAATCTTGGGCTTTCAAATAGTATCAGAGCCCGGTACTCACCTCTTTAAGATCTCACAATCTTGAGTTATGACTAACATCGATTTTCAAAATCTCGAGGGCGTTCTACCAACCGACCTCCCTTCTTTGATGGCACACATTATAATTATTGGAAAGCTAGAATGATGATTTATGTTCAATCTATTGATTATAATATTTGGGAAATTATTGAATATGGTCCATATGTGCCTACAAAAACTATTAAAATTGATGGCAAACCCGATTAATGTATTCCCAACTCAAGAGAGGAATACGATGAAGAAGATACGAGAAAATTGTCATTAAATGCTAAGGTCAAGAATTTGTTTTATTGTGAAAATGAATTCAATAGAATTAGCACATGTGATTCGGCTAATGAAATTTGGCATGCTCTAGAAGTCACTCATGTTGAAACAAATAAAGTTAAGGAAGCTAAGATATATATGCTAGTCAAAGAATTTTGAAAATTTCTTTATGAAACAAGATGAGCCTATTGTTAATATGATTACTCGTTTCACCGACATTGTAAATAGTTTAAAAGGTTTTGATCGAAAATATACTAATGGTGAACTTGTGAGCAAAATGCTTAGGTCACTTTCGGAAGAATTGAGTCTCATACAGATGCTTATAGAAAACATAAAGGATATGAATACATATCCTTTGGAAAAATTATATGGAACATTGACGACCTATGAGCTCAATAATGCAGAGATCAAGGAGAAAATAAGGAAGAGCAAAGAGGAATCAAAAGAAACACCTAAACAACAAATTACTCTAAAATTGGCGATTGATGAAGAGACATCAACAATCAACATGAGTGGTGAAGAGCTCGATGATCTAGTACTTCTCGTCAAAAAATGGAGAGGATTTCGAAACAACAAAAAGTTTCAAAGAAAAGACGACAAAGGAGAAGAAAAGAATAAGAAAATTATTTGCTATGAATGTGACAAACCCAATCACAAGAGAACTGAGTGCCCGAACAAAAGGAAAAGCTTCAAGAAAAAGGCACTTCAAGCTACTTGGGATAATAGCGAAAGTGAAGAACAAAATGAAAGTGATGATCAAGACGAAATCGCTAACATGCGCTTCACGGCCCTTGAAGATGAGGTAAGTACAAAAGAAAATTTTTCTTATGATTAATTACTTAATTCTTATGATGAATTGCTTGAAAATTTTGAAAAACTTGCCTTGAATCATTCTATTCTTAAAAAGAAAAATCCTCTATTAAAAGATGAATTAAAGAAAGGTTTGGAAAAATCAAAAGAAAATTTTGATCATGAAATATTAGTTAAGGAAAATATTTCTCTAAAAGAAAAAGTCAATGATTTAACAAAAATTGTTTATAAATTCACCGAGGGCAAGAAAAATTTTGATTTGATGCTCGAAAATCAAAAATGTTTATTTGACAAAGGGGGAATCGGATTCAAATCCTCATTGAAACAAAAATCTCTTAAAAATATGTTTGTTAAGGCTTCAAACACCACTTGCACCTTTTGTAATAAAATTGGACATGTTTCTTTTAATTACTTAGCTAAAAAGAAACTATATTTTGAAAACAAAAACAAGTGGATTAAAGAATCCTCAAAAACTAACTACCAAGGACCCAAGTTCGTATGAGTACCAAAAGTCAAAAATTAAATTGTTTTTGTAGGTACCAAGGAAAATCAGAAGTAAATGGTTCTTGGATAGTGCATGTTCAAAGCATATGACCGGAGATCGATCATTACTTTCAAACTTCAAAAGAAAGGAATGAGGTCATGTAACTTTTAGGGACAATGCAAAAGGGAAAATAATTGGAATCGACAACATTGGTAACCACTTATCCCCCTCAATTGAAAACGTTTTGTTAGTCAATAGCCTCAAGCATAATTTACTAAGTATTAGTCAATTATATGATAAAAGTTATAATATAAAATTCGATTCTTCCAAATACCTAATTAAGGATACTATATCAAAAGAGGTAATTTTCATAGGAAGCCGAAATGAACATGTTTATAACTAAACATTGAACATGAAAATAACGAACATTGCTTACTTGGTTTAAAAGATGAAACATGACTTTGGCAAGAAGACTTGGTCACGTAAACATGGACCTCATTTCAAAGATTACTAAAAATCGTTTTAGGAAATGATTGCCAAATTTGAAATTTGAAAAATACAAAATTTGTGATGCTTGTCAACTCGAAAATCAAGTTAAAAGCTCTTTCAAACCAAAAATCTTTTCTTCAACAACAAAACCATTGCAACTCCTCCACATGGATCTCTTTGGACCATCTAGATCGGCTAGCTTAGATGGTAAGCACTACGCCTTTGTTATCATTGATGATTTTTCAAGATTTATATAGGTTATATTTTTTAGTACAAAAGATGAAGCCTTAAAGGCTTTCAAACATTTTTGTAAGAATGTTAAAAATGAAAAGGGTCACACTATTACCACTATTGGAAGTGACCATTGTGGAGAATTTGACAATCTTGCGTTTAATGATTTTTGTAACAATAATGGATATGAACATAATTTTTCGACTCTTAGAACTCCTCAACAAAATGGTGTAGTAGAGAAAAAGAATCGTACATTACAAGAAATGGCTCGGAGTATGCTAAATGAAAATAATTTTCCTAAATATTTTTGGGTCGAAGCCATTAATACCGCATGCTACATCATAAATAGAGTTTTGTAAGTCATAAGAAAACTAAAACTCCTTACGAACTTTGGAAAAATAGAATTCTCAACATTACTTATTTCAAAGTTTTCGGGTGCAAATGTTTTGTCTTAAACACAAAAGACAATTTGGGAAAATTTGACTCAAAATCCGACATTGGATTCTTGGTTATTCATCGACTAGCAAAGCATATAGAGTTTTTAACAAAAGAACCCTAGTCGTTGAAGAATCTATGCATGTTATTTTTGATGAAACTAATCTACTTGATCAAGAGAAAGGTATTGATGATGATATAGGTTTGGAGACTCCTTTTGAACAAATGAATATCCAAGACAAATGAGTACCAAATGAAGAACAATCAAAGGATCCCAACGATCATGAAAGAGAAGAATCACTAACCGAAGCTCAAGGCGACTCTACATTGCCAAAAGAAAGAAAGTTTGTCTCATCTCACCCAAAGGAGTTAATAATCGGTGATCCATCAAAAGGTATCACTACTAGAACTTCTTTTAAAAATCATCTTGGTAATTGTGCATTCATTTCACAAATCGAACCCAAAAACTTTAAAGAAGTGAAATTTGACGAGTTTTGGATTCTAGCGATGCAAGATGAACTTAATCAATTTGAAAGAAACCATGTTTGGGACTTAGTAGCTAGACCAACAAATCAAACTGTTATTGGCACCAAATGGGTTTTTGGAAATAAGAAGGATGAAAATGGAATCATTGTGCGCAACAAGGCTAGATTAGTGACTCAAGGTTACAATCAAGAAGAAGGTATTGACTATGAAGAAACTTTTGCACCGGTAGCTCTGTTAGAATCCATTCGCATGCTTCCTGCATTTGCATGTCACAAAAACTTCACTCTTTATCAAATGGATGTTAAAAGTGAATTTTTAAATGTAGTTATCCAAGAAGAAGTCTATTTTGAGCAACCACCCGATTTTGTAAATCATAAGCTTCCAAATCATGTCTTCAAACTTAGAAAAGCTATTTACGGCCTTAAACAAGCTCCTAGAGATTGGTATGAATGATTGAGCAAATTTTTACTTTCAAACGGCTTTTCTATTGGAAAAGCGGACACTACTATTTTCATCAAAACCTAAAAATAAGACATGCTCTGTTCAAATCTATGTTGATGACATTCTTTTTGGTGCAACAAATATTCAACTTTACGAAGAATTTTCTGAAAATATGAGCAGGGAATTTGAAATGAATATGATGGGTGAACTAAAAAATTTTCTCGGACTTCAAATTAAACAAACTTATGATGGTATTTTTATAAATTAAAGCAAGTACATATTAGACATGTTAAAGAGGTTCGAAATAAATGATCTAAAACCGATGAACACTCCAATGAGCTCTACTATAAAGCTTGACAAAGATGAACAAGGCACCTCCGTTGACATCACTAAATATCAAGGTATGATCGGATCCCTTCTTTATTTAACCGGTAGTAGACCCAATATTATGTCTAGTGTATGCTTATGTGCTCGTTTTCAATCTAATTCTAAGGAATCCTACCTCAAAGCCGTAAAAAGAATCTTTCGATACCTTAGTGGGACTCGTAACTTAGGACTTTGGTACCCTAAACGAACTCATTTTGACTTACTTAGTTACTCCGATACCAATTGGGCCGGTTGTCAAGTTGAACGAAAAAGCACTAGCGGTACTTGTCACTTTCTTGGTTTCTCTTTAGTCTCTTGGTTTAGTAAGAAACAAAACTCCATTGCCTTGTCTATGGCCGAGGCCGAATATATCTCAGCCACGAGTTGTTGTGCTCAAGTGTTATGGATGAAACAAACCCTTAGTGACTTTCATCTATCTTACGATCATATTCCTATCATGTGTGACAACACTAGTGCCATAAATTTATCCGAAAATCCCATTTTGCATTTTCGAACAAAGCACATTGAGATAAGACATCACTTTCTTAGATACCATGTTCAAAATGGCGATATCTTACTTGAGTTTGTTGACACCGAAAATCAATTGGCCGATATTTTCACCAAACCTCTAGCACTCGATCGATTCACGTTCGTCAAACGAAGTTTGGGTCTTATCGAGTCAGATGGCATTCAAAATTAAACTTCTCACTTCCTTTCATTATTATCTCTTTCAAATTCATCTCTCAAAAAAAAATGTAGCGGACGTATCCAGCGTCCGGTACAACAAAAATTTTTAAACTTTTTTTGCATTTTTTAACGAACGTCCAATATGGTAGCAGATGTTCGGTACGGGATATTTCCAGTTTTTAAAGTCGCAAAATCCTCTGTCTTTGTCTCCATTTCTCTTCTCTTTTCTCCTCAACCATTGCTCTCCTCTCTACTAACTCTCACACCTAGCTCAGATTCTCTCAAGTTCTTCTCTCAAAATCGATTTAAATCTACATTGGGTCCAAGTTAAAATCTATATTTCGAACTATTCATCGATTTTCCTTCAAAATCGAGCCCTAGATTTCAAATCTAACTTCTCCCCTTACTTTTTCTCAAAATTACACTATTAATCGCTTAAGTCTACTACTTTACAAGATTCTCTATCACTCTAGATCATCTATTCAAAGATCCCAATCCAAGATATCTCAAAATCACCTCTTCAAACCCTATAATTCAAAAATCCCCAAATCTCTTTGAACATGTCGACTTCCCGAGGTAAAGGCAAGAGACTCAAGCAAACCGTTCGTCGCTTTCCACCTCTATCATCCGACGAAGAAATGGACTTTGAAACCGAGACAACGTCGACGAATCCCTTCTAGAAGACATCCATTTTACTCGGTTATAACGTCGATTTTCCCTCTTTTACATCCGATGCCCCTGCATTTAGGTTAGAAGAATATTTCATGAACATGGGTTGGGTATCGGTTTGCACATTAAAGGAAAATGCACATCCACGACTTATGAAGGAATTTTATAAAAATATGAATTTTCCTTCTCGTTCGGATGACATCACTTGTTTTATTAAAAATATCCACATCACCGTTTCAAAACCTCTCATTCATTCTCTTCTTGAACTTGAACCATGCAATGTTCAAACTTTTGTACACAAAACTCACCCTCACGTTTGGTTCCGTACTTTTTTTGTTTATGGCAAAAGGGGGATGAAACAGAATAGATTTTCATGTTTATATTTAAACATGGGGAATATATACAAAATAGATAGGGGGAATATGTGTATGCAATTTTATTAACTATCAATTTTTTTGAATTATACATTGAAAATCATTTTTTGTCATAATAAAAAATGGGGAAATTGTTGACATATGGTTAACGTCTCATTTTGATTATCACAAACAAATTATGTTTATTATTAACAAATTGATTTCAAATGTCTATAGTGATGATTGCACATGAATAAAATTGATGACATGAATTTGCATAAAATGATCAATGTGGAAACAAGATCAATCAATTGAGGCTATGAAGAATGATATGGCAAAACCCGCGAAATGATGCCTCATCAAAAATCGAGACTAAAGTCAAAGTACCGTCAAGCAGTGGACGTCAAGATGTTCAAAACAAAGTACTTAGACTTTTCACAATCATATGTAACGCTAAAACATTTCATTACTTGGCGATGAATCGTGACGAGCTCAAAGTTTTGAATTTACGATCGAAAAATCACGACAAAATGTTTTACTTAAAAAAAATATGTTTTCAAAGGTAAAAATCGAAATATGTATGCTCTAAATATAACAAATACCTTGAAAAATATTTTAAAACTTCCCTAAAATACCTACATTTGATAAAAGTAAGAAATGAGGACGTTCCGAGCCAAAAATAGTGTACAGAACGTCCGGTATGCATATTGGATGTCCGGTATCCCAGATTTTGGCTCAAACGGTAATTTTTCTAATGTTCTAATTCTCTGACAAAAAATAACGGATATTTGACCGTCCGGTATTCACCCCCATCTTGGTTAGCCAATCTTGAGCTTTCAGAAGGCTCAACGCTTTTGCGGTTCGTCCGGACATGGAGGCCACACCTCATACTTCAATAAATTTACAGAGAACTGCCTTTATTGATGCAGGTCCAACTGCCTTACAATGTTTAAGTCCACGCAAGATATTAGTAATCATACCTGGACTTAGGGGAGTGATGTTACCCACATAAATAATCATAAATTAAACATAGCACGTGGCGAATAGACAAAATTACACATGGCATAGATTTTTGGGCATGCACAAGAGGGCGACCCCGATTCGACGCATAACGAGGCCCAATCCATCTAAAATTGTTTCATCTGATCCCCACCCTCCTTCGAAGAGGCCCCTGGTACGAACCTAGTCCTGGAAAGGCGACTAGTCAACCCCAGTAAACCTCGTGAAGTGATTGACAAGACAAAGCCGCAAGCGCCGCCCCTACGTGCATATGCTATCGGATCCATAGCTCGCAGGCGAGGATCTTAACATTAAATGGCGTTGATTGACGTCAATAAGGACCCCTTGGATCTAATGTACCACGTGTTTGGCCATCCAACGGGCCAGGTTCCTTGTTACACTTAGTATAAAAAGCCATACGTAGCACCATGAAAGGGCAATGCAAGTTTAGATATCCAAAGTAAAACTCGATTCTCGCTATTACACTCAACGACAGACCCCCTTTTAATGCAAAAAGCAATTATAACAACAACATATAAAACGCTATGGAAAATTCCTTTCATGGATTGATCAATGTAAGTAGTTGCTAGATTCGAGCATATTGCAGTCCGACTCACCAAGATACGAATCTCTTATCTTCTGTTGGCGACGAGTTAGAACCATTTTTTGGGGTCAAGAGTAACCAAATGAAAGATGTCGAGATAGATATAAAATGGTGCTACTGAGAAAGCCAAAATCTAGAAATTATATGTCAATGAATAGAGTTAAATAAGGGAGAGATTTTTCCACGTAGAAAAATAATTTTTTTGGAAAATGTATGATTAAAAATAGAAAAAATTATGAATGTAATAAAATGTATTATTAAAAATAAGTTTTTAATAAATAATTTTATAAAAAAAAAGGATATTAATTTAAATATTTATTCACCACATAAATCAATGATCCTCATGTTAGGACAGTTATTAGCACAAACTTATTTTTAGTGGTGTCAACCGAGCCAGCGGCTCGTCGGCTCGATCGCTCGGCTCTTACTGTTCACGTCCACAAGCCGCTCGGGTTCGTTAAAAAGCGAGCACGAGCCGAGCGGGCGGCTCACTAGACGAGACGAGCCGAGCCCGCTCGGCTAGTCACTATTCACGAGCGGCTCGTGAATGAGCCCACGAGCCGCTCTACTCGTATATTATAAAAAATAAAAAATAAAAAAATTAATGTTAACAAGTGACCAGAACGGTCACCGAATTTTCAGTGACCGTTTGGTCACCAATGTAAAAAAAAAAATTCTTAATTTCTTCGCTTATAAATACCCAATCCATTACAATATTTTTTTCCCACCAAACTTTCATTCTCTACTCTCTACTCTCTACAATTTACATATCATTATCAGCAATATCATTCATTTATTTTATAATTATCTTCTACATTTTTTACATTATTATCTTAATTTTACAACCAATTTTATACACTAGTATATAATCTTCACTCACTTCTTAATTCTACATTTCTACATTCTATTTCAACATTCAATTTCTACAAGTGGAAATTTCACAAAGTGTCCATTTTCATCTAGTCATTCGCAAAAATGTCTACAATTTCTTCAATGTCCATTTTCGATTTTTTAAAACTAAACTACCCCTGTTAACAAATTCTATTTGCAAACTAGAACTCAAATTTTCCCATATCATTTGAATTATGTTGGCCAATAAAATTTTAACACATCACCTACTACTAGTAGTAAAAAGTACAAATGTCAATCCACATTAAATGCACATTAAAGGCCTGGGTCAGGTGAATGTGAAATGAAAACAGGTCAGGTCAATATATGAATCAAACTCGTATCTAAACATAGAACCATATCCTTAATCTTTATTTTGAACCCATTGATCCACAAAAACCAATTAACCTGGCCTGCTTAGTTAAATAAAAAAAAATTTCATTCCAAATTGGAATATACAGTAGAGAAACCCTAACACGTTGATCTTCTTTTTTCCTTCTCTCTCACGCTCAAACCCCATTCGCGGCTCCTCGTATTTTCTCACCAAATCGTCCACATAGATCGTCAATTTTCAGATGCCGACGTCAGTCGCCGTTTGTCCACGGTCAAAGGTCGCCAGTAGTCTTCATATTTTGTTACTTTGAATTTTCTAATTGTCCAACATCACAGATTCGAGAGTGCCTCTAACTAGTAGTGGTAAGTCTTCAATCTTCTTGAAGAAATTATATTTTATTTGTTTTCTGCAAAGTTTTCATTATTCTCTTCATTATTAAAGATTTTTATGTTGTCATTCGCCGTTTTTCGTTGAAATCCATATTTCATAGAGAAAACACGAAAGTTGAACTCAATTTGAAAAAAAAATTACATAATTGAGCTTGAAAATAATATATATATATAAGGTAGCCCATTTTTATTAATTCTGGATTTCTCAGAATCTGATGTCGATACGATGAAGGTATCAGACTTGAGATAAGAGGATACTAAGATACATGTCTAGTCATACTAAAATGGAGAATAAAGAAATGAGAATATACACCAACAAATGGAAGTGTAGCCAACTCATGATAATTAAGGGCAGGGTGACTTGAAATTAATGAAATTCTTCTAATCAATTAAGTGGCTACCATTACTCACCCTAAAAGTATGCAAAAACAATTTTTAATTAATTAATGAATTTTGTCTTTGACACACTTGTAAACCGAGAAATTAATTGATATCATGAAGATCAACAGGAAATATAATTTTGATCTATGAAAACTGCCAAAAGATTTATCTGAATCTAATTTCATCACTAATTAAAATACATTTGAATTATATGATTATTGATGAACAAATAATTATTTTAGACAAATAAGAGGTCAAAAGAAAAATAAGTTCAATTCATTCTTTAAAATGTCAAATGTACATGAAATTTAGCTTATTTTCAGTCCAGATTTTGTTTATAATCAAATTCAAGATTTAGTTACAAGTTAATGATAACAAGAAGAATCAAGAAAATAAACGGAACAACTTCCAAATTATACAGATGCATTTGACTCCTATTAGCATGTTGTTCTTGATTTTGAAACATCATATTATGCATATTTATTTTCTCATGGAATTATTGTCTTATTTTGAGACACAATTTAAATTTATTGTTTTATTTTCAATCTGTACTCTATGCTTAATGGGTACCTATTTGATTACATAGCAAGCACTTTGAATGATTAATTGGTTTTTTTTTAAAACTTTTCTTAGGTTATTTCATTTTGTTCGTACGTTCTCATAGTATTTCTTTTATGTGCGTCTTTATCATTTGTAGATGACGTCGTCACACCGACATAAAATTCAGAAGGAAGAACGTGTCTCGGCCCACATCTCACAAGTTAGCAATACCAAATACATAACAGTTGTCATCAATAAATTCGATTCACAACATAAGAGTATGTTTGGGGAGAGTTGTATAGGACATGTTTCGAAGTTACCAGAGCTCAAACTATCCGATCAATTAATTCACGAAATGATAAATAGATCGGTGGTTTGCCGAAAACGTTTTGAGGCTTGGTTCAAGGTGAACCAAAGGTTAGCACGAATTATACTGCAGGAGTTTGCATTAATCACCAGCCTGAAGTGCAATCCGGTGCCTATAGGTACTGAAGTCGACAAAATCCTAGAAAAAACCCGGCTATGGGACAAAATGTTCACTAATAGAAATCGGGTAACTTGTAGCGACCTGGAGAAAGTTTTCTTGAAATGTGCCAACCGGAACAATCGTTACAAGCTTGGGTTAGTACTCATTATTGAAGGTGTATTCAATTCAAGAGACAGAAATGTAGGGATACATCCTGATTCTCTCTCCATCGTTGACGACTTGGATTTCTTCAACGCCTACCCATGGGGGATAGTATGCTTTCAACTTCTAATGAAATCACTACTACGTGGATGGGGAAGAAAGGCGGACTTGGTAAAAGTTAACGATAGTGACAAGATGACTTACACATTGTACGGATTCCCTCTTGCCTTTCAGGTATACATGTATCTGTATTCATTTTATTTCTTTTCATCGCATGTTGTTACATACCACTGTATATGATTGATCACTTTTATAAATGTCATGCAGTTGTCGGTGTACGAGGCAATCCCAGAGTTGGGAGTGCGATTCTCTACTAAAATTGGTGACGACGTTCCTAGGATAATGCGGTGGTCTGGCACGAGAACACCTCACTCAACAACGTATTCAGATTTCTTTGAGAAGACACATGTGAGCAATTTACATACATATTTGCACTTACACTTTCACATTATATAATATTTCACAGATTGTCCAAATGGCGATGAAGTTATAGGGAACAACGAGAATATCAATAGAGGAAATAAATTTCGGAGAGGGAACATACGTGGACTTCGGCTGAGAAATTTGCATCGCGCAGAAGGTGGAGAAGAAGAGCATGGTGACGTAAAGCCTGCGTCAGTAGATGAGATAAGAGCTCTTTTGAATGAAAAACGAGAGGCATTTGAGAGCAGGTTGGGTGAGTTAAGAAATGAAATGAACGTGAGATTTACTAGTATCCAAAATGAATTGGGAAGTCATGTCCGCTATTTGAGGAAGCATGTGACTGATCAGATAAATTTGAACCAACGTATATTTCATGAAGCTGCTACAGAAATTGGGTACACAATGTTGCCTAGTGCAAACACGAAGACACCGTTCACCCGTTCTGATCGCAAGAGAGGTAAGCGGAATGCGTAGTATGTGTACAATATCTGGTCCAGTATTTTGGTTGATGGAACATAATGGTGATTGTATAAGTGGTATGTCCATGTGGTTCGAGTATTTAACCGTTGCCATGATTTCGTTAACTTTTACTGTAAAGGATGGTGATTGGATTTGAACTTTAAGTCTATGTACGTTTATGATTTACATTTTAATAGCATGTTAGGTTTTTTTCATTATGTGAGTGAAGATTACTAGCAAATTCTCATTTTTTCGTCCAAATGTTGTTCGAGACATTTCAAATGTCTACCGTCGAGATTCACGGGTGCTCAATGTCGAGAATGACACTTCAAATGTCTATAAATGTATGAAATGTAGAGAATTTTTCTATTTTCGTCCAAATGTCGTTGTAGACAAATAGAAATGCTTAGGTGTCGAGATTGTCTGAATGCAAATATCGATAACAACTTACCAGATCTCGTGAACGATGTAAGTTTCATATTCCCGTTAGTTGCACGCAAAAGGTCTAAAAATGTGTAAGATTATTCCACTGATCATGAATTCATTAGGTTCATTCTTAATGGTCCTTTTATGACTCCAACCACTAGTCCACGTCGTACACTATGTGATGTGATAAAGCATCAATCAGGCATAAATACAAACTGGTTGAGTTGGTCTGAACACTTTTAATGCATTGAATAACGTCCAATAGTCCACTATAAAAGAATGGCCTTGGCTTCAAATTGCACACCTGATTTTTCTCAACAACTTACTAGCGTTACATTTGTTCTTCCATCCATTATGTCTTCGCCAACAACTCAAATTCCTCATATTGATGTTCTTGTTACCTTATCCCCCATCGGGTCGTCCACGGACAACCCCATCGTCATAGACTCGGATGACGATGACGAAATCAATGTCTTCATTCCATATGTCCCTCAACTGGGGAACCACTCCCGTAGGATTTACCTCCATCCAATTCCTTTTTCGGATTTGATCGACGATGATGAGTCGATTGAAGTTGAAGTTGGTGAGCGTATCATTGATCGTGAGAACCTCCCACCTGAAGCACACAATGTCTTATTGGACGACAATGTTGAAGCAAATCCCGCTGGAAATGAAGATGTGATCATCATAAGCTCTGACGATGAGGATGGCAGTGATATGTCATCTTTGTCTGTTGTGGAGGATATGTAGAAAATGCGATCATCGTAAATGAAATAAAAGTATATGTACGGACTTCTAAAATTCCGACTGATGACGGATATGTTTTGTGGTGATCATCATTTTGTATATCGTCGCATGTGAAATGTTTAAATATGTATTAACATAAAATTCATATGGGTAATGGGTAGTTTTTTGTGGTGATCTCCATTTTGTATATGTATTCACCTACAACATGCAGACATTTTTGACATGCTTTTGTTGTGATTACCAGTTTGTATGTCTAGTGACTTATGAAAACGAGTCATTCATGGCTTCTTTCGTACCAGTTACCTAATCCAATATTTTAGTGATGATGAAAATTCTAGCCATGAAGTAATTAAAAGAAATCCAACCAATTAATACACTAAGAAAATAAAATTTGAAAACAAATAAGATAAAAATCATGTAATGCAACAAAAATGGTGACGACATTCAAGTGCACGTCAATTGAAGTAGCATTCAATTTCAAAACAAGGTAAAAAACAAATGTCATTCAATTTCAAAACAAGGTAAAAAAACAAATGTCATTCAATTTCAAAACAAAAACAAAAACACATCATTCAAGTGCATGTGTTACTCAAATGTGTCCGGTTCCTACATATTTACCTGTTGTGTCCAGACCCCCATCATCGGCCACATTTTCGTGTGCTGGTCGACCTTTTAGTTCTTTGACCGTTTATGTTGTGTAGGAGGGCAACCTAGTGCTCGACGTATATTTGGGAGCAACACTTCGATAGAACGAATGGCATGAGGGACAACCCAATCTGACTCCATTTCGATGGGGTAAAGTACTTCTGTGTATGCAGCTTGCCAAAACTCTGTGGCGTATACAGGAAGCACATGTCATATAGTGATTTTTCGATTGCGCAAGCAGCTCGAGAAGCATGTGCACACGGAATTTGCCGCATCTGAAACTCTCGGCATGAGCATGTGTTACCTATAAGGTTGACAATATACGTTTCTATACCTACACCAACCTCGAAAACAAATTCATCCAAATTTCGTACTTGTAAGGTCGCACCGGCGTCAAACGATTTTCTCAATTCCTTCTCCATTTTTGGTGTTAAGATACTATAACAATTGGTAGATGCGTTTTTCCTCTCGAAGAACCATTGTTGCATTAACGACGTAATGTTTTCGACCAACAAGGTTATAGGAAAACTTTGTTGTCGCCTGAGAACTGCATTTAGTAACTCCGCACTATTATTAGTCATGGCATTGTACCGATTGCCAATGAAATTTGCACGTGACCAAGTGAAGAAACCAGCATGTTCCAAATAAGAAGCCACAACTGGTCAAATTGTTCTAATTTGTGTCATGAATTGCTCGAATGTCAAAAGACGGTATGCTAGCGCTGCACGCTTGAACAAAAAAATGACATTGCTACTACTGTACCTAGCAATAAGATTTTTCTCGATATGCCATATGCAAGCACCGTGGTGAGAAAGCGGGAATAACCTCGAAATGGCCCGCGTAATGCTCTTATGCCTGTCCGATACAAATACTAGTTGATTTAAGTCATCAATAATATCTTTCAACTTCTTGAAGAACCAATACCACGATGCATTTGTTTCCCCATCGACAACCCCCCAAGCAATAGGATATATTTGCATGTTGGCATCTTGCGCTGCAACTACTAGTAGTGCTCCCTTATACTTACCCTTCCAATGACTTCCATCAACACAAATTACCGGCCTCATGTACTCTCAAAAACCATGTATACTCGGCCCAAATGCTAAGAAGAAGTACAAGAACCTGTTGTTGATATCGAGATCAATGTGTGCGACGGTTCTTGGGTTTCTAGTAGTTAGCTTATGACAGTATGACGGCAATTTCTGAAAACTTTTTTTAGGTAAACCACGAAGAATTTGAAGGCCCTTCTCCTTACCCCTCCACGCTTTATTATAGCTAATTCGTATACCAAACTCACGTTCCATATCGCCGATAATAACGGCAGGAACGTATGGTTGGTTTGCATCATTCAATCGTTGCATTATATGATGCCCAATTAGTGCACTTGTTGCATGAATTTGTGAATTTCATCGAAAGTCTAAAGGACATGTATGCTCAGGTATGTACTTTCAAATCTTAAATATGTCTGAAGTTTTTATCTTCGAAGCTCGCACAAGCTAATGGCACGTGCTATCGACGCAACACACAGTAAGAGATCTAGGATTCGACTTTTTAACCTTGAAATGAAACTTCTCTGTCAAAGCCTTCAGTTGAAGCCTTGTGTATAGTTGTTTCTTGCTAAAGAAGATCTGATTCTCCTCAATGTCGATTTTATCCGTCGACTAAATTTCATTTTCAATATACGAATTCCCTTCGCCCAAACTTACATCCATATTATGAATCATTTGTGACTCTTGTAGTTCACTCACACCAACTTCGTCACGTCCACAAAATGCATCTTCTATGAGCGAGAAATGATCTACTCGACATGCACTTCATGGTCTCCAACATCATATTGATCTGTAATTACACACAAGGCTGGCTGCTTGTGTGTGAACAGAAATGCACCATTGCAAATCCTCATTGTCGCATCAGTAGGGGGTATATTCATGTTCGGAACTTTAAATTTCAATTGAATTCGAAACTTTATTCTATCAATATTCAATTTCTGGAATAATATGTGTACATGCTCTTCATAGCTAATATCACGTCGAATAACAATTGATGTTATTCGGTACCCTAACCACTTCCACGTGTCGTCTATGTTGACGAATGTACCATCGTACAAGACAACGAATCTCATAACATCTCCCATATTTACATGCCATAAACAAAAAAAATTATCAGCTAATAACAAATACCGAATACGAAGATGCTAGTTGCGTGCAATACGTGAAACACTGTACCCAAAATGTTACCTAAGTTTGTTTAGTGTTTAATGTTATTCTCGACATTTTAAAATTCTAGAATTACATTTAAACTATCATTCTCGACGTTTATAAAATGTCGAGAATGTCATTATGAAATTCATTTCAACATATGCATTTATCATCTTCTTCAACTTCAACCACCATTTTTGAAAAGAATTAATTCCACCATTAATGACATTCTCAATACAAAAGTACATGAAATTATTATCTACCTAAGTGATTGAAGAATGGTGTTATAACAAATATCTACCACTTGTTTTGAAAATAAAATTCAATAAAATCAAATATATAACAACTACTAAACCCTAAACTTATCAATGAAAATATGATTTCAAAGAAAAATACATTTTACCAAGAAATAATGAGAGCCGAATCAACTTCAAATTTGGAGGAGATTAAATTTGTTGACTTGAAATCAAATGAAGCATTCAAAGTTGGAATCATATACTTATTTGTTTCTTCAATTTTCCTACAATAATTGGTTAATATATAATTAAAAATGTAATCAAATGAGCTCATCTTGATAATAGCTACAAATATGGTGGCTTCTCATGGGAGCCACTTGCTTTTCTTGAAATATATGTCAAATTGGGAAAAAAATACAAATGGAATAAACATTTCATTAAGGGTAAAATAGACAATTTGATATCAAATTTGGCCATTTTTGCAAAAATTATAAGAAAATGACATTTTTCAATTGACACTCCTAAAATTGGACATTTTTGAAAATATCCCTTTCTACAATTCACAAATAGATTCACGAACATTTGTTGAAAACTTGTTCAATATGGAAGGCGAAATACCTACCCAAAATCAATTTGGGAATGAATTTGCCGGTCTCAATGAATTACCAATTCCAGAAGACATTGAAGATTTCGACGTTCGTGAAGGTAGTCATCCCGATCCAATTGATTTGGATGACGTTGATGTTGATCCTAGTGTTCCAATTGATTTGGAACAAGATGAAGAACCTGCATTAAATATTCCTGATGCAAGAGGGAAGAGAAAGGGGAAGAAACATGTAAAATGTTGGGACCATTTCAAATTGGTTAATACTGGTCGTGTGATCGATGAACTTCCAGAAACCAAAACAGTATGTAAATACTGTCAGCGACGACTGGCTTGGCAAAAAGGCATTGGAACCACTCACCTCAACCGTCACTACAAAACATGTGCGGGCAAACATGGGTTTCTTGAACGTGGTCAAACGCAACTACAGTTTGCTACTAGTAGCGCTGGTGCTACTACTACACCACTTTCTACGTGGATGTATTCGGAGGAGGAAGCTCGAACGGGAATGGTGAAGTTCGTTGCCGCGGCGGAGCTGCCACTAGCAATAATGGACAACCAACATTTCGTGAACTACGTTAAACAATATCTTCAACCAAGGTACGTTGGTGTAAGTCGAAATACTTTTCGTTCTAATACAATTGAATATTTTCTTAATGCAAAAAAATTATTGATTGCGGATTTAGAAAAATACGGGGGTGTGATATCTTTAACTTCGGATTTGTGGAAAGGGATTAATAAGAGAGGTTATATAGCTGCAACTGCACACTATATAGACCCACTTTGGGTTATGCATAAAAAAATTATTGCTTTTAAAATTGTTGAGTATCCTCATAATGCTCAAACTATATTTAATGCGATTATGTTAATAATTAGAAAATATAAATGCGAAAGTAAAATTCGTTCTTTTACTTTTGACAATGCTTCCATAAATAAAGTTGTTATCGATAAATTGCATAGAGTATTTCAACTCGATTTCGGTGGTTATTTATTTCATATTCGATGTGTGTGCCATATTTTTAATTTAATTGTACAAGACGGTTTAAAACATGTGAATGACGAAATTAGTCGAATTAGGAATGCACTTATATATATCACGATTACACCTAGTAGAAAACAAGCATTTGAAGAATTTTGTGAATAAGATGAGAACGAGCATACAAAAACTTTTATTACTGACGTAGGTTATAGATGAAATTCAACTTACTTATTATTAAAATTCTGTGAAGATTTTGAAACGTTTATCACTGAATTTTATAACAGTAAGCATATTAGAGACGAAGACGATAATATCTTAAATGAATCTGATTGGACTACAGTTTTTAAAATTAAAAATCTTTTTGCAAGTTTTTATACTTCTGCAAATATATTGTCTGGTGTTTATTATCCCACTAGTTGCATGGTTCTTGAACGTCTTTATATAACTACTAGGGCTTTTAAGAAATATCAAAATGATTTTGATTTTCATGCGGTTATATATGCTATGGAATTAAAATTTAGAAAATATTGAGAAACATTACCTATATTATTTCTTTTAGCATGCGTCATGTACCCCCGATATAATTTATCAGGTACTAAATTTATAATTGACCAAATTTCAAATGTTTTAACTTTTAATATGTCTATTACTTATAGGAATTTGGAACAAACGTTAACTGAAATATATGAATTATATGCTTCACGAATAGGTACACAAATTATTCGTGTACCTACTATTCCTCCGATTAATATAAACGATGACGATGCTGAAATAATTAATTTATTAGAAAACATAGACTCAATTAGATATGATTCAACTGCATATGCATATGGTTCCTCTAGTAGTAGTAGTTTGTCTTCCACTGCATGTACTCAAACTTCGAGTACTAGTCCAAATCCATTGCCATCTGAATTAATTGATTACTTTCGTTATACTATGCCTAGTAACAAATCAGTTAAAAAAAGTTCAGAAGATGTCATTGAATTCTAACGAAATAATGAACGTCGATGCCCAATAGTTTCTACAATTGCAAAAGATCTATTAATACCTCCGGTTAGCAGTGTAGTTTCGGAGTCTGCTTTTAGTGTAGGGAAGATGGTTCTCTCTGAGATTCAAAGTCGACTAAAAGAAGATATTTTGGAAGCGTTAATGTGTGTGAAGGATTGAGAAGACGCTAATTATCGAATTAAACATAAATATGCCGAAATTGAATATAATCAAGTAAGTGATATTTAATTTCACTACATTCATTACAAAATTTTATTTTCATACATTTATAATTTTTTTAAAAAATTGTACACGTAACAAGTTATTCGTGTACAATTTTAACTCCCCCTACTCGAAATTGAAGTAATCGGTTTCAAACCCGGATAAATGATGAGGGTTTATCTTTTTTTTTTAAAATAAAAATGTTTTAGAAAATATATATTTACTATTTTAAAAATTATAAATATTTTGACGAGCCCTGATAAATATTTTGGAAAATGTATATTTAAAAAAAAATAGAAAATGTGCATATATATATCTTTTGAATTTAAGATTTAGTTATAGTAGCGTTTCAAAAAAAAAAGGTCAAAATTGGCCAGCCGGCGAGCCGAGCTGCTCGTCTTGGGCGAGCTCGGGCAACGAGCCACGAGCTGGCTCGGCTTGGCCCATTGACATGACTACTTATTTTGATTGACAACATGAAGAAACTCTCAAATTATTATAAAATAAATAATGTTATTTATCATTATAATGATGGAATATCGTTGATGTGACAGTTTATGTAGAATAATAGATTTGACGGATAAATTTTTATGAGAGAAAGAGAAAAATGTGAAGGATAATGAGTTTCCACATTATTGATGTTCCATCATTACGAGTAAAATAATTAAATGACAAAATTAAATTCTTAAAAATATACTTAATCACATAAAAACAGTTTTTGTAAAATCATACAACTGCAGCATTACATTATAATCTGCTCAAATAACAGAAGAAGATGGCCACTTATAACCACACATTTTCAACTTAAATTTATTAAGCCCTTATTTGAACCTCATTATTTGGCTAAACATACATTTCGAAGTAGTAGATTAATGGAGCACGTGTAATTGAAAAAATAAGGAAAAAATTTGAATTTACGTGTAACATTATTTTATTTAAAAATGTGTGATTAAAAAGAATATAGAGAAACATGTATTTTGAAAATAATGAAAATTAAAAAAGGGAAGTCCTTGTTTGATATGGATTAAAATCTAAATTTTAATTTAAAATAATGTTAACAATTAATTTTAATAACATATTTCACGAAATTAGCGGTGGCAAAAAAGCTCGGAGGCTCGGACGGCCCGGGCTCGGCTCGGAAAAAGCCCGAGCCGGGCCCGGCTCGGGCTCGGTGGAACCGAGTCCAGGCTCGGGCCGAGCCCCACTTTGGGGAGTCGGCCGGGCCGGCCAGTGGCCCGGGCGAGCCTCCATTCATTAAAAAAAAAAAATTTTGAAGCAGCAAGCTGCCGCAACAGACAGCTTGCTGCTGCAGGCAGCAAGCTTGCTGCGGCAAGAAGAACGCCATTTCTTCATTGCCGGCGAAGCTCTTGGCGACAACGAGCGGACGATTCTTTGCAAGGCAACAAGCTTTGCGCTGTTGCCTTGCAGTGACTATTTTTAGCTGCCTGCAAAGGCAGCTAAAGAAGAAGGAAAAAAAAAAAAACCAAAAAATTCGAGCCGGCTCGGCCCACTAAGGCTCGGGCCAAAAGCTCGGGCCGAGCCTCTCTTTTTTTGGCCGAGCCCGGCTCGGCTCGGCTCGGGCCGAATAAAGCTCGGTCCTTTTCCCGGCTCGGCTCGGCTCGTTGCCACCGCTACACGAAATTCACAATTTTGTAATCACATATTTTATCAATTCTTATTAAAATTTACTAAAAATAGTTTTAACCACCATTGAAGGCAAAGAAACTTGAACTTGATTTTAACGTTCACATCCACTTCCACCAACAACCTCATCTCCAGTCGAACAATCCCCTCACCAAACACAAATAGACAAATTAGTGTCGAAATTATAATATAATATAAAATCAAAACCAACCCCTCACCAAACTAGTGTCCCGATTACATTAGCACTTCTTGAAATTGTTTATTTTAACCCTAAGCGACTTTCTTTGGCCGCTGCAATCTCTGATTTCTTCTTCAACAGTTCAATCAAGAAATATGGCTTCCGTTTTCAAGATCCCATCTTCAGGTATTGTTCATTCATCCACTGGTTTTACGTCCAACAGATCTTCTGGCCAGCACAGGTTCTTAGTTGATCTACGTACCAAAACCGCCTTTGATGTCAGACTTTCATCATCCAAATTGTCACTGCGCACCGCCAATTCCCCCAGTGTCTCCTTGGTGTAAGTTTATGTACTATATCACTTGCTTCAGTTTATTATTCATTTTCTTGGAGTAAAAACTTACAGAGTTCTCTGGGTGATTTTTCCTATAATCTTATTTTCTTTTGTTTAAATTGTTTATGTTAAGTATATTTGGAAGAAATAAGATTTTGAAAACCTTGTCCAATCGAAAAATAAAAAAAATTGCTTTGATCTTAGCGATCTGGTATTTGCAAGTTCATTTTAACTGCGATTCTAGGATCAGGAAGATATCTGCTGTCAATTGGCTGTCTTAAGTCTAAAACTTTGATCTGATCCTGAACCTGTCTATCTTTTCTGCCAAGAGGAATGATTCAGGCTCTTAATCTGTGAGATTCTCTATTTCCTAGCTGTGGATCTGAACGCGCAATGTAACTTTATGGGAGGCATCTCCCATCATAAGTTAATGATGTTGTTCTAAATGTTTCCTCCTCGAACACATTTTTGTGGGCTTCAAAATGTTATAAATTTTAAATTTATTTTAAAAATGCTATCTGTTTTACGTTTATGTTTAATTGTCAAGAATAGAACATAAATTTTTCAACAATATAAGTAATCATCAGAATATGTTGTCCATAGTGTCAATGGGGAAAATGGAAAGTGAGCTCGATATAATTTTGTGAACTGGTAACCAATTGGAGATTACTTTTCCCCTAGTGTCAGATGCTCACAAAGTACTGGAAATGGAAGCACTTTAAAAAGAACAACTCTTCATGATCTTTACGAGAAGCAAGGGCAGAGTCCATGGTACGATAATCTGTGCCGTCCTGTAACTGATCTTCTCCCGTTGATTGAAAGTGGGGTCAGAGGTGTAACCAGCAACCCAGCTGTAAGTTTCTGATATTCTTGCCTTGCCCCCTCTCCTCGGCAATGGCAGTGACATTGTTCTTGGGTCATGCAGCCAAGAATGTCAAACATATTGAGCTTATTACTTTCCCAACCTTTTCTTCAAGTTTTCATATTTTTTTAAGTTCTATTAACCAAATTTAATTGTCATTCTTGCAGATTTTCCAGAAAGCAATATCAACTTCAAATGCATACAATGATCAATTCAGGTAATATTGTTCATTTTCATTTGTTTTCAAGGGTTATCTTTTGCTAATCTCCTTCTGCACTATCACAGATAGGCAGTTAAGTTTAAAATTTTGACTATGATTCTCATCTGAGAAAGTTGGCTTGGGATTTATTGATTTTCAATAAGAGCTGAAATCTTCTTTTCATCTTGTACTTACTATATGTTCATCATTAATGGATGTAATCTGCAGGGAACTAGTGCAAGCTGGAAAAGACATAGAAAGTGCATACTGGGAACTTGTGGTGAAGGATATCCAAGATGCCTGTAAACTCTTTGAGTCAATTTACGATCAAACAGATGGTGGTGATGGTTATGTTTCTGTTGAAGTTTCACCTAGACTTGCTGATGATACTGATGGATCTATAGAGGCTGCAAAATTGCTTCATAAGAAGGTTGATCGTAAAAATGTGTACATAAAAATTCCTGCTACAGCTCCATGCATCCCTTCAATCAAGGAAGTCATTGCAAATGGAATAAGTGTCAATGTGACGGTGGGTTGATTCTTTCATACTTGTGCAAGTCTAAATTGTCATGAAATTCCAGATTGTTTTTGTCTTTTTGCAATATGAATCTTTTAATGTGAGTTTTTTATTTCAAGTTCCACTTGTTTGGCCCATGTTTGATCGGCTTTACTTCGAAACTTTTTTTTCTACATACTCATTTTCAACCAAACATTCACGCAATAAAATATTCTGCACATAAACCCAAAACTTATCCCTTCTTTCTAACCACACATTCTTCAAAAATTCACTATTCAAAACATTGATTTTGCCAAATAATGGCCATCAAACAGGGGCTTAATAAGAGTGATCAAGTTTGCTTTGGACAATCAATTAGTAGGAGATTCTTATTCGGAAGATAAGTGTGTCTATCAAATCATATTGTTGGATGTATACTGTCTTATCAGGAACTTTATAAAGCTTTTGTGTGCTGATATAAAGAATTTTTTATGTATTCTCTCACACACCTTAAAAAAAATTTCCAAGTGATTTTTAGACATTTGAAATCCTCATATGACCAAAGAAATCCTATCGTAGATTTAATTGTCAGAAGCAGCTAGATAGTGAGAATAAAACTTACAGGTGCATCATTGTAAGCAAAACCTCATGTTCAACCTTTAGCGGGTGATTGAAAGTATCAGCTGTTTTGTTTTTGAGACATAGTAACTTTCAAGAACATGGAATGTCAAATTCTTCTACTAAAATTTCTATTATTTTGGTATTCTCTAATACTTCACAATCTACCTTATCAACCGTATTTGACATACTGATATTCTTTCATGTACATGTACAGCTTATATTCTCACTTGCTAGATATGAAGCTGTTATTGATGCTTACCTTGATGGTCTTGAGGCGTCCGGGCTAAATGATCTCTCCCATGTCACTAGTGTAGCTTCTTTCTTTGTTAGTCGAGTTGACACTCTTGTTGACAAGATGCTTGAGAAAATCGGAACACCTGAAGCTCTGGATATCCGTGGGAAGGTATTAAGGAGATGAAGTCAGGGTCTCCTCCATACAAGTTAAAAAACCTGCCACCTGTTAATCTGCTCACACTGTCTAACTTTGGTTTACAGGCTGCAAATGCTCAAGCAGCTCTAGCTTATCAGCTCTACCAGAAGAAATTTTCAGGTCCAAGATGGGATGCTTTGGTGAAGAAAGGAGCCAAGAAGCAGAGGCTGCTATGGGCTTCAACTAGTGTCAAGAATCCAGCTTACTCTGACACCCTATATGTGGCTCCTCTAATTGGACCTGACACCGTGAGTTATCTTTTATCTTATCCCAACTTGTGGTAGTTTTAGCCCAAGGGTGGGTGCAACCGTCTTTTTCAGTTGAATTGACCAGAAAAAGGATTATATATACTTATGACCTCTCTTTACATTATAGGTTTCTACTATGCCTGATCAAGCACTCCAAGCATTTGTTGACCACGGTTCCGTTGCAAGGACAATTGATTCTAATGTATCGGAAGCCGAGGGCATCTATAGTGCCCTTGAGAAATTAGGTATCGACTGGAAACTGGTCGGTGAGCAACTCGAGGTTGAAGGAGTGGAGTCTTTCAAGAAGAGTTTCGATAGCTTGCTTGACAGTCTGCAAGAGAAGGCGAATTCTCTCAAGCTAGTCAGCCTTTAAGTGGTATAAGTTATCGAGTTTAGTCGAAGACGAGTTAATAAAGTGATTGGGTTTCCAATCAGAGTTTGCTGTAAAGCCTGTCAGTGAGTGTGCTATTAGAATGTAGTGATGTATGCTTAAGTTCTTGTGATTTTCCTTGAACAATCATGTTGGTGGTGTTATGCATTTGGTACTGTTCTGGACAGAGACGTGCAGTTCAGGAAACACCCTTGATTTTTAAATAAAACAAGTTCAACGGATAATGTTAAGGCTCGTTTGGCATGAATTTTGAAAAACAAAAAAGAGCTTTTAAGATTCAAAAATGACTTTTGAACATTTTTAATTAATTTAATGAAAATGCTTCTTCTAGTTAGAAGAACTTTTAGAGGAAGTTGATCCAATGTGACTCTCAAATATTTTTTGAATAGGAAATTTTTTTAAAAATTAGTTTTCAAATAAAAATTAACGTTAGTTTCTCAAAAAGTATATTTAAACATTTCTTGATTATGGTTTTTATATTTGAACATAGTTATTGAACTCTACATAGATGTTGAGTATAGGGTTGTCCGTGGGTCGATTCGATTCGATTCTGAAGAAAATTGAACCGACCCAAAATTTGGGGTATTTAATAAATGGAACCGTCGGGTCCAAATATAATTATGGAACCTTTCGGGTTCGATTCCGTACCATAATTAATTTTTTTAATATTTACAGCAACACTACATAAATACAACTAATGACATTTCATTAGTAACTTTTACAAATTAATATAGCCCAATTCAAAGATATATAAATAACTAGTCGTCCAATAAGATTAATTCAATGCATACAAATATCAAAAAATAGATATTAATATTACAACAACACTATATAAAGTAAATTTATTTGCTTCAAACAATTTTGCATGTATAAAGAAAATGAAATATAAATTAAAAGTTATAAAAATAAAATATTTTTAAATATTGGTAATACTTACCAACTATTTGATTTAATCATTTGAAGGCTTTAAATTTAATGAGCAAATTCGAATAGTTATGTATTCATGAGCAAATTAAAATTGGCTAATGGACTTTAAAAATGATTTGAGTTTTAAAATTAAAATTATGAAATAATCTGATTTATTTAATTAATTTGCTAATTTGTTTTTAAAAAAAGTAAATAATTTAATTAATTCAATATAAAAAATAAAAAAATTTATTTAGTTTCAATTCTGATTCGGTTCTTAGTCAAGACCCGACCCGACCCGACCCTTCGGTTCTCGATTCGGCTATCCGTTCAGATATTTAACTCTGAAGAATCGCTCGATTCGGTTCTGGTTTGGTTCGGTCCAGTGCGATACTTTTGAACACCCCCTAGTTAAGCATGGCTGGGTTAGGCGGTCACCAGTCTATAGTTGGAATGTTGGGTCAATGCTTGTATATTAAACTTTTGAGAAATTATTTATTAAACAATGTAGAATATACTTATATATATATATATATATATATATATATATATATATATATATATATATATATATATATATATATATATATATACAGAAATGATCTAATGAGCGGTGCTCATCTTATCCTAAGACCGATGAGTTGGCACATTAATTCATTGGTGGATTGGAACTCACAAAATCTTTATCCACCAATGAATTAATGTGCCAACTCATCGGTGCTTAGTATAAGATGAGCACCGGTGCTCATTAGATCATTTCTATATATATATATATATATATATATATATATATATATATATATATATATATATATATATATATATATATATATTTATTTATTTATTTTTTTTTAAGAAATGGTTTGTTGCTAATCAATAAAAAATAAATTTATCTTTTAATTTTGCATGTACTATATATCAAATTATAAAGATATTTTCTAAATCATTTCAATAGAAGTTGAAGATTCAATAGAAACTTCTGCTTTTCTTATTAAGAGCCTGTTTGGTAGGGATTTTTGGGGGAAGAATTGATTTTGAATAGTGATATGATGGGAAATGTGTGGTTGAAAAAGAAGAAAAAAGTATTGATGTGATGAAAAATATTATTTTATTGAAGAATGTGTGGTTGAAAATGAGAATTGATTTGAGAATTGATTTGAGAATCAGAAACAAACAGGGCCTAATTTGGTTGAAATGGCTCTCTCTTTTGACATTGATGAAAACCAGATAAAGATCTAGATAGTCATCTTCGTATATTACAGATAAAAATCTATATTTTTTCATCAAAGTAAAATAAGCTATTCCCTTCGAGGATGTGAAATAATATGTGATTCTTTTTTGTGAAAAATATTTAAAAATAAGGATTCGTGTACACAAAAATGACTCTCTTCTATTTCTAATATTTAGATCGGATTAAATCAATGAATTGGAATGAATCAACTCACTGATATGTTTAGATTTTTTACACTAAAGCTAATGAATACCTTTTGGGCAAGTTTTGGGAAGCAAAAAGTCCACCAGAACCCAACAAGCGAATGCTATGAATGAGCCTTCTTTCCGAGAGTGAAATTCTTTCTATTCAAAGGTGCCGGTCACAATGATCCCCGAAGCCATCTTCTTCTAATTATGGGATGAAATCCAACATCTAGCAAAATCAATAGAAACAAGTCTATTCAATGAGAAAAAAATGAGAGAGAGTTCTTGAGTTCTTTGTTAAAAAAATATGCAGATTCTCAAGATGAGATTATCAACCACTTAGCCATCTCCCTCATGAGTGATTTTTTTTTTTTTTTTAATTTTATCTTATTACTCCGAATAGAGCATTACGAAGCTATCTAAATGAAATTATGGTGGGAACAGTGATCAAATTATAGTGATGTTTCGCGCGTTTTACTCGCTAACAATTAAAAAGGGATCAGACGATTGTGTAAGGGACAAACCTCTTGGAACAAAGTCTCAAAAGGGGAGTGTTTATTGAATATGAAGATTACAGTTTGGACGCGAACAAGATGCCTGCAAAGGGCGCAAGCACACAAGTACAAAGGAATTCAAATAATTAAAGTTAATTTAAGAAAAAGTAAATTACATATTCTCCGTTTGAGAGTGAATTTTGTCAGGGCATCTTCGTTGTCTTCTTCTTTCTTTTATACGGATTAGGCAGTTTTTAATCGCTTAGAAACTGCTTGAAACCACCCATTTTCTTTATCATGGCCAACATGTCCAAAACTGCCGTTTATAACTGTTACCACACGACTCCATACCATTGAGATTCTTAGATCGTGGATGTGGCATGAACTGCTTGAAACCGCTGCTTTAGATAATGACAAGACGTTGTCTTCACTGGGACTTTGGGCAATTTAATCGTTTGGGCGATGATGGGCTCGTAGCTCTTGGGCGACTACAGGGTATTCTATTCGCTCAGGCTCTGGGCGTTCTGTAAGTTTGGGCGATAGCGTTACTTTGCTTGTGGGCTTCCATGTCATTTGTCTGCACTTTTATCTGGGCTTTCGCACTGGACTTTCAATTGGACTTTTACTCTGATCTCTCTAAGCGGGCTTCTTCTCTTGGGCCATTTCCTCTCTTGGGTCATTTGAATTGGGCTGTACATTTTGTGTGTCAACAAGTGATTAGACCGGAGAAGAGTTCTGTTCACCGAATTTCTGGTGGGAACAGTGATCAAGTAATTGAAAAAGAGAAATGTAATAAAAAAAAAAAAAAAAAAAAGGAAAATTATAGCAACATGAAAAGAAAAAGGCAAGCATGAAAATGAAAGGTTGGGAATCGGATAGTGAGTTAAACAAAAGATGAGGCTGTTATCTTCCCGCGAATGTTTCACTGTTCTGCTAATACCCCTCCATTTCAATGGACTAGAAACCTCTTTCTGTCTCTGTGAATGCCTATGGCGTCAATTTCAGCCGTTGGATCGTATCCCAAGCGTTTCCCGTCAAACCCTGTTGCCGTTGGTCGTCCTTCTCCTTCATCTTCATGTCTACGTATTATTTGTGGAAGTTCTACCGACCCATCAACCTCGTTTGGTTAGTATGGTTTTCTTTTCTTATTCAATCTTCGATAAGTTTATCTTATTGGGAGTTTCATTTTATTTTTTCCTACTTTCGATTGATTGCTACTTCTGTGTTGGCTTATTGAAGAGGGTCGTGGAAGATTGGAACAGAGCTCACTAATTGATAGAAGACAAGTTTTAATGTCGTCTATTGCGTTCTTAACCGCGGAAATTTTCAATTCTCGAAGGGGTGAAGCTTCTGCTGCACCTGAATTCGCTGATAGTAAATTCCATTGCCTCTCTTTTTTAACCAGTTTCCTGTTAATGCCTTACACCTTCTCCTTGTCTGATTTTATCTTTGGAAGAAAAGAAATACTGGGTGCAGGAATCTGATATTCATATTTTTGTATTGCACTAGCTTCTTAGGGTAGCGCAGAGTGCCGCTGTACAAGAAGTTACCTTCACTACTAGTTAGAATTTCTTGCAAGATTTGTGCGTTAAATCGTAGCATTCTCTATTGATATAGTAAGGATCATATTGAGGACTTGAGGAGGAGAAATCGACAGCAGATTAACTATTAAGATTAATATGCGATTAATAACCTTGATCGAATATTAAGCACATTCGAGTGTATGCAACTAAACCATTCCGTACTATCAATTATTTTGTTTTATTAGATGTGAAATAATATGTTTCATTGAACTTCATCAGTATTCTGCATTCCTACTAGGTGCCTATGGTTAAGAAATAACCTACTTATTGGTGGTTTTGGAAACCTCTACCCTATTTCTATTAACCTGTATCTTTTAAGGTTCTCGGACACTATTATTATTTTTTATGTAGGATTCCTCTATGTAAAAATAGAATCTAGGCAGAGCAAGTTGATGGATAGGGGCATTCAATAGGGTTTTCAAAGCCAGAAGAGAGTTAATATAGTCTACTACCAAAGGAAGAGAAGAAGTGGTGGGCGGGTTGGGAGGGGGCTGTTAATCAGCAGAAATACTGAAAAGAAAGGTGAGAAAATTGAATATTTCCCGAACTAATGTTGAGAAGCAGGTTGAATGGTCCAAATATCTGGGTGCCTTGTTACATGTTCTTTTTGTAATTGCTATTTATGTATTTTATTCTTATGATGGTGGAACTGAGAAAAGATTATTGTTCTTTGAATATTTATCTTAATATTACTTGCAGCTTAGTAGATTTGAAGACTAACTGTCAGCTCACTGTTTGAGCATATAGTGCCAGCATTGAGGGGAAAGGATTATGGCAAGACAAAGATGCGGTATCCTGATTATACAGAAACAAATTCAGGTCTCCAGTATAAGGTTCACCTGTTTGGAAGCATAACTGTGGAACTTTCTTTTATTTCTTCCTTCTTCATATCATTGAGTTTTAACTCCAAACTTGCAAAGAGTGCAGGACTTGCGAGCAGGAAATGGCCCCTCTCCAAAAATTGGAGAGACAGTAGTGGTAAGCCTAACATTGTGCACACAATATGTTTTATGGTCGGGCAATTTTTGTGTTCACATTAACCAACTTTTAAAATCAAATGTTCGCTATTAAGTAATTTGGAGAAGCCTTGAAGGATTTATTCTTGATGATCATACTACAGATTGTTTATGATTTCATTTCCCAAAGGATAAATGATCCACTCATATTAACCTATCCAATTAGAACCATTGTTACTTTATAGTTCTCTAACTATCCGGGGGATTCATCCTATATGATTCCAGTTGCTACATTTAGGACGGTTCAAAATTTGAGGTTTTTGTACAAGTTATTGGACTGTGTAAGGTATTCTTAGAGAAAGGAGAGGTCATCGAACATTGTATTGATATGAGAGAGTGGAGTTATTTTTATTTTACGCATATTATATACCAGTTCAGAAATTTTTTGACTTAGTTCCTTGCGGTGAATGCATTTTAGGTTGATTGGGATGGCTATACTATAGGATATTATGGCCGCATATTTGAAGCTCGCAACAAGACAAAGGGTGGATCTTTTGAGGTAATCCTTTTTACACATGTTATATAGAGAATGCAATTCGACATTTGACCTATTTATTGCTTTTTATTGATATGCAGGGGGATGATAAAGACTTCTTCAAATTCAGATTAGGATCACAAGAGGTGAGAAATGAATAACTGCTGAGATTTTGAATTATCACGACTGTTCGGGTAGGATTGGATGTTTTACTGTGTTTGTTCTGCTCCTGCAATTCATCCTTGCAGGTTGCTCTTTTCCACTTGTGGTCCATAAATTCATACTTTTCTTCATTCATTTACAAATATATAATTCGTTTCTTGTACCATGACGCATTAAAAAGATAAAGTTGAGATTTAAAGACATTCTGTCGACATCAAATACAATATCATATCAATTAGTAATTTAGAATAAATAACAAATTTGACTTTCAGCTGGAAACCACCTCTAAGGAATTTTCCAAAACTGGAAGAATGAGATATTCAGCTTCCATAACAAGTAAACTTGTCTGTGTTTTATAATTATTTCTTTGTTTTGGCCTCATTATCTCTAGTGCAACATAGATGGGACACTGACTATTCCTGAAATGTAATTTGTACGTTTAGAAAGGATTATGTTGGTATTCTTGATTTGTTGGAATCTTCAGGTCATCCCTGCATTTGAGGAAGCTGTATCAGGCATGGCGCTTGGAGGAATCAGAAGGTGCAATCTCACTCAACCTTCCTTTCATCCCCACCCTAAGAAAAGAACTTAAAATAAAGTTAATTTTAAATCACATTCCCTTCTACTCTTTATACAATCTCCAATATAACCTCTGAGACTGAGAGGGTCTTGAGTTTGCAAGGTCTGGTTGCAAGTGCAACTGGGAATAAGTTGTACCGACTATGGGTGTTTGAGATGCATATGTTATTGCATTTTATATATGTCTTCCAATTGTTTTGGTACAACTATTCATCTCACCAAGTTTTATTTGTAGCTTTATCTATAGCTTGGTGGATATTTCTTGAGAAATCATGCTAAAGAGTTGGGGTATTATTGATCATGACAATAAAGTATTTAGAATATATATTGGTTGCAATAAGATTTTTTTTAATTCAGTTGTCAACGGAAAATGGACTATAGAATCAGGATCCAAGATGGAATATCTATAGTGTGATATGGTAACTCTACATACACTATTTTACATTTTTCTGGCATAATGCAGGATCATAGTTCCCCCAGAACTGGGATATCCTGAGAATGACTTCAACAAGAAAGGTCCCAGGCCAATGACATTTTCGGTACTCCTCGTACTCCATACAGTTATTTGATTTAAATGCTGTCCTTTTATACTGAAAATTATCTTATTGAGTTTGCATCGCAGGGCCAAAGAGCCTTGGATTTTGTTCTGAGAAACCAAGGATTGATTGACAAAACTCTCTTGTTCGATATTGAGCTCCTGAAAATCGTATCAAGTTGAACTTAAATCTTCCTTACTTGCGATTGTCAATTATTGTTTTTCAATTTTATACAGATTGAGACTTTGCATACATTTTCCTTTTCCTGAAAATCATTTCATGTATGTATGTATGTATGTGAAGATGATTCTAATGACTAATACAACATTAGGAATTGATGAACATATGGACATATCCTTTTCCTTTGTCACCGAATAAAGGGCAAAGAACATTAATGCTACCAAAACCTTAATAGTTGCCAAATTCCTAGGGCTGTCCGTGGGTCGGTTCGGTTCGGTTCTGAAGATACCCGAACCGACCCAAAACTTTCGGGTATTTAATAAATGGACCCGTCGGGTCCAAATATAATTATGGAACCGTTCGGGTTCGGTTCCGTTCGGTTCGGTTCGGGTCGGTTCGGTTCCGTTCGGTTCCGTACTATAATCAAATTTTTTAAGGGTTAATTTCACAAATGGTCACTGAAGTTACGTCAAAATAACAAAACGGTCACTGAAATTCCAAAATTGCACTAACGGTCACTGAAGTATCACCCGCCAAGAATGGTCACTGAAGGACCAAATGAGTTGAAGCGTGAAAGATGAGGACCTGCATCGCAAATTTGACAAAAGCCTTCCTCCTCAATTTTTTTCGGCGATTTTGCAACCAAATTCTGGCGAGCTCCGACCACCTAAGCCGCTGGAAATTAGAACCGGTCGAAAGCACTCCTATTCCTCTTCAATTAGCATCCAACCTCTCCCAATTTCATCAAGTTATGTAATCGGAATCGATGCTCAAAAGTTCACTGTCGGAAAATCTAAAAATGGCCAATAACTCGAGCTCAGGGCGAAATTGGCGAAGACCCATACCTGGGCAAGCTGCGCCAGGTGAAAAGGATTAAATTCCCGGTGGTCGCGACCCGTGTCTTGGTCGGACGGCGCCGGAATCTGGGTTTTTAGCAGACCCAGTCGCGACTCATTTGGTCCTTCAGTGACCATTCTTGAAAACGGGTGATACTTCAGTGACCGTTTTGTTATTTTGACGTAACTTCAGTGACCATTTGTGAAATTAACCCAATTTTTTAATATTTACAGCAACACTACATAAATACAACTAATGACATTTCATTCGTAACTTTTACAAATTAACGTAACCCAATTCAAAAACATATAAATAACTAGCCGTCCAATAAGATTAATTCAGTGTATACAAATACCAAAAAGTAGATATTAATATTACAGCAAAACTACATAAAGTATATTCATTTGCTTCAAATTAAAATGGGCTAATGGGTTTTAAAAATGATTTAGGCTTTAAAATTAAAATTATGAAATAATCTGATTTATTTAATTAATTTGCTAATTTGTATAAAAAAATAAAATAATTTAATTAATTCAATATAAAAAAAAAATTTTATTTAGTTTCGGTTCTTATTCGGTTCTTCGGTTCTTGGTCTAGACCCGAGACCCGACCCATACCCATCGGTTCTCGATTCGGGTACCCGTTCGGGTATTTAATTTTTGAAGAACCGCTCGGTTCGGTTCGGGTTCGGTTCGGTCCGGTTCGGGACTTTTGGACACCCCTACAAATTCCTAACAATGGGCAGGCACTTCAATTTTAGATTGAGCAATGATGAATACTACAACTGATTTATCAATCATCATCATCATCATAATCATAATTGCAATTAAGTAAACTGATTATCATTCATAAAAGCCAGGTCGCAAAGTTGATTACTAAATGTAAAGATAAACCGATCAAACTACGAACTAGGATAGTGTCCAAAACCTTGGAGAGGACAGATGACAAAGGAGAAATGACAGAATTCAGCACATCTAAGAGAAGAAAATTCAAACTACACAAGGCCAAACCAGCTGACCAGCTTTAGGGATCTTTTAGCAGAGTTATTCAATTAGTTAAGGGGAAGCTCCCGGCGCTTGTACCGTACCATGACTTTTCCTTTCACACCCACGACCATGGCATTCCAGTCAATCTCTGGAAAAGGTGAAATTAGCTCCATCTCAAAATTCCTTACCAAATGGCTCCAAATTGCTTTTATTTGCAGATATGCAAATGGCTCTCCTAGGCAACCGTGTCTTCCACCACCAAAGGATATATAGGAGAAAGCTCCTGCCACCTTGTCCTCGTCTCTACCAGGAGCAAACCTATCAGGGTCATATTTATCTGGATTTTTGTAAATGTGTGGAAGGCGATTTGCGAAAGCGGGTGATGTGGCCACAATATGTCCCTTGGGAATGTCGTATTCTATGCCTTCCTGAGTTTTCACGCTGAAATCTGAGTGTGAGCTACGCAGAAGCATTATCAAAGGGGGGTGGAGTCTCAGAGCTTCTTTTATGCATCGATGAAGGACTTCCATCTCCGACAAAATATCATGATCGACCTTGTTTCCATGCTTTTGTGTCAAATTCTTCTGCTCCTCTAACACCGCTGACATGTATGTTGGGTTGCAAAGGAGATATGCTCCAGTCCAGGTGGAAGTAATGGAACTTGTGTGCTGGCCAGCAAAAAGAGCAGCAATGAGCAGGCCAGTGACTTCTGACTCAGTTGTTTGGCGTCCATCTTTGTACTTGGATTCTATGAAACACTGTAGCATATCATTCTCTGTCTTGCCAGTTTGTTTACGAGAAGCTATGATGTTGGCAAAAATTTGAGCAAGCCTTTTGCGAGCTCGATCACGACGACTGTGTGCTGGGATGGGCAGATTTGGAAATATCACACTGATGGGAAGCATTCCATTGTCAAGGTCATGGAAAAGAGCAGACACATCGTCAAAGAGCTTATTGCGAACCTCTTCACCTAACAGACATCTGCTGGCTGTCAGTATGATTAGATGCTCCAATTCGTACTTTAAGTCCACTTCACCACTGTTTCCCCATTTGGAGAAGTACTCCTGCACAAATTATAACAAATGGAGAATACGTTACTCTTTAACATTTCAACGAAATAATTAATATAAAAGGTAATTAGGTCAGAAACATCAGATTAAACCACAATGCTATTTCTTCGTAGAGAGTATAGGGACATATATGAGAAACTAGGAGTTCGCCCAGTGGTTAGGTTGTATAGGTAATCACATGTTAAAGTCTTGTGTAAGAGGTAATTGGCAACTAGAATGGGGGCTGGGGATGCCATTGGACAGCTTATCAGCCCATAGGATCCAAGAAAACAATTAGAGTGACTTGTCCCTGTATTCTGCATAACACAACAAATATTTGCAGATTCCTTACAAGGCAATAGTTGAGCTACTGGCTGCCGTGCAAACCATTCTTAATGTGATCACCGAGCCCACCCCCACCTCCTCTCTCAACTATTTTCTTTGGTAACAAGATTGCTCGACCGAATCATTCAAGTACCATCTATCCCACAGAAAATGCTGAAAGATTAACCAAAGAACATAATTCTCAAAAAATCAAATAATAATGAAGAATTTAATTTGTTTTAAGGGCAGACTATTAAAATGCCTATAATTGAACTTCAATCAGATACCCAAATATCATAAGCACCTTAAAAGACCACAACCTTCTCAACAGATTGCGTAAAATGAGTGAAATTCTAGGACCATACGCGTATTTCATTGGAGAAATATAAGTACCCGTTTCCACATCAGAATCAGTAATTGCGTTGAAATGCCAGAAAAATCCCAATAAGAAATCAAAAGAAGCTATTGCGATATTGTAATCAGAGTAATAATTTCGAAGAAATACATATTCGTGAACAAAAAATTTAAGATGTATCAAGAGAACAAAACTTTTTGAAAATTGACGGTCCGTTAACAGCAACCAAATGCAAGTGTATATTGGAGAAGTTCATATATATGTAAGCTTTCTTTTTCCTCATTTTTTGTTAGGGGTGTGTTTTCTTACATGTGAACTTGTGGGGAAGACAATTTGGAACCAAAACAAGCTTAAATGTATAGCATTTTTTAAAAATGCAACTTTCTGATCTTCAGCAGTAGGTTTGATCTCAACTTAAATTTAAACAGCCTAATCCTACTTCAAGCTAAAGACTAATACTGTAACTGACTCATTTAGATGCTTAAAAGTAACGTGCAATTACATGAATATCAAAAGGAGACCTTGAATGGAACAATGTTGTCCATTACAGCAAGTAAATAGCTTAACATTTAGAATTTAGATGCATTATTCCAGATCTCCACACACACATATATATATTTACACAAATTCAATACCTTTCCACATGCATTCAAAGAGTTGATAATGGTAGAATTAAATTCAGCAAAATAATTGAGAATACCTCAGCTTCCACGACCATCTGGTCCACATAACCTTTGAGCTTATTAACTCTCAGGGCCTCAGTGAAAAACCTGAATTGTTCCTGCCTAATGGAATAATCCACATCAAACACCACCCCAGGTCCAAAGGTGGGCACATTGAATTGGTAAACCTCTTGCTGGCTGAGATCCGATTCCGGCGCCTTGAAGAAATGCGCCGATACCTCTGGACCAATCAAGAAAGTGATATTCTTGTTCAGTAATTTCAGAGTGAACACGCTACCAAGCTTTGGGTATTCTTCCCTCAGCATCACCACTGGCCCCTTCAAGAATCGCAGCAGCCCACCGAGAACCGGCCAAGAATTGACTACCGGCGGCAGTCGTTTCTTGGATCTGGACATTATTAATGCCGATATTAATTTTGCCGCTAACAGAGTGGCCACTAGCAAGAGACCCACATTCCAGATTTTGTTGTTAGTCGATTCCACTTCCATTGTTTCTAAAAATCCAATCCAATGCTCTGCGATTCAAGAAAAGATGAAGAAACTGTTGAAACTTTTATAGACCATGCTTCAAAAAATGAAAAAGTGAACTACACTAAAAGATCATATCAAAATCAGATTTTGGAATCAACAAAATGCCAGAAAGACAAATTTTCCTTACCTTTTTTTTTCGTAAAAATATATTCAATGGAATTTACATCAATAACAATAAATTTTAGGAAAAATCAAGAATGTGCCGAGTCAATCATAGCATAGCACAGCATAGCACGTGGGAGTGAGGTTAAAAACCTTTTTGACGAATATTTTGGCGTTAAACAGTGGGCTGTAGGCCTAATCGAGATTTAGAGGTGCTGGTTTTTGAATATCGACAAATATAAATATACGGACTAGTGCAGAGGAAGTGAGAGAATCTGCTGGCAACTGGCCTGCGGATATTCTTATGGATGGATCATAGTCTATACACTATAAACAATATTGAGTGAAGATGTTGTTGTTGATAGAATTTTTTCATTTGTGTAGAAAAATCTCCAAGACAAGTTCAATAGAAAACTCACGTGGAGGTGGACCCCACGTGAAATTACATATTGCCAAAAATGCGGGACCTACCTCTGTTGTGAGTGTTCAGAGAGTTTTCTATGTGCACATTTTCTGTACACACAACAAAACCGTTGTTGATAAGAGAAATGTTATTGTATAGTATTATTTATCATTTTGTTTACATAATGTACAAGTAATGAGATTTTACAGCATATTGGATAAGCAGAAAAATCTCCTACACAAGTTCAATAGAAGACTCACGTGGATGTGGGCCCCATGTGAAATTAAATATTGCCAAAAATGCGGGCCCCACCTATGTTGTGACTGTTTTGACAGTTTTATGTGTGCACATTTTCTGTGCGCAAAGCAAAATTGTTGTTCGCAAGAGAAATGTTATTGTACATTATTATTTATCGTTTGGTTTACATAATGTACAACGACCCAACTTTCTCGAAAACTCAGATTTTTAACAAAATTAGGAATTTAATATATCTCTAACCACAAAAAAAAAAAAATCGTTTCTTTATTCATAAATAAACAATATAAATGTTTTTTTTAAAGTTTAAAACAAATGAAATGATGTTAAATCCAACATTTAATCCATAATAAAAAAAAAAAGAAACATAACAAATAGATTTCTCTTTATTAAATGAAATTTCTGCCATCATCGACCGATTTCCCATCTCCAAACTCACGATCTCAATTTCCTGAAAGGGGGAAAATTTAAAGGGGTGAGATTTAAGAAAAATCTCAATAAGTGTGTGCGGTGAACAAGTGATTTGCGTTTAAATAAAGGAAAACATGAAATTTTCATAACATAAGTATAGGAGACACATGGACTACTCCGAACATAGGTGGTAGTAAATCCAGTACGTAGCGCTACTAAACTCTGGCCTTTTTATCGTAAACATACATGGCCCATAATTGGATTTCCAAAATTTAAATCACAAAATACTGATTCACGTAACCACATGTAACATCACTTACCTCGTAAATTTCGAATGAAAAATGATAAGAAACGTGTGGGTGGCCAAGTTTAGTCAAATCATATTGAAAGAAATAAAAAGAAAAGGAATCTTTCTTGATTGGCTCTACAAGTCATTGATTATTTACCAAATTCTCACCATGATTTTAGCAAATCTTTCAAATAGACACACGTACGGTTATGGCAATAGAACTAGATTGAAGGGAACAATATTCATACCAAAATTAGTTAAGTCCTTAACTAGGTAAAGTTCACAATTTGATCCCTAAACAAAAAAAACTAACAATTTGGTCCTTAAATATTTAATTTCTTACTATAAGGTTTTAATTCCTAATAATAACGATTACAACGAAATTTCTGAATATTACAATCTACCCCTCTTAAAATAAATTTTCGTCCTCGAAAATTACCTTAGTCGACATTATCGAACAGGTGGGGGTACTTAGATCATATGTCCTCCTCACGTTCCCAAGTTGTCACTTCTTCTGAATGGTGTTGCCATAACACTTTGACCAACGGTATCTCCTTATTGCGAAGCTTCTGTACTTTGCGAGCTATAATGCAAAGTGGTGTTTCCTCATAACTCAAGTCCGATTGAATTTTCAAGGGTTGATGTTTCAATACGTGACTCGGATCTGGAATGTACTTCTTGAGTGTCGATACGTGGAAAACGTCATGTACTGCAGAAAGCTCTGGTGGCAAAGCCAATTGATAAGCTACATTCCCAACCCTTTTGAGTATCTCAAAAGGTCCAATATACCTTGGTCGAAGTTTCCCTTTTTTTCCAAATCTTAAGACACCTTTCATTGGTGTGACCTTCAAAAATACCATATCACCAACAACAAATTCTAGTTCCTTTCTTCTTCTATCTGCATAGCATTTTTGTCTGTCTTGGGCGGTCTTCATGTTAGCCCGAATCTTTCTAGGGCCTGAATCGTACGTTCCAGGATTTCAGGTCCTAAAATTTTACGTTCACCGACTTCATCCCAATGAATGGGCGATCTACACTTCCTTCCGTACAGGGCTTCATACGGTGCCATGTCGATAGAGGCATGATAACTGTTGTTATAAGCGAACTCGACTAATGGCAAATGTTTCTCCCAATGTCCTCCAAAATCTAGGACACACATTCGAAGCATATCCTCTATTGTTTGAATTGTTCGCTCGGATTGTCCGTCTGTTTGAGGGTGAAAAGCTGTACTAAATTTTAGCTTAGTTCCCATTGCTCGATGCAAGTTTTTCCAAAAATTTGATGTAAACCTGGGATCTCTATCAGGCACAATCGAGACTGGAACACCATGTAATCTCACCACTTCATTAACATATAGTTGCGCAAACTGATCCATAGAAAATGTCATTCGTACAGGTAAGAAATTAGCTGACTTGGTCAGTCTATCGATGATTACCCAAATAGCTTCATGGCCTCTTACTGATTTTGGAAAACCAACGACAAAATCCATTGTTACATGCTCCCATTTCCATTCTGGGATATCTAATGGTTGTAGCAACCCTGATGGTCGTTGATGCTCAGCTTTCACCTGTTAACAAATTAGACATTTCTCAACGAATTCAACTATGCCCCTCTTCATATTTTTCCACCAAAACACTGCTTGTAAATCACGGTACATCTTTGTACTTCCTGGATGTACTGAGTTAGGGGTCGTGTGGGCTTCTTCCAAAATTTCTTTTCTTAATTCCTTAAAATCTGGTACACACAAACGTCCTTGATAATACAATGTTTTATCCTCAGTTATAGTGAATCCCTTTTGCTTTTCTGTGTCAATTTCGGATTTAATAAATTCGAATAACTGATCGCCCTTCTGATGGTTCTTAATTCAATCTTGAAGTGTCGGTCGAATCGTGAGAGCTGCCATATGAGCGACAGTGTCTGACGATGTCGTGAATACTTCGAGATTCAATTTCTCAAATTCTTTCCATAGAGATTTTTGTGCTGTTAACATTGCCAACTTGCCCGTTGTTTTCCTATTCAAAGCGTCTGCCACTACATTCGCCTTGCTTGGATGGTAATGAATTTCACAATCATAATCCTTTACCAATTCAAGCTACATCCTCTGTACATTATGTAAACTAAGCAATAAGTAAGAATGTACAAGTAACATTTCTCTTGTTGATAATTGGAATATACACATTTGCTAAGACATATGAATTAATAAAAATAATCGTGTTATATGTGCATCATCTTTTACGTTGTGTCACATGTTAACATACCATTAGACACTTTAAAAAAATAAACAATTTTCCATCCAATCATCTTTTAACACCAAATCAAATGACATTTTTTCTAAGACGAACCTGGCAGCAAATGCTGAATTGTAGACTCACACACAAAAAAAATTTCTATTATCCATGTAATTATATCTCCATCTATATTTATGTGCATTGTGAATTCCAGTGATTACTCTGCTTTTATTAGAACATTTATATTGGTGATGTAAAATTGAGTGTAAATTAATATCTTCAAAATCACCTTTAATCCTTATTTATATTCTGGTACATCCAAATTCAAATTATATTTCAATGAAAAATCTTAAAATTGGGTGCAAGTCGATTGGTAGCTCTTTGTTTCTTGTAGGTTATATATTTAAAACTAAAAAAGATACAAGTTTATATTTTTTTACGTTCTCTGCCGAAAAATTTACTTTGCATTTTCTTTGCATCTCTCAATTGTGGAGGTTTTTGACCACTTTGGAGAATTAAATCTGATTTAGAGCATCATTGGACTTACTATTAGATATCTGCATGATTTTTTTTTTCTTCAGATTTTTCTGTATAACTCGTTCTATTTTGCGAAGTTCTTCAATATTCACGTGACATAAGTTTAGTATGAAACTCTTCTTTTATATCATACAATTTTTTTTTATAGTGTCTCTTTATTGCTTTTGAACTCTTTCTGAAGATTCCAAACATAATTGGGAGGAATGAAAATTATAAGGGGTTTATTTACAAAAAACACGTGAAAATGAGTTAGTAAGATTGTATAAAGATGAACAAAAAAACTTGACTATAAAAATTAAACTCAAATGATAAAAAGAAACAAATATATTGAACTACATACTTCAATAAAATTGCTGACCCAAAAAACGTACAAATGATGTGGTGAACAAATCTCAAGGCCTCTCACATTCATGCAAGCTTGGTTTCTGTTTATTTGGACAAACCGTTAGTCACACGTGGCCTTCTCCGGAAGATGTGAAGTTAGCTACGCACACTCCAACGATCAACTCAGTTGGAGAAATAGTTATATGAGTGTGGAAGAGCTCTAAACCTGAGCCTCCAATATAAAAAGGGGGTCGAATTTGGGGGAGAAATGAGTACGATGTATAATAGCAAGATTATAGCTTTGAAAGTCTAATCTTACATTACCTTTGGATGACACAAAGTGTGAATTTTTATAATGAGCAAGACGAATGAAGGCCGTTGGATGTCCATGTGCGTGGCATCATCTAAATGACTGACATTTCTTGTCATAGGCATCAATCAATCACAGATTTAAATGCTAATACCACTTTTGTATCCCTAAGGCCTAGTTTGTGACATTGGACTTGACCAAATGAGTTGGCGGTGGCAGCAGTGAGTTGTCTTGTCAATCTCATAATACAAGATCTGTTTAAACTCTTTTCACTGCTTTATCCTGAACCGACTCTTCCTATAGGGTCCTCATGTAACATGGTCATCCACGCTTGAGGGTCGGACCAGCTTCGCCTCATGTTAGTGTACAGGACGTGAGATCGCCGAACCATTTGCCACATAAGATAGTTGAGACCAAGTGGGGGTCCTCGTGTAGTAAAGGCGTAACAACAGTCCCTAAGGTCCAGGTATGATTATTCATATAATGCGTAGACTTTTGAGTTTGAAGAAGAAAAAAGATGTGGCGAAAGGCTAGATCTGATGAGGCTTTGCCTTTGCTGTAAAGGGCGAGCCGCAAAGCCTGTCATAAGGCTAAGTTATGTGAGGTGATGACCTTACTATAAAGGGCAAGCCGTTTTGAGGAAGTTGAAGCCTATGATGAGGCTGAGTTTTGTGGGGCGATGACCTTACTGTAAAGGGCGAGTCGCTTTGAGGAAGTTGAAGCCTGTGATGAGGCTGAGTTAGCTGAGGCGATGCCCTTGCTATAAAGGGCAAGCCGCTTTGAGAAAGTCGAAGCTTGTGATGAGGTTGAGTTAACTGAGGCGACGCCCTTGCTATAAAGGGCAAGTCGCTTTGAGGAAGTCGAATCCTATGATGAGGCTGAGTTAGCGTAAGGCGATGCCCTTGTTGTGAAGGGCGAGCCACTTTGATGATGTGGAAATACATTGGTCCGTGTACCTAATGATTTGAAAGAGACGTTAGTTCCTTAGGTAAAACTTTGGGAGGCATGGCGGTTTCCAAGGTTCACATTGTGTGTGCATTTAATGCGCTATGATGGTGATCTGTTACAGTATTGTGTGCGCATTTAATGCGCTAAGATGGTGATCTGTTACAGTTGGCACATACCAATTGCATCTAGGGTGTGGACAAGTCACGATTTCATCTGAGCCCTTGATTTGAATTTTGAACAGACGAATTTTGATTTTAACGTGCTCGATGGAGCGACACATATATGGTTAAGATTGCATTGAGGGTAAATCCAATGGTAGGGGTTCGATTTTCCAGTTTATATAAAAGGCCTAAGCCCCACATTCTCTTTCTTCTTTCCTTTGCAAAAAATTGAAAACCTTCAAGTGTTGAAAAAATTCTCTGATATTCTCCAGCACCTCACCCGCTTTCTTTTCCAGCCAACAATCTCCATTTTCTCCACTTCCTTGTGCTTGAAGTTTGTGTAAGTACCCAAGATTTTTGCATACTTTCCTTTATTCGCGTGAAATGGCATCATCTTCAAGGAAGAATACCACAAGTAGGTACCCTAGGGATATAGATATGGCACTGATCTGTATCAAGGTGGGTTTGCCTCACATAATTCTTACTAAAAGGATTATGAAGGCCCTGGGAGGCCCTCATAGTGCGTGGATGATGTAGGAAGGTCCCATAGATTATATCTGTAACGCCCCAAGTTCTGTTAACCCGGATTGCCATGTCATCGTCTTTTGCCCTAAATCAACTAAAAAGTTTGCGGAAATAACTAAATTTTAAACATCACATTTATAATTGTAAAACCCTAACTGCAATAAAATTTATTTGATTAACTTAAGAAAATCGTTTAAACTTCAAAACGCGAGTTTGAAATAACGGAAATAACAAAATAAGTTCATAATGCATAAATTTCAAAAATAAATAATTGCGATAATCAAATTTCGTGCCACCACTGCCCATCAATCACGATCGCCTCCGAAGTCTGCAAATATTGCCAAAATAACGGGGTGAGTATTTCGAAAAAATACTCGGTAGACTCATCGTCGATAATTAATTTACAGAATAATTGAATACACACTTATACAATATATAACGTGATATCATCATCATCTTTGGCTCATTTTCTTGAAAATCATAGACTCTTTAAAATCATGGGATGTGGGTAGTCTTTCTCGTGCATTTAAAGCACATAAATTATGCATAACATTCTCATCTTATCTCATAAGAGATTCTCTTCTTTCTCATGCAAATAAGCATATAAGTTATGGCAACATAACAATATCATATATCTCATATGACATATTCTCTTCTCATGCATTAAAGCATATAATTCAAGTAAATTCACATAAGACGTGCAATTATAATTTAAACTAATTAATGGTGACGAGTTTACCTCAAATATTTCGAGTTCCGTGAAAAGTGGAGCGGGATGAAACCTCAACCTCCTAATTATTCGTACGTATCGTCTAGCCAAAATAGAAAATAAGGTTTGAATTAGTATTTCGAAATTCTAAAGTTTTAAAAGATAAAATAAAGTTTAGGGACTGAATTGGAAAATTTTGAAACTGAAATAAATAACTTAAAATGATAAAATAAAGTCCAGGGACTTAATAGGAAACTTATTAAACTGAAAATGAAAAATTAAGGGACTGAAAGTATATTTTCTAAAATCGGGGACTGACAGAAGGAAAACAGAATTTCCAGGGACTGTTGCGTACCTCATTCATTCCTCACCAAACTTATGACCTCTGTGCTCACGACCAAATACATGATCAACGCTTCTCCTTCGAGAGGAGATGGCCTACCCCAAGTGCTTCTTCAACCATTGGGAAGCCTCTTCTCGCTGTTCATTCCATTTGAATTTTTTTTCCTCCTTTTAAGACTTTGAAGAATGGGAGACATGTCTATTCCTTTGGAGATAAAAACACTCAACACTTCTAGCCGACCTTCCGTACTTTGCACCTCTTTGGGTTTACAAAGAGACTTCATATCCTGTAGGGCTTTGACTTTTTTGGGATTTGCTTCTATGCTCTATTGTTTGACCATGTAGCCCTAGAATTTCCCCAAAGCCATTTCAAAGGCACACGTTAACGAGTTCAATTTCATCCGGTATTCTTTAAGATTTTGAAAGTGGTCTCGAGGTGCTCGATGTGGTTCGCAGTCTTGAGGCTTTTTACTAACATATCATCAACGTATACACCCCTATTATTTTGCCTACAAGGTGGGCAAACATCTTGTTGACCAGCCGTTGATAGGCAGCCCCAGTATTTTTTGGGCCAAATGACATTACTTTGTAACAATAAAGGCCTCTATCAATGATTAATAAAGTGTTCTCCTCGTCAGCTGGGTATATGGGGATTTTGTCTACCCTGAGTATGCATCCATGAAGCTCAAGAGCTCATGCCCTGCAGTGGAATCAACCAATTGGTCGATCATTGGAAGTGGAAAGCTATCATTTGGGCATACTTGGTTGAAGTTGGAGAAATCTGTATAGACTCTCCATTTTCCGTTGAGCTTCTTTACCAAGACTGGGTTGGAGATCCACGTTGGGTACACTGTCTCCCTTATGAACCTACTAGATATAAGTTTTTGCACCTCTTCCCTTCAGGGCTTCATATCGCTTCAAGTTTAAGGCTCTACTCCTTTACCTATGAAGGGTGACTTGGGATCCACATTAAGACGATGGCAACTAACCTTGGAGTCGATGCCTACCATATCTTCATACTTCCATACAAACATGTCTAAGTTATTAAGTAGAAAGCCTTTGAGTCTCATCTTTTCTTCCAACTCAAGTTCCTTCCCTACTTGTAACATCTTTATAGGGTCACGTGGATCCACTGAGAAAGATTCTAGCTCCTGAACTAGGGTCATTTGTGAGTTCAATTCGGTGAGCTTAGGGTCCAATTCACATTGATGACCCTTTTTCCAGGGATATCAATCATGTTGACGTCTCCTCCTTATTTAGGGATATGACTTTCTTCAGGCATCAACCATCTCAATGTCTATTAAGACCATGTTTAAGCTACGATGCTCAAACTTTCGCAAGGAGTTGAGGTAGAATTCTGTCGAACCTATATGATCCATTCGTACCATAGCAATCCTTCCATTAGTGGGGAACTTCATGCACAAATAGTGTATAGATGTGATTACCCCAAGTTCTTTCAAAGCAGGCCACCCTAATATTCCATGATAGGCAGACCGATGATCTACAATGAGGAATTTCATGAAGTGATGGATAGTAATTGGGGGTACTCCCATCTCTAGGAACAATGTTGTCATCAATAAAACCGTACAAGTGGATGGTCATAGGGGTGAGCTCATGGCTTATCATTGTTTTATCATAGGTGGTTCTAAATAGGATGTTGATAGAACTCTCATTATCCAACGGCATGTATTTGAGCCAGTTTCTAGCCACGAAAGCTCTTACTAACAAAGCGTCGCAATGGGGGTAATGAACCCCAATGACATCTTCTTGCGATAAGATTATTGATGGGGACGTTCCAAGACCCACGGGGGGTGCCGTTAACCAAATAGCTCATCATGGAGGATCTTTGGCTTCTCTTGCATAATTTCGCTGAGCATTCCTTGAGTCTATCCCCATATGTGGACTACCAATAATAGTGTCAATCTCCCTGATAAGGTCGTTATCTGCGTCGATGAAGGGTTCTCTCATTGGCCTTTGAATGCCTCTTAGCCTATTTCTTTCCTCCTTGCACACCTACCAAGGCGATTCACCTATGTGATGTCAGTTCACCTCACCACGTCTAGGTTCTCTTAGATGCATTCTGTTGTACTTGATGCGCATTTCTCCTCTCAACATGGGAGTCTGTTGGTTCCTTATGGTATGGTCTGGACAGACAATTTTCAGTGTTGTGCATGTAGGTTCAATGGTAGGTGCAGCATTGCCTATTTCTAGGCTCCTTGCTCATTCTCCTACTTCTTCCCCTGGGTTGATCCGATTGTCTTTAGGCTTCAAATCTGACTTCTCGCATGCCAATGAAGGCATTAGCTAGTGTTTGGCCTTAGGTGGTGATGGTATGTCCTATTTGGGTCCATTGTTGGTTTACCAAGTATAATACAGGATCTCGCCACTATCTCTGAGGCGGTGGGAGTCCCAATGAATTTCGGTTGCAGTGGTCGATCAGCTTCTCATTGACAATTTTGCTCCTCATCATTTCTACTAAGGTATCATAGGAGGTGAGTTCTTGTTTCCTAAGTCTTTTCAAAAGAGGGTGTGATGTGAGAATTTTCCAACCTCAAGTATACTGTGTCAAGTTTTAATATAATGAGAGTAGAGTATCGTTTTCCACATGGATTGAAATCAAATCCTAATAATTCCTATAATTAAAATAACCTTAATTTTATCTAGAAAATAGGAATAACGGAGTGAGATAGCTAACTGAACTAATTTAATTAATTAACAATGCAATTGAACAAGATTAGCACTAATGGGCTTAAACTCTAGAGATTCAACTTCACCTAACCATCGATCATGCTTTAATCATCTAACTATTCCTTAATTTATTCTTATGGTATATTAGTCAAGAACCCAAAATTATCTTAATCATCTCTCTCGATGGCGAATTAAGAATTACTCTTAAAACCCTAATTTTGAGTCTTCATCTAAAATTAAGATGATAAAGTGCATTTAGATATTTGGTTCTCTTAATGACTAAAAAGGATTTCATAAGCCTCTCGAATTCTATAATCTCCTAGATTGTGTTTATCAATGATCATTATTTAGAATTCCCTCTCTTGATAGTAAATCCCAAATTCAATATCATTTAAATGGTGATCAAGCATTCAAAGCATTAGGAGTAGATAAATACAAATAAACAGATTGAATAACTTCTAGAATAGATAATTAAACGGTCAAAGCATAATCTCTAGTGTTGGCTACATTGTATCTCTCGAAAAATAAATTACTCCAAGAAAATATAAAAGAAAACACAATTCATGTTCTTAAACATTGATAGAATAGAAAAGATTGATAGAGAATAAGAAAAACTCGTTGATTTGTGAATTCCTCAATCTCCAAGAGTTTTCTCTATGGTGTGGCTGCTGGTTTTGTTTTCCCAAAAGTTCCTTAATTGAACCCTAGAAGCTATATTTATATTCCCATTTTAAACTCTTTAGATTTATGGCGTATTTAGCAATTGGTGTCATTGCGGCTCAGGGGCGCCCTTAGTTTAGGGTAAAAATAAGTTTTGAAGCTTCCAGTGGCGTAGGGGCGCCTGTTCCCCTGTAAACTGCTGTACGATTGAGGCAATTCAAGATGTGTTAGAAAGTTAACTCAAAGTGCTACAACTTTACTTCAGACATCATCCTACAATTCGATTGTTTGCTCTATCAAAAGTGAGTCTCAATATGAGACTAAAACTCCGGATCATAACTTCTCAGTTGGAAATTGATTTGTGAGCATCTTTTGACTAAATTTGATCCTTTTGACATCTTCCTTTATCCAATTGACTCCAAACACTCTTAAATCTTCATCGTGAGGTTCAGCATAACTTTTAAGTATTTACACTTTAGTCCTCAAACTTTGGATCTCTTACAATTGATCCATTTCTCCAAATTTGTCAAGTTTTGCTTATTTTCTTCAATTTCACCAACCTACATCACAACATAAAAACATTCTAAAACTATCTCAGGGTAACAAAATAATGTATTAAGTGGTATAAATATCATGAGCGTAGAGCACTCATCAGGGTGTTTATGTTGAGGCCTTATCTTAGAGCCAAAATTGCCTCCCTATCCGTGACCTGCTCACAATATGTTATTTCTTCCATGAATCGAGCCGGTAGCTTTTCAGAGTTTCAGCTGGCTGCTACCTCATGTCTTACAACCTCTGAATCGAGGTTTCTCCCTCTTTACTAGACAAATATTGGTTCAAAAAGGCCTTCTTGAGATCGACCAACTTCTGATGCTGCCACTCGGAATATGACCATACCAGACTTCAGCAATCCCAGTCAATGTAAGATGGAAAGCCCTGTACTTTAGCGCTGGCGATGCTTCTCTTAGAGATATATGGGTTATGTAATTATTGAGATACTTCGTCGGGTCACCCTTTCCTTCATATTTTTGGTGGCACGAAGTGATCGGGACTGGGGCGCTTTTCAAGTCTTGGAAAAATGGAAGACACTCGTCATCATTATCTAATTCAAAGGATCTCCGTGGACCGTCTAAATCATTATCCTCAGCTTGGTAACGACGGGGTCGCGAATGTTCCATTTGATTTCTCAAGTTCACAATGTCTCTTCTCTCCCATCTATTTCTAGGTGGGGGAGGAGGAGAAACCCTCTGAGATTTATATCCTTTATCACGGTCTAGTCCTCTTTGAATATGGGAGATTGACGAGACCTATTTCCAAGCCTTAATGATCTGATCCTATCAAAAACATTGGTGGATCTCTGGGTTCACGTTCCTGAAAATATTATGGGGGGAAGTTACCTTCTTGTGGCATGTTGTCACTGGGTCGGCTAGTAGAGTAATTTTGTGGATGTATCCATTCTCATTTCCCTTTCCACTGGGCTGAGTTCCCTTCTGTACATTTGAGGGTAAGTGCCCATGTCATTTTCCTCGCCTTCTTGGGAAAATATTCCCTATTGGGGCATTCAATACCCCGTATAACAAACTAAGTCTAAACAATTTTAAACTTATGAGTATTAGCATTTATTTTCATTTAAGAAGTAAATATGCCAAAATAGATAAATAGAATAGCATCAATTAAACTCAATTTATATCATAATTTTACTAACTTATTAAAATCCTAGATAATTGAGTAAAGAAAATAACATCATCCGAAATGATTCATTTATTTAAATTTCAAAATTGTTCAAATAAATCTTATTAGAATAGATTTGAACATTTAACTCAGACAGTACTGAATCCGTCTCGCCTCAAGTGGTCACCTCACATCTTCTAGCTTTCATCATCTGAAAATAAGGGAAGATAACGTGGAATGAACTAATGCTCAGTAAACGAACTCCATGCATATGACGCATGCTTATGATATGCATGCATTATTTGAAAATAATAAATTTTCTATTATGTATCTTATTTTCTTTCATTTCTTTTAAAACATTAACGTTAACATTGTGATCTTGATTTAGTGTATCGCCTAAGCAATCAGAATGCAATGGACAATTATTATTTAGAACCCGATTCATTCTACCGGTAGTATCGCAGAGCGGATAACATTGAATATTGGTCGGGTGCGCCGGTCCCCCACGCCCCCATTTCCCACTCACACTTTTCAAAGCTTAGACATACACCTAGTAATAAAAACATACACCTATTAGTGATCATATATCACATTCACATAGGAGCAATATAGATAGTATGTTTCTACATTTAATCAAGTGAGGTAAGCATGAAAATAAGGTGGGATTTACTTACCTTGAATCCTAGCAATTTACATCTCGAATGGCAAGTGGAGATGTCCCTAGTAATCCACTTTGTCAACTTGCCAAAATCCTAACTCATATCAATTATTTAAGAATTTCGTCGAAATCCACTTTTAAAGGTTAAGCCATAATATTTTCCTATTAACTTATTTTATTTATTTTAATTATATTATTATAAAAGTGTATACACAAATTGACACAAGTTTAGATTTAGATTTACGTTGATCTATGTACGCACATGAAACCCTCAATTACCTATAATTACATACAAATACACAATATATGTGCACCCACTGATATAATCACACAAAGATACAAACAAACTCGCACGCAACACAATAAAGTGAGGCAAGAAAAACTAAACATAAAATGCCTTGATGTTAAGAAAAAGTTGAATCGAATATGTGTTTTAAAATATGTGAGCAATTTACTTATTTTATTCACTACCCAAACACAATTTGAAAACACATAATTTATAATTATCTGTCTACATGTATAAATAGTTCCTAAATGATGAACATAGTATAATCTCTTTTTCTTTTTAAATGTTACCCACATAGATGAAGAAATTTCCCACTGATTTATGTTTAAACTTCACACGAGTGTGGGCAATGTAATTTAAATAAATAGGCATATATATATATATATATATATATATATATATATATATATATATATATATATATATACCCACGTGGGTGTGAAATGATGAAAGAGGCCATGATCCCATCTAAATGTACTGTCTAATGACATGAAATTCACAAATGAAATAAGAATCTTAATACCTTCACCATAGATGCAGAGGCAGAAAGAGACGCCAAAATAAGTTTTGGAAATGGGGAGTGTTAAACAATCCAAAGAGATGAAGAAAAAGAGGCTAGAGTTTTATTGATTCTGCATAATGTAATTGAATGAATAAAATCTAGATACAAAGAGACTATATATAGTCTAAAATAAAGAAAACTTAAAAGACTATTCTACCCTTAATAAATAATGTTAACAAAATAATCATATATTTCTTAACATCTCCCCTCAAACTCACGATGCAGCAGCTACAAGCATCGAGAGTTTGCCAACAAGAAAACGAAAACAAGAAATAGAATGCGCCTTGGTAAAGAAATCTGCAAGCTGTAAAGAAGAAGAAACAAATGGCAAAGTAATTGTGCCATGCTTGAGATGATGACGAGTAAGGTGACAATCGATCTCAATGTGCTTAGTTCGTTCATGAAAAACCGAGTTGTGAGCAATGTGAATGGAACTCTGATTATCACAATACATAGGAGTGGGATGTGAAAGAAAAACTCCCATATCTGCAAGTAACCAACGTAACCAAACAATCTCTTTGGTAGTGGATGCCATAGCACGATATTTTGTTTCGGTTGAAGATTGAGACACAATAGATTGCTTCTTGCTCTTCCAAGAAATAAGAGAATCATCCAAAAAGATACAGAAGCCAGTAACAGACTTACGATCTGTGGGATCACTGCCATGATCAGCATCAGAGTATGCACGCAGCTCCAAGGAAGATGTGGATGGAAGTGAAAGACTCTGAAAGACTGTACCCCAAAGATATCGCAAAATACGAAGAACAGCTGCCCAATGAACTGTAGTAGGAGAAGCAACAAACTGACTAACAACATGAACAGCATATGCAATATCTGGACAAGTAATAGTGAGATATACCAAGCTCCCAACAATAGTACGGTATAAAGTAGGATCTGATAAAGGCAAACCATCATAAGAAGAATATTTTGTGTTAACCTCAATGGGAGTATCAACAGTCTTATTATCAGTAAGTCGAGCCCGTTCAAGAATAACTGCAACATATTTCGACTGAGAAAGAAGATAACCTCTAGGTGAGCAGGCTACCTCAATACCCAAAAAATATCGTAGAGAACCCAAATCCTTCATTTCAAACTGTCTAGCCAACTCTGTCTTCAAAACTGAAATACCATCAATATCATCACCAGTAATAATCATGTCATCAACATATAAAGATAGAATGATACGACCTGCATCAGTGCACTTAACAAAAAGAGCAGAATCATGACTACTAGAAGCAAATCTAAGAGAAGAGATCACAACAGAAAATTTCTCAAACCAAGCACGAGGTGCTTGTTTGAGACCATACAACGCCTTCTTGAGTCTGCAAACATACCCAGAATCATGTGGAACACCAGAAGGGGGAGCCATATAAACTTCTTCTTGAAAATCTCCATTTAAGAAGGCATTTTTAACGTCAAGTTGAGAGATACGCTACTGACGAATCGAAGCTATTGCAATAAGAGTACGAATAGTAGTCATTTTTGCAACAGGAGCAAATGTCTCCTCATAATCCATACCATACTGTTGAAAGTACCCTTTTGCAACCAACCTAGCTTTGTATCGCTCAATTGATCCATCAGAATTAGTCTTGATCTTATACACCCAACGACAACCAACAACACTCTTACCAGGAAGTAGAGGAACCAAATCCCAAGTACCAGTCTTATGCAAAGCAGAAAGTTCATCATCCATAGCTTGCTGCCAAAGAGGATCAAGAATTGCCTCTTTATAGGAAGAGGACTCAGAGAGACAATGAATAGAAGCTAAAAAGGAAGTAAAAGATGAAGAATAACAAGAATAAGAAAATCTGATAATTTTGTAGACTTACGAATGCGTATGGATTGATGTAGAGGTGGATCCACAGTCTCAGACGGAGCTTGAGGGACCATAGGAGAAGAGGGAGCTTCAGGTGTGCCGGAGAGTAAAGTGTCAGTACATGCAGAATGATCAGTATTTGAAGTGCTCGGAACTTGAGATGACAAACTATCAGAATCAGTAGAAAAAGGCTCTATACGAATAAGATCAAATCTAGTCAAACTATGAGTAGTTGATGGAATAGAAAAGAAAGGTATATGCTCGAGAAACACAACATGACGAGACACATAAAGTTTTTGAGTTATTGGACCAAAACAACGATACCCCTTTTGACCTTCACCATAACCAAGAAAGACAAATAGCAGATCGAGATGACAACTTGCTGCGTTCTACATGAGGACGAAGAACGAAACAAGTACAACCAAAAACTCTAAAGAAAGAATAATCAGGGGCATACCCATACAACATTTCGAAAGGAGAAAAACCTGAAATATGAGAAGATGAAATTGTATTAATCAAACTTACAGCAGTAAGAACAGCTTCACCTTAATACACACTAGGAACTGAAGTAGACAATAAGAGAGAGCGAGCAGTTTCAACAATGTGCCTATCTTTTCTTTCAGCAACACCATTTTGCTCAGGAGTATCTGTACACGAAGTTTGGTGAATAGTTCCATCTAAGGCAAGCAGTTCACAAAATTTTTTAGAAGTGTATTCCCCACCCAAATCACACCTAAAACATTTGATAACAGCAGAATGTTGAGTTTTGACAAGAGCACGAAATGTTGTGTATATGTCAAAGAATTCAGAACGATGTTTCATTAAATAAACTCAACAATAACGAGTATGATCATCAATAAAAGAAACATAATACCGAGACCCTCCTTTTGTGGCAACAGGAGAAAGCCCCCATACATCAGAAATATATGATTATTAGACAGTGACTTAGAAGGCATTGCTAACACAGAAGGATTAGGAGTAGAAAGAATTCCCTTTTCAGAATAAGACTTAAGACGTATTTCTTCAGCCAATAACTCACTGAAAACTAAATCAACAGAAGGAAGTGGAGAACGATGCAAAATTGAACCTCTAAGTCCTTCAAAATCACTGCGAAGTGCTGTTAGAAACTGTACCAATCGTTGCTGCTCTCTATGAACAATAAAGGCATTGCACGCCTTTAATTCTGCCGATTCTGTAAGAGCCAATTGATCCCAAAGATCTGTTATAGCAGAATAAAACTCCTGAACACTCATATTTTTCTGCTGAAGAGCTTGTATGTCATTCTCCAATTAATACTGTTTTGCAAAATTTGACTGAGTGAATAACCTTTACAGATGTTCCCAAACCTCCTTTGCTGTATCATACTTTGCCAACTCTCTACCTATGGAATGCTCAACAGAATTGTTAATCCAAGTAATAATTTTTGAATTGTTTGCTTCCCAAGTATCTATTGAAGCAGCATAACCCTCATCAATATCCGTAGGTTTTACAGAAGTTCCACTAATATATCCCCACATCTTTTTACCCTTAAGAAAATTTCTCATCACATAACTCCAATACGAATAATTCTTTCCATCCAACCTCACACTTATAGATTGAAGCGAATCGTCTCTTTCAGTAGCCATAATAAAAGAAAAGAAGAAGGAAATCCAAATCGCAAAAGTAAGGGAAACGAAATACCAATTGCAGAAACTGAATGAAAACCCTAACGAAATACCAATTGCAGAAACTGAATTAAAACCCTAATGAAATATCAGATTGCAGAAACGGAACGAAAAATCCTCCCAAAATCGTCTCTTCTCAAAAAAAAAAAATTTGCATAATGTAATTGAATGAATAATGTAGTTAGATCCGCGAAAGCTGTGTTTGAGATTATGTCAAATCCCATAAAACTTAGCTCTGATACCATGTTAAACAATCCAAAGAGATGAAGAAAAAGAGACTAGGGTTTTATTGATTTTGCATAATATAATTGAATGAATAAAACCTAGATACAAAGAGACTATATATAGTTTAAAATAAAGAAAACTTAAAAAACTATTATACCCTTAATAAATAATGTTAACAAAATAATCATATATTTCTTAACAGGGAGATTGTAAAGTTCAATTGCAAGGAGGTGTATAAATAGAAAAATCAATACATTTAATTTAATTACTTTTACTGTGGCATAAAATCTGTTAGTTAAGAAATTAGACATCTAATTTTTTCCTATTAACTTAGTTACCATAAACTTAATTTATTAGGTTACTAAATTTCCATTATTGAATACCTAGTTATTATTTTCAATAAACTTACACCAAAAATGTGCCAGAAGAAAAAAAAAAAAAAAAGGAAGTCTTTAGGTTCAATTAAGCACGACTAACCTTAAGTAAAAAATAAAATAAATTATATATTATATAACTAATTGAGTTTAATAAAATTATAAGTGGATCATAATTAAATTAAATTAAATTAAAAGACATGTTAAGTGTCAATGGCGTCTAAGGTACATAATATTGAAATTTTATTGAAATTATATGCGTCTTAAGTTTAGAGTTGCTAGGCACGTTGATCACTTAGAGCGTCCAAGGTACATTCCACTGCAATAAATATAGTTAGTCACGACTATAAAAATTATAATTAGTCGCGACAATGATTTATTATGCAATAAATATAATATTAATAATAATCAAGACAAAAATGATAATAACGAAAAGTAAGCATGCAATGTTACGCCTTGCCTGTCGGTGCATTTGCATGAGCAACTGTTGCATGGTAGCATTCTACTAGGTCATGTTCCTCATATTTGTGGCCACCTCCCCCACTTCCCTAGCTAGACGTGTTGTGGTACTTTCTCGCCCGTGTTGGTGATGGAGGCGATGCTTGTTCACATTTGTTCGAATGACTTCTTTTTCAGAAGCCTCCAGTTGTTTGTTTCTGCCTTGCGAGCCGTAGTGGCTGGAACTCATAATGTGTTCTTGACTTTGTCTAAAGACAAGTTTCTAAGTGCTTCCTTTCTTCAGTGGTTCTTTCTTCAAGAACCAGACCTTTCTTCAAGGTTCTGCTTACTTTTGATGGTTTTTACCAAAAGGATCGTGGTTATAGTGTTGAACTTTTCACAGACGGCGTCAATCTGTTGACCCCAAAAAATATACCAATGATGTGGCCAACAGATTCCAATGCCTCTCACTTGTATGCAAGCTTGGTTCCTACACCTTTGGACAAATCGTTAGTTACACGTGACCTTCTCTTAAAGAGGTGGAGTTAGCAATGCGCACTCCTATGGTCAAGTCAGTTGGAGAAATAATTATATGAGTGTGGGAGAGCTCTAAACGTGGGCCTCCAATATAAAAATGGGGTCGTCTTTGCGGAGAACGAGTAAAATTATAGTTTTGAGAGTCTAAACTTACATTACCTTTGGATGACACTAAGTGTAAACTTTCATACTTGGGCAAGACGAATGAAGGCCGTTGGATGTCTATGTGAGTGGCCTCATCCAAATGACTGACATTTCTTGCTATAGACATTAATCAATCACAACCTCAAATACTAATATCATTTGTGGAAATTACATTACACCAGACCTTAAGTTTGACATTTTTAAAATTCAGGTTTTCATGTTTTTTTTTTTTTTTTTTGTTCATTTCTCAAGTTTTTATAATTTTAATTAAACAATTAACCTTTTAATTAAATGACGCGCGTATTTTAATTAAACGACGCGCGTATCTCGAGGGTTTCAAATTTGTTAATAACTCAACTTCCATTTCTTTTCAAGCCTATTTTCTCTCAACCATTATCTCATCTCCACATTAGTCGTTCCCAATCTCCACCACATCTCCAAAAGTTTCTGTGATTACACTCCAAACTCTACCCAATCCGGCGCACTCAATATCCTCTAGATTATGAGAACTTTTTTTCGGCAGTGAATACAAATGGCAAAAACAAAGGGTGAAAAGAAGGCAAAGAAGACGACAAAAACGCCGGTTGGATCGAATAGGAAGACAATGGAAAGCCCGAAGAAAATGCCAACAAAAAGTCAAAAATTTCATGGGTCAAGTGGCAATCAGTCAGGGAAGAAGGTAACTTCATGGGTCAAGTGGTAAATTTGTGATTTGTTGTTATTAATTTCATTTATGACCCGTTAGTTGATTGAGAAGTAGTTTTGTGTTGCGTAAGTAGAAAAATAGGATGGGAATTGAAAGAAAATGTGAAGGAAACAACTTTCTTCCTGTGAAATTCTGAAGGGGACTAAAGGATTGACGATGCTTGTAGGGTATGGAGATGTCTTGCAGTTTGACTACATTTTCCTTATCAAATCTTAATTCAACTTTGTAAAGGTAACTGTTAAACATTCTATTGCACGACTAGAGTTAGTTAGACATTTGTCATAGATGCGAAAAATTTCATAAGGTTTCAATGGGATTCTTTTTTAAATGATTTTGGCAATCGGACATTTATATAAATCACGTTTCCCTCCTGTATTGTGTGGTGCAAACAATTTGCTAATTGGGCCAGTTCACCTTTTATTTTCTTCAATTATTTTGTACCTTAATTTTGTGAAAATGGAAATTGAAAATTAGCACTTGTTACCACTCAACAAATGTGGTTTAGAGAGAGCTTGCTTCCGTTCTCGAACCAATTGTCTCATGTGTGGTAGGCAAGATGCATTATCTTCATGTGTACGAAATTGTCAAATGCATAGAGAGAATAAGAGATCTAACAAACTGGCTGCAGCCATCGAAACACCAATTGTTGGGGGAAACCAATTCTTTTACCTAACTAATTTTCATTGTTGTCCATAGTAAATTTTTCCGGGTTTATGCTGATTATTTTTACCAAAAAAGTCAAATTTCACTCACCTTTGCCTAATTTGGAGTTGATCGACTCCTTGTTACTTACATAGGTTTAGAAGTTTAATACATGGTACTTAGTAGTTTAAGCACTCAGCAGTCTCAAGTGAATACAGATTTTGTCAAACTAAATTTAATGGAGTGAGTTCAAAAATGTTAGAATCACGTGCATGTGGGAATTAAAAATGATCTATTATACGTTGACCTATGTATGGAAGTAGATGTTGCTAGTTGAAGGTTAAGGGCAAAATATAACAATATGATGCATTTAAGTAATTACTTTCAAATGCTAACTACTTGGTAAGTAATCCATGCCACATGCAACAGATTCCATAATAACCTAAAGACTTAAGTCAACCAAAGAAAATGGGCATCTAGCACTAAAGGCAACATAAACTAATAAAATATAAAAGAAATATAAAACATTTTTTGACAATCCCTCCATCAAACTGAAAGTTTTCAAACATTCAGTTTAAAGTGCTTGCTATGAGACAACTTCTTTTGAACTTGATTTGTCAAAGTACATACACCAAGTAAAAGCTTGAGGGTCATGGTGAATATATCAGCAATATGATCTTCACCTTTGCAATAGACGAGATCAATTACTCCATCCTATGTAAGTTTTCTAAAGAAATGGAATTTCACATTAATATGCTTTCTTCTTTCATGTAGAACATGATTTTTGGAGAGTTTAATTATTTCATTATTGTACAATAAATTGGCGTCAGTCCTTGTTGCTTGAAATGGAGCTCTTCCTTTTTTTCTCAACCATATAGCTTGACATGCTCATGAAGTTGCTGCTACGAACCCAGTTTCGGTTGTTGATAAAGTAACGATTGGTTGTTTCTTTGAAGACCATGAAACCACTCCTAAACCCAACATAAAAGCATACCCTGAAGTGTTTTTCCTATCATCTTGATCTCCAGCATAATCACTATCAGTGAAACCAATCAAATTTGAATTTTCTCCATTCTTATAGAACAATCCATAATCTGGAGTACCTTGTAAGTAATGAAAAATTCTCTTTGTAGCAAGAAGATGACTCTCCCTTGGATGTTTCATGTACCTGTTAATGAGACTAAAAGAATGCATGATATCAGGCCTTGCTACAGTCAAATACATCAAGCTTCCTATAATTTGCTTATAGAGAGTGTTGTCAACCCTTTTTCCTATTTTTGATGAGCTTTAGACCAAATTCTATTGGAGTGCTTACAGAATTGCAATTCTTCATCTGAAATCTGTCTAAAATTTCTTCACATACTTTTTTTGGGAAATAAAAATACAATCAGTAGATTGCACTACTTCTATACCAAGAAAATAGTGTATCATTCCCATATCAGACATTCCAAACTCAACCATCATGGATTCCTTAAATTTTTTAAACATGACACTATCATTTCCAGTAAATATAAGATCATCGACATATAAGCTCACGATGAACATTTTTACACCATCACCAATTTTAATATGAAGTGCATGCTCATATGGACATTTTTTGAAACCTTCCTTCAAAAAATAAATGGCAATACGGCTATACCAAACACGTGGGACTTGTTTCAATCCATATAAAGTATTCTTTAATCTATACACTTTAAGCTCATTACTGATCTTAACATAACCAGGAGGTTGATCAATAAATACAAGTTCTTCCAAATCTACAAGCAAGCTAGTTTCACATCCAACTGGAAGATAGGCGCCACCAGTTTTGTGTTGCCAATGCTATCACCAGATTGATTGTGCCAAGTTATGCTACATAAGCGAAGACTTGTCTATAATCTATGCTAAACTCCTGCTTATAGCCTTTAGCTACTATGCCTTATATCTATTAACTTCGCTATTTTCTTTAATCTTTATCTCGTATACCCATTTCGCACCAATGGTCTTTTCCACGTTTGGAAGCTCTATCAACTCCCAAGTGTTGTTTCTTTTGATAGCCGTAATTTTAGTATCCATAGCCTTTCACCATTTTGGTTCTTTTTCAGCATCTTCGAAATCTACAGGATCACAATCTAAAAATAAAGCAAAATGTGAGTGACTTCAGAATCATTTGAGTCGGGTACTTCTTAATCAATCGTCTATGCAGGTATTTTTCTAATACGCTAAGTTCATTCTTCTTCTACATGAGCTGCAGGTGGGCTATGAACATTTGTAGAAACATTTTGACTACTTGCCGGTTGTTGCACATTTTCAATAGACTGCTGCCTTTTATCTTCATTCTCTTCATCAAAATTAGTAGGAATTTGTTGTCCAACATCGTTGTTCCACGACCATAAATTTTCTTTATCAAAAACTTCTCAACTAACAATGATTTTCTTGGTACTAGAATTGTATAACTTATAAGCTTTTGATTGTTCACTAACACCAAGAAGAAAGCATTTTTCTCATTTATCATCTAGCTTTCGTCTTCGCGTCTGGAATATGGGCAAAGGCAATACATTCAAAAATTCTGAAATAAGCTATACTCAATCTTTGTTTGCTCCATGCTTCCTCTGGTGTCATATTTTGAACAGCAAGAGTGGGACTTCTGTTCGAAATATGAATACTCCAATTGACTACTTCAGGCCAAAAACTTTTCGAAACTCCATTTCTTGACAAAAGGCTTCGCACCATACTCCAACACGATTTGTATGAAGAACTTTTATAAAGTTGCCAATTTCTTTATCAACAAGCACTTTATAAATTTTAAAGGCTAAGAAAGCTTTAGATTTTTCTTGCAAAAAAGCAAACCCATATTTTTTGAATATAATCATCAATGAAGGTGATTTTGTATTTTTTTTACCTCCATTGGAAGATGGATTTATTGGCCCACATAGATCAGAGTGGACCAGCTCAGTGGCTTATTTGCTCTCCATGATTTTTCTTGCGGGAATTGATTGCATTGTTGTTTGCTAACAACACATTCTACACAAAATTTAGAGGAAGCGATAATATAAGGAAGACCAGTCACCTTATTTCGCTGCTGTAAAATTTTCAATCCACCAAAGTTTAAGTGAACATGGTGAAAATGCCATAACCATGCCGTATCAGTCAATTTTGCTGAGAAGCATCAATGAGTTGTGTTGTGGAGAAAAGGCGAGAACGTACGATTCGTCGTCATGTTAATTTGAGCACTTAAGCCCAACTTCGTATCTTGTATTCGACATACTCCATCTTTGATAAAAATCTCATACCCCTTTTCTTGCAGCTGACCCACACTAAGTAAGTTAGTTTTTAAATTTGGAACGTAAAAAACATTAGAAATAGTGTGGATAGAATTTCCATTGGTTTGGATAGTTACACTTCATTTTCCCATGACAGAATCTGTAGAGTTATCACCAAACTTAAAGGTGTTGCGGAATGATTCGTCCTGGTCAAGGAATGCCTTCTTATCTCCACACATGTGGTTGCTACAGCCAGTGTCTGAATACCACGTCTTTTTTTGTTTTTTTCCTTTACATAACACACCATCACAAGAGACATCTCTTCCCTTTTTTTTTTTTTTTTGCAAAGTTGGTTCTTTCTCCACTTTGTCTATTAAATTAGTTCGACAATCTGAATGATAATGCCCATACTTATGACATCTGTAGCACTCAACATTGGACTTGTCTGCTGACTTTGGTCTATAAGTTGTTCAGTGACGACCTCCTCATCCTATTCCCCTTCCTTGAAATTGATTCTGTTGGTCCTGGTGGTGGTGGTGTTGGTTTTCACGATCACTGTTTTCTCTACCTACTCTATCTGTACCTCGTTGTCGACCTCTACCTCGTCCTCTATATGTTCTACTAAATTGATTTTCTGATGAGGCCTTTAGTGCTTGCTCATCTTTCTCTTGCTGATAATTTTTTACTCCTGAACCAACAAAGAACTTTGTAATTCATCAATTGAAAGCTCATCAATATCATTAGATTTTTCTATGGAACAAACAACAAAATTAATTGTTGGCCCTTGCACAACCATGGTACTTCTTCTTCATGGAATCCCAAATATGTTTAGAAGTGTCCTTGGAAAGAATTGTTTTCAAGATTGAGAGATCAATTGCTTGGAAAAGATAATTCTTCGCTTTGAGATCTTTCAGCCACTGCCCTTCTAACTCCATTTTATGTGCATCCGTCATTATTGTGCCTGCTATTGGTTCCGTAATTCCTTCGGAGACAACTTGCTCCTTGGATCTAAGAAAATTATCCATTAACATTCTCAAAAAATCATAGTGACCATCAAAGCGGGGAATAGCTGGTTGAATGAAGGTGTCAACTGGCATCGTTTTTCTACTACAAGAGAAAAAAAGTTGATTTTTAACAGATTTTGATAAAAGTTGATAAAATATATGATTGAAAATTGTGGGTCTTTTGAAAATTTATAATTAAAATTAACTGTTAACTTTAATTTAAATTTTAATCAAAAATTTTAGTAGTACCAAACATGGGCTAAGTACAATAAATATTATTGACAACTACAAATGAATACTTACCTATTTTGTTGGTGAGGAAGATCGTTGACGTCCTCATTTCCAGAAAATTGTCCTCCCACAGACCCATGAGTTAGTGACAAGTGGCAGTTTTTCCCTACCATAATTCACAAAAAATTCTAACCAAACAATTCATTAGGCACATCCTCCAAAAACATTGTATATGCTAAGAGAATTTTGACATCATTATAATTACTCATATTTCTCTTCGACGATCACAAAACAATTGTATACGGCACCAACAATAATCATGCTTACGTAACAACAAGTGCAAAATCCGCAATGTCACCAAAACTAGTTTGATATTCTACTAATAAAATCATCATACACATCCACCGATCAAATACTATGTAACTAACAATCAAGAACATTGAGTGCTAAACAAAACATGAAAAGGTGTAAAAAGTAACAATGGTAATCATGCTTATGCAACATAAGAAGTGTGAAACATACATTGTCACCAGAACTAGATGGATATACAGTTAATAAAATCATTATAAACATCAAATGATCAAATTCTAAATAACCAATAAGAACGTTAATTTCTAAATAAAATAAGTAAGAGTAAAAAAGACTAATTTCTTTGGTTGTCTTTAATAAAAATACTCGTTGTACTTACCATTCAGAACCCGAATTGCTTCAAGAGCATCCCGACGATCATAGGGGGATATGAAATATCCATAACAGATCCATCGGATGGACATCAAGTGGTTGATATTATCCCTCCGGACCAGAACTTCGAACTCGATAAAGGCATAACCTGGTGGTCTTCTAGCAACCAACACACTACATTGGTTTCATTGTCAAATAATTAAATAATTACGGGATTCTTTAACACATTTTTGTCTATTTGGGATGAGTATTATCAATTATGCTACATGTACAATTAATTTGATAGAAAGTTTCACATATGATGAGGTGACATACATTTTGACCCTTGATTTGAATTACGTTTATTTAAATCAAATGGCAAAATGCACGTCACCTCTTCATCTGTCAATAAAAGTATAATATATTTTACAATATAGTTTAAAATATATATTTTACCTAAGAATACATTTTAAGACCTAATTTTTGAATAAAAGATTAATAGCAGAAAATCTTCCTAAAAACGTTTTTATTTGCGATATACCTCATACCTATTGAAAATCACAGAAAACCCCATATTTGAAACCTTTTGTGCGAAAAACTCCCATACCGTCAAATTTGCCATAAAAAAAAGTAAAAATGTCAAAACTAAAAAGTAATAAATACAATTTTAGTATTCAGACTTTTATTCTTTTAAAAATTATACCCAATTTTTTTTTTTTTTTTTTTATGTATCATCCACAATCCTAAACCTTTAAAACTTTATTTTTCACCCCAGCTCACTTCATCTTCTTCCCCAAAACTTTATTATTTTATTTAACCCATTCCAAAATCCTCCTAAATTCCTCACTCCAAATTCATTATTTCTTCTTCTCATTACCAAGATAGATCCTCACACACACCCAACGGTACTTCACACAAGGCACGATGGATAGTTGAATGTATCGAAGGCAAAAACACCGTAATCCACCTTAAGAGCTGACATGGTTGCTACCTCACGACAGTAGATGAGTCATTTCTTATCGGCATGACCGGAAAAAAGGTTCTACAAACTATTCCGGCAACAAAAATGAACACTTCAATTGAATGGGAGCATGCAAAAAGAAGGGAATTATGTGAAACTAATGACGAGAGAAGGAAAATTCTTGAAGGCTAATGAGGGAACGCCGCCCAGAGGAATTTAACAACTCATGATATTCCTAACAGAACTTCAACTCCAAGGTGGATATTCTAGATATTTCTAATCTTGGGAATGAGAAGAAGAAATGAGGAATTTGGGGTGAGGGATTTAGGAGGGGTTTGGAAGTGATTAAATAAAACAATAAAATTTCGAGGAAGAAGATGAACTGGGGTGTGATGAAAAATAAAGTTTAAACGTTTGAGATTGTGAGTAGTACATAAAAAAATTGGGTATAATCTATAAAAGAATAAAAAGTTTGGATACTAAAATTGCAATGATTACTTTTTAATTTTGATACTTTTATTGTTTTAACTGCAAATTTGATGGTGAGAGGTTTTCGCATAAAATGTTTCAAATAGGGATTTTTTTGCAATTTTCAATAGATAAGGGTATATCGCAAATGAAAATGTTTATAGGGGTTTTCTACTATTAATCATTTGAATAAAATATAAAAGAACTTGATTAATCTAACGAAATCTTAAAAACATGGCTCTCTTAATTTTCTCATTCTAAAAATCACTTTTGGCCAAAATAATTTTTTACCTCCAACTTCTGAAAGGTACTATAAAATTGTGATTATGGAATCTGAAGTGACAAAGAAAAGTACAACGAGGATTAAGGAGTTAACTAAAATTGCAAGTGCATGATATCGAAATAAGTAAAATAGTGATGAATAGGGTATCAATCCCATAAAGATTGTATTATTAATTATCGATCTAAATTATTCCTAACTTTTACTTGAACAAACTAAAAACTCAATTTATTCATAGTTTTTATTGAGTTTAACAATATCAATAAACTAGTGTTCAACAATTTCACTTTGAAATTAATTCGATGATCCAAAGAGCTAGGATTCTTGATTTCACCTTTTTTTTATTTAACTTCGCCTATCATGTTTTGTCAACTTTTCAAGTGTTACCAGGCGAATTCCTCCAAGGTTTTTAATAGTTTCTATTGAATAAAATCAAACATACTTTAAATACGATAATTTACAATATCTATGTAAATTACAACATATATATACAAACGCGTGAACTAAACAAGAAATTCATTCAATGATCACACGTATCATAAGAGTATATCCTTATCTCCCAATCGGACTACGATAGCACGCCTAGGGGTCTCATGCTCGAGCTCAATGTCAAGGAGATATTGCACTTTCACGAGATTCCTCGCGGTTGCGAGCAGTATGCTTTAGCAGCGACTTTTGTTGCAACTATTTTCACTTCCTCATTCCATGCTCGTTTTCACTTTGGCCTTGAATCTTTACTATCATTCCCTCGTTAAAGTCATTAAACCTCTATTTGGTGGGAATTAAAATGAGTTTTTTAGAAAATTTTGATAGAAGTTAATAAAATGTGTAGTTGAAAAGTTGTGAAACCCATAAAATATGTGGTTGAAATGAAATGTTGACTTTGACTTAAATAGTACCAAACATTGACTAAATTCATCTTCTCCAGTCTCTTTCTTACGTTCTTATCACTAAACTCGAAGTTAACCTAAATCAATGAAAAACACACAATTCAACATAAATCCAAGCTTAACGACTAGCCATAGTGTAAGACTACGGTCTATAATAAATGTAGAACTTATTAGTTGGCATCAAACTTAATCAAAAAAGTATACACTTTTCCATAAAAGAGAAGTATATGATTGCGGGAAATTTTGGAATACCTATTTTGGTTCGTGCCGACTATTATAAAAAAGGGTATCATAGTAAAATCATTGCCTTCAATTTCGGGGCAACAACAGGTAGCTAACCTTTCAGATGTCAAATCTTTGTAATTGAATTATTGGTTGGATTCATGGACCATTTTCATTTATTGTCTTACATGTGTAACAATTTTTAAATTTAGCCCATGTTTGACATCTATAAAAATGAGTATTTTGGAGAAAATGAATTTTGAAATAGTGATTTGTTGAAAAATATGTGGTTAAAATAATTATCTGCTTGATGGTCATTATAGAGAGAAATTGAGGAAAAATGAATTCTTGAATAGTAATTTTTTGGAGAATGTGGGTATGAAAAAGTTTTGGATTTATTATGTAAATATGTTGTTGAAAATTGAGCCTGATAAATAAAAAAAATTAATTTAAAGAGAGTCGAACATGGGGTTAAAAATGTTTTGAATTTACGTGCGAAATATTTTATTGTGTGAATGTATAGTTGAAAATGAATTCGAGAAAAAAAAATTGATTTATTGAATGTCAAATAACTTCTATAACTGTTACAAATACGATAACGAAAATGAAATTGAGGAGTGCAACGTGACACGTATGGAAAATTGTCATTTTGAAAGAAAGTTAGACCTTAGTTCGTAAATAATATAATTGTTTCATAAGTACGTCAAATTCAAATGAAAATGAAATAAAACTGTTTATCATATGACTTGACAAGAAAAAAAATGAAGCACTAGGTTTGTCTTCCTTTAAAATTTAATTCTCCTACTCATTTTTAACCAAATATTTATGTAATAAAATATTTTGTATGTAAATTAAAAAAAATTTCTTACTTTTTAACGAAACATTTTGTAAAAAATCACTATTCAAAACTCTATTTTTTTTTTAAAATGAAATTGTTCTCTTGCCCACTTGCTGATATAACAGAAGAACCCATACTCACAATTCTGTCCAAATATGAGAATTGTAAGTAATATTCTTTTCAAGCGGACAAGATAAGATTTTTCAAGCAGACAGGAGAACCATACTTACGATTCTGTCCAAATATGAGAATTGTAAGTAAGATTATTTTTAAACGGACAAGATAAAGACTTTTCACGGTGAATAAGAGAACATTTTTGTTTTTCAAGATAATGGCCATCAAAGATAGCGAAGTGTTTTAAGGTAGAGGGTACACTTGGGTCCATTCGAATTTAAGCAGCCAGGCTTAAGCTACAGCTAGTGAAGATTGGTGGGACGGCTGGGTGCACTTGAAGTGAAAGCAACCACCTTCTCCTATACAGCTGCTGCATTTATTATTATTTCCTCACCTTCTTTTTCCATCTACATGGTAGTTGGATCCCTCTTTATTGTCAGCATTTATTGTCACTATTATTGTTGTTTTTAGTTATTACAGAGACGATGATAAATAGTATGTGTATGGGGAGCATTAGTACTCTTTCCAGTGAGTAACTGTAGGGAAAAAATGGCCTTTCTTGTTATTTATTCTTTTCGGAGATTCTTATGAACAACTCTATATAAGTTGTTCAACAATCACAAGCTACACTTGCTTTTTCTACTCGAGTTTCTTAAACTTGAGGGATGGATGCTTCTGCCAGTAGAGAAATCAAGTCGCCTGAAGTCGTACCGGGGACTCCATCAATTGTTCAACCCAATTCTGAGTCTCAGAAGAGAAAAAAACTGGGAATTTATTTCATTGAGTCTGATGATAGGCGGACTGCTTTTGGTGGTGGCTACATGGGAGCCGCCGGAGGAGCTACACCTGTTAACATCCATGGAAAGCCTATTTCTAACCTGTCCAAGACTGGTGGTTGGGTTGCAGCATTCTTCATTTTTGGTATATACTCAATTTCTCTTCCTTTTGATGCATAATCACATAATTTTAAGTTTTTTGTGCTACCAAAGCTTCTTGATAATCATTTTGTTTTTCCAGGGAATGAAATGGCAGAGAGAATGGCCTATTTTGGGCTCTCTGTTAACATGGTAGCATTCATGTTCTATGTTATGCATCGTCCTTTCTCAAGTTCAGCCAATGCAGTTAATAATTTCTTAGGAATATCGCAAGCATCATCGGTGCTTGGTGGTTTCCTTGCTGATGCATATCTTGGTAGATATTGGACGATAGCAATTTTTACCACAATCTATCTTGTGGTAATTAGCTTTTAACACCTGTGAAAATCCATTTAAATTAAATCTTTGAATGGGATAAGGAGCTTATGTATTTGTTATTTTATCTGTTTGGAGGGTCTAACAGGGATAACCTTGTGTGCAACCATGAACATCCTCGTACCAAATCAAGACCAGTGTGATCAATTTGCCCTTCTATTGGGTAATTGTGAACCTGCGAAATCATGGCAGATGCTTTACCTCTACACAGTCCTTTATGTGACTGGATTTGGAGCTGCAGGTATTAGGCCCTGTGTCTCGTCATTTGGAGCTGATCAATTTGATGAAAGTAGTAGAGACTACAAGGCACACCTAGATAAGTTTTTCAACTTCTTCTATCTCTCTGTCACTGTTGGAGCAATTGTCGCCTTCACTGCAGTAGTTTACATTCAAATAAAACACGGATGGGGATCTGCCTTTGGTTCATTGGCCATTGCTATGGGCCTGTCGAACTTGCTATTCTTTCTTGGGACTCCTTTGTATAGGCATAGACTGCCTGGTGGCAGCCCTCTGACCCGTGTCGCCCAAGTCCTAGTTGCTGCGTTTCGAAAGAGAAATGTCTCTTTCGAGAGTAGCGAGTACATAGGCTTGTATGAGCTCCCAGGCAAAAGATCTGCCATAAAAGGCAGCAACAAGATTGCCCACACTGATGATTTCAGGTAACTAGGATTTTCAATATCCCTATAGTTTTTGCTGGTATATCGATTGCCTATAACTAACATATCTTATACGGGACTTTTGAGCCTGTAGATGCTTGGACAAGGCTGCTCTGCAACTGAAGGAAGATAGTGCAACTCCAAGTCCTTGGAGACTTTGCACTGTGACACAAGTTGAAGAAGTCAAAATTCTTCTAAAACTTGTTCCAATTCCAGCTTGCACTATTTTGCTCAGTCTCATCTTAACAGAGTTTCTAACTCTGTCTGTACAGCAGGCATATACATTAAACACTCATATGGGCAGTTTAAAACTTCCCGTCACGTGTATGCCAGTTTTTCCAGGACTCAGCATATTCCTGCTACTCTCTCTATATTATTCTGTGTTTGTCCCACTATCCAGGCGCATCACAGGTCATCCTCATGGAGCATCTCAGCTTCAGAGGGTAGGCATCGGTTTGGCAGTTTCAATCCTATCCGTGGCATGGGCTGGAGTATTCGAGAGGTATAGAAGACATTATGCCATAGAACAAGGATATGAGGCCAGTTTTTTGACTCCCATGCCCAACCTTAGTGCATACTGGTTGTTAATCCAGTATTGCCTGATAGGGATTGCTGAAGTGTTTTGCATCGTGGGGCTGCTCGAATTCCTCTACGAAGAGGCACCAGATGCCATGAGAAGCATTGGATCAGCTTATGCTGCTGTTGCTGGTGGATTAGGTTGTTTTGCAGCCACTATACTGAACAGCATTGTCAAGTCTATAACAAGGAACTCAGAGGAAAGGCAACAATCCTGGCTGTCTCAGAATATAAACACTGGAAGATTCGACTATTTCTACTGGCTTCTTACAGTGTTGAGTGTGATGAATTTTTTAGCATTCTTGTACGCAGCACATCGGTACCAATACAGATCAAAGCAGGTCGTTGAGACCAGAGAACAAGTAAATGTGCAACTGAGCAGCAAATGACACTATGGTTCCATTGAATTTAGGCTTCTTGGATTGTTTATTGGCCAATTTGGAAAAATATCTTCAGTTTTATAGTTCAACTCTTTGGGTCTAGCTTCAAGTTATTGTTTAGTTGCATATCTGTATTAAACAAAACTGCCTCGAGATAAAGAAACTGAAATTAGCATTTGGCAATAATTCTTGATCAATTATTCGTTTTACCAATGCATTAAGATCCAGCTTGTGTACATAAAACTCCAATTTCTATACCAAGTTGTGTAAATACAAGATCAAGCTTAAGATTCCCTTACTCCGCCTGTAAAGTAGAATGTGGCTCACTAGTTCAGAAAATTCAAGTAGAAGCACATAAAAGTAAATATTAAAATTATAATTCAATGGAAGTACATAAAAAGTAAATGGAAATACTTCTTCTCGAGACCATTGTACAGATACATAAAGCCCTCTGACCATGAAAGAAATTGCAAAAGATGATTTTAAAATTTAACAGCTATTTTCTACATGGACTGTATCCATGGACAAAGCCAGCACCCGACGAGCCGGTGAGGCCGCCCGTGCCGGCTCCTGTGGAATTCAGAGATATGTATGTAAGCCAGTCACCGTGAAGTGGAAGTGTGGAACTGTGGCAGGCAGGGACTGGGGAAGGAGATGATAGGTCATTGAGCACTTATGCATATGAAGTTCTTTTAGAAGAAGCCATGCTACTGGACTAACTTTCTCTGAAAGCTCTATTAATTGAAAAAACACTTCATAAAATTGGCCAAATGGGTCCAAAAACAACTTTTAGATCTCAAAAACTATTTTTAACTTTTTAAAAGTCATGTCAAACGGGCTCTTAGTCTATGCTAAAAGCAAGGAGAGAGAGTTAGCTTCTTCGAAATATGAAGGCGGTCCTTTGCTTTTACCGTAGAGGAATTCGTGTGTTGGACATATCATTTGAATTGTAAGTTTGCATCCATTATTGAGTAATGAATTGAATATTGTAATGTGAATTATATAGACGGTATGTAAGATGCACTGTTTTTGCCATTTTATCAACCTTACTTCGTAATTTATGATTCTGGATTAAAATTTATGTATAGTTGTCCCAGGTTATGGAATTCAGTGAAAACCCTTAACTTGATCTCGGACTATGCTAAGTGTTAAGAGTCATAGGGATGATAATTGGCCTACTGGGATGTAAGTATCTGTAACTCGAAGCCAACTAATTCGATTGCTGCATGATACAGATGTAACCATATTACACACAACTCAAAAACTTTTCTTTTATTTTTAACCACATATTCTCCATCAATCTACCATTTCAAAATACATTCTAAATAAAAAATGAGGTTCAAACAACGCTAAGTTTCCACAAATAAACATGAAATATCATTGTGAGTACAATGAATGATTGTTTGACACTGATGTTTATATCCTTTAAATGGTAATATACGCAGAATCTACAAGTGAAATTGAAGCTCGAAACCCTGCTACATGCACATAATTTTTTACAAGGAGAACACGTGTCTTTATTTCATTGGACAGTTAGAAAAAAAAAATTTACACGACGCAACAACTGTGAAAGCCCTTGTCAGTTAACTCTATGCAAGCAGCATTATTGTTGAAGCTCCAATCCTAATTGCGGACAAAAATTATTGGAATGATTCTACTTGTATAGAGTCGGGCCAACAGACTTTGTAAGCTTACAAGATAACATGCGTCCCCTGCGTGGCCCTGTAATCTTACAGGAGGATGTACCCCTGTAAGCTTACAAGGTCAGCTGTCCCTATACAAGTAGCATCCTCCAAATTACTTATGATTGGTACTCAAACAATATCAATGATACGAAGCCTCATGCCTCCATTTTTTAAAATTTATTTCTTTCTTAAACTCAATTTCAGCTGAGATTCAAATCTTTTATCAATGTTTAAATAATACATTCCATTGTATCTTATCAAAATTTATTAAAAATTTAATTTTTAACTGACAACAACTTACTGATAAAGCTGGTAGTTCTGCATATGGCAATTATTGTAAATTTTGACTAACCATGAGAACCTGCATTTATTTTTTTCAACAAAACCCTGCATTTACTAACTAGGCAGGCAGGCAGGCAGGCAGGCAGGCAGGCTATAATGGAAGTTTTAACATACCGTTGAACAAAGGCCATCAATTTAAATTTTTTCGCCTAAATCACTGACTTTTGAGATATGAGTTAATTTCACAAACGGTCACTGAACTTACGCAAAAATAATAAAACGATCACTGAAGTTCGAAACTTGTAGAAATGGTCACTGAAATTTCATGCACTTTCACAAACGGTCACTGGAGGACCGTTTTGCCTTTAATTCAAACATAAATGACCAAAGTGAGCTAACCTGGATTTTGGACAATTTTGAGGTGCCAACTTTGGATCACTATAACTCCGTCTTCCGGCCACCTTTTGCCACAAACCAATACACCAAATTGAAGCCCTCAATGCCCTCTTAACAACCCACCCAACCATTGGCCGTGATCCCGTCGGAATTGGCCGAAAAATAGAGCCAAAGTGAGCTATCCGGATTTTGGACAGTTTGGAGGTGCCAACTTTGGACCATCATAACTCCATCCTCCAGCCACCTTTTTCCACGAACCAATATACCATATTGAAGCCCTAAATTCCCTCTTCAAATCCCACCCAACCAATAGCCGTGATCCCTTCGGAATTGGCTGAAAAATAGAGCCAAAGTGAGCTACCCGGATTTTGGACAGTTTGGAGGTGCCAAATTTGGACCACCATAACTCCATCCTCCGACCACCTTTTTCCATGAACCAATATACCATATTGAAGCCCTAAATTCCCTCTTCAACCCACCCAACCAATGGTCGTGATCCCATCGGAATTGGCCAGAAAAAGGACCCAAAGTGAGCTACCCACTCACAGCAGATTTTGGACAGCAAGCTGTGCGTGGGTAGCCCACTTTGGGGCGATTTTCCAGACAATTCCGACGGGATCACAGACAGTGATTGGATGGGTTTTGAAGAGGGAATTGAGGGCTTCAATATAGTATATTGGTCCGTGGAAAAAGGTGGCCGGAGGACAGAGTTATGGTGGTCCAAATTTGGCACCTCCAAGCTGTCCAAAATCCTGGTGGCTCATTTTGGCTCGATTTTCCGGCCAATTACAATGGGATAAAGGCCAGTGGTTGAGTGGGTTGTTAAGAGGGCATTGAGGGCTTCAATTTGGTATATTAGTTATTGGCAAAAGGTGGCCGAAGGACGGAGTTATGGTGGTCCAAAGTTGGCACCTCAAAACTGTCCAAAATTCGGGTTAGCTCATTTTGGTCCTTTATATTTGAACTAAAGGCATAACGGTCCTCCAGTGACCGTTTATGAAAGAAACTTAAACTTCAGTGACCGTTTGTGAAAGTGCATAAAACTTCAGTGACCGTTTCTGCAAGTTTTGAACTTCGGTGACCGTTTTGTTATTTTTGCGTAAGTTCAGTGACCATTTATGAAATTAACCCTTCAAGATATTCTTAACGCATGCGTAGTTGTATCAAATCCCTATTTGGTATAATTTGAAAAGAAATTTAATCAAAGTTAACAGTTAATATTAACCATACATTTTATAGAATTCATAGCTTTTATCAATTTTTCAATCAAACCCTTCATCTATTTTTATCAAAATATAACAAAAATCTAAATTTTTGCTACACCAAACATGGTCAAGTATCCATAAAACTGTGTAATGTTTCAATACGATAAAATAGTCTATTAGACATATATAGATACTGTATGGCGAAACCAACGAGCAAAATGTGTAAAGGATCGTATGTGGCAAACAAATTCTGGTAAACACGTACATCTTGGATAAAGCCTCCTTTATTGAAGCAAATTACAAGAAGCAGGTGGAATTTAGCTACATGGTCAAGATCCCGGATAATCTATAGCTGCATTGACCCTTTAAGAACACCTTCCAACTGGGGTTTCAGTAAATTAACATCCACTGCATTGTAGCCAGTTTTAACGTCCTTTTTCTCAAAACAATACACGGGGGCCTGCCACTTCGCATCATCGAGTACAGCTCCGACTTCAAATGTCATTACGTGAATTGATCTTCCTGTAGTTGTACAGACGATTGCAGCAAATGAGAATTTTACCGAACTAACAATTTTACGAGGTGCTAAGCCAGAGACAAATCACAAGTTTCTTTCAAAGGGATAGGATACTAATTAAAACGTCTAGTGTTAATGCATAAATTTCACATCAAATAAAGATGAAAATATAGACCAACATATAAAGAATTAGACTACTCTTTTTAATAAGATCGGCCTTTTAGGATGGAATCTCGAGTCTTAATATAGTATCAGGGCTCATTAAATTCCATTGAGAAATTTAATCAAATTAAGACTCGAAGAATAGACACGCGGATTTCAAGATTAGTTTGCTCAAACAACCCACCACCTTGTGGTGACATGTTAAGGGATAAATTTAATATCGAATAAAGATGTAAATATAAACCAATATATAAGGACTTGATTTACTCCTCTTAGTAAAGTTCTTTTTAAGATGGAACCTAAGTCTTAGCCCTTATCTGAGAATGTTTTTTATCCAATTTGAAGCAAATTTTTTAACGTTATACAGTGTATTTTAGTCTCATACCAGCCGCAATTATTGGCTGGACCAAGAAGAATGGGACGTGTGCCCCTTTAATATTTAATTCATTCTTTTTGAAAGATGGACATTTCAAGTAATTTATTTATACTACAATCAATAATTACACATGGGCATAAATATATAGTAGCTATTTAAATTAAAAGATCATAGTCAGGAGTTTCTATGTAACATTTCATGTGAGTTCTTGTTCCCTCAGTTTCTTGAATATTCTTAAATGATGCAACCAATTTGCACTACAAGAAGTTTGCTATTCATTCTTCTTCACTGATAAAATTACTATTATGCTAAGTGTTACACCTTGAAAAACTAGGACCCATGAAGGGGCCCCATTAGCTTACGTGGCGAACAGTTCGGGGGACCATGCCTCATACATTGGCATAGGGTAGCCCAGCTACATGCAGGCGAACCGATTCAGGCACGAATGACCCGCCTTCCCCACATAGAACGCTTGGACCGATCCCGTTACATGCAAACCCCATGATAGGAGCAGGCCCAAGACGAGACAGTAATGAGATCTTGAATGGATCTCATACCATGTGAGTTGACAAGACAACTTACTGCCACGCCGACATCCTATTTGGTCAAATCTAAAGTACAAGTTAGGCTTTATGGACACAAAAGTGGTCATAGCATTTAAGGCTGTGATTGGTTGATGTATATGACAAGAAAGGGAAGTCGTTTAGATGAGGCCACATGCACTAACATCCAATGGACTCCATTCGTTTTCCCTAAGTATAAAAACTCACACTTGACATTCGAGGGTAATGCAAGTTTAGACTCTCAAATCTAGATTCTTGCTACTCACACATTTTACATTTTTTACCCCAAAGCCGACCCCCATTTTTGAGGTTCACGTTTAAAGCTCTTCCACACTCTAAAACTAATACGCAAACTAACTTGACCGTTGAAGTGCGCGCGGCCAACTCCACCCCTCCCGGAGAAGACCAGTGTGACTAACGATTTGTTAAAGTGTGCAGGAATTCAGCTTGCGTGGATGAGAGGCCTGGGATATGTTGGCCACACTGGTACCTTTTTTGGGGTCAACGCTGAGATTGCTTCATAATCTTTCGCACATAGATCAAAGTACATGTGCACATTTTGAATTGTAACTTGTAGAGAACAAATTTGATATCAATAAATCTTTCAACGAACATCAAAATTTACTACGACCTACACTTTGATTTACTTTGTTAAAATGACTATCTATTGCAATTCTTTGACATGCATTGCCATTATAATTCACCCGAATTGACACCAAAATGAGTAGAAATATAATTCTTCAGTAATCCTCTCAAATTGAAGAAAAATCACTAGATATAGCAAAAACCAAAGAAATAGATTATACCAGTGTAGAAAACCCAATGGACCGGCCGCTTTGTGACAATGTCCTCATAATACCAAATGAAGTCGACCTTCTCCCAGACATTACACAGGAATCCGTCAACATATTCCTGGCCGAGATAGGTGGCTCCGTCGAGCCAATTGGGTCGGAGAATCCCAACCTCCAGCTGTATTGAGCGACATTCCTCGTTCGAATCGAGAGTGTATTGGAAAGATGTGCCATTGTTCCACTCGGCGTCATATAGGAGCTTCCCCAACTGGTCCTGGACAATGTTGAAGTTTCGGCCGTTGGGCCAATCGTACCAAAGGTCTATTAGGCTGAGTGAGCCGCTGTAGTTGACGAATAGGATGGAGTGGAATTGAAGGGGCCATGGGGCTGGAGTTGGGTCGGTTGAAGTGGGTTTTTCTGTAGCTGATGCGAAAATTGAAGTGGTTGCTGTGATGAAGAAGAAGAAGAAGAAGAGAAGAGTAGAAATGGAAGTGGTGGCTTTCATCATTGATGAGATTTGATTTCCTTGCCCAAATTTCCAATTATTCGAGGCCAGAGCTGCTGAGCAGATTTCTGAAAAATAGCAGAAGAGGTCCCCCAATCTAATGCTCTTGTTAAATTTTAATCCCTAATCTGAGACCATCTCTACTCCCACCACCCATTTTCAAATCAAAATTGCTATTTAGTCCATCCTTCGATCATATTTATTATTGTGACCCTTTTACTTAAATATTTGTTGGGCTTTGGCCCACCAATCCCCCCAATAGGAGAAATAACCAATTTTTTTGTTCCTTTCTAATTTTTTCTGAACAAATTTTAATTTAGAGGTATTGGGGGAGTTGCCCTCTCTTCAAATTCTCTACTACACGTCCATTTTTAACAAATAAAAAGTAAAACATCAAATTCGACAACAAATTACTGTAACACAATAGAGAATAATTTATAATATATAGTAAGATGTAACATGAATTAGATATCAAGATGAATAATATTGAATTAATAGGGGATAAAATAGTTTAAACATATATAGCACTCACTTGATTGACTGACTAACGTGTGGAAATTGGGTAGAATAGCCTATTTGCAAAGTTTGTTCGGGAAAATAGTCTGTAACCAGAATATTAAAATTAAAATAAATATTTTAATATAATGAATATGAACTGTCCAAAATACCAAACCAAACCATAACAACACAACACAATCCAAAGTACCGATATATTCCCAAATTAAAATCTCGTATCCTTCCTATCATATTCAAAACCATCATCTCCTTCATCATTCTTCTTAGGTATGTTTGTAATATAACAGTATGTATATGAAATGCAATTTCAGTGGATCGATGATAATGAGTCTGTTTTGTTGCTTTGAAGTTCGTGAGGCCGATAGCACCACCGTTGAAGATTGTGGAGGTTTTGAAGTGAATCACAACATTGATGTCTACTGTAAAGATGAGTGAATAGGTGTTGTAAAGGTTAAAGGCAATTCAGAATTTGTCGTTACTTTTGAAAATCCACCAGACGAGCTTCCTTTTAGGATTTTTGACTGAGTTCACAGGGGACTGGTTCGGTAGATGCCGGGTTCGACCCATAAATCCAGTGAAAATTACTGAGTTTCACATTTCCTCTCTACTTTGAAATATTATGTTCATTTTATACATTTTCTTTTAGGTTTATGCATTTGATGTCGGATGAAAGGGTTAATTGGTTGAGTTTAGTATGTAAGTAGCAAATTATTTTCATCTGGTTTCTATTTGGGAATTAATGAATTTAGAAAGTATTCTCCTTATTGCTAGTTCACTGAATTGTAATTTTTGTAGATTGGATTTATTCAAACTCATCTCTTTTACTACTACTATTGCCATCTTGATTATGCCCAAAGAATAACGCGTTAGTTGTAGTGCAGTTTTGGGGATATCCACATGGAGATGGTAGAATATTTAAATGATCAAAAATGTTGAATTGTTTTCTTAAATGTGTAATAAAATTCAATATTGAAAGGTGAAATCAATAATTTGAAGCAGTGAAACATCAAATTCCCTCAATTGGATTGAATCAATCATATCAATTATTCATTTTTATAATACAATTAGAGGTTTTTTTCCCGACACTCTAATCGGAAGATATATTCTGAAAATCAATTTAATTTACAAATGTAATTCTAGAATTTAGACTTAAGACATATTCGCACAATTTTATTGGAACAAGATCAAAGATCGACCATATACATCAAGCATAAGGCATTAATCAATTCGCCAATAAAGTGAAATTGAGATTAAAATTCAAAAACTAATTTAATCTAACGATAGAAAAAGTATGGCTGGATCTATGAAGAATATAATAATTCTTAAATCAATCTAAATAATAAATAATTGAAATTGAAACTCGATAAATAGTTTGATTGAACAATGGAAAAAGCATGACTGAATCTATGAAAAACCTTATAAATATTAAACCGAATTCAATATAAATTCAAGAGAATGAAAATCTAAATTGTAGGATTGTTTGACAATGAAAAGATCAAATTAAATGAATAAAATACATGAAATCACAAATTCCAACCTAGTTCCTCGTAGCTTCACCAAGAATTTTAGATCTCCATGAGTTTCTTGAGACAAAGAGGAGAAAAATTGTGTATGGGGGCCTTATCCATATGTATTCTACTGTTAAGTATTTATAAGAGTCGAAAATTGGATGAAAATCACGTCCAAATTGATTTCCAATTGAGTTCTAATTGAATAAGGAAATTTGCTTTCGCGCGTGGATTTTTTGTCTCTGCACAATAGTTAGTAATTTGGTTATAGCTTTCTCTTTCGATATCCGTTTAGACGATTCAAAGTGCATTAGAAAGATAACTTGAAGAGCTGCAACCTTTTCAGAAATAGCTCTTTTCCAATTCGGACTTTTATTATGCCAAAAATGGGTCTCAATTTTTGGCTAAAAATCTGGAATATATCTTGAGCGAATTGAAAATTGATTTTGATAATATTCCATTCATTTTTTACTTCTAATTACTTCCAATTGACCCTTAGCACTATGGAGCCTTCATCGTGAGCCAAGACATAATTTTATAGTATTTTCACTTTAATCCCTGGACTTTCACTTTCTTCCATCTTAGTCATTTTTCACTTGTTTCTCATTATTTCCGCTACATTCATCACTTGTCCTGCAAAATATAAATTGCATAGAATTAAGCTATATTCCAACATATTAATCAACAATTACTCATATTTTGATAGTAAAATAAGTATATAAAAACATACTTATCAAATTCCCCCAAACTTGAACTATTGTTTGTTCTCAAACAACAACAATATAATTTAACTCTACAAACAACAAGATTTAACAATATGTGGTATCTCAAGTTTGAAATTTGGTAGTCAGACAAATGAACAATTACAACAGTGCAAACATTAAATCAGTCTCCACCTGTTATATACATAACCTGACGTGTGTATGTGAAAACTCATGTCAACATATTAAGATTATGATTGGCTCAATCCCTGACCTAAAGTAGTCAAATATGTACTTTCCTCGTTTGAGAGATACACACACCCCCAAACTTATGCTTTTCACTCAATTTTCCCGTAATGTATCCTAAGTTGAATCCATTCAATTATGTTCCTTACCCTCTGTTAGTTAGGATAGATATTACTCCTACAAGTCCACACTTCAATAAGTCGGGATTCTCCTATATTTTTTATCGCTTTAACCTTTAAGACTAGACTAAGTTACTTGCTTCTCGTCAAATGTGTAGTTTTGTCAACTGAATGTTTGGGGCATAATCAATGTATTTGAATATATTTCTTTTCTTTCTTTTTATTTTTTTCTCCATTTCTTTTTCTCTTTTTATTTGGGTATCTTCTCATTTGCTTTCTATTAACCCATGTAGCGAGTTTTAGGCTGATAACTCCTAAGTCAGATGATCATAGGGTACCAGGTTTTAAATCACCCTCATAGGTTTAATCACCCTAGTTATATAGGCTCGAAAAAATGCTTTTTATTTACTTAAAGATTACTGCAATGCCCCTTTTCTTTTAAACATTCAGTTTTTAAAACTAACTTCTAACTTAAAGTTTCATCTCATTTTTATCTCAATGGGTTTCAGACAATCCATACAAGGTTTTCATGCATGAAATCCTTACTCATCTCAGTATTTCCCTGTAACAGTTCATCATCTCCAAATTAGCATTTATTTGGATTTATGGAATACGACACTAGAGGTTATTAGATTGTATCACTAAATTCCACTATCTTCTACAAAATGAACCACGTCACTAACTCAATATGCCAAACATAAGTAACGTGCATAGAAAATGTCTAGCTTCACATAAACAGGTCTAAACTAATTCAATAATGCATTATTTCATCATTCACATCTGATATTTATCCCACCGGAAAAATTATTAAACAAATTCTCAAAAATTTTGAAACTCCATGATATTACTTGCAACTCTTATGCAAAATCCAACAGAATCATCCTCCAACTAAATTTTGCATTGTTCTTAATGCATAAATATGAAATACAAATAAAGGGAATGACGAATATCGTATAATAATGCAGTGAATCAACATAAACTTAAAGTGTAAGAGCCAAAATCACTCAATGGAATGGTAAAGTAATGAAAACAACAAAATCAACTAGAATAAAAATGCAAAGGTAAAAGGCAGAAGAAAAAGAACGAATTCCCCTTGGGTTGCCTCCTAAGCTGCTCCTTTGTTTATTGTTTTTGGCTCAACCCAATGTTTCCTTCCTAACCTGCATCCAATAAGTGTGGTTTCAATTTTCTTTACAATGCACTAAGCTCCTTGGACATAAGCACTGGTGATGTTCCTCCGCCTCCATCAAATACATGCGTTGGATAACCAGAGGAGAGCTCAAAATCTGGAGTAGGGACCTGCAAGACAAAAGGTAAAGTTCTCTCATTAGAAACTAGCAATGTAAAATAAGAACTATTACCTGACTCTTGATCATCTATCTCAAGATGTTTATTGATGATGAAGTCTACTCCATCCGGTTCTAGAGTTTCCTGTGCTGGTCCAAGGAACATACTATCAGCAACCTCTTGAGTGAGTGCATCAATCATGTGTGTTTGATGACACTCGTCATCCTCCTTTAACTGCTTAGTGATATGAAAAATGTTGACTTCTAGATTCATATTCCCAAATGATAGTTTCATAAGACTATTCCTACAATTAATTAGAGCATTAGCAGTAGCAAGGAAAGGTCTACCAAGAATGATAGGAATTTTAGAGTCAACATTCACATCATCTTTTAGATCCAACACCAAGAAATCCACGGTATAGTAAAATTTATCAATTTGAATCAAGACATCCTCAACTACTCCCCTAGATCTAACAGTGGACCATCAGTTAATTGTAAAACCACAGATGTAGGCTTCATCTCACCCAAACCTAATGACAGGTAAATAGCATAAGGCATGAGATTGATACTAGCTCTTAAATCTAGAAGAGTTTGTCCAAACTCATGACTCCCATAATACAAGACACAGTAGGACAACCATGGTCCTTATACTTAGGTGGGACTCTTTGTTCAATCACTGCACTCACTTGTTCGGTCAAGAAAGTAATTTTCTTGACATTGTGTTTCCTTTTGATAGTGCATAAATCCTTAAAGACTTTAGCATATATAGGAATCTATGAAATTACATGCAAAAAGGGCAAATTGATTTTTACCTGCTTCAAATGCTCTAAGACTTCACTATGTTGACCAGCAGATTTTGAGGTGAACTTAAGAGCTAGTGGGAAAGGTGCTCTTACTGGATTTTTCATCACTTCATCCCTAGGGCTACTCTCTTCAAGCTCACTAGACTCTTTCTCAGTTTTCATAGATATAGGGGTTGATTCTATGACTTTCCCTAACCTAGTGGTTATGGCATTTACCTCCCTAAGATTGTTTACATTAGATCCTAAGTTTTGTGCTATGTATTGTCCGTTAGGGTTAGGTTGAGATTGAGCCGAAAAATTTTCACGTTCCTCTACAGTTAAGGCACTAGTTAGTTTGGAAATATGATTCTTGATTTCCTTATAATTTTCAACAATTTGGGTAATCATAGTCTCGAATTTTTTATTTGTTTTCTCATGTGCCTCCATGAAAGCATGTAAGGTATCTTCTAAGGAATTTCTAGATAACGTGGGTTGGTATGAAAGTGTATTGTAAGCTCTATTCGTTTGGGTGGGTTGCTGATTTTCAAATTCCCAGCTAAAATTGGGATGATTTCGCCACCCTGGGTTGTAGCTTTCAAAGAGAGGGGCATAGGGTTTGTTATACGTACATAAGGCATTGCAATATTCTTCATGAACTCCCCTAATCTTAGCGAGAGTAGAACAATCTTACGCTGGATTACCAATTCCACCACACACATCACAAGGTCCAGAAGACTCAACACGAGCTACATTAGATGTAGGCTTTGAACTCTTAGTGCGTAGGTTTTCAATTTCTCCAGTTAGGGCTTCTACTTTAGCTCTAAGATCGTCTTCTTCCCTAAGGTGATAAAAGCTTGCACTAGAAAGATTTCCAACGGCTGACCTATGGCACTAGCAGTAGTACTAAGGCCAGTCCAAGTGTGAGCTTTTCCTGCTAGTTCCTCTAAATATTTTATGGCATCATCAGGATCTTTCTATAAAAATTCACCATTACACATCATCTCTATAAATTGAAGCTCTCTATATATTAACCCTTCATAAAAATAGCTCACGATATGCCAACCCTCATAACCATGATGGGGGCAAAGAACTTGAAGTTCTTTATACCTTTCATACGCTTGATATAAAATTTCACTCTCTTTTTGGATAAAATAAGACATTTATTTTTTTCAACTCAATAATTTTGTGGTGGGAAAAGTATTTGCTAAAGAATACTTGCGTCATTTCAGCACGAGTTCGAATCGAAAGTGGTTTCAATGAATAAACCAGCTTTCAGCCTTTCCTTAAGAGGAAATGAGAAGAATTTGAGCCTAATTCCATCCATTGTACCATATTGATTGTGGAAGGTTGCTACAACCTCATCAAATTCCCTAACATGCACATACGTATTTTCATTCTCAAGTCCATGAAAGTTAGGAAGAAGTTGAATCATTTCAAGTTTAAAATCTACGCGTAGCATGTTGGGTGGAAACATAATACATGAAGGTGTAGATATACATGTGGGGTGCAAATAATCATGCAAAGTTCTATACAGTACATTATGCTCATTATCAGACATTGTGTTATGTGATTAAGTGTCGGTTTTAACAAATATAGAATCAAAAGCAAGGTTAAAAAGATGTTCACACTCTGTGTCGGCTCTGTCCTCAGATCGTCCTCGTTATCCTCGATACCTGCTCATAGAAAAAGTAAAAACAAATAAAGTGAAAATAGGAAAAATACAATAAAAAAAATTAAACTAACCAAAAATAAAATAAAAGGAACGACGTCACCCTTTTGTAGTCGATCCTTGCGTATTTTATACCGTCTCTCCGACAACGGCGCCAAAATTTGATTACGCCTAAAAAATAACGCGGTGGTTGTAGTGCAAATTTGAGGTGTCGTATCCACAGGGAGATGAAAGAATATTTAAAGGATCAAAAATGTTGAATTGTTTTCTCAAATGTGTAATAAAATTCAATATTGAAAGGTGAAATCAATAATTTGAAGCAGTGAAGTATCAGAATTCCCTCAATTGGATTTGATCAATTATATAAATTATTCATTTTTATAATACAATTAGAAGCTTTCATCCCGACACTCTAATCGTAAGATATACCGTGAAAATCAATTTAATTTACAAATGTAATTCTAGAATTTAGACTTAAGACATATTCGCACAATTTTATTGGAACAAGATCAAAGATCGACCATATACATCAAACATAAGGCAGTAATCAATTCGCCAATAAAGTGAAATTGAATTTAATCTAACGATAGAAAAAGAATGACTGGATCTACGAAAGATATAATAATTGTTAAACCAATCTCAACAATAAAAAATTGAAATTGAAACTCGATAAATAGTTTAATTGAACAATGGAAAAAGTATGACTGAATCCATGAAAAATCTTGTAAATATTAAATCAATTTCAATATGAATTCAAGAGAATAAAAATCTAAATTTTAGGATTGTGACATTGAAAAGATCAAATTAAATGAATAACAGGGATGAAATCACAAATTCAAACCGAGTTCCTTCATAGCTTCACCAAGGGTTTTAGTTCTCCATGAGTTTCTTGAATCAAAGAGGAGAAGAATGGTGTATAAGGGCCTTATTCATATGTATTCTGATGTTAAGTATTTGTAAGATTCGAAAATGGGAAAATTAGGTGCAATACTCTAAAAAATTAACTAATTTGATTAATACCCTATTAACTAATTAAATCATATAATTAACGTAATTAATACGTTCTAGAATTACAAAACCACCCAAAACCCAAACCAGTAGTTCCTGTTCCAGACAAATTCCAAAGAGAGACCCTCATCACCTAATGCTAATTGTCAAGTTCATTTCATTATCCAAACTTGTCTTAGTTTGGTGGACCATCAAATATTCTAATATAATTGTGCCCGTGAATTTGAATTCTGCACGCTGATGCATACGTCCACGTCTCCACAATGCTACGTCCATTGCCTATTTTGCATTTTAGGTTCCTATTTTTATTTAATTTTTTGTTACATGATTGGAGGGGTGGTGGCTGATTATTGTTATAAAAATATTGGTCCGCCCACAGCCAACGGTTCTGGTGTTTACAACAATTTAAAATGGTTACGTAACTTATGTTTTTAGAACAAATACACTCATATGGATTTGAAGGTAATATTGAATAAACTTTGTTTTTGAGGTTGAACTTTGAATTTGAGTAGTTTTTTCATTCATTTATATTTGAAGCATGTTTGGGCATAGATTGTGATGAGTTTGTGTATAAATGCATAAAAAAATTGTCATTAAAATTGGAATTAGTTCCAAAACTATGGTAAACTCTTTCCCTTTGATTTTCTAAGATACTATCAAGGTGTTTGACAAAATGTCTCAATTGGAATTTACCATTTTGAAAGTTTCATAGTAATAAATGGTGAAGGCATAATGTTGTCACTTTTTTTTTTTTAAGTGTTCGTCACTTTTTTGAATTTGTGTTTTTTTTTTTTTAGTGTTTGTCACTTTTTATTAAATTTTTATCACTTTATAAATTGAGAAGAGTCTACAATTGTGTCAAAAGGAATAAACAATGCTTCGATTAAATAAATCTCCACTGTCATGTTTAATGTTTCTTGAATTTAAGCTTGTATAATAGATTTAACAGATTTGATCATAAATATGTAATCTTTTTATTATTTACACTTGTCATAACTATCTAAAAACGGACATCTCTTTGTTTCTTTTTAAAAAGATGACACAAAACTTTTAAAAGTGACAGTGTCACTTTTTTTAAAAATGTGACAATTTTATTACTTTTTTGTGTGTTTGTAACTTTTTTCCTGCCACTTTTCTGAATTTTTTTTTCACTTTTTATTGTTTGTTACTTTTTAAAAATTTCTTACTTTTTTTTATAACAAACATATGTTTTGATTGGTGTTTTGCTACATTTTTAAGTATTTGTCACTTTTTTGAGTTTATATCATTTTTTAAATGTGTTACTTCTTTTTGAGTTTGTGTCACTTTTTTTGAGTTTATGTCACTTTTTTTTATTTTTTTAAAAAAGTGACAATTTTTATAAAAAAAGTGACATTGTGTCACTTTTTTATTTTACACAGTATTTTTTACTTCCTAAAAACCTTTCACATGATTTTTCAAAACATCCCTAATTTTAAGGGTATTTTTGTAAGTACCCCTTCGAAAATTGGATGAAAATCACGTCCAAATTGATTTCCAAAAGAGTTCTAATCGAATAAGGAAAGTTGCTTTTGCACACGGATTTTTTTGTCTCTGCATAGTAGTAAGTAATTTGATTATAACTTTCCCTTCCGATATCCAATTTGGACGATTCAAAATGCATTAGAAAGATAACTCGAAGATCTGCACATTTGTTAGAAATAAATGTTTTCCAATTCGAACTTTTACTATGCCAAAAATGGATCTCAATTTTTGGCTAAAAATCTGGAATATATCTTGTGCAAATTGAAAATTGATTTTGATAATATTCCATTTCTTTTTAACTTCTAATTGCTTCCAATTGACCCTTAGCAGTCTCGAACCTTCATCGTGAGCCCGACATAAATTTTAAGTATTTACACTTTAGTCCCTGAACTTTCACTTTCTTCCATTTTTGGTCTTTTTCACTTGTTTATCCTTGTTTCCTCTACATTCATCACTTGTGCTACAAAATATGAATTGCATAGAATTAAACTATATTCCAACAAATTAATCAACAATTGCTTATGTTTTGACAGTAAAATAAGTATGTAAAAACGTACTTATCACATCTCAACCGCTCCTATGTCCAAGAAGCACTACAACAAAAACAACATACGGCAACGTTCAAAAAATGTTGCCATGGCCTTTTGCAACGTTTGGACGTGTGTTACAAATCAAAGTGTTGTCATAGAGTATGACCTCTACGGCAACGTTGCCGTAGGTGACTTTGGCAACGTTTCATAAACGTTGCCGTATGTGATTTTACAATTTAAAAAAAAAAAAATTCTACAATTATGTAATTTCCAACAAACCTAATAAATTAATAATAATTACAAAACAAAATGCTTTCGATTTTACAACAAAGGTAATAATCAAATTTTACATAATTCTAATAGACAAAAATAGTAAATATAATTCAGTACAATATGCTAACTTCATTAGCATACTCAAAAAGTTATACAGCAATCACAATTGACCAAAAAAATATTACAAAATATTGGATCAATATTTGAGTTTGCTTATATGACCAACAAGCTATTCCAAAAACATCTGAGTTCCTCTTCATCCATTCTCAACACAGAATCTAGAAGACATAGAAATGGACCTACAATAACACATTGAAGGACAAAATTATTTACCAAAATTAAGGAAAAAATTTACCCAACAACAAAAGTCACCAAAAAAGAAAAAAAAAAAACCAAATAAGTTCAATGATTATAAATGAAGGTAATACAGAATTCACTTCATGAAATGACTAAAATGAAGTATTCCTCTACTAGTATCACAACACATCTAACCAATGCCAATATAGTTCACATCAAAAGAATCCCAACACATCTAACCATAGTTCACAACAAAAAAATTAGTAGAGCAAGAAAGCAACATAAATAGCAACATGGTGTATTACCTCCAATATAATTTATCGGTTATGAATTAGACAATAGCAACATAAACAATCATTTATATTGGTTATAGTACAATAGGTTAAATTTGTTAGTTAAGAACGAGCTCGAAAAGTTGATGCAAGATATTCTAGAACTTAACTGTTAGTAGAAAACTTTCATTTGATCTCGACTGAGACAAGCCTTTATCTATGTATTTTTATGGTGTGGTTTGGTACATGGTTAATGGAGGATGTAGCCTTCTTATGCCTTAAATCGACAATTAAACTATGCTTTTTTCTATGACTGGAATCCGGTGCTGGAGGCATTGAAGTGCAATCCAATCCAATCCTATGGTAGGCTATGAAATCAAACATCAATCCAGTGGAGGCATCAAAGTCGAAACAATAGCCATTTTCTTAACATTTTCCATTGCTAAAATCAGCCTAATCACAATCACAACGATATTGATTTTCTCTAATCCTTTTTCAACTCCACTAAAACTGAAATTTCCTCTAAGCCGTTCAAAAAAGTGTATGTTTTTGGTGAAAAATATATAGACACAGGCAACAAACAATCATCCACTAAACATTCCCCCCTCCCCCCCTCCCCACAATAGTCTCATATAGATCCCTCCCTCTAGACTTTTCCTTGCTTCATAATCCAATTCCTAGTACTAACAGAGCAATCTCAAAAATAAATTCACATTCCCATTCCCATCCCCATCAGCCATACCCTTTCAGGAACTACTGCAATCATTGCAATAAGCTACTAAAACGAACAAATTCTGGATTACCAAAAAGTACGAAGACTAACTAAAAATATGAGAGGCGTTGGTGGTGGAAGGCGGCGAGACTGAGAATCCGTCTTCTTCTGTGGTTTTGTGGCGAGACAGAGCAAAGGTATTCAAGTCGCAGACGCTGAACAAATTCTGGATTACCAAAAAGTATGAAGACCAACCAAAAGTATGAGAGGCGCCGGTGGTGGAAGGCGGCGAGACTGAGAATCCGTCTTCTACTGTGGTTCTATAGTGAGGCAGAGCAAATGTATTCAAGTCGCAGATGCTAGATTTGCGGGATTATAAGATACTAATGCTGGATTTGCCGGATTGAGATGCTGGATTTGTGTTGGTGATTGAGAGATCAGAGAACGGGAGATGCCGGATTGGGTTTAGGGTAAAAAGTCGTCCATGGCTCTCTTTTTTTTTATTATAAGATGCAGTCGGATCGGGTTGGCGGGTTTGGGTGGATATTTTGTGGGTTAGAGTTGAAATGGGCCAAAAAAATTAGGCCCAATTGTGGGCCAAAACGAATATTATTGTTGGGTTGAAATTGATGGACTCATTTAAATGGGCCAGAATACCTTTTGCCTTTCACAACGTTTACAAAACGCAATGTTTATTGAGTGTTGCGGAAGCTGCTACCTTTCGCAACGTTTACAAAACGTTGCGGAAGGTATTACCTTTCGCAACGTTTTGTAAACATTGCTGTAGGTCACCTTTCGCAACGTTTACAAAACGTTGCAAAAGTATACAGCTTCCCAACACTCAATAAACGTTACGAAAAGTGGTCTACCGCAACATTTTTTTTAAAAACTTTTTTAAAGAACATTGTTAAAACTCATTTATATTAACCAATGACAACATTCACTTACTAAAATGTTACCAAAAGACATTTTGGCAACATTTATCAACAAATGTTGCCTTTTAAATGTTGCTAATGACTATTTTTGTTGTAGTGAAGGTTCCAGTTACCCTCAGCAAATATTCCTTTTCTTCTAAGTGTACATTAATATGTTATTCGTATTTCATTTTTTTCTCCTGTTGTTTTAATAATTTTTGGTTTCACTCATTACAAATTATTTGAATTTGGATTTATTTTGAGTGTATGAATTTTTATTTAGTGTTTGAAGCTTCACGTGTGTTTTCTATTCTAGGTTAGGTTTAATTTCTTGATTTCAAATAATTATAGATGTGTTTTAACTCGTAATGGGAATGACAATTTTATGTATTCTATCTTTGTTTTCAACGTTTTAAAATGAAAATTTTTAATAGTTGAGCCATGATTCTGAAGGATGGTTTTTATTCAAATGATCTCTAAAATTGCTCAAATCATAAAGGATACGATGGAAAGAAACAAGAGTATAAAAATGTTGAAGAATTGATGTCTTTTTCTTGTATGAAAATGGTGAACAAAGTTTGGTCAATGTGTTCTAGAATAAAATGAGTTAATTTTGACCTTTGAGGTTTCACATCGAGAGAATTTAGTGCAACGAGTTGAGTTTTAAATATTTTACAGAGTGTTTAAACTATAATTGACGCACGTGCACAAAATGACACTAATCAATTTAAGAGACACGGTGCTATTGTCATCAATTTTATGTCCATTTGTCTTTATATCTACTTTTAAAAGCGTAGAATTGAAGAAATACATTTTTACTAAATTTAGAACATTGCTCGATCCAAAATTGTTACTTAGAGGTCGAAACAATGACAACCAATGCAATATATTCATGCTGGTAACAAAAACTCATCAATACAAGATAGTGAAACTAGTTGAAACTATACTCAGCCTTTTGAACGGACAACGTGCCATTTTGGTTCACGCTTCTCGATATCACTTCAAAATTAGATGATCAGATTTTGAAACATTTTAGAAGACTTGTACAAGTTAAATGAGTTAATTTGTCGAATATTTTATCTCATAATTGGAATATAATGGAATTTGAAATACTTACCTCCGTTCATAAAGAAGTCTATAGTACTTTACTCCTGGAACAATATTTTCAGTCACTAACATGTGAACTTTCGTATTGACCTTCGTATCTAAATGTAGTGAAGACTTGCATTCGTTCATTTTCGATACAAATGGACATAAAGTGAAACGAATACAAAAGTAGTTGGAATGGTGTCCAACCGTTTAAAACAACAATATATTGTTTCGGGGCATTGGATCAAAACTTCATTCCAATCGTTTATTGTATTTCACAAAAAAAAAAAAAAAAAATGATGAACAACTTTCAATTTTTTACGTACAATTGATAGTATAAAATATTTTTAAGTTATTCTAATAGAAGTTAAAGTGTAAATGATAATAGTTGAAATTCTTGAAAATAAGTGGCATATATTATAATATCAAGTATTTAAACAACTAACACGAAATCGGCGAGTTAAATAGAACCGGTTAACCGGCTCTTTATTAAACTCGTTGGTTCATCCGATTTTAGACCTGTTTGAGTGTTGAACAGTGCCCTCATAGGACTCAGACCGGACCATGGTCCAATTCATCGGGTTTTCAATCGGTTTGATTCGAGTTTAATAACTATGTGCATTCGAGAAGACAAAAGGACTTTGAAGCCATGATATTCACACCTTTTTTTTGTTGTTACAGTTGATGAATTTTGATGTCAACAAATTGTATGGACGTTTCGATATTGAAAAAAGAGAACTAGTTTAGAAATTGAAAAGAAGAAAGTTACTATAAAAATAAAACCATGTGAAGGGTGTTCTTGGTATTTCAATCTAAATCCATAGTTAATGAATTGGGTAATTATATTACCACCACAAATTGAACTAACTACACCACATTATAATCACACAACATATTTTCAATAAATACATCACAATGAATTTACAATTATAGTCATAATCTAATAAAAACTAAAATGATAATTATATTGCCGCCACAAATATTATTTTTTACATTACTTTTTATTCGCACCCTAATTAAAATATATTTTTCATAAACACGCCTTCTAGCATAAACACGCAAAGCACAATCTTTTTTCGGCTTACACAATCCGCATATCACCGTATAAGTTTTTGAAATATATACTTGAAAGTTAAATTATTTAGGATTTTGATAAAAAAAAAAAAAAACATTTATATACTTAAAATGATAAAGACAACAATTTATATTATAATAATCCAGGACGGATCCAGGATTTTTGTTAGGGACGGCTGGACACTTAAAACATTAATGTAGTAAAATTTAGATATAGTTAACCTTTGTTTTCCTTCATGTTTACATTCATTAAAGGTAGTTGTCTACATGATTAGAAGCAGAGGCTCTTGTCAACTGCAGGAACAATTTGTCTTCTGTCCTTTGGAAATCTTCGAATCTTTGCAGATGGAGAGGAGTTCTCTACAACAACGGGGGTCAGTTTTTTAGATAAACTTATCTAATGCAAATGTCAATGGCACGCGTTTTACTTCGTTTCCAAATCCGACAAAACTCGACCTTAGTTTTAATCATTTCCAGCGGGTCGTTACCATTCGTCTCATAGGAAATAAATTATAATTCAAGTGTACTAGCTTTGTATTAAATTCGAAATATGTAACACGAGAGGTATTTTGATGTAATTATGCTAAATTATTCTAAAATAAATGTAAAACTAGGGTTTATATCAATGAATGGAAGATTGTATTGAATTTTGACTATTGTTATCTATTTTAGATCTTGATTTGTAATTTAGTCTTACTCATGTGTTCTTGACAAAACCTAAGGTATTTAACTTTCTTTTCTAAGATAAATTAATTATATTCTAATCACGATTCGATTATATTTCTGGTGCGAATTATAATGCATTAAATTTTAGATTATTTCTAACATCTATTATACATATATTAATTTTGTTGCGTTCTAAATTTATTGTGAGTCTCCCAACATTGCAACAAACAACTAATTATAATTGTTAGCTACGCAATTAAATAATGCAATGAATATGTAAAATTAATTAAGAAATACTAAACAACTAATCTTGATTTAAAATAAATAAATAAATAATAGGGTTCATCTATATCCAATACAAAAATGGATCTAATTTAGCATGATTTCATATAAATTACAAGAAGAACAATGGAAAAACATAACCTGGATGATGAAATAATATAAAAGATGTTGATCTTCAATTTCAATGTTGAATTCATTAAAATCTTGATATATTTGGTTTTCAATCTTACTAAAGTTTGATCTCATCTTACAAAAGTGATGAATTGGTCTCTTATTCTTGATGAATTTGACAATTAGAACTTGTAATTAGAATCTAGAGAGAGTTTTTCATAGTGGTAGCCCTTTTTTAGTATTTATAGGAATCAATTTTTTTTTGTAAAAATCACATCCAAAGTAGTTTTCAAGAAAATTTTTGTTTAAATAAGGAAATTGCTCGTTGGGCCTCCAGTTATACCTGTGCGCCCGCGCTCGCCAATGATTTACAACCACGCCATTGAATTGTTTAGCTCTCGAGTCTGTTTTTGCCAAGTCAGCATGGTCTTCTTAGTAGCTGCATCGACCAATGTTTTCGTTCCTGACAGATCATCAATATTTTTGTCAAAACGTTTTCTCTTGATATTCGATTGATGAGATTCAAAATGTGTTGGAACAATAATTCAAGGGGGTACAATTCTTCCGGAGTAGCATTCTTCAAATTTGAATGTATGCTATTCAAAAAATGAATTTCAATCTGAGTCTAAAAATCTAGAATATAACTTGTTCGGCTGGAAATTTATTTTATTTCAATTTTCACTCATTTGACTTCCAATTGCATCCGATTAATCTTATATAATCTTCAATCATCATCTTGTGATTCAAATCAACTATTAAATATTTATACTTTGGTTCTCGAACTTTAGGCTTCCTCAATTTTTGCCCATTTTTTGCTCATTTCTTTTAATTTACGCAATTTGCCTCGAGTTTTACCTAATAAACTAAATTGACACAAAATTAAGCTATGATTCATCCTAATCAACAATAAATACTCTACTTTAATAGTTCAGATAAGTCTACAAAATATACTTATGAGACATCACCCCAATCGAGATTGGAAATTTGAAAGAGCTTCCATACATTAGTTTCTAGAACAACCTCTCAATGGCCAAGTGCCATGTCAAATTGGAAAGCTTCAATATGTGAACAACTTGACCTCGAATCATTTTTCATCAATCTAGCAATCTTAAATATTTGAACCTTTCTACCAATTCATTAAACCATTAACAATAATAAAAAAATTACAAAAAAGAGAGAACATGTTTAAGAAATTAATATGATGTTTAGGAAAGCTTCAGTATGATGCTTCCTTGCAAATTAATTGATGCGTTAGCATCAAACTTTTACGAGTGCCAACCAGTTATCACAGCATGTCCCAACTATTTTTTTACTTTACACTAAATATAAAATTACACCATTCACTTTAATTTTTTCTTTCTTTCTTTCTTTATTTGTTCGCATGTCCTTTTTTCTGGTAGGGAAACCTGAAACAAGAATCTAACCCTTGCAGATATTTTCAGTCTAGTTCCAAGCCCGATTTCACTTGCACATTTGAGGCACTAATTTTTGACAACCAGACATCTAAGAGAAAATGTTAAGGGAAGATGAAAAAAATACACAACAACATATACGGGTTGTGACAAAACTTTTGATAAAAGTTATGAAATGAATGATTGAAAAATCTGAAAAAAAATGTGTGAGTTCTATGAAATATAAGTTAAAATTGAAGTTCGATTAATTAAAAAGTTGATAAAATCAATTCTTGATGCCGGTACAAGAATTTTGTTAACTTATGACATACATAAATCGGAAACAGTATAAGATTCTTATAACTTTTAGTCGAAGTTATACTTAATATTAACCATACTACTACAATCAATACTCACTTATATCCACATGTTTCGCAGAACCTACTACTGTTACTCTTTTCATCATAAGAAAATCATATTGAAACTCCAACACATTCATAGGCTTAGATGAGAGTACGAACATATTTTATGGAATTGTTCGAAATTATAAAGAAATTAAAGGCACTTATAATTTTCAAACTAGGAATTACAAAAGACGGCATTTATAAGGTTATATAACGACTATGAAAATAGAAATAATAAAGTTTTGATAGTTTAGCATCAGTCTACGTGACAATAGAATCCACGGATGGTGAGCACTTGGGAAGGAATTACAAGACAAAACTCATATTTATTTGTTCATACACTTGCTTTTCTGACCAATAAAAGTGAAAAATGTAACTTTTAATTGATATTTCATAAACGTCCAATAATTGGGGTAACTATGCCTACCTTTTAAAGCAGCTTTCGGCCATGTTACACGTGAAAGTGTTCTTCCACGCTATTTCATTCTCCTTTCCCTTTCACTTTCTTTTTGTTAAAAAGTTAAAGCTATGTAAGTAATCTCTGGATGGCATCTTCCAATTTCTATCAAAGTTTCATAAACTATTCTTTACCGCTAAGTAATAGCCAGTGATACAAACGAAAAAACGAGCGAAGAAAACTCACTCGAAGTAAAAAAAATTAAGCCCATGTTTGGTATGATAAGTCAAAATCAACAATAAATTTCAACCACACATTTCATGGGAACCCACAACTTTTCAATCACACAATTCATCAACTTTTATCAAAATTTACTAAAAAACCGATTTTAATTCCCACCAAATGGAGGCTAAACAACCATTGTTTTCGAAAAACAATGTTTTGAACAGTGATTTTTAGGAGAACGTATGATTAAAAAGTGGGAAAAAATTTAGAGTTTACGTGCATAATATTTTATTGTATGAACGTGTGGTTGAAAATGAATACTTAGAAAAAATAGTTTGAAAATAATGGTCGTTGGCTAAGTTTAGGTTTGCTTTTTAGACATTGCCATGCACCGACGGCAAATGTTCTTTTCAGATCCTACTTTGCTTGTCTATATATAAACCTTGGGCAGAGGCTCCACTATTCAGAAATCTCCTCTGATCATATTTATCCTTTGTTGAGTAATCAAAATGAAGAATAATAGTGCTGCTCTTTTTCTGAAGCATATCATTTCTGTGTTAGGTTCTGTAGCAAAATCCAAATCAATGTCTCTAAGAAACAAAACTAATGCTATGAAAGATCGATTCGCCGTATACTCATTGATGAAGAACAGAAAGCTTTCTTTGGCTGCAATCCGCCACAAGATTCATGCATTACTTGGGAACGACAGCCACGGTGAAGAAGACGAAAACAATAAGGCAATTGTACTATACAATGCCAAAACCAGTGAGGTACCTTCTACTTCAGGTCAAATTTACCTTACTGAATATGAGTATGATCATGAAGAAAAAGATGATGATGACAAGTATCCCGACTTAAGGCACTCACTTTTCGATGAGGATGATCTGGATTTAGGCGATCCAAATGCGTCTGCCATTGATTTGGTGAAGAATTCCAAGGAGGATTCAGAGAACTTCAACCTTGAAGACGAGATTGATCAAGTAGCAGATTTGTTCATATTGAAGTTTCGTAAAAAGATGCGATTGCAAAAGCTGGAGTCTTTCAAGAGGTATCAAGAAATGCTAGAGAGAGGCACTTAGTAGTTCTTCATTGGGGTGAAGCAGTCTGTAGTTTAATTTTTGATGTGTGAATAATATCAGTAATAACTGGGTTGAACCATGCATGGAGCCAGAGTCTGTAACATTCATCATCTTCTTCTTCTTCGTATTTAGCCTTTGTTTGGCGGTGATTAAAATAATATTTTTAATACATTTTTATAAAAATTTATGAAATATGTGTTTAAAATTAATTATCGACTTTAATTTCGATTATAAAATTTAAATTAAATTCTTGGGGGATGCTACGTGTACGCAATGGTGTACACACGGCTTTACACCCCCTCACATGGAGGGGGGCCCACACACAATAAAATATTCGTGGGCTCCTCCCCATGTGAAAGGAGTGTAAAGTACACACAGCATTTTTCTAAAATCTTTACCAAGAAGGGAGCTTAATCATAGTATAATCTTGTACACCAACAGGTGGCATGATATGACGTTAAACGGTTCAAAGAGGTTAAAATTTTGTTCTTTGTAAGTTTGAGTTTAATTTTTTGTAAGAATTCGAATTTCTAGTAGAAAAAATATATTTTAGTATAGTTATAACAAAGCATCAGGAATATTAGTGATGTGATATATATTAATTTTTTTAATTTTTTTTTTGATATGTACAAGTAATTTCATATTCCACTTTCATAATTTTTTCAATTGAAATAATGGAATTGGATCGAACCGGAACCGAATTGGTCTGGTTTCAATTTTGTTCCACAGTTAGATATGGAATTGATGGTTTTATTTTTAAAATTTTCATTGAAACTTTATTCGGCCGAACTCGCTTCAGAGTTGTCTATTTAAGATGAGACCAAATGTGTATCTTCTCGATATTTGGTCTTATTTTCCACGTCAACGTTGACATAAAGATTGACATAATGTCATGTGTCATTTTATAATTGGACAGTTTAAAATAAAGTCATTTTTTTATCTTATCATTTACCGCCACGTGTAATTATGTCAAACTTTCTGTCAAATTCTTCGGCAAAAGTAGCAATTTTGCTGAAAGTACATTGTGAACATCTGCTTTGATCTTGTTTGACAATCTTGGATATTCAAATTAATGAGACAATCTCCTACACATCAAACAATGTCAAATTTGTGAAGAAAGCTCACTGAACCAGCAACAAGCCGAAAACAGTTGACTCCATAAACAGATGCTAATACTTTGGACAAGAATCTTATTTCAATTTAAACTTATTCCAAATTCACAACCAATCCATTTTTATTTGATTTCAAAGGATAATTACATTTTTATTCTAAATTTTTTTTCTTCCAGCATTACTGTTTCTAGGCCCGCCATTATGTAGTTATGTCACCATGAAATCTTTTAGCACTCTCATGATATGTATGTTTCCACGTTTACCCCTAAAAGAGCAATTGTTCGCACAAAGTGAAAGCAAACCCGATAACGAAAGTATTCAACGGATGGAATTTTAAATTTTGTTGTTAGGTCTGTCAGTTGTACAATCTTATCTTCATTACAAAATTTACTGAGCAAAAAATTGAAGCTCTTAAAAATATAGTAAAAAATTTTTTAAAAAGCTGTCAAACAATGGCTTAATTTCAATTATGACAAATTTGTCCAACTTTATTAACCAAAATCGATGATGCGACATTCAATAAATAATGATCATGATGCACAATTATTAATTGCTAATGTTATGACCCGCCATTGGCACTGTCACGTGGCCGACCCCACTGTAGTCGTGGGCCCACTCTTGTCGAAGTATCAGCTATGGAATACGAGGCCCTGGGGTAAATTCCGAGTCCCGTTACTCAATCCGAGGTGGACATGCCGAAGCGGATCAAGTCTGAGGCTCTACCTTGGTAGTGACGTCCAATGTGCAAAAGTCTTGAATTTATTGTGGAATGATTGATGTGACTGTTGTAAAAGTATGTGTCTTGCCTGTCAATAGGGTGCAAGAACATTAAATGTGTTGTAAGCTAGGAATGTCAAAATAATGGCTAGGATTAGATGCTTTGATCGAGAAGATGAGGCCACGTATAATTTCATCCAAGGATCACCATCACATTTGTAATACTATAAATACCTCCTATATGTGACTATTGAGGGGGATGAAAAATTTAAATACAAAAAATCAACTTATCTTCTTCTTCTTATTCTTCTTACACGCATTGATTTACAATCTTTTACTTTGATTTTATCATGATTGGTTATTATTGTATAATCGTATATGTATATTTCGACGGAACCCGAACAAAAACGTCTTATGTTGTTGAGCTTCTCCCATGTCCGATTTAGGAGTGATCTCGACCGTTGATCTGTCGTTACATGTTGGAATTAGCTTGCGCATGCACGAGTGGGTTCGACTCTGTTGGCAGCATATTTTGAGGTCAACAAATTGGCGTCGTTTGTGGGAATTCCATACTATAACCGGGAGCAACCCTGTGGACAAAGCTTTCTGAGAAAATAATTTGGGCGTCCCCCTTGAAAAAATGATTTGTTCTTGAAAAAAGAACAAGAGGAAGCCCCAAAAGTTATCAGTTTGATATTTTGATTTGGAAAAAGATGAGTTTGGATGGTGATGTTCCTCCCAGGCAGATGAGGGAGGGCAATGACGAAGTCTCCCCAGCAGCTGTCTCAGTGGGTCGGCGCCGACCTCACCACCATCACAGACGAGGTGGGATGAGGATGCAACCCAACTCACCAGGGAAATAGCCACGATGGCAGCCAACATGAGAAACATTACCAACCAAAATTTGGCAATGTAAGAGCTATTGAGACAAATGCAAAGCCAAGGGGGTCATCTAATCCCTCCCTACGCACCCATGGATAGTATCAGGGAGAAGATGTATAAAGTTAGAGAGCCCATTCTTCTAGGTACGTGAGGAGAGTTAGCCCCTTTGAAAGAGAAATAGAAGTTGACATTTCTTCCAATTATGCATCTAGCCGACCTACTAAAGCCTCGTTCAACATGAAATATAACTTCCCCTCAGAATATGAACCCGAAACTAGGCCTTAGAGGTCTAACAGTGTATTCGACCGAATCAGCCCAGTGGAACCGAGGCCCAGACGGCCTCAACAGCCCCCAGCGTCTATGAACAAGCCTCAGCCCCCCCCCCACATTCTGAGACTTGGCAACTGGAAAAGAAAGGCAAGAATATGCACCCCGGGTTGCCCAGCTAAGAAATAGGCCTCAAATGAGGGAAGATGATGCAAGGAATCAAGTAAGCCCCTCTGCTCAATTACCTAGATATAAGGCAGATGAAAACTATGATTCAAATAGACCCCATCGATCTTGTGATTCGGATGATGATGACAACAATCTGCCCTTCTCGCAGGAATTGAGAAATGTGCAGGTACCTAACCACTATGTGATTCCCAAAATACTGAAATATGATGGTAGACACGACCCGACTAAACATTTGAATATCTATAAGACACACTTGAGCCTGAGAGGCGCCACCCCTACTGTAAAATGTAGAGCTTTCCACTTAACTTTTAGTGGAGCGAATGAAATTTGCTACAGGAGGCTACCATCTAGGAGCATTAGGAGCTAGAAAGAATTCAAGAACACCTTCCTGAAGAGATTTGCGGTAAGTAAAGAAGGAGAGGCCACCATTCAGTGCTTCCAGGACATGAGACAACAGCCTGAAGAATCTTTGAAAAGCTTCTTGTCTCGCTTTACCAATAAGATGACATATTGTGTTCAAGTTACTAACCACGATGCCCTATCATCATTGCGAGGGAGCCTAAACATGAATACCATGTTTTGGAGAGATGTTCAAAATCGGGACCCGACTACTTATGATGCGTTGCTAGAAATGATGAGGTGGGAGATTACCAACGAAGAGTTGATTGAACATAGAAATAGGCCAAGTAGAGGCCTCCTGCTTCAGCAAAGGCAACAAGGGAGATGATCCGCCTCCCATCTGATGGATTTTCAATGAAACTAGACTGGCAATGAGATTGTCCCCAGCTCATGGCAGGCATTTGCCACGGCCACCTTAAATGCGGTGCCCACGTTGGCATATGAAAATGTCAAACCTGAAACTAACTGTTAACAAATTGGATCAACACAACAGGCCCCCCGTAGAGGACAAGGCCGAGGTTCGGGACCTAGAGGTAGGCTGAACCCCCTCAAATACTACACATATCATCATTCATACAGCCATGACACGGCATCTAGAGACATTACCCAGCATCCTAAGCAGGCAAGTCCTAGAAATAACCAACAGAACGATTCACGAAAGAGAAATAAGCCCCTACCTAGGCGAGACCACCCCCTGCCGTTGGGATGTATCTTCCCTATGGAGAAGGGACCATGATGAGGAACGAGCAAGAGATGGACAGCGGTAGCTGAGAGGCCATTTGGCCCACAAGGATAATGCCTACATCCACGAGATCAACACAATCTTTGGAGGACCATATCTCAGTGGAGAGACGAGGAACTCCCAAAGGAACTATGCCGAGAAGCTAAAGGCCCCACACTAACAAGTTATATAGTGGACGATAGTTCCCGAAGGAATCAGACATCATCCATTGTGTTCACTTAGGAAGATACAGAAGGAATCCACTTCTCCCATTGTGAGGCCCTTGTAGTAAGAGTCGTAGTAGCCCGAAACGGGCTAAAGTGGATGCTAGTGGACAATGGCAGCTCCGTCAACATCCTTTTCAGAGTTACTTTTGACAAAATGATTTTGGATCATGAGTTAACCCCCATCACCACCCCATGTATGGCTTTACAGGGGATAACATAATTTTGAGGTGTAAAATCACACTTGTGTGGAGATGGGAGTGCCACCCCAATCAACTTTGAACTTTATGGAGTTTTTGATAGTTTATAGTATGTCAGCTTACCATGGAGTATTAAGAAGACCTGCATTGAAAGATTTGGGAGCTATCACTTTCATCCACCAAGTGTGCATGAAATTCCATACCGATCATGGAGTGGCAACAGTAAAGGACGACCAAAGGGGAGCTCGAGAATGCTACTAAAACTCCATCAGCAAGGCAGAGCCCAGGAACGTTAGCATGGTGATAGCTGATATGGCTATGGTGGACGTCCCTGAGAAAGTGCCCATGCTCGATGAGATCGATCCTCACATTGTTGAATCTGAGCCCCAGTGGAGAAGCTGAAGAATTTTCGAGTAGACCCTCTGAATCTCGCTAAGTTTTACATGTGAGAAGAGGCCTATAGCAGGAGATCAAAGAAAGGCTCAAGGACTTCCTAAGTAGGACCCTGGACGTCTTCGCTTGGAGGCACGAGGATATGGTAGACATTGACCCCAAGGTCAGTTGCTACCACTTGAAAATTGACCCAAAGGTTACGCCGCATAGACAGAAGATGAGGACTCTTAACCCGGAGCGATATAAGGACCTAAAGGAAGAAGTACAAAAATTGATCAAGAGTGGCTTTATCAGGGAGGCCCTATACCCGAAGTAGATCTCCAACCCGATCTCAGTGAAGAAACATAACGGAAAATGGAGGATGTGCATTGATTTTTCCGACTTTATCAAGGCTTGTCCCAAGGATAGCTTTCCTCTCCCCAAGATATAGGATACTGACGGAGCCAGACAATATGAAGCTGAACCGGCTCCCTTTGATTGATGAGGTGCGGGAGGCTATTTTCAGTATTGATGTTGATAGTGCTGCAGTCATTGATGGATTTTCATCTTTGTTCTACCAACATTATTGTGATATTATACAGGATGATGTATACATTGCAGTCATTGATTTCTTTGAAGGTGGTCATTTGACGAGAGGATTTGCTGCTACGTCTATTATTTTACTTCCGAAAAGGGAAAATGCTTGTAGATAGATGGATTACCGACCTATCAGTCTGTGTACGGTGTTTAATAAGCTTATCATAAAGCAGTTGAACAACAGATTGACTTTATTTCTGCCTTATATTATATTCCCTAATCAAAGTGGATTTGTCCCTGATCGACTTATTGGGGATAATGTTTTGTTGACCCAAGAGCTTCTACACACGTTGGATATGCGTGGAGGGAATGTTATGTTAAAACTTGACATGATTAAAGCATATGATCATATGGATTAGGCATTCATTTATTCTATTCTAGACGCATTTGGTTTTGACTAGTTCTGGATTGATCGAATCAAATGTTGTATATTAGAGTGTCGATTCTCAGTACTTCTGAATGGGCGACCATGTGGTTTCTTTTCTTCATCGCGAGGACTCAAACAGAGAGATCCTGTCTCTCCATCCTTATTTATTATTGCTGCGGACTACTCTTGTCTCTCATCTTGCTTTTGCAAATGATATGATTATATTTACCAATGGACAGAAAAAATCTATCAGAAGGGTCATCAATTTTTTAGAGCACTACGATGGTGTCTCTGGCCAATTAGCAAATAGAGACAAGAGTGGTATTATATTGCCTAGGCGGACATCTGTTATTCAGATACGGAGGTTAGTGATTTTGACTGGATTTTCACATCGGAGACATTCGTTCACATATCTGGGAGTCCCTTTGTTTAAAGAGGCTAAGAGGAGCTTTCTGTATGATAATCTCATTATAAAGGTCAGGAATATGATTTCTAGATGGGCTGCACGCCTTCTTTCTCCTGGTGGTAGGACTACTCTACTGAGTCTGTCCTATCCTCTATACTACTGTATCTATTCCAGATTATGCGATCTCCTAAGGTCATTCTGAAAAGGCTGGAGAGTATATTTACGCGATTCTTATGAGATTCTAAGGATCATACGCATCGTATACATTGGAGGAGTCGGAAGGAGATTTGCCTACCTGGTGATGAGGGGGGTCTAGGCTTTAGATAATTACAGGATACGGTGGACACATTTTCATTTAAACTATGGTGGTTGTCAATTCTCAGATTTCTCTTTGGGCTTAATTTTTACTAGACAAATATTGTAGAGGGACACATCCGTCGCTTGCAGCAGTTTCTCACTCAGCCTCTCCTATTTGGAAGAGACTGAAGAGATTTGGACCATGCGCTGAGACACAAATTGCGTGGCACCTACGGATATGACAGATCTTCTTTTGATATGATTGTTGGATGGGTGATTCTACATTGACATCCATTTTTCCACACGACAGCATACATCTTCGAGGGTGCATGACTTTTTCGAGGAGATTAGATGGGATTTTGGGCGATTACTACAGGCTCTTCCATCAACTATGGCAAAGCAGATTGCGACCATTCCACTATGTCTTGATGTCTCGAATAGCATTTTCTGGAGGGTCACACCAGATGGCAAATTAATACAAAATCAACATAGCAGCTGATCCGCTCTAGCAGGCCAGTGTAGGATTCATTTCGCCTACTGTGGAACCCTATCATACCTCCTACCGTTACATTCTTCTGTAAGAGATTATGGCAAGACCTAATACCAGTTGATGTCATTATCCAAAGGAGGATCGACAGTCAGTTGGCTTCTCGATGTCAGTGTTGTTCAGAGATTGAGACCATCACTCGTATTTCTACTGGTAGCAATATTTCAGATCATGTTTGGGAATATTTTAGGGGCTTTATTTCAGATTACCATGAGTACAGAAGAGAGTGCCAGACAGAGATTTCTGAGATTCAGGTATTCTGGACAGTTTCCAAGGATTGAACACATTCGCATTATTATTCTTTTATTGTTTTTCTAGTTTCTTTGGACTGGGAGAAATAAAGACTGCAATAGCTCTAGCAATGTTTGGAGGCCAGGAGAAAAAATGTGGAGGAAAACACCGATTACGTGGAAATATAAATGTACTCCTGATGGGTGATCCAAGTACTGCCAAGTCCCAGTTCCTCAAGTAAGAGTAATTCCAGAATGACTTGCTTTATCAGGCCATTCAGTTTTTTTAATGGCCAAGTAAAATTCTATTAGGTATGTTGAAAAGACGGGACAAAGGGCAGTTTATACAACTGGAAAAGGAGCCTCTGCTGTAGGACTCACAGCAGGAGCGCAAAGGGAAGTTTGATTGCATACAGGATGTGGTTGACCCAATCACTGATGAGATGCTTTCAAAGTTCTTAGTTGATAGTCATTTCAAAATTTCAAATCACAACCTAAAGGTGATAATTTGGACATGTTGGTGGCCAATTCTCAGGATAATTTTCAATCCGCTATACAAACAGATTCTGAGGTGTTAACCCGAAATTCTATACTTCCACTTCATTAAAAGTTTCGGTTTACATGTATTTCTAGTTCCAATACATGTTTCTTGTTTACAGATAATTCCTAAAGAATTGCTAAAGAACTACATAACATATGCCAAGCTGAATGTATTTCCAAGGTTGCATGATGCAGATTTAGACAAGCTCACTCAAGTTTATGCTGAATTAAGGAGAGAATCTTCGGTGAGGTTCTATTTGATATATATGCTTTTCCTTTCCTACAAAAAATGTTAAGTCTCGATCCCGTGACCTCGTTGATGATATGTGCTTCCAACAATTCATTACTAAAATCGTGTTTCTGGAAATGACACTTTTATTATTATGTAACAATGGCTGGATTGTTGACACTTGGCATGCCACTACCATTGGATGAGATTCTAGAGTCTTCGACTCTCTATCTTCGGTGAAACACCTCATTTGGATCATTATTGGCCCTCTCTCTTGTCTGGCTCTTCATTTTTGCTCTCTTGACTGTGTGAGAGAATAATCTCATTCTAGGGTTTACATTCTTGAGTGAATAGTCGTGTAAACTGTATATTCTCTTAGATCTTCTTCTGTTTGGTGTGAAGTGAGGATTCTTTGAGTGTTTGGAGTGCTGAATCTTTTGTGATTCGGTAGTGAATGAGATGTTAGGCAGAACTTTGTGATCTAGCCTATTTTATGCTTGAGGAAAGGTCGATCTAAAGGCTTGTGTAAAGATAAGTGTCTGTACCCTTTTATCTTGTGTTCTTAACAGATTTTGTAACTGTTGTTGCCATATTTTTGGCTTGTTAGTGCAATCGAGCAATGTCCATTATTTGGATGCTCAATGGGGGATATAGGCATTAGATCTGGTCGCCAAACCTCCGGGGCTTAGGCCAAAAACATATCTTGTGTTCATTTTAATTTCTGTAACTTTTACTTTCGATTGGGATCGATTCTTTTGTATCTTGTTTTAATATTGTGTGGTTCTGGCCTTTTCAGTGGTATCAGATCCTGGAACTAAACGGAACAAGATACTTGGATCTTTGAGGAAAGGTTCGATCTATTGTAGATCAAAAATTTTCAGAACTGCTGAAAAGCAAGTTAAAGAATTCGAGTTTTTAATAACTCTCTAGTTGAGATCCTTCTTCTCTACTTTCTGTAAAAGTCTTTCAATACTTTTAGGGTTTCTTGATCATACCATTGATTTACCAAAACACCGTTGAAATCCCCTTGAGACTAATCTTTGTCCAGTGGCTCCTACAAGGCCCTTGGAATCTGAGATAAATCAAGTTTGGGTGTGTTTTCTGGAGAATCTTGCTGGAGTGATTTGTGAAACATAGAATGTGATCTCTGTGTGTTCTTTAATTGAGTTTATTCTGTATGGTTTAGTAATCTCTTTGATTGTTACCTGATATCTTGTATTACTATGTGTTATACTGTGATTCCTAAGTTGCTAAAGTTGTAATAAGTCTTTCATTGTTTTTCCATTATCTTGAATTTCCTGTTTGAAACATGGCTTCTGCTAAGTTTGATGTCCCACAATTTGATGGTAAATGCGTATATGGTGCCAAAAGATGAAAGCTATCTTAATGCAAATGAGAGTAGCTAGAGCTCTTGATAATAGTTGACTTGCAGACTTATTACATGCTAAGAAAACTGAACTTGAAGAGGTTGCATGTAGTACTATTTTCTTGTACTTATCTGATGATGTTGTAAGAGAAATTGGTAAAACCAAAACTGCTTCTGAATTGTGGGCTAAACTTCAATCAAAATATGTGACTAAGACTATCCCAAATAAATGTTTTCTGTTGAAACAACTTTTTTCTTTTAAAATGAATCCCTTTGTTGACTTGGATGAAAATTTGAACAGGTTTACTAAACTGACCATTGAGTTAGCCAACTGTGATGAAAAATTTTCAAAAGATCACTTGGCTGTAATTTTGTTGAACTCCATTAGTGACAAATATAGAGACATCAAGGTTGCTCTTGAATATGGTAGATCTGAGATCACTACTGATGATATTATTAGTGCTTTAAGGAATAAGGCCATAGAGACTAAGTCAGAAAATAGGTGTCACAATGGAGAAAACTTACGTGCTAAGAGTAAAGGGTTTAGTAGACCTAATTTTCACACCAAATCTTTGAATGAAAACAGGACCAAACGGAATGACAAAAATAAGTCCAAGAATAAGGCAAAATGTAAGAAATGTTTTCATTATGGTAAATTGGGTCATTTCATTAAAGATTGTTACAAGAAAAAGAATGAAGCAAAAGATAATAAGGTTCACTGATGGGAATGCTGTCTTAGCCTATAATAAGATTAACTCTGAAGATGGTTTAGTCCTTCTTCATAATGAAAAGAAGTTGAGTGATGAGTGGATACTAGACTTTGGTCTTTCCTTTCATATGTGTCCAAATAAAAACTATTTTCTTGATTTTGAAACCACTTCTGTAGGGTAGGTTATTATGGGAAATAATATGACCTGTAAAGTAAAAGGAGTAGGAATTATTAAATTACTTCTTGAAATTGGGAAGGTCCTCTTCTTAAAGGAAACCGGATATGTGCCTGATTTAGAGAGAAACCTGGTATCTCTAGGAATGTTGGATGACGTGGAGTTTAACATAAAATTGGGTTAAGGACATATTGAAATTCTTAGGGGTTCTGACTTGGTCATAAGCACCCCTAAGAGACATGATCTTTATTTCTTGAATGCAAAACCTTTACTTGGTTTAACTGCTACTGCCTTATCTGACAATTTTATTATGTCCAAACTGTGGCATGAAAGACTTGGCCATATTGGCAAGAAAAGTTTGAAATCTTTACAAAATAAAGGAGTTTTTGGAAAACAAAATCTTGTTGATTTTGATGCTTGTGAACAATGTGTCATTAGAAAGCAAGTTAAATTACATTTCCTAACTAGGACTCATAAATCCAAACAAATACTTGAATATCTGCATACTAATTTGTGGGGTCCTGCATCTGTGTGCACCTTATCTGGTTTTAGATATTATCATTTGATCAGATGATTTTTCTAGAAAAATCTGGGTTTTCTTATTAAAATCAAAAGATGAAATTTTTTCTGTTTTCAAGGATTGGAAAACACAAATAGAAAATCAAACTGATCATAAGATAAAGACCCTAAGAAAAGATAACGGTTTGGAATTTTGCAACTATGAGTTTGATAATTTTTGTAAAGAATATGGCATTTTGAGACACAAAATAGTAGTTTACACTCTATTACAATTCGGCATAGCTGAAAGAATGAATAGGACTTTATTAAATAAGGTAAGATGCATGCTCCTAAGTTCTGGTTTGCTTAAACTGTTTTAGGGGGAAGCTGTAAAAACTGCTGCATATCTTGGAAATAAAACAAATACTAGTGCCTTAAATTTTAATGTCCCTGAAACTGTGTGGTCTAAAAATCCTGTTAACTATTCTCATTTAAAAATATTTGGTTGTGCTGCATATGCTCACCAAAATATTGGAAAATTAGAACCTAGATCACTTAAATGTGTTTTCTTGGGTTATGGAGAAAATGTTAAGGGTTATAGACTTTGGGTTAAAAATGAAAAAGGTTATAGGGTGATTGTTAGAAGAGATGTTATCTTCAATGAAACTATTATGCCATGTCTAGAAGGTAAGGAAAGTAATTTGAATGAAAACGATGTTCAAATTGAGGTGGAGTCTCCAGTTATTAATGATGCACCACCTGCACATGCTGCTGATGATTCTGTTCTTGATGATAATAATCTACCTGTTGAAATTGATAATTTTTTTAATTTGATTTACCTGACTCACCTCTTGAATACTATCAACTTACAAGAGATAGAGAAAGAAGGTAGATTAGACCACATTTTAGATTTGATAATGATGAGTTTGTTTCACTATTTACTTATCAAGATAAATCTGAAAATGAACCTGACTCCTATGATGATGCTATAAACTGTAAAGATTCTGTGTGTTGGAAGGCTGCTATGGATGATGAGATGAATTCCCTTCTTAAAAATAAAACTTGAGAATTTGTTAAAAGACCTAAAGGCCAAAAGTTTATTGATTGCAAGTGGATTTTCAAAATAAAAGAAGGTGAATGAGGTAATAACAGTATAAGGTATAAAGCTAGACTAGTAGCAAAAGGTTTTATCCAGAAAGAAGGTGTTGACTACACTGAAATATTTTCTCCTGTTGTTAAATATACCACCATTAGATGCATACTTACCCTTGTTGTTCAATTTAAATGAGAACTTGATCAATTAGATGTTAAAACTGCTTTTCTCTATGGTGATTTAGATGAAAAGATATATATGAGACAGCATGTTGGTTTTGTTAATGGTAATCCTAAAAATGATGTTTGCCCGTTAAAGAAATCTCTATATGGGCTCAAACAAGCCCCCAGGCAGTGGTATAAAAGGTTCGACACTTTTGTTTTGAAACAAGGTTTTCAAAGAAGCAATTATGATGTATGTCTGTACTATAAAGGTAATGGAGGTAAGTATTCTCTATAATTAGTACTATATGTTGATGACATGTTATTTGCTAGCTGCAATAAGGCTGAAATTGATGATATCAAAAGTATGTTAAAAAATCTGAATTTGATATGAAAGATCTTGGACAAGCCAAGAAGATCCTTGGCATGCAAATTTTGAGAAATAGAGATAAGGACATGTTATTTTTACATCAACATGATTATATGGTTAAACTTTTGAAAAGATTTTACATGTTTGAATGTAAACCTGTGACACTGCCTTTTTCTAATCATTTTGAACTGTCATCTGATTTCTGTCCTAAAACCGATGAAGAATTTGATAGAATGTCAAAAGTTCCATATGCAAATGTTATTGGTTATGTGATGTATCTTATGGTTTGTACCAGACCTGACCTAGCACATGGTATTAGCATACTTAGTAGGTTTATGGGTAACCTTGGTGAAGAACACTGGAATGCTTTGAAATGGCTTTTAAGATACCTCAAAGAAACTTTAAATTTAGGAATTGTGTTTAAGTTTGATCAAGGAGGAATTATGTTAAAGGGCTTTACTGATTTTGACTTTGCTGGGGATAGGGACAATAAGAAGTCCACTTCTGCTTATTTTTTTACTTTGTGTGATACTGCCATAAGCTGGAAATCCCAACTACAAAAGGTTGTTGCCCTATCTTCTACTGAAACAGAGTACATAACTGCTTCAGATACTGTTAAAGAAGGAATATGGCTTAATAGACTATTAAATAAACTTGGATTTGTTGATGAAAATGTTATTTTGTATTCTAATAATCAAAGTGCAATACATGTGAGTAAAAATCTCATGTTCCACGATAGAACTAAGAATATAGACATTAAATATCATTTTATTAGAAATATCATATCAAAAGGAATTATGAATATTGGTAAAATTCCAACACAAGTTAATCCTTCAGATATGGGAACGAAGATAATACCTTTAAATAAGTTTCTTAATTGTTTGACGTTATTATCTATTGATGCTATGTAATTGCTCTTGGCTGCACTAACTAAATTGTTGAAAGCAAGGTAGAGATTGTTAGGTCTCGAACTCGTGATCTGGCTGATGATATGTGCTTCCAACAATTCATTACTAAAATCGTGTTTCTGGAAATGACACTTATTATTATGTGACAATGGCTGAATTGTTGACACTTGGCATGCCACTTTCCATTGGATGAGATTCTAGAGTCTTCGACTCTCTATCTTCGGTAAAATGCCTCCTTTGGATCATTATTGGCTCTCTCTCTTCTCTGGCTCTTCGTTTTTGCTCTCTCGACTATGTGAGAGAATAATCTCATTCTAGGGTTACATTCTCGAGTGAATAATCGTGTAAACTGTATACTTTCTTATATCTTCTTCTGTTTGGTGTGAAGTGAGGATTCTTTGAGTGTTTGGAGTGATGAATCTTTTGTGATTCGGGTAGTGATTGAGATGTTAGGCAGAACTTTGTGATCTGACCTATTTTATGCTTGAGGGAAGGTCGATCTAAAGGCTTGTGTAAAGATAAGTGTCTGTAGCCTTTTATCTTGTGTTCTTGAACAAATTTTAAGACTGTTGTTGCCATATGGTTGGCTTGTTAATGCAACCGAGCAATATCCATTATTTGGATGCTCAACGGGGGATGTAGGCGTTAGATCTGCTTGTCGAACCTCCGAGGCTTAGGTCCAAAATATATCTTGTGTTCATTTTAATTTCTGCAACTTTTACTTTCGATTGGGATTTTTTTCATTTGTCTCTTGTTTTAATATTGTGTGGTTATGGCCTTTTCAAAAAACTTCCGATAGTTCTATGAACTGATTAATGATTCATGCCTCTTTTCTGTTTTTCGTACTTATATAGCATGGACAAAGAGTTCCTATTGCAATGAGGCACATATGATACGGATGTCTGAAGCCCATGTAAGAATGCATCTTAAACAGCATGTCACTCAACAGGACGTCGACATGGCTATTCGTGTTCTGCTGGACTTGTTCATTTCAACCCAAAAATTTGGTGTGCAAAAAGCTTTGCAAAAGGGATCTGCAGTTGGTCCAATTTTTTTATTGAACTCTTTACTTGTATTTTGTTCTAGATGCTATCGTATTGAACCATAACACAAAAAAAAAAAAATGTAGTTTAGACCAGTTTCATTTGCTCAGCCCATTCCAGATTCTTGCTACTTTTCCTAACTCCACTGTCTGATGTTCTCAGAGATCAAATTAATCTGCTTGGCCTCATATTTTCTTGTTAGTGTAGTATTTCTCCACTTCAACAGTATAATATCTTAGCATATATTGGTGTTTGTAATTTTGTATCTTAATAATGGGTTTTTCTGCAGAGCTTCAAAAATTACATGATATTCAAAATGGATTTCAATGCTATTGTTTTGCAACTTCTGCGTGGACTTGTGAAGGAAGGATTGCACTTGGAAGAAATTGTATCTGGTTCTACTGCAAATCTCACTCATATAGACGTAAAAGTGGAAGAACTGCAAAGCAAGGTACAGTTGAATTAGTTTCCTCTACTTGAAAAGTTATTGTACATGCACTGCTTTCAATGACCATTGTTACTTTCAGTTTTAGATTCACTCGAGTATTGGATGATTGAGCTATTTGATATTTATTGCAGGCTCTTGATTATGGGATCACTGATCTGAATCCATTATTTAAAAGTACAGAGTTTGCTAGAGCTAACTTCGTGTTGGACGAGGGACAGGGTACAATTAGGCATCGCCTTGCATGCTGTTGGATTGGCTTTGAGGGTATTAGAATGTAGACACAAACATGCTTATAATTGTCTCATAAAAGTTTTTAGAATAAAAGACACAGTAAAAGCCAAAGCTCTGACTACAGCTACTAGCTCTAGACAACAACCCAAATGCAGGTTGCTCCAAAACAGAAAGCTTTCAACTTGCGACAGTGTCATCAGACTCCAGTAATTTAGATTGCCAAGAGCAACAGTATGGTAAAATAATTCTTTGGTTTCTGAAGCTTTTGCGAGTATTCAAGCCATTTTAATCCCGTAAATCCAAACATTTAAGTTTGTTATGTAATTTGCTATATACCAGGCTTAAGTAGTAGATTAACAGCACAATTTACTACAGTTTATAAACTTTAGGTCCATCTAGAGTGTTTCTGGCTTCCAATACCAACAAAGTTACAAGAATGAGAGTGAAGCCAAGCAGTGAAAGCAAACAGAGCAAACAAGGATATAAGCTGATTGAGTCCAAGTAAAAGTTAAAGGTAGTAAATACATATAACAAACAAAGAAAATAGCAGATTCCAGAAACTGCAGACCTTACAAAATACTAGATTTTCTTGGAACTTTAGAAAAAAAAAGAGCCAGTCCAAGTGAAACTACACCTAAATTTTTTCAAATTTGACCAGTTTCTTGTCAAAAAGTTCACTAGATTATAATTCTGCTGAGTCATAAACTAATTTAAATTGCACAAAATAAGTTGAAACTGTTTGCTTGGGAAAAGGAACTCTTACCATTTTCAACTTTAAATAATAAAAAAAAAACATTAATGTTAAACCATACTTATTTATTATAAGCCCCTGTTTACCTCCCATTGTTCAATACTCTTTTTTCTACGTACTTATTTTTAACCACATATTCACAATAAAATATTCTATACATAACCAAAACTTTTCCTACTTTTGAACTACACATTTTCCAAAAGGATCACTATTTAAATTAATGTTTTTCCAAAAAAATGGCCATCAAACAGGGGCTAAATTGACTTGAAACTTAGACAAACATGCTCATTTATATCTTTGGTCAAATACTGGATGCAGTATTCTTACACCAAGAATAAACACAACATATTCATTGACAGTAAGGCAGGATTTTACAGTCATCCTTCTTCCTTGAGTGGAAAAAAGAACCTTATACGTGCTTTTTCGAAGCAAAGGAATGGCATACCTTGAGGAGCAGCAGATCTTTCAGATAATATGGATGTTGAATATGCGTACATCCTGAAGTTTGTTTCCACGACAAGAAGTCCGTGATGAAATGAAACCACAACCAAAAGGGAAAAGAGAACCAGTTTATTCTCCATGTCAAAAGAGAAGACTAGAATTCAACTCTGCAAAATCAGATACCTGATTAAAATCTGTAAACTACTAAATATGTTAAATTTACACTCTCCACGTCGTGTTTCGACCTTATATCCCAAAATGTACATATCATCCGAAGTATGACATTGATGGCATGTATTAGAGAGAGGAAAACAAGTTGAAATTCCGTATATTTTATTGTGGAACCCTAGTATTGTGTAGATCAGTGGAATTTTATTGGAAGAAAGATGTCTCTAATCTTTTCATATATCTTAACCTTTTCGTATATGTTGTGGTTTAGAACACAAGAAAACTATAGTGTATATTAATTTCTGAAAAATATATTGAAAAGAAAGATTGTACAACCACTTCTAACATAATGATTCAGTAAGTAACTAATAATTACTCATAGCTATACTCGATAAAAAATCTGAACTCTTTCGAGTATTACATGTAAAAATCAACTCCAAATTGAAATCAATGTCAGCTGATGCTTCTTCATTGAATCCTCTCTGTTCAATCTGCCTGCTTGGTTAGAGCTTTGGTGATGATATGACTAACAATCCCAAGGGGACAAAAGAGAAGACAGAGAGAAACTGAATGCCTGGTCTCTAAATTGCTCTCAAGTCCATCATAATAAACCTGTCTGATTGAATAAAAAGAGGCAAGTGTCAAAAACTCTCCAAACAAAACCCAAGCACCCTGTCCCCCTGAAAGAAAAATGTACGTCTATGTGTTCTACATTTACGTGTCATGGAGAGAGAGAGAGACCTTGCAGCGAAAAGATCTACGGCTAACAAGTGAATCCATGCAGAAGCCAATGTCATCTCACTGGAGAACATCTTAGCTATACCAGGCAGCTGAAAAATCATATGTGAAATGAACAAAGTTTTATGGTCCCAAACTACCTTTAACAGAATTCTTACGAACTATTACACACCTCTGGTAGCCAGTATTTACTCGCAAACATCAGCTGAATTGTATCAGATGTCCAGGATAGATAGAGTATATAAGCATATAATATTCCAAGAATAATATATGGTATGCCATTTTCCATCAGTTTTTTTGTCTACATATGGAAGAGAAGAGCACATTAGACCAATATTTGACACAAGGCATATCTCAAGATTTCAAGAATTATGCCACTAGATTTAAATTGACGTGACAAATTTCATCACTGTCAACCAATGGGCAGGCGTAAAACATTAGTGTTATATCATGACCCGTGTATATATGAGAAAGGACAAAATATTATCAAACTACTATCAGTTGGTCATTCGTGTTGGGAATTGATGCCAATTCCCTTTAATTTGTCCATAGGATCCTTGTTCATAGAAAATTAAACGAAACCAAAAAATAAATAAAAAGAGAAATTTATGGACTACCAAAGTTTTCCACTATACGAAAAATTGTACAATCATAAGAATTTTCATTCATCAAACGCCCAAGTATCGTAGGAAAAATAATATCCTAAGCTTTACACCATCAATTTCTACTTTTTGAACAAACCACAGAGACAACAAGCAAAATCAGGTTCTAGGCTTACAATTTTTCCTCTTAAGAAACATCCAGTCACGTACCCAACAGAGAATAAACGATGTCAATTTATAAGGGACGTTCTTCCATTTTGTCCTAAAATTTACTCCAAATTCTGCCATCAAAAGATGTGCAAACCAAAGGAAACTTTGCCACTTTCCTACTAATTGATCAACAATATCATTAGCCTTCTTCTTTTTTTGTTTCTTCTTCTTTTTTTTCCCAATCACCAGATTTGAACAAGGAATTTTTTTCCTTACTATAATTTTGTTTTGGCATGTTTTGTGGAAACTTTCCAACAACTGAAGAAAATGAAGAAACTAGGTGAACTACAATTCCTTCACAATTTACAAATGAAAAATAACAGAAAACTCCACTAACGTTGTAGTCAAATAGTAGCAGTCGAAATAAGAACAGGAATACATAATAGAAGATAATGAATTGGAATCCAAATAGTAGACTTACAAGCTCCGCTCTTGGTGCTACGACCATGAAAGTATAAAATGGAAGAACAGCAGCAGTTCCCAATGTAAAAGCACTACTAGCAATCTGAGCGCTTGACAACCCTGTTCGGAGACAGAAAATAGATGTCAATTTTGCCTTTATGTTCATTAGGTGCTAGAAGAGGTTACACAAGGTTAAGAACTAACAACATGTTTGGTAAGGTAGTACCATCGAATCTTGTTTAGTACTGTGAATCACAGCATTCTCTAAAAGTATAACCAGACCTTGATTTTTCAACAGGTCTAAACACTTTGATGCTTGGCTCCAAGCATTAGTCAACAATTTGATATCTCATAGGCCACAAATAATGAAGACGGTAAAATTTTTGAAATATGGTCATGTATCTGAAGGCAATCTATTGAATTCAAGTGTCCATGACACGGGCCAGATGCCACTAAGGAAGCAATAATTATCAATATAATCAGATTAGCTTGTCCACATAAGGAATGTTCTGTCACATGCAAATAAAAGAAAATAGCGTGCCTTTATTTTGCACAGTTCTACAATTTTAGAAATGTTGATGATATCAGATGAACACTGAAGATAGCACAAAATATATATTTCAGAACATTTTCCTTTTTGTGAAAAACAGAGAGCACTTGGGTGTTCAACTTCAAGATCCTGGAGAATATTTAAGCATGCAGTTTTCAGCTATCAAGCCTCAAAGAGTAGCATATTAAGAGCCAAGAGAATATTTAGGAAATACTTTGGACATATATATATTTTCCTTGCACAAGCAAATGAAATAAATATTTTAGAGTTAATTCCAACAGTTATTTTTGAATTTTTTCTTTACAATTCGATTCAAATGTGGCATTCTCTTAGACGTCAGCTCTGTTCAAATTCTCAATATAATGAAAGCACCCAAAAAGTAGAAAAACAAAATAAAGAACCAAGCTTCGACCTTTCAGTTTTCTTGGTGGAATGGATGCTTGAAGAAAGTTGTTCAAAACCATATGAAGAAGGGTATTTATTTGAGTAAATAACAATAACAAGTAATAATACATTGTACAACCAAAGCTGCATTAATAAGCTCTAATTCTTTTTATTGAAGCTGATTCATTTGAAAGTTTAATATTCCTTGCGATAAGAAAACCATTTTTTGATTGTTTTTAAATACATGTGGTTTTAATTTATAATATGGGATCAGAACATAAAATCTGAATAACAAGTTCTCAGATCAAAAGATGCTCCTTGTGATATTATAAAGTTGAGATGCAGAGTCCCAAATATTCCAGAAACAAGGACATACTTATAAATTCTATTTAGAAAAGAAGGCAAATCATGAAAGAGAATAAAGAAATGTGAATAATTACATGAAGCATATACAGCTGAACGTTTTCTACACAGAACATTTCCTGCAAGACTTGGTCTACTGATTGTTCTTGATCCTCCTAGAAAACTCCATCCAATGCCTTGCTTCATGCCCATTCCCACAACTTGTTCGCCAAACATTTCAGAGTTAATGCTTTTAAGAGAAATGGCACATTTTGGTCTAATTTGGAAGTTACACAAGGTTTTCGAGCCCAATCCAGAGCGGTCAATCTACAAGAAGTAGACCTAAAACCGTTACGGACAAATTATGTCAAACAGCAGTTAAATCATAGGGGGTCAAGAGGTGTGGAAGTGAAGCATGTTTAATGAAAGTCGCACAAAACGAAGTGATTTAACAAAGAACATATTTTTATATGATTCCAGCATCACCTGTAAGATGATAAAAGTGAATACCTAACTCGAAAGTTGAAGTAAATTTGGTAATGCAAGTTTCCACTCGTGTCAAAGTTCGGACGAGATGAGACTCCTGATTAACTTGTTTAATTTGTACCATTACATTTCATCAACCAACCTATTATTCCCTTCTATATCCTAATTATAAAACTAGTACCACCTAAAAGAACAGAAGAAGAATCAAACTAGGGCAATGAATGTAACTTCCTGGTTGCACATCCAAGGTTATTATTAACCAAATTCCTATTTGAACTAAAGACAACATTAATCACCCAATTCTCTACCGAAAGCAACTGATTTGAATCTGCCAAAATCCTAAGCAGTTATCAGTAAATCACGAATTTATGATAATTTATACTGTAATTATAAACCACATTCAAGAATTGCAAAAGAATAAATGCATTAGAAAATTAGGAGTTAAATCAAGAATTCCCAGATGAAGAAACTGACCCAGATACACATCAATTCAATTGGGCACCAATTCATAAAAATAAAAATAAAAAAATCAGAAGAATGCCAGGTAAAAAAACCATACCTTGAGCGAGAATTGAGAGTTGAGAAAAGAAGACGACAAAGCCATATTTGAATGATTGAATCGAACTGTAAAGAGAAGACTCAAACCCAGCTGCAGAAATTAACTCCAAAAATGTCTGCTGCTTCATTCAGAGAAGCTAAAGGTATATAAAGACGCACAATAATTGAGGATTTAAAGAAGAAAAGTGAAAAATTACGCAAACTCTGTGTAATAAAGAAAGGATGATGAAATTCATGTCCATTGCATTTTGCGCACTACTGAAAGTTTTGGCTAATGGAAATGAGCCATGCTAGGGAGCCCGGGTTTCCACCCATGCTTTGGTGACCGACGCCATGTGGCGTCGGTTCATTGGAGGGCCCCCTCGAATGAACCGACGCCACATGGCGTCGGTCACCAAAGCCTGGGTGCAAACCCGGGCTATCTATCTTTTCCCAATGGAAATTAGCCAAATCCATTCAGGCAACCTTATTGGATGGAAAATGTTGTGCCTCGCAATTATCCATATTTTTTGGGATCCGTCATCCTATCAAGACAAGATACGTGTAGACGTACACGTGGCGCACATGCAGGGACGGTGGAATGGTGGGATTCATTGGTTGGGAGATGGACTACTATTATAAGCTCTAGTCTTTCACCCTTGCGATGTACAAATTTATGTTAAGTGATAATTGATAAACAACTTTAAATGAGAAACATATGCTAATTGATTTTCCAATCCAATTAGATGTAAAACACTTCATAAAATTAACTTGCGTGCGAATGGATAATTTTGAATAAAAATATATAAACTACATAACTAATTCAAATTTTGAAAAACTTCTTTGAAAACAACATTTGTTGTTGAATTGGATGGTACTCCATCTCGATCGCAACAAAGAATTTTCAATCTCGAACGGTTTGTAACTCTAGATCTTGACTTTTGTTAATAGTCATAGTATATGACACTATCAACAGATATTGGCTTCTTTGAAACTTAAAAGGTAGTCTTGGATCTGATAGAGTTAACGTCATTCTTGGAATGAACACTTTATGTCCTGCATTACTTTCGATAGTGACCTTAGCTTCCATAATATGCTTTCCAAGTTTTGTTATAACCAGTCTAGTCCCATTGCACAGTCCAGTAGAGTGATCAATGTTTCTTAATAACATAACAGGAGTGCTAACCTTCAAATTCAGCTCATGATTAGGAACACTCGGGCATCTTATTCCATTCAAGAATTTCGGAGTGTGTAGATCATCTAGCAAATCAATATTGGAATCTGATTTGGAAGATGTATCGAAACTTAGATAAGTTGTTCCCTTTGTTTCATCTAGAGAGACCATGTAGTCATTGCTTGTTTCAACAACCTCTAGAGTTGGGGCCAAGATGGCTCTTTCTTGCAAATATAAAGGGTCGCTGACTCTTTCTGAAAAATTTGGATATGTACTATCCACTATCGTTTCAACTAAATCTTCTTTCCCTTTTATCAATAAATCATCAAGTACTTTAATCGAAATATGCCCGTCATTTGGCCCACCAATTGTACCATCTCCAATATTTGAAATCCAATCTGAAAACGTCTTTAACTCTCCTAGATCAATGTTTGAGTTCGGACTTTGGAGCTTCATGTTCTTTGTCAATTTCAAAACTTTGCAATATTTCCATAAGTAGGAAGAATTAATAGTTGCAAGAACGATATCTTACCTGGTACCCTTTGGAATGACATGTAATATTTGTCTAAAATCTCCTCCAAAAACAATGGTTTTACCTCTGAATGTTTGTGTCAAGCTCAATGGATTGCTAAATCTTAATATATCTCGCATAGTCTTGTCCAGAGTTTCAAAACAATACGTATTCATCATAGGAGCTTCATCTCAAATGATAAGATCGGTTTTGACGATTAGCTCCACAAGAAGATTACCTTGTTTAATGTTGTAGGTTGAGTCCTCGGTGGGAATAAAAGGAATGGCAAGTCTGGAGTGAGCTGTTCTACCGCCTGGTAAAAGAAGAGATGCTATAACACTTGATGCAACGATTAGTTCAATCTATCCCCTTGATCGTATTGCTGCAGATAGTGTTTTCCATACAAATGTTTTTCATGTACCTCCATACCCATAAAGAAAGAATACTCCACCTTTACCATTTTCAATTGCATGCATTATTGTTTCATAGACGGTCCGTTGCTCATCTGTTAGATTTTATACAAATCTATTATGTTCGTCGACTAAGACATCTCTGTCATAACGCGACTCATCTTAAATTAGCCTGTTATGGCGAACCGAAAGATCAACCATCAATGGGAAAGGCATCGTTGGAAAATCACGTAAACTTTTGCCAGTACTGCAAGTGTATAATCCTTTAATTCATCGTCATTGAGTTCTAAATCTATACAGTACAACATATAGAGAAGTACAATTAAAAAAATGACATAACATGTTACTGTAGTAATTATTTATTTATTTTGTATGTAACCAATGAAGTAGAATTTGAATACCTTCATGTTGCAAAATGTTGCTCTATTTATACAGAATGTCATCTGATAAGTATTACCAGCACTCTTTTCATACGAATTCAGGTCTTGAAAGAGAACCAGAATATAACAAAGTCGCAAACAAAATTCTCAACCAGTTCGAAGATCCCCAGTGGCTTGCTTCAACAATCACATCCACATACTCCTTGTCATTATCCAATAAACCAAGAGTGTAGCAAGCATCTCTAAATGAGTTACATTGATCACCATTTATACATTTTATCTCTTCATAACTTCTTGGTACTCTAACTATGTTAAGCAAAATTCTCAAATAATATTGTTCACCAGATCCAGGAACCACATAAAAAATATGTTCAATTGAGAATCCACACCTACATGGATGTCATTCCCTCAATGACTGCTTCCACACAAATTTAGTGGAAAACTCTGCATATGCTAAAGAGTTTGCTTCAGGTAGTTTCGGTTGGCTTCTATCCAACCCGAAAACATTGACGAATTTACCGTCGGCCTACTCATGACATCATCTATTGCATCATGATCCAAGAATATAACATTCTGCTTGTTTGGAAGATGAAAATGCAATCTTTCAATTGGAGGATCTCTGTAATAAAGTATCAGAACCAAATATTCTCCAAGTTCATTATGAATTCTCCAATTGGAGGATCTCTGTAATGATCCGAGAATATAACATTCTGCTCGTTTAACGATGCATGAATTCTAGTGCCCTAGTATTACATATTCCACATCAAGTTCATTATGGATAATCTACATAAATTAGGATTAAACAGTTAATATTAAATGAATAGATTAATAATCTTATAAAATAGACTAATAATTTCAATACTAATCCCCATCATTATCCCAGGGTAGAAAGTGGGTGGAGAGCTTTTAATGGAGTCTTGAAAACTCTGTTAATAGCAATTGATTTAAAAAATACCATCCAATATTCCAAAATCACACATAACCAAAATCAAATCAGATAGATTTTTATAAAACATTTGATCTTGGCACAGTAAATATGACATTATTTAATGTCTGCACTTTATCATTAACATTAAAAATATTCTGTGTACATGTTTGAACACAAAATATTTTCCTTTTCGAATTACAGTCTGGTTCCAAATTCCAAAGAAGTCCAAAACTATTAGCAAACATGAGAATGGAATATATTAGTCATAATATTGATTTCAACGAATAGATTGTGTATATATTAACATAAATACTCACATGTTCTATTAACATTCTAATTGCCAAGAATAAATTTTGCTACTTCATCACATTAAATGTTATGATACACATCACAGCACCTTTTTTTTTTTTTTTTTTTTGCTGGCTTATTTTCACATAAAAAACACGTGAAGTGTCAACGACTATCTTTTCAAAAAGGAAGCACGATTTTGTATATTATAGTACTGATGAACTGTTTTCATTTTTTTCTTTTTCTTTTCAAATGCAAGTACAAATGACTTTCAGAATCAAGAATAAATTGTAGTTCATATACTTACATCTCGTCGATCAATACCATCTCCAAGCTGTAAATATCAACGGGCTTTCCAAATGTAGGATTTTCTCAAAGTCGAACAATGCAAATACGGAATGCCCACTCGGTTTTGGTAGGAACGATGTCTGTGAACATATCTATGGTGAGAGCCATTTTACTGCAAATAGAAATAAAAAATGAAGCTAAATTTTCAAATCTTCATGGATATGCTTTAACTTAGATTGCCAAAATAAAAAATGAATTAAAAAAAATGAATAAAGCGCCTAAAAAAAAGAACAAGGGCGGTAGCTTACCTGAGGGAAGAGCGTTGAATTGTTGATATACGATTGCTGAACGAAAATATATGGAAAAGAGTGAGAGTTGAAAATGCTGATATACACAATATATAAGGAAAACGTGCAGAACACTTTTTTCGAGAAAAAAATTGGATTGTTTTGCTTTTTGCATTGTGTAGCTAAGGTCCTCTAAAATACTCAAGTCATTACGTGCAAAAAAATGTGCAAAACACTCAAGCCATTCAAAATGTGTATTGTTTTGTTTTTTTCACTGTGTCAATCAAAGTCAAAATCAAGTTATTGGGAAGCACTGTAGCTAAGCTCCTTGAAGGCGGGAATACTGATTCAGCTTTAAGGCGGGAAAAATGTTGCAGCTAAGCTCCTTTAGACTATGTTTGAGCTCCATTCTCTCTCTCTTTTTTTTTTTTCATTATTTTTTCTCCAGTACTCATTTTAAACACCACATTTTTCATTAAAATAATCTTACACATAAATCAAAAAAATTTCCTTCTTTTTTAACCACACATTCTTCTATCAATCACTATTCCAAAAATTAAAATTTTCCCAAAATGAGGGCCAAACACACTCTTCGGGTCCGTTTGATTGCAATGGTGGAAAATGAGTGGAAAGAAAATGAATTTCAGGGAAAGTAATTGTCTAAAAATTGTTTTCCAGAGAATTGCTAATTAAGTGTGTTTGATTTGTATAATTTTCCACTCGAAATTTTTTTGAAATTTTGAATTTTTTTTGTTCACGTTTGGCTTTAATTTACATAAAAATTATCCATTAAAGTGATTTTTTTTTTTTTTTTTTTTTTTACAATTGGTTATGAAATTTGTTACCATTGCCAAAAAGTACAAAAAAAAAAAAAAAATTTGTTCGAAAACTATTTTTTCTTCAAAATTTAGTGTTCGTCTGATTTCGTTTTACATGAAAATTGTCCATTAAAGTTAATTTTTTTTTTTTTTACAATTGGGTATTATATTTATTTCTATTGTCAAAAAAAATAAAAAAATAAAAAATAAATAAAAATAGCCAGCAAGTTGGAATCCATTTTCCCACCTTTTCATTTCAAGGAGTTTAGGGGCGTGGACCCTTGGCTGGGAAAACTTTTTCCAAGCCAAATTTTGGCTATCAACAAACATCACAAATGGGTGGAAATGGAATTGTTTTTCCATTTTCCATGGAAAAAGTAAGGTATCAAACATGGCCTTAATATTAGAATAGATTGTTATCTTACCTAAACCGATCAAATTATTGTTTTTTTCCTTAAAAAACTAGAAGTCTAGAAACACAAGTTTAAAAGTTAAAAGTATAACCTAATTTAAAATATTATTTTTTAAAGAATTCATTTAATGATTTAAATTTTATTAATTTCAAATTTTTTTCATAAATTAAATAGTAGATCTTATAAAGTTTTCTTATTTTCTTTATATTTATACAGTTGTATCTTATATTATTTGTTGATGACCCGATTTTACACTCATCTTAGACCCACTTCCTAAGTTACTAAGAAAGTAAGAAATGAGATTTTCAAGGCCTGAAACGAAGGTCGCCATGGGAAAACATATTTTTAAGTTGACTAAAAGGTTGTCGTTTTTTAGAAACATAATCGTTATCCAGTCAAAGGGATATTCCCTGGTTATGTTAGTGCCTCCCCATTCACCATTTCACGAATGATAGGAGAATCTCCAATGTCGCCAACGTAGCATCAACCAATCAAATGGGATTAGTGATTAACTGGTACCAGTCGTCATGACCTAGGTCACATACTGTGCCCTAGAAAAAAATGATAACTTGACAACCGATCTCAATAGACAATTAAGACCCTTAAAATAGGACATGACACACTAATCCAGGTCAAACACCGTAGCATGATGGGACTAAGGGTGGCGAGCTCTAGTTATCTTGACTATAAATAGGGATAATGGTTCCCCACCAAATGCCGAACTCAAACACCCTTTGTAATACCCTCCCAAAGCCATTTTCAATAAAAATTACTGCTCATTCAATAATGGTCCATTCGAAATTCTATAAATGGATCCTTGCCTCCCCCCATATTGAGGAAAAAAACACTCACTCACTCACTAACAGCAACCTTCCTCTATATTAACGGATCTTACTTATAAGAAAGTGAACCAACTATTGTACCAAATGACAGTTTAAGACGGGAAATTATTGATAATGACCTAAATTCAATCATAACCTTTCCAAAATAACCATTTTCACTATTCAACCATATAAACTACCTAAAATACCCTTAACATAAAAGGTTTCAAAACAAGTCATTTTAACCCTTAAAACTTTAATTCTAATTTTGGATTCAACAAAATTGTTTGCCCATTGCAATAAAAAATTAACTTTTCTTCACCATCAACTCTTTCCACCTATCTTGAGCCCGAAAAAATTTGATATTGATTAATAATTTATATGTTTGAATTAATTGTATTTTTGCATTTTTAGGAACCCCAAAATGGTATTAGAGCCCTATATTCTGAGGATTTAAAGTCATTAGAAAATGAAAGATAATAAAGACATTTGCGTAGGATGGTACGTTAACAATTCTACTGAATATTTAGATACTGATAGTTATATTCAGCATTTTGTTAATAAATCAAGAAATTTAATTGGAAAAATAAAAGACTCGGATAGTCTTAAAATAAAGAAAAAATTTGAAAAGAAAATTATTTTTCTTTTAATAGACTTTGACGAAGTTCTAGATGAAAACATACGATATCTTGTTAAAATACCTATTCTCATTGAAATGAAAACTTTAAGAAGAATTCAAAAAGTTCTTAATAATGAAATTAGGAGAATTGAAGAATCGGAACCCTAGAAATCATGGAAATTGAAAAATCAGAGGATTTAGAGACTGAAATATATGAAGGAGTAGAAGGATATGCTTTAAAAGGAAAATTTGATTAGGAAAAATTTAGAAAAAATAATAAAGCAGAATTAAGTCTAAAACCACCCGAAGAAAATAGATTATTTAATATTTTAGGATCAACTTTTAGAAGAAAAAAGTTAGTTATTAATGAATATCATGAAATAGAAAAAGCCATAGATATTAAACATACACAAGAAAAAATAAAATTAAATCTTATAACAAAAAGAAATATTAATGAATTTTTAGAAAAATTAAAATAAGAAAAACGAAATAAAATATTTTATGTCTACCTTGCTAGAATACAAATAATAATAAAATCATATTTCAAAGAAGGAATTAATAGCCCTATATATAAATGATAAAAATTTAGATGATTGTCTTAGTCTACATTTTAAGATGACTAATAAAATATTAAAAGATGATAATAAAATTTTTACTATATTATATCAAGAATTATATTGTTATACAAATAGTAATTATGGAAATATATATGAAGAAAAGCCTTTTATAGAAATTGACGAAAAATTTAGGGATATAGGAGAAGCGATTTTACCTAGAGAACAAGATATAGAGGAAATAGAAAATTTTGAGATATGACAAGATGATACTATAAGTATCGATCAACCTATAATAACAAAACAAATAACATATAAAGAAAATAAGATAATTATTGGAGATAATACAGTAAGACCTAGTATTTCAAAAATAACACAAAATAAAAATAATAGTGTTTATGGAATCAATTGAAAGTTTTTTAATGGAAATAAATGGATAAATGAAATTAAAATACTTGTTGATACTGGAGTAAGTCAGAATCATATTTGCTCTCTTATTGATGAAGGAATTAAAAAGAAAAAAGTAGAACCTTATAGTTATAAAGACTTTGAAGGAAAAATAAACTCTTGTGATATTATAGGACAAGTTCAAATTAAATTAGGAAATTTATTATTAAGCATAGAATGTTATATGATAATAATATGAATTTTGATGAACATCCAATATTATTAGGAAATTCATTTTTAAATAGTCTTGATAATTATAAAATAGACAATGAATGAATTCTTATTATATATCAAAGAATAACTACATATTGTCTTAAAGAAAAATGAGTAGAGAAATAAAATTCTCAATAAGTGTATATATACAAATAACTGTATTTGAATCAAAAATAACTACTTGTGCTCTAATGGATACAGGAGCTGAGATAACTGTCTTTAAAGAATTTTTATTACCAAAATGGATTGAAAATAAACAACAATTAACACTATAAGGAATAACTAGAGTAAGAGAATCTTTAAAATATAAAAATGAAAATATAGAAATTATAATAGGATCTAAAATAGTAACAATAAGAAATGTTTACCAATATAATATAAATGATTGTGATATTATTCTAGAAAATGACTTTCTTCAACAGTTTAGTCAATATAGTCAAAATATTTATACGATTCAATTAAAAACCTCATGTGGACATTTACTAAAAATTGCTAGAGAATTTAAACCATTCAGAGTTCAGCCAGCTCAGCGTGGTGAAAAGCTAGAATTTATACCAAAATTACTCAATTACTCAATCAAAACAATCACTCTTGATCAAATAAAAGATCTTTTAGCTAAAAATTATAATGAAAATCCACTTGAAAAATGGGAAAAATAAAAAACAACAGCTAAAACAGAACTATTAGAACCAACTATTATTATTAAAGTCAAACCTATGCTCTATAATCAAGAAGATAAATAGGAATTTCAAGTACAAATTCAAGAACTTCTTAATCAAAAACTTATAAGAAGAAGTAATAGCCCTCATAGTAGTCCAGCTTTTATGGTTAGAAATCATTCAAAAATAAAAAGAGGAAAACCTAGGATGGTTGTAAATTATAAAGAACTTAATAAAAACACTAAATTTGATGGATACTATTTACCAAATAAAGAAGTATTTAATAAATATAGCTAAAAATAAAAAATATTATTCAAAATTTGATTGTAAGTCTGGATTTTGACAGATTAAGCTTAAGAAAGTAGTATACAATTAACAGCATTTAGTACCCCTTAAGGACATTATGAATGGTTAGTTTTGCCATTTGGATTAAAAAATACACCACAAATTTATCAAAGAAGAATGGATGAAGTCTTTAGAACTTATAATTTTCTTATTGTTTATGTTGATAACATACTTGTTTGTTTAGAAACATACGAAGAACATCTTAAATATTTTAGAAGTTTTGCTACACTTTGCTCAAAAGAAGGTATAATACTTAGTTAGAAAAAGGCAGAAATAGCAAAAAATGAAATTGAATTTTTAGGAATGATAATAAATAGTGAAGGAAGAAAATTACAACCTCATATTTCTGAGAATATAATTTTATTTCCTGATAAACTTGAAAATAAGCAACAAATTCAAAAGTTTCTAGGTTGTCTTAATTATACTGAAGGATTTATAGAAAAACTTGCAAAAAAAAGAAATAAACTCCAGAAACTATTAAGAAAAACAAATAAATTAGGATGGAATGAAGAACATACTCTGTGTTAAAAATTTAAAAGAAAATTGTAAAAATTTACCTAAACTTAGACTCCCAGATGAAAAGGATAAGGTAATTGTTCAAACAGATGTATCAGATTTATATTGGAGTGCTTTATTAAAAATCGATTTAAATGAGATTTGTAGATACACTAGTGAAACATTTAATAATGCTGAAATAAATTATTCAACTAATGAAAAAGAATTATTAGCAGTAGTTAAATGAATAAACAAATTCCAAACGTTCTTGCTACCTAAGGAATTTATTGTTCAAACTGATAATACTCAACTTAATGGACTTGTAAATAATAAATTACCAAATTCACCTCAACATAGAAGATTACACAGATGGCAAGTGCTATTATCTTTTTATAATTTTAAATTTGAATATATTAAAGGAAAAGATAACTTATTTGCTGATTTCTTGAGCAGGAATCATGATTTTGGACAAGGTTGAAGCATTTACCAAAAAATTGCAAAATCTTCTAACAGATTTTAATGCAGATTATCTTGCTATTCAAGAGGGTCATCTTGACATCAGACAAACTTTGTGCGATCTATCAAACAAAGTTGTTGAAAGCGGAAAAAAGATTGATAAACTAAATGATAATAAAGAAAAAATAGCTGAAAATTTGACAGAATGTTTAGACTTTTTTGTAAGTTGCAGCCAAGAGTACCCTCCTTTAGAAAAATGTGAATACAGTCAAAATGCGAGTCATATCCCATTTCGGAAGATTAATACATCTACTTCAAGTGGAGATTCGAAATCTAAGAGAAATGACCATCTTACCTCGTAAGAGGAAAAGGTCATAACAAAGGGTCTACAGCAATTACCCGTCAGTATTGACAAATTGTTGAAAAAATTTACAAGTGGAAAAGGAGCTGGTGAGTCTAGTATTCAAACATCCTTATCAAAAGGCCCATTTGAACAGCCTACTGTTATCAGTAAATTCCAAGAAAATAAAAAAGTACCGGTTGGTGACCTCAAATCACCAAAGGGAATAATTACAACTCATTATATTCGAAATAATCTACATCCTATGGAGAAGGAGTATTATGAATTTTCAGAATTGGCATATAATTTCAGAGAAGGAAGTTCTCTATATTTAACAGCCCTTCCAACGGCGATTTATCCAAGGATCAGTGCAATTCAAGGAGCAGATCCCAATATTGTTCGAGAATTGGTTGCATTTGGAATTTTAGATCAACTCTTCCCAGGGATAGATCTAAAACGGTGATAAACAACCAGTTGAACTGAGTTTTTACACAATTAGTCCTGAATATAAAGAACCAGAATGGTATGGGGAACATCATCTTGTCACTATTCGGAAAAATAATGGAAATCCACTCAAGGAGATTCAGATTTTTAAAGAGTTACCTACTATTAATAAGAAATGGATGATTTATAGAAGAGCTCTTGGAATAAAATCAGTCTGCTCAACGATGTAGTTCTTTTATGGAGAAAGATATATGGTCTATGGTATGAGCAATAATTGGATTTTTATCTGTAGAGGAGATAAAGAATCAAAAATTCTTGAAGAAAAAATCTGTGGAATTATGAACGATCAATTTTTTGGAAGTGAAGAATGCATTAAAGAGGTTTGCCGACTCATGGGATACGTCCACAAGTAAAGGACGATAAGAAAGTGACATCACAAGACAGCACCATGTGAGCATTAAAGTAGCCGACAGTGCTTTAATTATTTCAACCACTTTGAAAAAATAATTGTACTTTAACTTTTTTTTTGTAAACATTTGATTGGCCAGAAGCTTCTCGGTGAAATGCGTGCCTTCTATAAATTGAGACTCTTCTGAAGGAAAAGATCATCGAAAATTAGCCATTTGAAATCTCATCCTGAACTACCATTTCAAACTTCCAAAAATGATCTTTGTAATCATTCTCTTTAGAGAGTAGAAACCACTTTTCGGAGTATCAATCTTTTTAAAAATCTTTGTATAATAGCTTTTAACCTATCATCAGATCAATAAAATCTTTGAGTTTGAAATAAATCTTTTATTACGCTTTGAGTGTTGTTCTACACGGTGAGTCTGTTTAAGAGTTTTGAGTGCCTTTGTGTCCATTTTGCTGTAATGCTTTCGGGACTTTGGCCAACTCTTGTGACGAAGGTGACCAGGAACATATAACATTCTTGCTATTTGGCGAAGCGTGGTAAGACCCTTATTTTAAACCACAAGAAAATTTATTGTCTGAAGATTTGCATGAAAATTATTATATAAGAATTTTTGCAAGATTGTTTACTTTGAAGAACTTTTATCATGGAAAGTTACGAGTTTTATTATAGAACTGTATCTTTTAGATATACTAATAGTATTGATTATAGTCACATGATAGAAATTTCAGAAACTTATGATAGTTATACTAGATGAATAAATTTCATAAAAAGAGATGTTAGATATTATGAAAAATGTCTTACAATTGTATCATTTGAATTAAAAGAAAGATTGTCTAAAGAAATAATAAAAATAATTATATTTTTTCTGGTTAGATAGTGAAAATAGTGAAAGAACTTTTGAAACTATAGAAGAGCATGTAAGTTACAATGAAATTTCTGAATTATATGATTTTGATATTAGTTTTGACGATATAGAATAAGAATATGCCTGGAATAACTAGAAAATTTTGTGATAATAAAATAAAAATTTTAGAAGAACAAATAATAACTAATAATAATCGTAGAGAAATCGAAAAAGAAATTTCTAATTGGAATTATTAAGAAATGAAATTATAAGAGAATTAAGAAGAGAAGAACAATTTAGAAGAGAAATAAGACAAATGATAAATAATATAATAATTAATTCCTTAAATTCACCAGACTAATATGAGTTTACCAACAAAAATAAGATTTGATAAATAAGAAATAGAAAATATTAGATTACCAATAGGAAGCTATCAAACTAAAAAATGGAATACAACTTTATTTCAACCTTTAAGCTCATGGGGAAATACAGACGAATGGTTAAATATGACTACAAATTGAACTAATACATTTTTATGGCAACAATTAGGACAATTAAAATTTAAAGATATAGAAGCTATAGACGAAATAAATAATATAGATCCAAAAGACGAAATAACTAAAGAAAGATTGGAAGTTTTAAGCAAAAATATGTCTAAACAATTTAATAAAATAAAAGAACAAATTAATAATTTAGAAATACTTGATGAAACTAAACTTGAAGATATCCAAAATCAAATATCAAAAATTGCATAGAAAAATAGTATTAATAAAATAGAAACTTTAGAAAAAAAGATAGATATTATTAATTATAAATTTGATATTCTATTAAATAAATTAGGATTTGAAATTGAAAAGCCATCTTATAAAAAATGTAAAGCATGAGTATGAATGATAAAATCAATTTAATTGAGAAAAGTATAAAAACAATTGATGAAAAAATAATTAGAATTGAAATAGGCTACGAAGAAGAAAAAGAAAAATTACAAAATAACTTTTTAAGAATAAAAAATCTTTTAAATAGAATAATAGAAAATCTAAATAAAGAAAAATCATTTAAACCAGATTATGCCAAAGAACTTAAAGAAGTTAGAAAGAAAATTAAAAAATATGAAGAATTAATAAAACTTAATGGAGGATTAAAAGAAGATATTGAAAGATTATTGATTGATCGATCTTAGAAAGCAGGAAGAAAATCTTATAGAAAAAGAAGAAGGAAAATTAGTTATAGAAGAATAATGAACGAAGATATGGAAAACTTAATATTTGATTTAGAAGATTTAAAAATTTGTGAAGAAATAACTAAAAATCATATGGCAGGAAAAACGGGAGGATTACGAGCAGTTAAACAAGAAGAATATGGAGAAACTAGTACAACTAGATATGAAGCAGAAATAGACCCTAGAAGATATGTTAATACAAAAGTAGATTTTAAAACTACTAAAGAAAAAATGTATATAGACCAATTTAAACCAATATTAAGATAATCAAACCCAATGAAAATTGCAGGATCATATTTAAATTTAGACTGTGAATTAGATGTTCGAAAAGCTATAAATGAATGGAGTACTAATATGATAGCACACTTTAATTATAATCGCAGTAATACCGATAATAAAAATAGAACTGAATATTTATTAGCAACATTTAAAGGAAATGTATTTAATTGGTATAGAGGATTGGAAGAAACAACAAAAGGTGTTTGAAAAGATAGTATTGAAGCAGGATTTGGAATTAGTATAATAGAAGGAATAAATAGAGTCGCTACAAGAATTATAGAGAATTTGCTGGAGAAGACTGGGTAAATGAAAGTACTAAGGCTAGATTAGAAGAAATAGAAGATGCTAAAAACAGAATGTAACATTTACAAATTTATAATATGTGTTATATTAACGAATATTGTTGTAAATATAGTAAATATTATTATATGATGTTTAGAAGTGGAGTTGATAATAATTATTATAAAGAAATTTTTATTAGAAAATTACCACCACTATGGAATAATTATTTTCAAAATAAGATTTTAAAGAAAAACAATTAGGAAGAAATGAAGAAGGTTATACACTATGATTTATTATAAGAACTATAAAAGATGAAATAAGTACTATGTGTAGTAAACGAATGATTTATAAACAATCAAGATTTATACAAGATAGGATTTGTTGTAGAGACACCGAAGTACCAGGAAATTGGGGATGTTATGATTATAAAAGAAAAATAAAAATAAAACCCAATAAATATAAAAAATATAATAAGTTTAAAAAGAAATATTTTAAACCAAAAAGAAAATATTTTAGAAGAAAATATAAACCTTTTAACAAAAAACTATTATATAAAAAACGATGTAAATGTTGGAATTGTAATGAAGAAGGACATATAAGCACTGAATGCCCAAAAAAGAAAGTTAGGATGTTAATTACAGATTTTGAACAAATTAGAGATGAATGTGAAGAAGTTAATATTGAAGAAATAGAAGTTAACGAATAAATTTTTTAAAAAAAATCGGATTTAGAAGAAACATCTAGTGAGGACGAATAAAAATAAGAATAAAACTAGTGTCTAAAAAACTATAAAGTTTGAGGACATGATTTGCAATAAAAAACCATTTCATTAAGGGCAAAATTGACTTTTACACAAAAAACCCAAATAAACCATTTGATTAGGTCATTTTGGAAATTCTCCGGTTTAAAGCCTTGGCAATTACCGATTCATTATAAGAGCTTGTTTGGTAGGGATTTTTTGGGGGAAGAATTGATTTTGATTAGTGATATGATGAGAAATATTATTGATATGATGGAAAATATTATTTTATTGAAGAATGTGTGGTTGAAAATGAGAATTGATTTACTGTAGAAAATGAGAATCCCTACCAAACAAGCCCTAAATATTGAGAATGAACAGTTTAGCATGAATTGGTTCTAAATATCTCACGACTAATCAAACTACTGATTAATTGACCCCAATTTAAAATTAATTAATTTTGCAATTTTCTTATACTTCAATATTTCATGTGCATGTTCTAACTAGTTTGCAACCTACAGAACTTTCGTGTTTCCTAGTACAATAGTAATATATTGTCGTAAAGACTACTCAAGCACATAACACGTTATAAATCCAGTTTTTAAAGTGACCGAGTGAGTTCACCAAATTTCCATCTTCTCCCCTTCTTTTCTCCTCTTTTTTTTTTGTAATAAAGAGAGATAACATTATGTCCACTTATGTACGCCCTTCTCATTATGAAACTCCTCCTAAGAATATGGTCTATTTAAAACAATATTTTAAAATTCGATCCAGACATCACATCGAACCGAAAAAGAGAAAGGGTCAAAAGGTTTAGTCGGAGTCGAATCCAGGTCAATCCGGATGTAATAAATAAATTAATAAATATTCATAAACATTTTAATTTTATTTTGATAGCAATATAATTAAATTTTCACACCATCAGTTCAAAATAAATACAAATATGTATATGTGTGTGTGTGTGTCTTTTTAATATAAAACTTATTAGTTTTTAATTTCTTGGATCATTTAAATAATCATTTTAATTTTACTAAATAATTTGTAAGATTAAAAATAAAAATTGATTTAACAATCTACGGGGAATTGAGATCATAAATAATATTGAATTAGTGTGCTTTATTGGAGTTTGTCGATTCCACATTGAAAGTGTATTAAATAATTGTGCTTTTTCGAAGTTTTTCAATCCCGCGTTGGAAGTGCATCAATTATGGGACTAAGGAAATGGATATAAAAGAATTTCATAGGATGAAAAAAAGGGTAAATGGATTGCCAATCCCCTAAGTAACTTTTTTGTTATATAATAATTATTATTACTAAAATAAATTTTGGAAACTGATCAGATCCTTAAAACTATCATCAGTTCCGGATTTTCGATTAATTGATTGATTTCTTATCATACGGTTAACTTTTTATAATTGGGCTGAATTTTGGTTCGATTCTTGATTTTTCTAGTTGAATCGGTTGGTCCGATTTTAAAAACAGTGACTTAAATTGAACAAGAGTGTATTAAATTTTTTGATGTGAGATTTTTTGTACTTTTTGAAAAGTTATTGAACTTTTGTTTTTCTATTTTTGTTTATTTGTAAGAGAGATGTCAAATTTATAATTTTAATGGTCAAAATAGAAGGAGTGACAAGTTTTGCTACATAATATGAATGAATTATGCTAAAAAAATTCGTTTTTCCTTATAGAGAAGAATAGGTACAATAGGGATAGCGATTTATTATTTTGTGAGTCAAGTTGATTGTAGCTCTATTACATTTCACAAGGCTGGGAACGAAAAATACAAATTTTCCTTGTTAATATTTTAAATTGTTGATCAACTCGTTACTATCTTCAAGTTTTGATAGTGGTGTTTAGTGGGGCGAACCGCTAAAAAGTGCAATTTTCAAGTTTTAAAAAAAAAGGATGAGCTACGAATGATTGCGAACCTGCTCGGTTCTCTCCACCGAGGGGTGAGCCTACGCCAACTTTGTTGAGGTGAGTCAAGGGTGAGCACGAGTCGGCTCATCGGACAAACCAAGCGAAATGACTCAACTCATTCTGTTTAATACCCCCCTAAATATCCATAACTTATATTTAAAAAAGTGTCAATCAAAGAAGAAAATTTTAAAAAATTGAACTAGTGTGAAATTGGCTATTTTAATATCCGTTTATTTTTGTGTGTTTGATGGATATTATTTTGGAAAAATATATTTTGGAATAGTAGATTGATGAAGAATGTGTGGTTGAAAAAGAAGGAAAAGTTATTGATGTGATGGAAAATATTATTTTATCGAAAAATGTGTGGTTGAAAATGAGTAGAAGAATGAGAATGAAAATTTTAATGTGTGCCAAATAGAGGCTAAAATACATTTTTCTCTCCCTTCTTTTCAACAACACATTTTTTAATAAAATAATATTACACACAAACTCAAAACTTCTCCTAATTTTTTAATCACACTTTTTTCATCAATCTATTATTTCAAAATATATTTTTCAATAAAAATAGGCCTCAAACATGACAATAATAATGTCAAAAAATAATATATCAGGAATAAAAAAAGGAATAATCACCTATTGGTGGTGAGTTGTTCAACTAAAACCTGAATAAATTAACACAGCTTTTAAAAATAAATATTATTAATCTGTGTAGTCAAAGTAAGGAGGGACCAACAGTGGTTTTCGAGTCCAATAAAGCTGCAGGTACAGATTTTTTGGACAGATTTTGTTGGTCAGTTTTTTTTTTTTTTTTCCTTCTTCCAATCAAAATCTTCCAAGTGTATTTCCTGTTGAATTTCTGTCCATTTTTCCAGTACGTGTAGCTCAACTCTTTCGAGTCTCACGTGTTTCAGAAATTCCATGTTGACAGCGTCCACAAAATTCACCGGCGTAATAATTTGACTACTACTTTGTCTTCTTCGTGCTTTCTTGTCTAAAGGAAAGGTACAGTTCAATGTCCATGCATGCAAGCTATCTCCCAATTAGACTGGACAATCCTCGTGCATGCCCTACAAAATATTTAAAACTGCAGAATCCAACACAAGATTTTGGCCATATACGTGCAATTATTGTTTCTTTTTGAAAATAAAGAAATGTCACACAGTACAAGAAAAAGAGATCTCACCAAATACGTGGATAATTATTATGAATGTTTGGTTTAAATTGATGTTTAACTTTGATTGAATTCATAAACTAATTTTAAAGTTGTATCCAAATGAGGCTTAACTTTGTTTTACATCTCTAATTGACATTCATTTCAGAATCATGATACAGTGATATGACGCCACATGACATTTTATTATTGGGCTATTTTAAATACAATTAACTTTTTCATCAAATCATCTGATGCCACCTCAAATTATGTCACTACATCTATTAATTTTCTTCCGACGGTGGCAAAATCTTTCATTTCATCTACAATAACCAAGTATTTGGATTACTAAAAAAAAAACATGTATAGATGATAATTGATGAACTAATGACGTCTCAAGATGAGATCTTTCGATCTATCTCCTTGCTTTATTGGCCCTTTCTTTTTTTTAATAGAGATTTTCCTCTTGTGGCCGTGCCTCTCAGCAATTGTATCCAGCTTAGGTTTCCATAGTCTTTGCACAACCAGTTGCTGGTAGTCTTTCTGTAACTGAGGTGTATTACACACCCTAATATTTTTACCCAAGCTGGGTTGATCATCATCATTTTCTTTGATCTTTCCTTGCTCTATAAGCTGTGTTATGAATTCTTCAGACACCCTTATTCTCAGACTCCCAGATGGTGTTTTCTGTATATCGAAAGGTTGGCAACTGGCGGCCTTATTGGCTAAAAGAGCACAACCAGATTGGCACCGGAGCAAGAAAGTAAATGAAAAGACTGAATGGAAGAAGTGTTTAGGAAGAAGCAAGTAGTTTTGTCCCAACTGAAGCTTATCTTCCTCTGAAAGTGATTGGATTTTCTGGCCTATGTAGAATGAATCAGAAGGGCAGACCATGTACATTGGAAACTCGTCCACTATTTCAGACACATGAAGCGGTCGGTTATAGATTTTGACGGTGCCATCGTAGTTGATGAGCTTGATGATTCCTCTTCCATGGTGATGATGAGATTGAATGCGATTACCCATTAAGGAAAAGCAGTGTGGTATCAAAATCTTGATTCCCATAATTGAAGAAATGTTCTTGATGGATAGAAAGAAATGTAGACGATAGAGATGAATAAAAAGGGAGATATATACACAAGGGGGGTGAATAGAAGAGAAGAAAAGTAGGAACTTTTAATTATTCAATAAAAAAAGAAGAAGAAAAAGAAGAAGAAGAATTGAATGGGAAAATTAAAAATATATAAGGAAAGATAGAGACCCGCGTTGAAAATGTTTTTTTCTAGGCAAGGCTTGCAAAGTCCTAGTGGGGAGTGTGTTGAATTAATTTAATTAAGGTAGGCTTTAATACTTTTCCAAGTTTGACTGTCGTCATTCACTTTACATTCCACGGTCAGGTCGGCCTGCTTGTTTTGCCCAAACACATGAGTTGAATTGGATCCCGCCAAATCAAATCAAATCAAATTCACTCACACTACCTTGGTTTAGGGCGATGGTCGAGGTCAGGGTCGGGGGAGAGTAGTGTTGAAAAAGTGCGAAAAATCTTGTAATGTCGTTTACTCTTAGATATAGTCATATAGAGTAGACAATTTATAAAGAGATTAGACAATTTTTCTTCACATGAAAACTTGAGGAGTATATATCTCACTGCAATCTTGCTATATGTACATCTTGATTTATCGAATTTACATTTGGTATAATCTCACACCACGTTTCACATACCACACTTTAAATCTAACTATTATAATACTTTCATGTCATCAATCTGTCAAGAGAAGTGTACAAATAGCTTAATTTATCTCACGATTAGTTTAGCACCTACATTTTTATATGCTGAGGTTTATGTGGTAACAATATTGTATTCATAATTGTTAAGTGAAATATCAAATATGATTGACTAACAATGAAAGTTTGAAATTTACTTCTTTGAGATGAACACGCGAGTGAGATGTTAATCAATTTGCTTACAAAAGCATATTACAACAAAAGAATTTTTTAGCATGTTGAAAGGTTATCTTGAACTGACCCGAACAATATTTACATAACAAGTAAAATAAATTTAATGTCAGAGAATCCTAGTTAAATCTATTTCACCTACTTTGAAAAAACATAAAAAGTTCAATTAGTCACCTCCCAAGTTCTAATGGCCAAACACATTCTTTAAGTTGAATTTGAACCCGCCAAATCAATTCAAATTCACTCACACTACCTTGGTTTATTCTTATTATTTGGAGAGGCGGCGATGGTCGAGGTCAGGGTCGGGGGTCGGGGGAGAGTAGCTTTGAAAAGTGCAACAAAATTTGTGAAGCCATTTACTCTTAGGTACAGAGTGGACAAGTTATAAAGAGATTAGACTACTCATCTTCACATAAAACTTCAAGTAACAGATTAAGTTGATTATTGTGATATTGTCTTCTTTTTTCTTTGGTTTAAGGGGATAGAGGAGTGCATATCACACAGTTAGCACCTACCTACATCTTTATATGTTGAAGTTTATGTGGTAGCAAAATTGTATTCATAATTGTTGAAGTGAAATATCAAATATGAGTGAGACGTTGATCAATTTGCATACTTAAAGCATACTAGTCTTTCACCCGTGCGATGCACGGAAGGTGAGATGTAAAAAATTATATTAAGTACAAACAATTCTAATGATTTGTATACACGGTGAGATGTAAAAATTTAATTAAGTACAAAGAATTCTAATGATATGTATGCACTCTAAAAATTTATATTAACTACAAACAATTCTAATGATAAACATACAATCAATTAGATGGAAAACACTTCAAAATTTAAATTTAAATAAAAATATATACACCACATAACTAATTATATGCAAATCAGATAAATGAACGAAAATACATGTGGGGTGGTGCAAAAGTAAACTGTGGGATTTGGCTTGTTATAAAAAAAAAAAAAAAATGGACAGAGACATGGGCGTGGACAAATTTATATTTATATCAAGTGATAAACAATTCATATGCTAATTGATTTTCAAGGAAAAACACTTCATAATTTTAAATAAAAATATATACACTATGTAACTAATTATATGCAAATGAAAAAAAAATACATTTGGGGGTGGTGAAAAGTAAATTGTGGGTTTGGGTGGTTTAAAAAAAAAAAATCCGTATCTCCGTTCGGAACGGAGACACCGGACGGCATCTCCATGCTGGATGGAGACGTCGTTCGTGTCTCCGTCCAGCACGGAGACACCTCCCGTGTCTCCTCGCCTTTTTTTTTTTAAGAGTGATATATAATAACTAATTCCAAAAAAACATTAAATAATATTGATAATCCAAGAGTGTGTTTGATAGGGATTTTTGGGGGAAGAATTGATTTTTGAATAGTGATATGATGGGAAATGTGTGGTTGAAAAAGAAGAAAAAAGTATTGATGTGATGGAAAATATTATTTTATTGAAGAATGTGTGGTTGAAAATGAGAATTGATTTACTGTAGAAAATGAGAATTTTTACCAAACATGCTCCAAATACCAAAGTTACAACTATAATAAATTTTCAACAAAATTATAATTACAATACAAATTTTAATTTGTCCTATTGAAAAACAACTGAAGTTTAATTTCCCATTTTATATATTACCATACACTCACACACCCATCCAAGTAATAAGTAATATATCAATTTATATATTGTAAAAGTATTCAAATAATAAAAATGTTAGTAATTTAAAGATGAGTTCTTAATTGTTTTGTTCTCAATTATCATCTTCACTATCAGAAGCTGCTACTACAATGCAACTAAAATGTGAAGAAAGCGATGAAAAGAAATCTCACCACGTTCTTCTGCAGGCAAATTCGAAAAAATTAACAAATATCAAGAAAATACATGTATAATCTTACTCAAAGTAACTTAGTAACCAAAATAATAAAAAAAAGAAAGTAAATCTCAACATTAAAAAGCTAGAACCTCATGAATTTGGCCATTTGAACTTTAAAAATACCTGCAAATGGAGACTTCAACCTCATTGCAAGTAATTTTATTTCTTCATTTTACTGAGAGTTCTGCACATTTATGCATTACAGAGATGCACATTTATGCATTACAGATTTGAACTATTTTATTGAAGCAAGCTGATAAATACGAATAGGCTGCTTCGCATTTGAGGCTAGTGATAATCATAAATAATCTTACAAAGTCGGTATATCAAGTAAATTATTTATTTTAATTTAACATATTTAAATTTTAATTATATATATGGTGTAATCTTACTCATCGCAATTTAAGTTTATGTTAAAAAAAAAAAATTACTGCACAGTTCCTTGCAGCACGGAGACACCGTGGTGTCTCCATCTAGCATGGAGATACCGCGTGTCTCCATGTAGCATTTTTTTTTCTTATTATAATTTTTTTTTTTTTTTGAAGAGTGATAACAAATTAAGAATTTTAGATATTATAACAAATTAAGAAAAAAAAATTTGGCTACCAATAACAATTCTTTAAACTAACGCGCACACACACATATCATCCAATTCCCACAAATTCCCACATCAACTCAGACCCAAATGATCAAAATAAAATAGGCAACCAACCACCCATTCACCCAATAAAATATTCTACACACAAACCAATAAAGTTACTTTAAATTTCAACCACACATTCACCAAAGAATACTATTCATTACTTCATTTTTCTCTCAATAATGGGAGACAAACACACCCTTAGTCCATTCCTTGTCGAGACCAAAACGCGTAGAGAAATTAGCAGATTTTCGAGAAATTTGAAGACTATTAGACACCAGCATAACTTCAACCACATCAAGTAAAGCTTACTATGAGGTATTAACAAAAATCTATTTAATTCATATTAAAATCACTAAATATTCACAATCTGGAAAATCAAGATCGAAAATTAAAGTCAAAGAACCAATTTTGCCTGACAAAGTTTTAGAGGTCTTGCAACTCAAGCCCTCCTGCTTGTCAAGTTGATTTGCCTTACAAAAATTGTGCTCTTCATCAATGTTTGATGTGTATTTAAACTATTTACCCAATAATCATGCATTTGTTACCAGGAGCAGGGGTTAATTATAGAAAGAAAATAAAAAGGAGGTGGCTATGCGTATAACATACATTTGGGAAATTTGGAAAAAAAAAATAAAAATAGTACATAGCGTCAACTGACCAATGGACGTTAGTGTAAGTAGGAGACAACAAAATATAATAAACTTTTAGGCAAACCATACCGATTCATTCAGAATAAGAGAACTTGATGGTATAATGAATGAAATATTCTTACTATTTGCTAGTATAATGAATGGGCAGTTCTAAGAAAATCAATTACATATAGTTTTTAGATGTGAAAAAGAACTTGCTTTGCCTCCTTAAAGCTCTTACCAAAAAAAATTCGTGGACACATGACATACATTCACACATAAAATTGGAAGCCATCCATCCAAATGTCAGATTTCAATTTTGAATATCAACTCCAAAAGACTTCATTTGGAATTGCCTAAAACATAATTAATAGATCTGAAACACGCCGAACAAAATAAGTTCACTTTATTGCTCTTGAAAAACAGCTCTAACCTCCATTTATTCTTCCCAGAGACAATCTGTGCACCATATAGAAGTACCTAGAGCAAACAAATGAACACATAAAGTCAAATATTCGTCCAAAAATAGGTACTACAATCAAAATAACAGAAGTTTATGGACTGAGCATGCAAGCATGTAAGTAATCATTTTAACTTCAAAGTAAAAAACATACATACGTGAAAAGAATAGTGCAAGTAATGTAGTTTTAATGAATCGGAACAAATACAATAATCACAACCCAACATTAAATAGAAACACAATCAACTTATTCCAGTCGTGTAATACCAACCAAATCATAAGGCCCAAATAGAGAGAAGGAAAATAAAACGAAATCAACAAACATCAGTTGTTGAACCAGTGAGCTCAATCGATATAATCTGAGGCAATCCATCACCGTCCTGAATCGTGTTCGACGACATCCTAATTTCCCTCAATTTCTCTCTCAAAATCCTCCCAATTAGATATACATTTCCTTTCCTCCACTCGAGCTATACACAAAATGGAAATTAAATATATAACGGAGACACGTAGCTAAGAAATCAAAACGGAGGCCCAAAGAAAAATCTTACCAAAGCTATGACTAAAAGAAAACTCGACGCTCAAAAATTTAAAGCTAAATATTGTCACTAAAGACAATATCAAAATGAACCACAATTACTATCGGAGCAAACTTATCACTCACGATTTAAAGCTAAATCTGGATAAGTGATCAGAGCTGACTTATCTTGGTCTCCATAAACTATAACAGAGAGAACCTCGGCCAGTCCGTATAACATGCTCCTGGGTGAAGAGTAATATAAGCATAAGTACATACACAATTTTACTAACAATAAGAAAAGTAATAATACTCACACTGTTGAAAATCACAATAAGACTGAAATTGCTGTTGTACCAACCAGATTTGCACAGAAGAAAAGGACCAAAAAGCAGTAGAGGAAAATTTCTAAACATGACCAAATAGAAGAGATAAAATACTAAACGGCTGACATGTTACATTTCTTTAAAATGGCAAAAAGTTTTAGTTTAGGTAGAGTATTGCCAAAATACCCTTCTTCATCACTTCTCTCATTTGGAAGTTTTCAACCCTGCACTAAGTGTGTGAGAATAAGGGAACTTGTCCTCAATGTCAATGATATTGCAAAAGAAATAATGAAGCAAAAAATATTGAATTTTAAATACTGCTACATGCTTTTCGTAAATGTTTTTTGTGCATTGATTTTTCTTGAAGCAGAAAGTATTGAATTCTATGGAATTCACTAAAGTTCAATTCTGTAGACGCAATTTTTCTTGACATCACTGCTTACACTTTTGTTTTGAATTATTACTTTTATTTGCCTAAAGAAGTTCTTTGTTTGTTAAGGAGTTAAATTGATGCTATGTTTCTTAACTGAAGACATGGAAAAAGAAAAGGATGATTAGCAAGAATTATAACTAATGACATTGAGTAATCAGAAGAAGAAAAATGTTGAATTCAAGAAATGGAAAATTAAAATAATGTTCATTTTAAGCCAACCGAATTCAAGATTTCTCATCAACCTGATAAAACAGCAGACAAGATCCTTTCATCCCTTTGATTTTCATACCAAAAATTCAAACAAAAATAAATAGAACTAAAAGTGCTTGAACCTAATGAATAAAATAGAACAAACTCCATTTAAAGAAACCCATTATTAGACATCAATTAGAAGCAAACCGATCAATTAATAGACTTTGAGTTGCAAAACCTAGATATAAAAATTTATGAATTAAACAAAATGTGAACCAATAGATAGATAGAAATATGACCTTTCCTCCAAGGTAGATTGTTTCCACATTGACAGAAACCGAATCGCTCGACTCTGCCATGGCCGTCGGCTCTCCCTCCACCCTCAAACACCCTTCTATTTTCCATGTATCTATATGTTTCTCTCTCTATATTCGTGAATATAGTTGACTAAATAATAATGTGGTTGATGATGTACCAAGGGAAGCGATTCTTTCTCCACCCTTTATTTTCTCTTTCTGTATCCAGCTGAAAATCTCTCTCACAAAAAAATTGAGACAGCCTTGCAAACATTTTTAGGCCGAAAGTGACAGCATCAATTCCGCCGTCAGCCTCCGCCTGCGGAGGAGTTGGGCCTTCGCGTGCGGAGGCACCACGCTCAGCCTCCCGTGCGGAGGAACCAGCCTCCGCACGCGGAAGATCATCCTCCGCGTGCGGAGGTTGGGCCTCCGAGTGCGGAGGCATACCTCAGCCGAGTTGAGCTTCGCATCCATGTGAAGCGACTTCAAGCCATCAAGTTCAAGCTGCATCTCTGACTTCCTTAATTCAGTCGGGATTTCACAATTTTGAGCATTTGACCCAGCGAAGATACAAATTGAATCACAGAACTAAATCAATTTGTAGAAATCTCTGACGTCCGTTCTGCACGGAGCTGGCTCCCAGCACGACGCCTGGCGATTTTTTTTTTCCTTCTTGCAATAATAAATTCTAACACTCAGATGAAATCTTTGTTAGTTTACCATCAAAATTCAAAACTATAACTTCTATTTTGTAGAAATCAAGCTTACCTGACCACCTGCACTTCGTTCATCAAGCTCGAATTCTGGAAGTATCCCTCATGCTGACTTAGGGAGTTTAGAGACAGAGAGGTTAGAGTCGTTGAGGAGGAGGCTTTTCGTCTTCCAGCTTATGAAGTAAGGAGTAAGCATTTTGATTGGGCGGGATTGAATTCAAAATTTTGGGCGGTATTCAATTCTAAAAAGCTGCAGAATTTTTTTTTTTTTTTTTTATCTTGGGCGGGTTGGAGGCCAGAATTATGGGCGGGAACACTGTTGCGGAACTATCCTTCTTTAATATAGTAAATAGATTACAATGAAGAATTTTTTAGCACGTTGAAATGTTATCTTGACCTAACTTGAACAATATTTATATATCACATAAAATAAATTTAACGTATGAGAATCCTAGTTGAAACTCTTTCACCTACTTTGAAAACATAAACATTCAATTAGTAACCTCTCAAGTTCTAAACGGCCAAGCTTATGTTTGATCTTAGGTGTTTTCTCATGTTATTGATTCCTATGCACAAATTCTTGTGGATCGAATTGAGGTTTTAAGGAATGATAATACTTGGACAAATCTATCTCGAACACTAGTTCGACATCATTAACTTGATATGAGGTTGTTGTTCCAAGTTAAAACTCTTTCTATCAGATTTGTGACTAAGTAGAATTTAACCATGTCGAATTAGCAAGACTACTACCATCATGGTAGGTATAACAATGAGCTAGTTGGATTGTCTTTGTTGTGGAAGGTTCTAGTACTAGTTAATATTTGGCACAATATAAAAATATATTGCTTTGTACCCAAGTTGGGAAAACTGGAAAATCAACCGGAAATATCCATGTCAAATCTTTCGGCTTTTATATATTGCCAATTAGTTTTTGGTTCAACTTATTATAATATGTGTATATGTTCATTTTGATTGATTATAGGTTTCTTGACAACTCTATTTGATAAATATAATATTTAAATGATATATATATATATATAGTTTTTATTTTAACATTCAAACTTTCAAATTAAGTAGTTCAATATATAGCACTAAAGAACGTTCAAATGAACAATTCGATCAGCCTAAACCTCAAACAAGTAATCAAATTTCAAGATTAGCGTTAACAAACGTCTCACCATCTTACAGCGATATATTTCAAATTTCAAATCATTATGGATAGAATAAATAATTAGGGATTAAGCTACTCATCGTGCCTTGAAATTCGATCAGTTGAGATTTAAGCGAATTGAATTGCTTGTTTGAGAATTAGGCTCTATCATATTGAATTATATGATCTAAAAGTTTTAAGTTTATAGAAATAACTAAATGCACATCATTTAAGAAGTTTCAAATTAACATAGTATGTTCTAGAAGTTAGGCTCTGTACTTAAAGTGATTTAAGTCAAGAATTGGTGTTGCAAAAAATTGTTGTATGGTTGACTTATTGTTTCTAAATTAAAAACATGTGTTAATTTTCTCTCTAGAGATAAATTGAACCAACTTCGACCTGCGAATCAACTATATTTCTACGAACTATACGAATACATGAAAACAAAATAAAAGGCTAGAACTTCAATAAGGATCGCACCAAGCATTTTAGGGTTTAGGACTTCCTTATTTGAGCTAGAATTATGATTTATCTCGATAAAATCAAGAATCTCAAAAATAATTCTAAAATTATCTCGATAATAAGATGACAATTAATTTGATAACAAACAATCACAATAAATTAACTAAAAATGAGCAATTTATTGAATTAAAATGCCAATAAGGATTCCTCATAATCCTGCCTAATAAAGGTATGGTCCGACGTTATTTGAATAAATAAATACAAAAAGATGAATGAATCGATAACCCAATTTTCGAGAAGAACAAATAGTTATAATCTTCCGTTTGATTGACAAATGTGGAAAGACTTTTCAATTCCATGTAAATTAGAAAATAAAAACTCAAATAACTCGTACGAATGCATTTTCCATGAAATTGACAAAAGACATACTTAAAGTGGTTGAACCTTAAAATTCGAACTTAATTTCTACTTTCGTATCAAACAGTCAAAGTAAAAATTAAATTTCTCGAATGTGAAATTTTATATGGAATTTAAACCAATCAAACATACCCTTAATATTAGATTTCTTAATTATCGTGAAATTGTATCTGTGTCCAATGCCAAGAATAGCTCGAAAAGATGAAAAATCATAGGAAGCAATTAAAATAGATCGAACCTCAATCGATCTTCACCTTGACCTCGCGCAAGCTGCAGACCAATTTGGGGGCGATGGATCCTTCAGGCGCAAGGCCTCGCCACTTCTTTTCTCCATTTTTACAAACCAGCCCCCATCAATTTTCTAATCTCTTCCATGTAAGTCCCTTAACTTTTATTTCTTAGATTTTAGTTCTTCAAATTCTGATCATGCCCAAAATGTTTCATCATCTTTCAAATTTGCTCAGTTTGGTCCCTAATTCACTATTCCATGGAAGTTTAGACCCCCTAGCTCATGTTTTTGTATGCTTTTGGTCCCATCAACTTTAAATCGTCCCAATCAGGTCGTAACACTTTCAATTGTATCTAGATTGGTCCTTCCAACTTCTATCTTATTCTAATTTAATCCTTCAAATAGTTGAGAATGTTGAAAGCTACAAAAGAGAGAGGGGGAAAAAAACAAAAACAGTTCCTTATTGAAACGGACAATTATATTGGATTGAGTAGATCGATTAATCAGTTGGGTGAAATCGATTTATTTACCATGATTAAAACTCTTGTAGGTTAAGGTTTTTGCATGCACGTGCGATTTAGACGGTTGTCAAACGAATTTCTAGTGATATTTTGGGGGTACAATTCTAGATAATTTTGAAAATGTACTTATATTGCATGATGTTAAAAAATAAATAATTAATTAATCGATTAGCAATCCTAAATAGACCATTCTAGACCACACAATGGTCTAAAATCTAGACGTTGGACTTTTACCTTTATCTACCAAAAAATGGACCACAAAGAAATATGAATAAGGAGACAAATAAATAAAACAATGCAATAACAATTGTCAGTTTTGATGCACACCGTGATGGCAGACCATCTTATATTTATGTAAAGTAAACGACAACTTTCCAGAATTTGTGAGTTAAATAAGGTCTTGTTAGCCATGCTTAAAAGTTCAATTGATACTTTTACTTGGGGGAAGAATTAGATTTTTTTAAAATTTTAACTCAACTCTCTCTCTCTCTCTCTCTCTCTCTCTCTCAAAATAGATAGTGAATCTCTCCTAAAATATAGAAAATGAATAAACGACTGGGAACGAAGTGTAAAATATTGATTTCGATAATGGTAATCATTTTTGTTAATTTGATAAAGTTTAATTGTAATTTAAATTTGATTTTGGTAAAGTTTAATACTAATCATAATTTTATCATTTAAAACCTTTTTTTTTTAATCAAAATTGCTTGTATTACAAAGTTTTCCAATTTTAATTGCATACAAACTCAATTGAGGATTTCAACTATAAATACGGTAAGAATTCTCATTATTTCACCTCAAAAAAAATAAAAAATAAAAAATAAAGGGAGTCACGACAAATGGAGAAGAGAGAAAAAAGTATAGGAAAATAATAGGAAAATTTTCACGCACAAGATTTTATCTTCTTTTCAACATTTCAACAACGAGATAAAATACTTAACGTTCAAGTGATTTTTTACCTTATACTTTTATGTATTCAATTAAATATGCACGAATTGCTAATGGACTTTTCGAGCTAATGAAATGTGAACTTTTTTAAGTTCTTTATAACGAAATGTGAATTCCTCAAAAATTCAAAATGAAATGAAATGCGAAATCTTTCTAAAATTCAAAATGACCATGGATGAGTGTCTCGCTTGATCACTGAAATACTCCAAATAAAATGTGATATGAAGTGTCTATTTTATTGTTTCATATAATTGTATATAAAAACTCTACGTATCTTACAGGGTATTTTTGTATACTTGCTCTTACAATAAATTACACGTTAGTTTGAGTCGTTTGAAATTGTGGCAAGATGTTGATGCGGGCTACCAAGGGGATTTGAAGAAATAACAAACATTAAGTTTTCTATCTTTAAATTTATTATTTAGTTTTTTTAAATTTGTTCGAGGACATGTTTATTTAATAGTTAGTTGATTATGAATATTTTCAAAAAATAAAAATAAAAACTTCATGTTTTAATTTATATTTAGTATTAAAAAAATAATTCTTTTTATCGTTTCCGCAATGAATGTGAAGAAAGTTGAATTTTTAGTAACACTTTAGGGTTTATGAAAATTAGGGTGTTACAATCAAACTCATATCTATTATCGGATTTCGGAGTAAATTTCACAATTTTCATTTTGCAACAAGCACTAAAGATGGTGAAACTCGAATTGTCTTTCATGACTATTTTAAAAGGGATTTTGTTATTTGTACACCGGGGTGTCAACCCTCACAACACGACCAATAAAAAAATGGTGGACCCTCCTATTGTGAAGGGGGTTCGTACATCGAAGAGTCAACCTGATGTACATGTTGCAAAATTTAAAAGATCGTGAGTAAGCACATACACAAGATATCAATCAGTAACAATCCAAAGATTTGGCTTTGAGATAGATTAGTAAATCATCAACATATAACTGTTGAATGGCTTTGACTGCTTACTATGTTCACTTTTTGACCAATTTGTTAAAGGCCTTTGATATATGTACATTCGGGTTTACACCTTGGTGTACATAATATCCTAATGACATTTTGTCATTGGTTAGTGGAAAAACGACATTTTGACCAATTTGTTAAAGAGTTTTGCTACATGTACATCAATGTTTATACAATGGTGTACATAATGCCCAGTGACATTTAATCACTGGCTGATGTTGAAAATTATGTACATCAGGGTGTACATGTAGAATAATTCTTTGTTAAAAACATGTTTGAGATAAATGTGTTTTTGGTTATGTTATTTTGATTATCTGATCCCTATACGTAGTTGATTTGTAAATGTTAGATATGTGGTTATTTGAGCCCTATATAAATAGGGCTTAACCCTATTCTTCATATAGTTCAGTGTGCGCGTGCGCTCTTGTTGTTCGTCTAGGATTTCTCTTTAAATTATTCTTTGATTTGGCGCTTTTTTGTTGTAAATCTTGAACTTATATTGTTTACTATGGTAAACTTGTATATCAATGTGGCGAGACAAATTTGAAGAAATTTGTGGATTTCTTAGAATATTTTTACTGAACGGTTTTGGCTTGATTTCTAGTATCTGGAGCATAATCTACTTTGTAGATGATAAACAGGTTAGTAATGTTTAGAGCATGTGAACATCTGTATCCGTTAGTGGGTGAAAGATTCAATGTGTTTGATTTTCTATTGTTTTCTGCAAATTTACTTTTGATAGATTGGTAAAACGTATCGATTAGGACCAACAAAAACAAATGAGTTACATTTGGCCACGGCCACGAAGCAGAACATTCCTACAAAATCTCCGTTTTGCCAATCTGAATAAACATAATAACGCCTTCTTTTTTTTTTTTGAACTTATCTATATAATATAGTTATCTAAAGTGACCGTGTAACCATCAACTGTGGCCCCAAAAATTCACATATTTATGCCATATCTTTATAATATGGGTTAACGTTGTATATTTTGTGGAGGTGAGGTGTCATGTTCCCTTTAGGTAGTTTTAGGTATTTATATGTTAAGCCCATGTTTCATTTAACTAAGAATCATATTTTTAGTAAATTTTGATAAAATTGATGAAATATGTAGTTGATAAAAATTGTGGATCTTATGCAATGTGTAGTTGAAAATGAGTTTGAGAAAAAAATGAGAGCCAAACATCAGCTAAGATAGGAGATGCTATCAAATATCGATTCATTAGGTTTAAAAACTTTCGTTTGACATGAATGGATGTAATTGAAAAATGAGAGACAGTTTTGTTTATGGATATAATAAATTCATTGTTGTTGGATTTTCCATGTGAATTTTATGGTTTGTAGTAGTTGATATATTTATGATATACTATATCGATATTATGAATATTGGACAACTATATTATTGTGATGTTGAATGTGCAGAAAAAGATACATAGATATGTATACATGACTAACTACTAGGGCTGCACAAACAACTATGAAACTACAAAATCAAACCAAATTGTTGGTCTGGAAGCATGGCTTTTTTTGTCTCCAGATGACCCATTCAATCTCTGGTTTAGGTTTCTGACACTTCAAAAATCGTTAGAATCGAACAAAAATATTTATACAATATTTATTTTTTTTTAAATATTGAGCAGTGCAAACTATAAAGAACCTCGATCACAATTCATTATTCCCTATATAATTTGTTGGAAAAAAAAAATAATATTGGATTTAAGTGATGACTTTAAAACAAAAATTGAACTTACCAATCTTACCAAAATTGGACAGAGTAATAGTATAGAAATGAGTAATAAAACACCAAAGAAAAACGACAATGAATAGGACAAAGCAACACCATGTGAAACAGATGCAAAATCGAGGCAAGAGTTGAACTTTTTGTTCTTAAGTCGATTTTGCCCCGCAATGGTACCTACAGATGATAGCAATCAATTTACTATCTTTTTGCATTTGTAGCGCTGCAAAACACAAGAATAATGAACCAAAAATAAGTTTTAGTACTCCTTCCAAAATGAAATGGAAAACAAATTTTTATGAAGAGTTTTTGCTAGAAAAAATGAAACTTAATGTTATGTTATAATTGCATATCATTAGGATAAAATAATGAAAGTCCAAATGGTCTTATTTATAGAGGAGGAAATATTGTGAGTAAAGAGACACGCCTCAAAACTCAACAACCTTTGTTGAGGGTCGCAACTTTTGTTGTCCCTCGTCTGTCACATTTTCGTCGCTTGAGCGTAAAAAACAGAGAGTATGTCGCTCGCCGTTGCTCGAGTGATAGCTTCACCGCTTGAGTGCTAGGTGAGCGACAAAGTTAGACAATTTTTCAGCCAATTTTACTCTCATTTCTTTCCAACTTTGGATCGCAATTTTCTCATTCATCCGGAATCGGATTGTCATTCTAAATATTTCACAATAATCTGCTCGATGAGTAGAACAAGATAGTCTATTTATTTTCATAATTTAACTATCGGGTTAAATTCGAATATTTGGTCAACGTTGACACAAAAATCATTTTTTCATGGTTTTATACTTAACTAATTCCAACAATTCTCAACATGAATGGAAATTCCACAATATTTAATACACTATGTAAATGATATGCAGACTCAACATATGAATGCATACAACAAGTTATAGCATCAAGATAGGTGGCTTGTGGCTTGTGAACCTTCCTTAATTGAATACAATCGAATTTATTAACTTAAATGGTGAACGTGATGTCTTGAACTATTTAGTCATTCATGTTAATCAAAACAATAGTACAATTACCTTAACTCATTTAATCAATTTGGTTCTCATGGTTGTATTCGTTTTTGCCCTAAATAACTATATGTTTCATAAGTACTTTAAGAGAATTTTAAACCACAAATTCTCATGGAAGCACTTATTATTCTAGAAATTTAGGTCCGTAGGAATGGGAGTAAGTGTTTTACCCTAAATCTTTTATAACTTAGTTTTCCCATTGAACCAAGATCATGAGATCTCCAATCTATAAGATTGGGTTTCCACTATTGTGATTCCATTCGATAGGTTTTAAGCCCATTCCCCTAGAAAGATGGTATACTTGATCTCTTGTTAGTCCTTTCGTCAAAGTATCTGCTATGTTTTCCTTTGATTTAATATAGTTGATCGAGATTATATCATTCGATATCAATTGTTTAATGGTATTATGTCACCAACGAATATGTTGAGATTTACCATTATACATACTATTTTGTGTCCTTACAATTGTCGATTGATTATCACATTATATATTAATCGTAGGTACCGATTTTTCCCAACATGAAATATCCTAGAGAAAATTACGAAGCCATTCTGTTTCTTCTCCTATTTATTTATGGAAACAAACTCAAATTTCATTGTGGATCGAGCTATACAAGTTTGTTTAGATGATTTACAGGACATGGCTCCACCTCCAATGGAAAACACATAACCAATTGTAGACTTTGAATCATTTGTGTCATATATCCAATGTGTATTCTTATATCCTTCTATCACTACTGGATATCTTGAGTAGTGTAATCCATAACCAACCATGTGTCTTAAGTATTTAAAAAAATCGAGTTAATGCCTTCTAATGGTCATTACTTGGATTACTTGTAAATATGCTCAACTTGTTGACTGTATATGCTATATCTGATCGTGTGCAGTTGTTAATGTATATCAACTGCCTATAATGCGTGAATATTCTAATTGATATACGGAGATCACCAGTAATTTTGGTTGAGTGTAAACTTAAGTCCATTAGTGTTTTAACTGGTTTATCATCATATGTTTTAAACTTCTTAAATACAGCATCAAAATAGTGTGATTGAGATAATGACAAACAGTCAAGTGTTTTAAAGATTTTAATCCCTAACATCACGCCACAACTCTCATATCTTTCATATCAAAATGTTTTGTCAGCATTTTCTTAGTTGAGGTAATAATGTTTGAATTATTTTCCATAATTAGCATATCATCACTATATAGACATACAATCACGTATCCATTAGGTGTGGTTTTGATGTAAACACATTTGTCACATTCATTAATTTTGAAACCATTTGACATCATAGTTTTGGAAAAAATTTCATGTCAATGCTTCGGTACTTGTTTTAATCCATACAACAATTTTACAAACTTACACACATTTTTCTGATTTCTCAAAATAACAAATCATTCAGGTTGTTCCATATTTTTTTTTTATTCTAATTCACCATTTAAAAATGCAGTCTTAATATCCATTTGATATATTTCAAGATTACGCAATGCAATAATTGTAATCAATACACGTGTAGACGTGATCATTGAAACAGGTGAATAGGTACCAAAGAAATCTAGTCCTTTTTGCTTATACCATTTGGCTGTTAGTCTAGTCTTATACTTGTCTATTGATCTATTCGACTTTAATTTCTTTTTGAAGATCAACTTGCAGGCCAAATCTTTGTTTCCCAAAGGAAGTTCAACATATTCCCAAGTATGGGTATTCATAACGAATTCAAATTCATTATTAACCGCTTCTTTCCAAAAATGAGATTCTGGAATGGACATTGCTTTATGAAATGTCATTTGATCATTTTCTAGTAGATACGTTAGAAAATCTAGAAAAAGGTCTTATGAATCATTTGCAATGGTTCTTCATCTACTTGATGATTACCATCATCTTGGTAGTTTTCATTCACAGTATCGTAAATTCATTTGTGTGAACTTACTTCTTCTCTTTGGAAGGAAATATATTTTCAAAGAAAACAACATTCCTTAATTCAATGATAGTACTTACATGTCTATCAAGTATTTCAGATTTATGAACCAAAAATCGATATGCACTGTTATTGTTTGCATATCCGATAAAGACAATCTATTATCTTAGATCCAATCTTTACTTGTTTAGATTCAGTTATATATGCATTTGCGAAACACCCCCCACACTTTAATATATTTGCATGAAGGTTTCTCACATTTCCATAACTCATAAGGTGATTCAGCCTTACTCTTGTGTGGTATTTTATTAAAGATATGATTTGCCGAAAGTATAGCTTCTCCCCATAAGTTTTGAGGTAAGCCTGAATTGATCAATATTGTATTCATCATTTTCTTAAGTATTTGATTTTTGCATTCAGCAACACCGTTAGATTGATGTGAGCATGGTACTGTAGTTTGATGAATAATACCAAACTTTGAACAAAATTCTTCAAACGGTGTGACATATTCTCCACCTCGATCACTATGCATTGTGTTTATTCATTTTTCAAGTTGATTTTTAACTTCAATTTTATAGTGCTTAAACCCTTCCAAAGCTTCATCTTTACTTTTTCAACAAGTATACATAACAGTATCTTGCAATATCATCTATGAACATAATGAAATACTTTTTACCACCTTTTTTTTAACAAATTTTAAATTCAATATATCTGTGTGAATAAGTTTCAAAGATGTTGTGCTTCGTTCAACCAAATGAAATGACATTTTGACTAACTTAGCTTCTACACAAATTTCGCATTTTTCATTTGTATTAAAATGCATGCTAGGTAGCAAACTTGAATTCATTAATTTGCGTATAGAACTAAAATTTACATGTCCTAGTCTATGATGTCATAAATTAGACGATTCAAGAATATAAACAGAAAAATATATTTTATTCCATGAATTATTCGGTATAATGGTAAGGACATTCATTTTGAATAGTGTATCTTTCTCATAGCATTTGCCTACATACATATTATTTTTGGCAAGTACAAATTTATCAGATACAAAGACTAATTTAAAATCATTCTTGCTTAACAAAGATCCTGACACTAAATTCTTGCAAATATCCAACAATTGAAGAACATTTTTAAGGCTACGTTCCTTTCCTGATCTCATCTTCTAAATTATTGTCTTATCCTTCCACTTTTGAACTTGAAGAGTTTTCCATGAACAACTTTTCATCATCGATTGGGGTGTAGGATGAGAACATGCCTTTGTAGGCACAAATATGACAGGTAGCACCACTATCCATCCACCATTTCATGGGATTTCCAATATTGTTGCATTCTGAAATAACGGCCGATAATTTTATATCTGATATATCATCATATATTACATCAAATTCGGTGATATTCGCTTGGACTTTCTTCTTAGGTTTGCGATAATCAATAGAGCGATGTCCGACCTTTCTACAATTATATCACTTGCGGCCTTCTATAATTTTGTAGTCCAAGAATTTTCCCATGATAAGCTTCTTAGTTCCAGCATTTTCAATCTTGTATTTATTCTCCAAGGAATCTCCTAGTTTCTTTACAAATTTCATGAAATTATACACATTGTATAATGTATTGTCCAAATCATTCAGTATGTAGTTTTTGCATAAGAAGTTTGAATGTGTCCAAGCATTCAATACTACCAATACTCCCTTTTTGTACAGTAGGAGCATCTTCCTTCAAGAATTTTGTCTAGTTTAGAGTTGTGAGATAGAATAGGTTTTTCTCTTGAAATCAACCCCACTGAACTTTTTCGATTTCTCTCCATTTGGCACGAAGTTTGTATAAACGGTTGGAGGGACGACCACAACCGAAGGAATCACAACGATACGAACCAAGTTGGGTATAACTCCTTTTGAAATTCTCATATTCGAAGTATTATTCGAAAAAGTATCGGTATTATTAACTGCATTCATTTCTGTTTACACAAAACAGAAGATAAACCAAAACTTAAAATTTGAGGAGTAGAGGAAGTTAAACCGAAGCGAAATCAGTTTCCGAATAAAAATAAAGTATAAAGTTATCACTTAAAAAATCGACTTAAGATTGTTGGAAAAAAGAAAAAAACATATTGGATTTGAGTGATGACTTTAAAATCAAAATTGAAGTTACCAACCTTACCAAAAATTGGACGGAGTAACGGTATGGAAATGAGTAATAAAACGCTAATGAATAAGACAGAGTAACACCAAGTGAAATGGATACAAAGTCGAGGCAAGTGTTGAATTATTTGTCCTTAAGTCGATTTTGTCCCGCAATGGTACCTACGGATGATGACAATCAACTTCTAAGTTACGAAAACTATCTTCTTGTGTTTGTAACACTTCAAAACACAAGAATAACGAACCAAAAATAGGATTTTGTACTCCTTCCGAAATAAAATGGAAAACAGATTTTTATGCAGAGTATTGGCTAAGAAAATATGAGATTTAATGTTATGCTATGATTACATATCATTAGGATGAAGTAATTGACATCCCAATAGTCTTATTTATAGAGGAGGGATGTTGTGAGTGAAGAGACACGTCTCAAAACTCAGAAATATTTGCTAAATGTCGTAGCTTTTACTGTCACTAGCATGTCGCCTTTCTGTCGCTCGAGCTTTAGAAACAGGAATATGTAACTTGCCATCGCTCGAGCGCTAGGCGAGCGGCGAAGTTAGACAATTTTTTTAGCCAGATTTACTTTCTTTTCTTTTCAACTTTGGATAGCAATATTTCATTCATCCAAAATTGGATTTGTCATTCCAAATATACCACAACGATCTACTCGACGAGTAGAACAAGTTATTCTATTTATTTCCATAATTTGATTATCGGATTAAGTAGAATATTTTATCGAAATTGATACAAAAATCACTTTTCCATGATTTTATATTTAACCAATTCCAACATAATTCATATGGTTTGGGTTAATAATGAGTAAAAAAAAAAAAAAGACTTAGACCAATATAATCCAAACAATTGAACTTTCTTTTATTTTAATAGCTTTAAATTTTGTATTGATACTAATATCTCGTTAAGTCAAAAACTTCCAATGTAGGCATTTTCTTAGATTCTTTTTTACCAATATTCATATTTTAACTTCTAAAATGTGTTACTTTTATGTGGAATGTGTAAACCTTGGTTCGAAATTAAACTGAACCGAATAAATGATTTGGTTTCAAAAGTGAAACGATTTGGTTTGAAACTTTTACAAACTATTTTATATAATTTAATTTTAAATAGACTAAAAATAACCATAATTAAATTGTGTTCGTTGTTTCTAAAAGTCTTCATGTCTAGTAGTGGCGAAGTCAGAATGTATTATTAGGGGGCCTAACTTGGTTTGATTTCTAGGTAAGTCATCTTTGATGTTGAAAAATAATTGATAATCTTTATTTTGATGTCACCTCTTTCGACCTATCTTCAAGTTATATTCTTTATTCACTAGAGTAATTTTGGTATCGTTTCGAAGCATTCATGGCAAATTTAATAAAACATTTTTCGGGTCGACAACCTATTAAATGACTAGTTCAAAATATTAAGCCAAAAATAGCTACTAGACTGTCGAATTCGTTTTCATTTTTAGATGACAAAATCTGATTTATAGCTAAATCAAACTATTTTAGTAGGGCAGGCACCACAAATTCAGATGAAAATCATAGTTATTAATCCTGTTTTAGCAGTTTCTCAGCTTGTTTATACATTTATAGACAAGTTTAACATAAATATTAACTATTTTCTATCCTACAAACCTTGTCTCTTTTGACATTAAAAAAAAAAAACTATACCTTACTCGAACATCTCCATTAGTCTTAAGATGAAAAGTCTCGACTTCAGCACTAGTGAGTGTTTATTCACTCTATTTTTTCCCCTAATGCTGACATCTTTTAATGTAAATATGAGATATGCCTAAAAGCATGCATAGGAAATGGACAAAACATTGGTTTTGGTCGATTCAGGAATTTTGCAGGGAATGCATGCTCATAATTGACCATACTCTCAGCTGGATTCCAGTCACCATTTATTAAAGACAGCTAAGTTAATAATTGTTGGCATATATCAACACCAATCAATCCAAAAAACAAAAATTCAATCTATGGGATGTCAAAAGTACACTCATTTTCAACTTGAACCTAATTATTGATGAAGACAAGACACTTCACCTTATATCTTACACGAATTAACTATATTTAGCCCTAATTTGATGTCCATTATTCCATCAAAATGGATTTGTAATAGTGAATTTTTAAAGAATCTATAATTTAAAAGTAAGAAAAAAAATTTGAATTTACGTGCAAAATATTTTATTGTAAAAATGTGTCGCTGAAAATGATGAGTTTGAAAATGATGAGTTTTGAAATAATGGGAATCAAACGAGGGCTTAAACGATGTAAAGTATTTTAGTATTTTTATCTCCGTAGTCACAAGTACTCATCCTCTAAAAAATAATCTCGATTCATTTCTAGTGTGCACCTTTTCTATATATATTGTTAAGTTGTGAAATTTAATTATTATTGCTATGCGGAGTTTGTATACCAAAAGATCCAAATTTCATCAAGGATAATTTACGAATTTCACACTTGTAATTTTGATTTTGCCATAATTTATCTTATAAATAAGGTTTTGTATTATTATCAAAAGGAGAGACAAGTTAAGAAAATAGGGTGTGTGATTTTTCTTTTATAAAACTTGATTTCATCATAGAAAATTACTGTAGTAGCGAACAAGAATATGGTTTCACATCGAGGTGAATCTATATAAATCTTATATTTTGTTATGTGTATATTTTCTTGCTGCGATTTTATTGCTCATGATGATATAAAATTAGAGTTTGTTAATTCTCATTTCATCTCAATTGTATCCTAGGACATTCTAAAATTGATGAAATTCATAATTCATTATGTGACAATGAAAATTCATTAACATTATATTGAAACACAAGATGCAACTAGCACTAGGTGCGCAATTCCCAAAATATATATTCTAGATTTGTTTGTGCGAAACTATTTTATATCTTTTCGATGACACACAAAAATAAAAATAACCAGACAGATGAACCAAGAAGCAAGTAAAATGCTAAAATATTATTTTAATAGAAAAATCTCAATCATTTCCAATGTTGTTTTTGCTGCAGCCAGGCAGATATTACTCTGTGTTGTGGGTATCAGGCCATCAGCCAATGGCAATACTGATAGATTTGAGTTTTATTTAATTATTTTGAGGGATGATTGTAAAGAGATAAATACCATATTAAATAAAGATGAAAATATAGATTAACATATTCTCTTAATAAGATTGTCATTTTAAGATGAAATCTCGAAATTTTAATATGATATCAGAGTTCGTTAAACTCTAAAGAACAATATGATTCGATTAAAACTCAAAATATGAGCACGTGAATTTCAAGATTAGTTTGATCAAACGAGCCACAATCTTGTGGAGACATGTTAAGGGACAAATTCCATATTGAATAAGAATGAAAATATAAATTAACGTATAAGAGATAAATTGAACTACTTTTCTTAATAAGATTGATATTTTAAAATGGAACCTTAAGTCTTGATAGTGACATTTGGAGGCAATAACGAGGATTGATCCACACTACCAGCTACAAAATCAGCAGTTGGTTTTCATTATTAGATGCAAATCAGTGATTAATCAGTAGATTCACTGTTTTCTCTTTCTGTCTGTCATGAATGATCAATCAACTGGACTATTAAATGTGATTAGTATTAGTGCATATGTATAGAAATAACAAAAAATAATAAAGTGCACGTGAGCAGATGGATTCTATATGCAGATGTCATGTGGTATGTGGGAGGATACTGCCCCTAAAACTCGTCGCCTGTGCAATCTGTTTGTGCATAGCAGGTGGGAGGGAAACACATACTCGTGCTCTATTAATTGCTTCATTTCACTTATCTCATAACAAATCCGACTTCAAAAATATGTTATTCATATAGACGGTCGATGGTCATCAGTCTAGATAAATATCATTGTATGGCCTATGAAACCAGAGATCTCGCCTCGACTCTGCGAAATTTGTCTATCTACTGGAAAAGCAAATGTGTGATTGTAAAAAATGTGCAATGGACAAATTGCTGTCGCTACTTTTATTTTTTTAAAAAACTTTTCTAAGATTCGGGGTTGGTGAAAATGGAGACAAATGAAGCATGGTTGGTGCAGTGTGGACCTTTCCTTCGAAAACTTCAAAATAAAAAAGAACAATTCATTTTACTTTTTTAATATGTAATAAAAGTAACAACGTTATTTACCCTATTTGCTATGCTCTGCTCTGCTCTTTTATATTGGAGCATCTTATAATTAAGGAGGAGAAATGGGCAATTTATTTGTGTGAACAAACAGTGCCAAAATTTCAAAGTGGAAGACAAAAACTATGACAATTGAGAGAAAAACCAAAACACAATTAATACATTGTTGTACGTTTGTTCACTGCCTAAAGTGTCCAAACTTCAACCTCTGGTTTTTTATTTTTCATTTTTTCATCTGGTTACGAATGAAATCGAGAAAGTTTAATATAGTCCCGGTTTAGTTTAATCGAGAAAGTTTAATATAACAAATAACAATATACACTTATAGAGTATGACTGATCTCTTAAATATCAGTGTTTAAGCTTATGCTAAGCAATCGGATGACATGACACACTACACTCCTATTTAGCATTCATTAAAATTATAATTCATTTTTCTCTCACTTCTTATCAACCATACATTTTCCAATAAAATAATATTATACATAAATCCAAGATTTTCTTTCTTTTTTAACTACACATTCTCCAAAAAATTACTATTCCAAAACACATTTTTTCTAAATTTTCATTATAATGGGAGCCAAACATACAAGTACAGTAGGTGGTGGGATATAATGGTTAATTTCAAAACTGATTACACCACATGTAGTGGTATGCCACATCACAGATCAATTTCGACACTTATAATACATTTAGATTTAGAGTTAACAACAAACGAATGTCAAAATTGCTACCTTCACTACCATGTTACATTTTAAGGTTATGTCGATTTTCCATTACTGAACTATTTTTCTCATTCCTTTACCAAGTTTTAGGTACAAATGCAAGGTTTCATTGCTGATAAAAGCACAAAGTATGAAAAGAAAAATGCTCACTAACAATAAAAAATATTCAGAAAAATTTGTAGTAATTCGCGAACGATATTTTTTTTTCCCCTTAAAAAATCACACACGGCAATATAGCAAAAGATGAAAGTACAAACCTACGAGGCTTGATCAAATAGAATTACAGAAGAATTTGACAAGATAATTTAAACACGAGAAATGCCAGATAATTCACAAAAATAATTAATGAAATTTATTATGAACAACAATATTCGTGTTATGTCGTCTATAATAGAGAGTGAGTACTAAAATATATTTATGTTGTGTGACTTGTGTCTGTTCAATATTGAGTTGCATTTATTAATCCCTACGCAACTGGATAATCTGCATTCGGCGATTTTATTTTATTACTTGTTTAATTTATCATTCTACTCCCTACTTTAGAGTTAGACCCCTATAAAAAGGACTATAGACTCCTCCATTTCTCCTCATCTCCTCCTCCGTCGTCTTCTTCTGTCCTATGAGGTAATGCACTAGAAAGTATAAATCATTTTTATTTTTCTGCTGTCACAGTTTGCTGATACTGCTTCTGATTTTGCAGAAAGATGGGTTTTTATCACCAATGGAGTTTGTCAATCTGTTTGTCGATGATGGTCTGTGGAGCAATGGGGGCAGCTCTAAGGAAACCAGTAGATGTACCATTTGGGAGAAACTATGTGCCCACATGGGCTTTTGATCATATTAAGTACTTCAATGGTGGATCTGAGATCCAGCTCTCTCTTGACAAGTACACTGGTAGTGCTAAATCCAATATTGCACTATGTTCCTTGCATTCTTTATCTTGGCCATTCCCATATGTAATCTTTGTGTTTTGTTGCAGGTACTGGGTTCCAATCAAAGGGTTCTTACCTATTTGGGCACTTCAGTATGCGGATTAAAATGGTTCCTGGGGATTCTGCTGGAACTGTCACTGCTTTCTATGTAAGTGAACAATGAATATTGCCATTGTTGACTTGTGCTTTTATTTACTGTGAACATTGTTTGATGTTTCAGCTATCTTCTCAAAACTCGGAGCACGACGAAATAGATTTCGAGTTCTTGGGGAACAGATCAGGGCAACCATACATATTGCAGACAAATGTGTACACAGGAGGGAAGGGAGACAAAGAACAGCGCATTTATTTGTGGTTTGATCCATCCAAAGAATACCACTATTACTCTGTATTGTGGAATCTCTACCAGATTGTGTAAGTCTTGAGTTCATTGAATCTGCTACCCACATTTTTGTTTCTTAAAAATCATTTCGACAACATCTGTAAATTCTCATGATTTAACCAAATTTACGTTTTTGTTTTTCCAACTTTTCAAAAAGATGAATTTGCTTTTTCTTACAATGTCAGAGACACTACTCTGACTTACATCATCATTTTTGACTTGAGTCCTTCCCACGTGAAATTATTAAATTCTAGTTATTGTTTCCATTTATTTATTCATTTATTTTTCATCTGCTACCTCCATGTGACAATTTTGACTTTCTGGGACCATTATTTGTCTTCAATTTTGTTCTCCCTGTGGTAATATTCCATCTGTAGTAAAAACTTATATTATTCCCTGCTAATCAAGGATTTTTAATCTGTGCAAATACTTTAATCAAGAACCTTTAAAATGGTCTGGTTAATTCTTAGTAACTTACCATGAATGATGATGATTGGGTGGCACAGATTTTTGGTGGATGATATCCCAATTAGAGTATTCAAAAACAGCAAAGACTTGGGAGTGAAATTTCCATTCGACCAACCCATGAAGATATACTCTAGTCTATGGAACGCTGACGACTGGGCAACCAGGGGAGGGCTCGAGAAAACTGATTGGTCTAAGGCTCCATTTGTTGCTTCATACCAGAGTTTCCATGTTGATGGCTGTGAAGCCTCTGTGAATGCCAGATTCTGTGACAGTCAAGGCAAACGCTGGTGGGATCAGAAGGAATTTCAAGACCTCGATGCCTTCCAATACCGTCGACTCCGATGGGTTCGAAGCAAATACACTATATATAACTACTGCACTGATCGGGTCAGATACCCCACTGTCCCGCCAGAGTGCAAGAGAGACAGAGATATATAATATCATCATCATAAAACTTGTTATTACTTATATGTTCAGTTTCACCTGAACATTAGTGAGTGTGATTGTGTGACTGGAGTCCCATGTCTCCAGAATTGTTCTTGGCTTTTATTAATTCTTCATACCATCATGCTCAGCTGTCAGCTTCTGTCAATTGGGTTTCTTTTGTTTCCTGTGAGAATCAAATATGTATTTCATTGAACTTCATCATTGAATCTTTACTTATCTCATTAGTAATATATTATCTTTCATGTAATAATTTTAACTTATTTTTTAATCAAAGTCTTGGCAATTTTTGCGTCAAGAACTGTACAATCATGTAGTGTCTAACAGTTCAAGATTTTAGATCAAGCGGTTATTATTGAAGGTCCTGATTCAAGTTTCACCACCAGGTGCCACCCATTTCACTGTGCATGTGCTGACTTTGATGGGGGAACATGTCGAAGTAAAAATTCTAGTGATAAGTTCCGAAAATATAAATAGCATGATCTGGTAGTTATGGTGGCCTTCTACTACCGGAGTCGTAGGAGTCCCTTACCTCGAAAGAGTAGAGACATTAGCCAAGAGCGAGGATCACAGATTTAAGAGTGGCATAGGTATCCCTTCCGAAATCCATCCTTAATTGCCATTGAAATTTCCTCAAAAATGACTAGGTTCAAGAGTTTTAAAGAAATTCCTATCTATATGAAGAGAGATCTATCTATGAATCTGTATAGACTTTTAGCCGGATAGATATGCCCTTTTGAGTGACTATGCTGATCCTTTTTATGTTTTGGCCACGTGTTTTGGAATGGGGCTGCTCACCATTTGTAACAAGTAGACCCACGATACGAATATCACTCTAAAAGTTTAAATTTTTAGATCCATTAGTTCAACACATTTTACAAGAGAAGATTTGAAATGTGTCTATCGCAGATTATTCTTTCTTTTAAGTCCATTTGCATTGCTTTTACAGTTTTACCTCTCTCTCTCTCTCTCTCTCTCTCTCTCTCTCTCTCTCTCTCTCTCTCTCTCTCCCCTGTAATTACGCTCAATCGATCCATTGAAAGTTGAACTTTCCATGTCCATTAGAAAGTTACAAATGTTGGTAACCAAATAGGAATTTCTTTCATCATTTCACTCTCAATCTCAACAATTTACTCTACGTTCGGTCAATTAGTATAGAACTTACTTTGTGGAATCAAAGTGCACACAAGCAGCACAATTTTTCGTGTAAGAGGACGATGTAATTTATAATAACTGGTTCTAGTAGCATAAGCGTTACTAAGCAAAATACATAAAATCCTTTAGCCGCAAGGACTCATAAGATGAACCAAATATTGCTAATTCTACTTAATTTTCCTATCATTCTAACTCTTTCTACTTCGATGCATCCACCATGTGCCATGCAGGAATGTGGACATTTGAGATGGCGGAGGGACCAAATTCTGCATCACCGGCTTACCCTCACCTATCTTAAATACTGTACTGGACTGAGAATGGATGTAAAGAGCTGTTTTGCTATCCCTGTGCCCCAATTCCAATTGAAGTTAACTGCGAAAATCAGATTATTTGTGAGACAAAAATCAAAAACTAGAAAAAAAAAATCTGCAATAAAGGAGACGTAAATTTAAGAGCAAACTATTGATAAACTAACAATGTTATTATGAGGTTGACCCCAATAAAATCCCTGCAGAATAAGTGGTACAACATTGCATGCTACGAGAATAAATATCATTAAAGCATGCTTTCCCATCCACTCCAGCACCACAATCAAGCGTCTATATCCGTACACATCAACCTGTAAGAGGAATAAGCCAATACTTAGTAGAATATCAAGTTTTTAACCGTATCCCTTGTGGTTAAATAACACTGAAGTAAAAACAGGGGGCGTAAGATGTAAGCCAATTCTCGCAAGTTTAAACAAGTCAAATGTATCAAATGGTTATATACTTGAACAATTGGGAAGACTTCTCTAACCATTATATAAATTGCAGCAAAAAGAATTCCAGCAGCGCCAGTAGTGAAGCACATGTAACTGAAAGAATATAGAACCTTGTTTATATGCATCCCTACAACAGGAACCAATATATGTCAACAGGGTAAACATTATATCAGGAAAAAATAGATATTCAAAACTTGGAATTGGAGGAATGTAATGACATCAGATTGCTGTTCTGAGGTTTTCTTGTTTCATTTATTTCATTTGTTTATTCAAGTGGGGATGAAAACAGTATAATTTTGCATCCTTGACTTTGAATTCTTGAAAAATAAAAAAAAAAAGGGTTTTCCAAGAATTCTATCGGGAAATGCAGTCAAATCAGCATCTTGGTCAGAATGTAATACAACGAAAAGTGAGTGAAAAAAAATCTTACCACTGATGTCACATATCACAGCCAAGCCTACAAGACAACACGATTTGACAAACCACTGCAATAGTCTAGTTTTATGATCCTGTGTGTGATCACGGTAGACGAGAATGATTAGGCACCATTCACCTTTATAAAACAAAATCATGAGTCACGAGGCCACTACTCACCTTGAAATGGACAATAATGTGCCCGTATTGCAAACCGATCAAGCAAGAGACAGTAGCCATCACTGTACTATAATGAATGTAGAATGAGGTTAATAGTAATAGTGGTAACAGAGAACAACTTAAAATTAAGTAAATTATGCTTTAGATAAAAGCATCATCTTCTTTAGTCACACATTTTAAAATCTTTCCTAATCAAGATATCTTCACAACTGAACCTGAGATATGCGGACCAGAATAGTGATCATTCTGTTTTTGTTATTTATCCTTTTGTTTTTAGCATGTGGGTGAAGAAAGTTGCAATGAGAAGTCATAACACTAATGACTAATCTACTTCTTTCTTCATACAATGTGGTTCTACTAAGAATTAATTGTGTAGAACTACAAGGAAAATAAATGTGCAAACCTTAAAATCCCTTCAGGGTCAAAAGGGGCTTGGCACCATGAAGGAGCATCAGGAGGAAGAGGACCATAATCTGGGGAGTTGATACTACATTGCTACAACGAAAAATATGATATTCAGAAAATAAGGAATGGAAAATAAATGTTGAAACAAACATCAATTAGAACTCCTAAGAAAAAGAATCATACTTTTGTTCGTGCATAGATTGGCCTTCTATATAAGTGACGAATACCCAAAATTTTGCGATCGATCATACCAACAGCATTACATGCTGGTCCAGTGTCTCCACGCACACCACATTTCACCTTCAACAGGAACCAATAATGTCAAAATACTCTGCCACAACATTTTCAGAAATAAGTTGTCGCTTACAATTCCTGAGATAAATATTAAATTACCAAGGAAAACCTACCGAGTAAACTTTCGCAGAAGAAGATGCTTCGATTGGAATCTGATACTCCCAGTCAGGAACATACAAACCATATAGCAACAGAAGATACAAGGCAGTAAGAATCAAGACCACAACCCTGAAAATATGGAAAAGGGAAGCATAAGTTAGTGAAATATAAGACTTGTAGATACAGGTGACAACTGAATGGAACAAACATCAAACACATTTTATTTACAGTCCAGATTCCAACGTCTCCCTAACAAATGTGTTCAGACTCTTTCTGAGAGCTTAACATTTCAGTTGACATATTACTAATTGCTATTTGGAATAAGGCTTAGATTGTTTTTATTGCTGGATATGATATTTGAAATGTGGCAGTGGAAACTATATTGTAGTCAGGTATAATAACAACAATCCTTGAAGCAGTATGGTAGAATCATTCACTTGTAGGACTTCAGAAAAGTAAATAATTACTTTATTTCAAGGAATAGCAGGGTTCATTTTCTGTATGGTGTCTGTATATGACAAAATATGCTTCCATGTGTCTTGGTCTCAATTGTAACTCATAGTACAAGGTAAAAATTGCATCTAATCTCACATTACTGCATTATTAGAAACTCATTCTTTTCTGGTTCTTAGCACTTCTCTTCCGATGAAACCTCCTAATGATGGAATTTGCATATAAAGTGATTCTACTATATGTTGTCAAATAATAGAGATTTCTACTTCGTAATTGTAACCATGAGCCAGCTATTTTACTTAAAATGTACCAGTATGCCTGGTTCAGACAAATTCTTTAGAATATGAATTTGCTGTATGTTCTCATGCTCAGAAGAGGTCCTTGAAATGTTAAGAACTTACTGAGCCATAATGATCTAATCTATATACCTTTCAAACAAATATTCACCAGAAATTCTGTATACCAAAACTTGGTCATTACTAGAAGAGTACGAGTTAAATTTTAGCCTGCACAAAATAAATCGCAAAGAAAAATATGTGAATTCCTTCATCCGCTTGTGCATCTCACCCAGCAGAATAAAACTTGTGTACTCTGCAGAAGTGCCTTTTTTCAGGCTTCCCATACAAGTTACTTTTAACTACTTATATGTCCAAGCTTGCGTATTTGAGAAGAGTAAACAAAAAGCCCAGAAGATTGGCTCATCTACATTACCTTTGATTTCATCATCAGAAAACATAAATCTTCCACAGTATTTGCAGGGAAAAGATGTCAAGTTCTATATTACAATACAACTTTAAGACCTAGTCCTAATCAATTTTCCAGGTATCTCACGGCAAGCAAAGATTCTGAATTTTGCTCATCAAACCTCTTACTTTTCCTTAGTCACCTTTGATTTTTTCTTTTCTCCCCCAGTTATACATCAGATTAACAGGATGTATACTGCCATTAAGTTCATTCAAAGCATGCAAAGGGTAATGGTTTGTCTTCAATTATCAGGAAGGCAGACCGCATAAAAAAGATTCATCTGATTCAGATGGATTTATCTAAACTGCTATATTTTTTGAACCCTAAACCAGTAAGCTAAAAGTTGATGTAACCCCTTCAAAAGGAATTAAATGCACATTCAAAAACAGTTGTTATTTTCTTCTCAACTCCTTTATGCCCTCTTATAGTTCACGGGGATGAGTAACACGCTTCACCACTGGAGATGCAATTCATTCCACTAAGAAGAAGCCAACCATTTATCCAATTGCAAAATCAGTCTCCATTACTTATTCCACTTGATTCTTTCAATGTGAATACATCTTTGAAAGAGACATCTCAATATAATATTCTTCAACACTTTCAAAATACACATATTTAGGAAACTTACCACTGCCTTTGATATTTCTTCAGTAAAGATAATTCTGAATTAACTTTGTCATCGTTTCTAAGCCAAATTTCACATGCCGCTGCAAGAAAATATGCTATTGCGATTCTCTGTAAGGGAAAAAAAATAAAAAAGGAAAACCAAACTATAATTCACACTTCAAAGAAAAATATAAAAAACTCATAAACTAAAGAATTTTTCACTATAGGAAGCTAAAAGAAATTATAAACACGCTCGGTTTTTATATAGACTATAGTTTATTATTATTGTTATTACTATTATTTTTTACTATAGATTGTGTTCAGTTGAAGATGACTGAGAAAACAAATTTTGATGCATACCTGCAATATACCCATCCACCTGATTTGGTACATGTCCACACCATATGTTAGGTCATTAATTCCATGAAAGTAGCCACCTGACATATCAGAAGTGAATGTACATGATGCAAAACGTGAATGAAAAGATGAAGTGCAAAAGATTATAGATGACATGCTCACTAAAGAAATTCTACTAAAGACGCGCATAAAAAATAAGAGAGATAAATATTACTCAAGAATCTTGTAAATGAATTACTTCCCAAGAGACTCTTGTATCAAATCATCATCATCAAATAGCAATTTCCGAAGATATATCATAATGCACAAGTTGTAGAAAAATACCTTGGAGAAAAACACCCAGGGTTAAAAGCTTTAGGGCTCGTAACATTGCTTTTTTTGATGCAGCACCTCTGCAAGTCAAGTTCTGGAAAAAGAATATAGTACTTGATACACAGGAACATTAAGAGCATCTAAAGACATCACTCAAAAAACAAATATAATACCAGCGGTATTCTGGAGTTGGTATAACTAACAACATAAATGACGTAATAAAATGAATTCCAGGAGAAATTCTGTAAAACATTGCAAAAAGACTGCGTTTTACTTAAAACTCAGAAGCAGCAGGAGCTGTTTCTACAGAGCAAAATGGGGTAATAAGGCAAGATCCTAAATATTAATACACATGCACAGGCTAAATGAAAGTTATCACAAATCTAAAGTAAGTCTAACTGCGTTCTTACGGATAAACAAGTACCTTGTATGCAAGTCCAAGAGATACGCCAACCATAAAGAGAAAAAATGGCATCACAAAATCTGCCAACGTTAAACCATTCCATGGTGAATGATTGATAGCAGGAAAGAACCCACCAGCATTATCAACAAGTATCATCAACTGAATCATAAGCGAAACAATATGGTAAATATTTTGAATTAAGAAATAGATTATTCTTTCCATGCACAGATTATGGATCTCAATCATGATGTTTTCCGCCTAAAGAAATCATGATCTATATTAACTTCATTACCTCCCATCATTCATCCTTCCCTACACTCTCGAATGGCTAATAAGTTACCAGCCATATTAACTAATTTCCAATTTTTTCTTTCCTAATGCATTAATGATCTTTACCAAGAATCTCAATTATATCGTTTCCTTATGTTACTAACTTCTATAACATCTAAGATTCCGCCACGATCCTTTATTATAGTAGTCCCGCTAAGCATAAAATGGCCAGTCTTTCTCTCCACATTATTCTAATAGGCAATACAGATGACCCTAAATACTGCTAACATACACAAATTAATAGACCTCAAAGAAATCTGAAGATGCAGGCAGATGAATTAGTAGTATGTAGATGGAAAGTTACCGCTACAGTAAGCCCCCGGAAAATATCGAGGGAGACAAGGCGAGTGGTTCCAGAGGCAGATGTTATACATCTAGAGGCGGCATTGCGACCCAATGTAGGAGAAGAAGACGAATCAAGTTCTGATAAAGCGGATTCAACATCATCCTTACCTTCAATGCGTAAAGTACACTTGTTTCCTTGCAGATGTGGATTAATATTTTCTTTGATCAATTGGTAGGAACCCATGATTGCGAATATACAAACACACAATCTTCCCTTGATATTCACAAAAAAATCTATTATTGAATCATGGACTCCCTCCCTAACCTTACCTTAACCCTGCATTAAATTCAATCCACAGGGTAGGGGTACGAGCATTATTATATTTATCATCACCCACCACCAAATCAGAGATTTAAATGCTGCAGAAGTTACAAATATCTTCTTGTTTGATTCCTCACGAAATCTACTACTTCGTACATTGCATTGGCGAGAAAAGCCGGAAAAAGTGGGAAGATAAAATCAAATCTAATCTATAGGAAGGAAAAGATTAGATACCAATGCAATGAGAAAGAGAGATATAAAGGGTATTCGGAACAACTCCGAAAACTGCAAGGAATAATGATATGATCTTTCTTTTGCAAAAGTACGTTACTTTATAATTTATATAGACATTAATGGTAGGCTTGTAAGTAATATTCTCTTCTCCATAGTTTTATTCGTTCACCAATTAATTAATTTCTTAAATGGTCATTGAATTTTGTATAAATTATTACTTGCCCGTTGAAATTTTAAAGAGTTACTCTTTGCTCATTAAACTTTATTTGCTATATGTTACTACTGATCACAACAATTTACCCATCAATCACTCGTATAATTTTCATCAATGTTGTCTACAGAAAAGTTCGGTGAGTAATTAATAACTTTAATCGAATCTAAGTCAGCAACGAGTAATTTTTTAAACTTCGATGAGCAAGTAATAACATATAGAAAAGTTCAACGAGCAACGAGTAAATTTTTAAAAACGTTGAGCAAGTAATAATCTATAACAAAGTTCAGTGACCATTGATTAAAATACGCCGTCTGTCCACCGCCTTTCTTATTTATCATTCTCTATATTTTTTATCTATCTTTATTGCACTCCACAATTTTACTGACAACCGTCCTTAGTGGAGTCGCTTTTTTCGTACGTGTATTAATTTTTTTTATTCTATGAACTGTAAACACCTGTTTCCTCGTCGGCATTGAACTGCCCAATTAACAGTCGCTATCTGTAGTAGTTAATTGCGGTGCGCAGGTCGGCTGGCTGGTCTGTGTAGTTTAACTAATGGCTACGCGTTAAATCCAAAAAGGGAACAAAAAAAACAAAAAGATACCATTTAGCCACTGTTTGGTACTAATTAAAATTTTAATACGATTTTCTCTTTTTTTTATCACATTTTTTAATAAAATAATATTACACACAGATAAAAATTTCTTCTTTTTTAACCATACAATCTCCTAAAAGTTACTATTCCAAAATATATTATTTCCAAGAATCATAATGATGGCCAAACAAAGGCTTAGTAGTCATCACCAGTCTAGATGTCGTTTACATGAAATTAAATGAATGATTCATTTGAATACAAAGTCACATGACTCGTATAGTTAAACCAATTAAATGTAGCCGCCGTTTAGGTGATAGATATCATCATTCATAATTGAATTATATGCACCTAGACCGATGCTTGACACTGAATAGCAATACTCGTGTTTGGTCACCTTCTCACGTTTCTTTTGTCAAGTTTACTTTTTCCCCTAGCAAAATTTAACTTCCTAGGAAGTACCTTTTAAATACAGACAAACACACAAGTTTTTAACAAACGAACAAAAACAAAACACCAGCAACAATTTCTTTGTTCATAATTAGGGGTGGGCGCGGTTCGATTCGGTTCGGTTCCAACAATTTTCGGGTATTTAGTAAATGGAACCGTCGGTTCCAAATATAATTTTGGAACCGTTCAATTTCAGTTCGGTTCGGTTCGGTTAGATTCTGTTCGGTTCCGTACTATAATTAAATTTTTTAACATTTAAAATAATATTACATAAATACCAAAATAATACACCTGAAAGTGGATACTAATATTAATAACAAAAAGTAGATACAAATACCAAGTTCAATCCTAACTTTTACAAATTAACGTAATCTAATTTAATAACATATAAATAATAAGTTGTCGAATACAAATACCAAAAAATAAATATTACTAATAAAACTTCGATATTCATATCAATAATTCATTTGCTTCAAACCTTCAAGTCTACATAAAAGTGAAATATAAATTAGAAATCACAAAGATAAAATATTTTAAAGTATTGATAATACTTACCAACAATTTAATGTAATCATCAGTTGGTTGACTTTCCATACTAACTACTAAGAAACTATATAAGAAAAAATTGAAAAAAATACAACTAACAAACATAAATAAATTCTAAATTGTTCAACTAATAAGATTTAATATGAAAAAAATTATTAATTTGTTTAGAAAAAATAAAAGAAATTGATTTATCCAATATAAAAAAAAAAAAATTCGGTTCTTATTCGATTCTTCGGTTCTTGGTCGAGAACCGAATCAAACCATTCGATTCTCGATTCGGATACCCGTTCGGGTATTTTATTTTAAAAAGCCCGCTCGTTTCGGTTCCGGTTCGGTTCGGTTCGGACATTTTGCCCAGCCCTATTCATAACAGAAACTGCCTCCAAGCTTCTTCCAATCTCTATGGATCTGTCGTTCTTATAAGTTGTAACCTTTGTCAAGAAAGAGGTAATACAGCTCAGTTAAATAAATAGCAAAAATCTACATTAAAATGCAAAATATTTCAGTACTGGTGGTGTAGATGTTTTCCTTTTTCTTTTCACTTTTTTAAGTTAAGACCCTAATCCTGGTATGAACTCGCAGTTACCAAATTTATAGTGACATAACATAGAGAAGATCAAGCAAGAAAATCAAACGAAAATTGCAGAGTATGAACTCCTAAGAAAACAGAACACCAGCACTCGAGTCAAAATATAACATGCTCACCATAAATAGAAAGTACAAGTATGAAACCCGTAAATATAAAAAGGGTGTGACTCCAACTTAATAGATAGAGGTGTCAAGACGGACGGACCGGCCAAACCCGTGAAAACTGGCCCCGGATTGACTTGGGACCGCGGGCCGACTCGTGACCCGAGCGAGCGGTTCATGGATCAAGAATATTTGACCCGCGGGTTTCGAGGGTTGCACCTTCACGGGCCGCGATTAACCCGCTAGCCCGTGAAAAAAAAAATTAAAAATTTGAGAAAAATGGGGGAGGTGCCAACCTAATTGGGATGTACTTATGCTATAAATATTTGATAATAGTAACTAAAAATGCATTTAGTTGTTATTTGTTAAGTTAAATTTAACTTTACAAAGTTATAAACAATTCATGCAACATTAAATTTGAATTCTATGTAAACATTTCTTGGTATAAATATGAATTTATTATTTGTTCAATTCTTAGTTTATATTTAACAAAAAAAAATATTTTTTTGCTATAAATATGAAAAAATATATATTTTTATAATTTATACAATAATACGAGCCAAATCGGAACAAATCGCGACCCGTGACCCGCATGAGCTTGACCCGAATGGGTCAGCGGGCGGACCTGGATTGTAGTCCAAAATTTGTAGGCCAACCCGAAACCAGTCCGGATGTTGGCGGGCCGACCCGGCCCGGACCACCCAAATTGACTCATCTAATAAAAGAATTCTTTCAATAAGAAAACTTGGCATTTGACCTCATCACAACATGAACTCGTATAAAACATCAAATTCAGGAACCTTGCAGAGCTAATTCCTTTACATGGAGGTAGAAGAAGTCACGTGACCAGAGCAACATTTATAATATTGCACCGTAGATAATTAAAAAAAAAAAACGCTGAGCCAAGCATTTAAGTTGACTAGAACTACTAAATCATTTAATTTTAGCTTCAAGCATAAATGTACCTACAAAAAGTTTGACAAAATGCAATGACTTATGAAGCACCGTGACAGGCACATTTTTCAAAAAATTATTAATACGACACGTCATCAACACGTTGACTAAATCATTTAGCCCCTGTTTATCATCCATTTTATCAAACATTGTTTGCTACATTAAACAATCTCCACCACATATTCACTCAATAAAATATTTTACACACAAACCAATAAAATTACTTTACTTTTCAACCACACATTCTTCAAAAACTACTATTCAAAACTCTATTTCCTCTCCCAAAATGAGAGACAAACAAGCACTTAAAATTCTTTATTGATGTAGTATAAATTTATTTTTATAATTTTTATTGTCAAAATCTTTTAAATATGAATATTTTGTTATTTAATAACAATGAGTTAAAAATATATATAAAAAAAATAATCATGGCAGTGTCCGAGAAGTGTCTGTATCCAACATGTGTCAAGCACGAACACACTACCTTAGTTGAAAAGTGTATGTGCTATAGAGGCAATGACAAAATGCACTGCTTTTGGAGCATAAGATTGAGCGCCCTCGCATACAATTCCAAGGTATCTTTCACACTACAAAATTACAAAAAGAGGATCGTTTCTAGTCTATGATCCAATTCTTTCAACAAGAAAACATGGCATTTGACCTGCCCAAGTTCAGAGATAGAATCCTAAAATGATCCCGAGTACATGAACAAACTCAAGAACCATCAATAGGTATCCATATATCCCTTGAGGATGAAGTAGAAAAAAACGCTTGATCGGAACAACATTCATAACATTGCAGCACTGATACAAAAATGGTCACATCAAGTATTTAGACAAAAGTCCATTCAATTCTAGCTTTTTTAGCTCAAGTGTAACTATAAGAAGTTAGCTTAGATATGTTGCTCAAGATTGAGTGAAGTGACTTAATGTACAATCATAGCTTAGCCAATACACATTTAAGTAGTCTGCTCTCTTAACATTATCACCAAACACTGTATCTTTATATATTAATATACCTAAACCTTGTTGCACCACAGGGAAATATAGGGATTTCGGACACGTGCATATGCATGCACATGGAGAGTGCACGGAAAGACACAATCTACCTACCTTAGTTGGAACCAACTTTGGTTATCAATTCACATCTATTGTTCTCAGGTACCAAAGACAATCACCATTGTACCTAATGCACTTGAAAGCATCAAAAACAATCTTTCAAATTTCAAACCAAATAAAATGACAAATAATAGGACTTCATCAAAGAGAAGAAACAAAGCCTCCTTTTTCTGGGAAAAAAAAGAAGAAAATTCATCCTTTTTCAAGTAAATTTTCAATTAAAGAAACTGTTAGTTTATAGTTATATGTAATGCATACACATAAAATGTGAATGAAATCAGAATTAATTATCTAGGAAGTCTGGATCATTTGACTGGTAGCATAGACCACAGCCTGGTTACATTCATAATGGGTTCAGTTTGATGTCAAAATCTAACCTAACCCACTTCAAATTCACCCAAGCAATCATTGATTAGATGGGAAAACTAAACCCTGGACTGGCCCACTCAATGCTGTTTTTGATGAAACATTTTGCAGCTGATCATTATGCATAGTATGCCCCCACAAGCAAGAATGCATCTTTTGTGTCTGAGAATTCATCTTGTAAACTAATCTACCTTTAGTTTCACCTTAAACCTTCATCGATGTCTAATAAAAATCTACATGTAAATCTAAAAATTTTCTACAATGGGAGAACAAAAGCTTCATAGAAAAGCCCTGAAGGTAATTTATACATCAACAAAAGAGAACTGATGATCCAAAGGTAGGAACAATGTATCAGGGGCTTGTTGAATGACAATCCGAAAGGACCGAACAAGAATATCTCTATGGGAAGAAAAAACAATTCACCCACAAATCACATACATTCAACAAGATGAAGATTGCGCAAAACATTGCAACCTACAATGCAGTTCCAAGAGAGAGTTCATGCTTCCCAAATGAAAGTCATGATATTACATAAATGTCAAACTTTTTCATTTCCTCACTTAGATCTATCTACATTCAAGCAGGTTAGAGGAGGTCAAGTTACATATAATATCCTTCCTCTTTCACTTCCAATGAACAAGTGGAGATAGCACCAATTGAGATGTAGATAGGTGCATCACAAGAGCCAAGCAATCCCAGTAAAATGGGACCAAAATTAACATAAGAGTCTACGTGTCTAGAAAATAATTGATTTCAATACTTCTTTAGGTTGATGGCCAAGAGGTACTATAATTTCAAATAGAAGACACTTAGCCCCTGTTTGGTAGGGATTAAAATCAGATACATGGTTGAAAAGTTGTAGGTCCATGAAATGTGTGGTTAAAATTAATTGTTGATTTTGACTTAGATTAAAATTTTAATTTTAATTTCCACCAAACAGGGGCTTAATGTTCAAAATGACAGCTATAGAAGAACTTTCATATAGTAATCAAAGAAAAATAAAAAATGACAAGCTAGATGAACCAAGCATGTATGACTCTCTAACTAGTTCAGAATGATGGGTGAAAAAAAATTGAAGGTTAACATTTCCAGGAAAAAAATTGGTGCTTCTTGATATAATATAAGTAAATGAACTTTAAAAGTTAAAGCAGTAAAAACACATAAGAAATAACTTCTTGAGCTAAAGTAAACAAATTAACAAATTAATTTACATGCTAAAAAGAAAAAAGATATCTTCCATAAAAATGATGACCTTCAAACTCGATTCTGGTAATTCAGACATAATATTTCTTCCAGGAATAGATTATAAGCAACTAATATCTTGTTTATATGTTATAAGCAAAAAAAACTGGAACAGACATGGAATTTGAGTTCAAAATCAAGTGGCCCTCAACTGTAGAAGATTACCATGTCGATCTTTCTACACATCGTTGGGAGGAAAACAATATCATAAAAAGAGAAAGAGTAAATACACAAAGATCATAAACTGATAAACAGACACGACGAATAAACAAACAGAGTTCACCACGCATTAATAGTTACAATGGAGAAAGAGCAGGTATCCTATTCAATTAGGAAGAAAGCTACAGGATAATAGCAATCAAAGTTGAAGAATGCACTGTGATTAAATTAACACCAGAAGCAGCGCAAGGTAGAACCTCTTACAGAAATCAATGGAATTGCTAGTTTACCCATCCATTGGTTGTTCAGAGTTACTCAAGTTGCCACAGACATTGCACTCCATGACAGTAGATGGACCAGAATCTGCTGGAGGCAAGGGAGCCAATGTGCCCCAGCAATTGTCTCTGTTACACATGTACTGAAGGAAGAAATAAGCATGGGGGAAACCATTGTCCTCTTTGGCCAAACCACAGTCCTCAGTCTCAGAATCGTGTGCCATATCCTCGTCAGCGTCCTCATCCATGGGAGCCTCCTCCTCCTCATCAGACCAATTGGCTTCTACCTTGCATCGGTCACAGTCGCAGGCGAAACCATAATCCTCCTTCAACCTGCGCTGCCTTTCGGAATACTTGAGATTGACAGGGAAATAACTCAAGCATATCTCTCTGCCTTCAGGAAGGTCGTGAATGACCCGGACAATGATATCAGTGTTACCATGATCAGCAACGGAGTCAACATAGTCGAACCTGCAGGCATTAGGGAGGCAATCGTGATTGAAGAAAGAAGCCCTGGGATAAACACCATAGGCCCTCACGGACCTTTCTTTGTGTTGCGCAAAAGGCTCCATCAAACCAAAGGAGTTGAGCTTGTCCTTAGCCAGAAGGACCGCAGACAGCGAGGCCGAAAAGCCAAATTGGCTGTGATTAGGGGGCGGACAGATAGAGGAAATGAAGGAATGGAGGAAAAGAGAAGTGTCATCTTGTAACGAAATGGGGTCACCTTGAAGGGACAAAAGAGTCTGGAAATTTGAAGGGGACACCACGGCCAGGTTGTAGGCGGCAACGAGAAAACGGGCTTGGACTTGGCAGTCCTGATGGCGGTGGAGAAGAGGAGAATTGACTTCTCGAAGGCGGCTGAGGGCCTGGCGACCCATTGGGTGTGGGAAGAGGATAGAGCGATGGATCGGCATTCGGGGCTACAGAAGAGTGAAGCAGAAGAGCACCAGGGACAAGAAACCACCACCGCAGGCGAAAAGATTGATCTGAAACAGTGGGAGCAGTATTTGTTGTCGTGATTTAGAAGAGGAGCAGCAGAATAGAGTAGGATTGGGGAATCCCTGAGGACAATCTGTCCAGCTCTTAGCGGCTGAGAAGTAACTAGTGCTCTGCCCTTCCCTTCTATCTCCACCATCTTCACCGGCGGTAGCGGCGGCGGAGTAGATGTATCCGACATTTTTGTGGTCAAGTTTACTAATTATTTTATCACTACCTCTCCTAACTTGCGCTCTTCTTCACACTCCAGTAGGGTTTTAGTTTGGGCTTATAGAAATCTAATCTGCTGTAATTATAAAAAAATAATGAAACAATTAGTCACTAAGATAATAATACTGGGTTTGAGCCTTGGGTCTGTAACCGTGATTAACACTAAAATTATTTACAGCTTGTTTGGGACGGATTAAAATCCAATTAAAATTGAAAATATAGCCGTTATTGGGTCCCACTCGTCTAATAAAAGTCAACTCCAACGGCTATATTTTCAATTTTAATCTGATTTTAATCCCTCCCAAACAAGCTCTTAATAGAAAAATATTTATAGAATTTTAAACTTTTTTTAATTATTAATAAAATCACAATGACATATGTAGAAGGACAATAAAATATAGCCCTCGTATGAAAAATTATTTTTTCTCTACATTCAATTTCAATTTCAATTTCAATTATTTTTAAAAGAAATAATTAATTTTAAAATATACTCATAACATTTTTTTTTATTTTTTAATTACACATTTTTCAAAAGAATCACCTTACAAATAATCACTTTCACACAAGCACCAACTTTTCAATAAATTTAGAGTAATGTTATTCATCCTCAGTGGGGATGAAAACACAGTCTATGTGTCATTAAATCATAGGTTAAATGAAAGGTGAAATTAAATGACTTATTTAATTTCACCTATCATTTAATGTCACATTAGCGCCACATAGACTGTGTTTACATCCCCAGTGGGGATGAATAGCATTACCCATAAATTTATTTCTAAGAGATTTCATTATTTCCGAAAGCATTGGAGAATTTAACAATAAATAGCTTTTACACGTGCATTAAAGGCCTCTTCTATGCAATGTTTTATTTTCACATATGCATCAAGCCTCATTCATACAATGCCTCACCTTCATCTATGTATCGAAATCTTTGTCGTGCAAGACATCATCTTCGCCATACATCACAACCTCCTCCATACAAGGTCTCATCTTTGCATATGCATTACGGCCTCCTCCATTCAAGGTCTCATCTTCGCATATACATCAATGCCTCCGCCATATAAAGCCTCATTTTGGCCTATTAATCAGTGCTTCCATCATGTAAGGCATCATCTTGGCCTATGCATCTTTGCTTATACATCAACGCCATCACCATGCAAGGTCTCATATTTATCTATGCATCGTGCCTCTGCCATGCAAAGCCTCATTCTAGCCTATGCATCAATGTCACCGTCATGCAATGCCCCATCTTCACCTATGCATCACGACCTCTTCCATGCAAGGCCTCATTTTCGTCTATGCATCAGCGCCTCCTCCATGCAAGACATCATCTTAGACTGTGTATCGGCACCTTTGAAATGCAATGCCTCATCCTAACCTATGCATCAGTACATTTGCCATACAAGGTGTCATTGTCCCATATGCATCATGGCCACCTCATGCGAGGCCTCATCTTCGCTTATACATCACGACCTTTTCCATGCAAAGCCTCATCTTCACATATGCATCAGCACCTCATCCATGCAAGGCCTCATCTTGGCCTATGTATTAAGGCTTCTTCCATTAAAGGCGTCAACTTCACCTATGCATCATGTCCTCCTTCGTGCAAGGCTTCATCTCCGCATATACCTCTGTGCCTCCTCATCACAACCACGTAAATGATCACCTTACCAATATGGATTCAAAAAAGACAAAATACTCCATACCAAAAGCATCACTTCTCCAACAACTACATTCATACCATGTTGCATATCATGGGTAATCCTTCACGTTTAACCTAGAGTCCATACATTATATAAATATTTATACTTGCACTTGGGAGACTATTGCATTGTGCCACGTCATAACCAAATAAATGGTCACCTCGCTAATATGGCTTTAACAAAGACAAACACTCCACGCCAAAGCACAACTTCTCCAACAACCAAGTTCATACCACGTTGTATATCATGGGTAGCACCATTGACGCTCAACATAAAGTCTACGCATTATATAAATATTTATACATGGACTTGATGGACTATTTTTACGCCTCATCCGAAAAAGCTCCAACACGGATTACGTGGCAAATAACTAGCAAACAAAAGCAGGTCTGCATTCCATATCATTATCCTATCTGGCCTAGCTGAACCCCTATGTATAGGCCGAACTCACAAGCAAGAAATGATGCCTTTTAGTAGTCGAAGTGATGAAATTTTCCGAACCCCCATGCAAATGCTGAACCACATGAACGAGACGAGATGATGTGAAGCACTACATCACCATTTCGAGGCGAATGACCTCTAAGCGTATGAGATACATTTCTTAAAAGATCTTCTACACAAGATCTTTCATGATTGATTGGTGTGACATCTCTATAGCAACCACTCTACCGATCAACTTATCAAGTCTACGACTTACATGTCCCTTGGCCATAGGGTGGGCTAATGGTCAGAAACATTAAGCACTTGTTTGAACTCCATTATTTGGCAAAGAATGTATTTTTAAATAGTAAATTGATGAAGAATGTGTGGTTAAAAAATAAGGAAAAGTTTTGGGTATGCATATACTATTATTTTATTAAAGAATACATGATTAAAAAAATATGTATTTTGAAAATAATGTGAATCAAACAAGAGCAAAATGCACTTGAGCCTAGAATTGATAAAATGACGCCTATGGCAAGGCGCCTCGACCGTTGAGATGAGGTCACATGTCTCTTCATTCAACGATTATCATTCGTCTTCTAATATAAAAGTTCACACTTAGTGTTATTTGAAGGTAATGCAATTTCATACTCAACTATAACTTTGATCTCATTGTTCTCTCTATATTCATGGATTCGAACTCCTTTTTTATTGTGGTCCACTTCTTTAGCACATCTCACACCCAAATACTTACTCACAAATCAACAGACTTAATAATCGGAGTGTTCGCGGTTGCCTCCAGTGGCGGACCCAGCACCCGGCGAGCCCCGGCGGCCGCCCGTGCTGGATCCGCCGGAACAGTTTTTTTCTTTTGGACAATGAACAAATGTTATAATTATATATTTGGTAAGTTATTTTGTTTACATAAATTCCTTGTAGCTCACGTGGCCAGAACTTGTATAATCAGCTCAGAGGTCCCAGTTTCGAATCATTTTGCCAACATTTTTAGTGTAATAAGTTTAAATCTGCAATTTTTGCCAAAACAAATGGAACAAGGGGGGAGGGTTTCGAAACCGTGACCCCTGCTCCAAGATATGGGGTTCTTGACCATTGTGACACTCTTGAAATGTGATATAAATTTCACCAGAATTATATATGTTACATATTAACACTTAAATGCAATTATAAAAATTTAAACTCATGCTCTTCATTTGAATTATACAAAACTTGAACATAATATCATTTGGTGAATATTATTAATTTTTACAACAAAATTATAAATGTTCAGTTTGAACAAAATAATTATTATATTTAAATTATAGACCTCGTTTGATTACATTTTTTTCCAAAATATATTTCTCCCTTCTTTTAACCGCACATTTTTTAATAAAATAATATTACATGCAAATTCAAAATTTTTCTTTATTTTTAACTACACACTTTTCATCAAATCAATATTTCAAAATACAGTTTTTGCAAAAAAAAAATCTAACGGGACTCTTAATATTTTATTGCTGACAACGGTCGAAGATCTACTGTCGCCCGTGCTGACAAGAAGTCCTGGGTCCGCCACTGGTTGCCTCCCTTACCACTAGAAAAGGTCACATGCTCTAACGATTTGTTCAAATATGTATGAAGAGGCTGTGTGGACGTACATAAATCGAAATATATTGACCACGTCATCCCTTCAAATTTTTGGGTCAACAAAAGTAGTGGAGAAAACATGCGTGTATGTTTAAGGAATGAGACGTGGTATGGCGATGGAGTTAAATAGTAAACATATTGGTTTCACTGTTGGGGTACTAGGGTTCGGTAGCATCATGGTGCGATGGTCAAGCAATGATACGAGTCATTTGGAGGTGATGGTGTTAGGATTTGAAAGGTTGATAAGAGAAATTGTATTTAACTAATTTTCTAAAAATTTATTTTTTTTCTAAAATTTATTTTTAATCGCATATTCTTCTATTAAAATAATTTTACACGTAAATCTAAATTTTTTCTACCCTTTAATCTCACTCTCCAAAAAATCACTATTGCAAAACTTATTTTCAAGAAAAAAAAAATGGGTCTTAAAACACACTCTTAATTTCTTGTATTTTTATTTTTATTTTTTTGAAATGGTAAATAATTTTTTTTTAAAAAAAAAGTTTATAAAATAGAATAATAGGTATTTTTAATAGATGCCATTTAAATATAGGGTAAAATTAAAAAAATAAGGTATTTTTGAACTTTTAGTGAAAGGAAGGTTTGTGGTGTAATTATTCCATTTTCAAAATAATTACACGAAAAAGGTTCACGGATTGGATTTGCTTCGCCCGTTTCAAATTGGCCCATTAGGGGGTATGATACTAGCCAATTCCTACCCAAGTGGCCCAACCCATTTCAAAGAGAATATTATGCCTTCATATCTGATACTCCCTCCGTAATAAGCTTGATTTTCTTTTTCGTCTATTCTGAACAAGGATCACTTTCCTAATTAAGAATATAATTATTTTTTAATTTTCTAACACTCTTATTTAATGTGCCTCATTATCAACAAGTATGAACTACTCTTATTTAAAAACATTATTTAGCGTTTGTCTGTGCGCACTAGTTTGGTAAAAATTTTATTTTCCTGTAAACTCAACGGCCCCACATACAAATAGATAAAGACATCGTGCAAATTTTCATAAAGTAACGGATTTCGCAAAGAAAAAAGTTCATTCTACCTCTTTTGTTATCGCGTGTGAATAATTTACACTCTTTAACTTCAACAATGTCTTTGTCTGAAATTCGCTTGACCACAACAGGGTATTGTGCATCACAGCAATTTACGGCTTGCAAAAACTTTGTAGGCTTGGAATAGAAGGCGATGGTTTGACACTTTGTGCGAAGATATTTGGGTCCGTTCACCGCGTTGCTAAATTTCTTCAATGAAATCAGGGGTTAAACTTTGGAAGGAAATGAATGTGGTTAATGAGGGAAGGTAATCGGTAGGTGGGAAATTGTATTGATAGGAAATGAATTGAGGGCAAAATTGACAATTATCCCCAACATGAATAATGGTTACAGTAAATTATCTAATTCTTGTAAGATATTATGGAATAAACAATGACATTCACCTCTCCAACGGTCACTTTTTTTTGCTTAAAATTCAATCGGTCCAATCATGTATGAGTATATTAGAAAAAATATAAGAAAAATTAATACTTTCAACTATATTAAATTTTTTTCTTAATCTATGTGAAAATGAAAACAAACATATCTCTTTATAGGACGAATCGAATACAAAATTTTCTAGTCAAACGTGCATTCATAACCTAGTAACCTACGCACAAATTTGAAGGGTAAAAAAAGGAAATAGCTTGTGAAATAATCCAAAACCTTAAAATTTATTTCAAAGCAACTTTGTCAAATTGGTTGCACCAGCTGCTCAACATCCTGCACAGCTGAAAATCGTAACAGTTTTAACATAATGTCAACCAAACAAATAGAATTTTTATTGGATCCATTTTCAATGGAAGAACATAGAAGAGACTCAGATCAATCCACTTTTACATTCATACATCACATGAAAACAAGCATAACAAATAAATTTTCCAATAGTCCAGATAGTAGCTTAATAAAAAGACAGTTTAGTCAGAAAGTGTTCTGCGTATGCTTATTTAGTTGAAATCAGAGGAAAATGGTAGCTGTTTTAGGATTTAAGGGATGCGCCCACTTTGACAAGCTCCTCAAGTGCCTTGGAGATTTGTTCTTCTGTCAAGCCTTCCAATCGAATGCCCCTTTCAACACCCATATCTGTTTTAAAAATGAATAAAAGGACAACAAAAAATATCAAGTATAATTCGAAAGGCCAATTATGGAAGAAGGGTGGGTATCTATCTGACTGACACGTGTACGTATACAGGGAAAATAACAAGAAATTTGGAGAAACAAAGGAGTATATTTACATAACATATTCTCAAGTACGAGAACACAAATTTCAGTGTTTTTACCAGCTAGCACTTAGTCATGCCAAATTTCAAAGCTCAATTTGAATAAAAATATCAATAACCAAAGCTATGAAAGTATTTGCATTCTTGTTCTCCAGCTTGCTGCAAAGCAAATACATTGTAAGCTCTGGAAAGATGCAGAGTTTTGATCTGTTCCTTGATTACTTTTTGTGGATTAAGCATAGTTTCAAAATAACATCTAGAAAAGGGAAAAATTAAAAGGGGGAAACGATTCAGATTCCACTACGAGAAGCATTTACAGAGTCCAGAACGTTGAACATATGATGTAGCTGACACCAAACACACCAAATAAGAATCAAGTTGAAATAACCCACTGAGCTGAAAGCATGTTTCAGCTCAACTTGGCAACAGACAGAAAGGACATCTGCTGTTCAACTAAGAGGAATCAAATAGAAGAACCCTGCATGGGGTTGTGCTTGCGCATTGTACACTTTGAGCTGAATTATCCGTAAATCTAGCTCAACCATAAAATGGATCTGTCTTGTAGATAAGCTAAGAGAAGGCAAAGTAGAATTGTCATAGAGCAGCATGATAAGAGATATAGTAGATAACAAAATAAAGAAATTTGCCATGACCAAGAAAATCAACAAAAATCATTAATTTGGAGTTCTGGAAATATAGCATAAAGAAGGATATATTGCAATGTAATGGAAACATAGCTTACAACAAAGTTATTTACCAGAACAAGATTCATGTAGTTGATCTCGCACATAGGACAAGTTTATACAATGAAAGTTCAATGATTATTAGAATATGTTAGGCATCTCAAGTGAACAATGGGAGAAAGATGTTTACCTACACAGGAATAAGTGAAAAGCTATGTTGTTCCTAGACCTTGTCTTAAGCTTTTGGGTCAGGCATGGGTTCAGACACATTGGAGGCCCAATTATAGGACTGTAGGGTTTGCACGACAAGGGGAAATTATTCTCCAGCTCCTCGAAAGGTACTCAATATGAATATGGTGATCATGAAAATACAAAACAACTAAAATCGGAGTGTGCTGGATCAAGCAGGGGTTTGAAAAGGAGCAATAGCGGACTTGCGTTATGGAGCAAGACAAAGTATGGTTGCTTCTCTCAGAAGGCCTCTCACAAGAGTGGAAGTTGACTCACACTATGGCGACAGAAAAAGTTTGATCATTTTTCTAAGTGCACATTAAACGGAATGGAAGCAGAATTGGGGGGTTTATGATGATTATAGTCACTAATTGGGTGAAGACACCACATGAGCGAGAGTGGGAAAATATCAAGATGGCCAATTGTGGGTTACCAAGTAAAGTGGTTCTTAGTAAATGTGATTGCCTGATGCATAGGGGCTGGTGAGGGTGGGAAGAAAAATAACATAAGCCAATTGAATAAAGGGGGAATTAAGGCCTAATAGTGATGGTTTCACTTGTGAAGGGAATTAATTGGTATTTTGTGTGCATATGTAGGTTAAAGTTTTCTCGAAAGAGAGAATAGTACAAATGTATGGAAATTACTAATTTCATCTAATGGTGTGGTACCTCTAGTTTTCAAATAGAATTACAAGCATGAGATCAATATTTGCATCCATTACTTCAGTTATACAAATTATTTCTTTATTCCCTAAGATTTGAAATCCTCAAGTTTAAAACAAGAGAACACAAACTATACAGGAGTTGATCTGATATTTGTTTAGTAATAAACACATTTTTAAGTTCATTAAATTGGAGCCCAAATGAAATACTTATTCCGTCCCATAAAGATGGACTTGTTTCTATTTTCACACAAATCAAGAAAATATAATTAATATAGTTGGAAATATAATTTCTTTCACTTTCCTAATAAAATCTTTCTTCAACCAAGCTGATTGTCTTGTCCCGACCAACATGTCCTCCTAATCCGCCTGTATGCAATTCTCGAATCAAGTGCTCACATAAAGAAGAAAGAGGAATGCATAATTGTGTTCCTTTAAATAAGAATCATTCCTAAAGTAGATAATCAGGGGTAAATTCCCTATTACTGCATCAAGTCCATATATCGCCAAAATCCGTATCAGTTGCATAAGTAATCAAACCCAATCACTTCTGTGCTAATTGTAGCTAAAGGAGATGCTCGTCGACTTAAAGCGTCAGCTACTTTATTCTGTTGGCATGATTTATGTTTTATAACAAAAGTGAATTTCTGTAAAAAGGTGATCCATCGAGCGTGCATTCGATTTATTGTTTTTTGAGAATTAATAAACTTCAAAGCTTGATGATCCGTAAATAACACAAATTCTCGTTGTATCAAGTAATGTTCCCAATGCTTTAAAACCCGAATAAAAGCATAAAATTCTAACTTATAAGTAGTCCACTTTTGTAGAGACTCACTAACCTTTTCACTGAAAAATTCGACTGGACGACCTTCTTGAGAAAATACTGCTCCAATTCTCATAACTGAAACATCACAATCAACTTTAAGTACTTTTTTGAAACTAGGTAGTGCCAACACCGGTGTAGTGCATAACTTGGTTTTTATTGCCTCAAAAACTATTTTTTTGCGCTTTACCCCACTAAAATTGACCTTTTTTAAAGCAATCGGTAATAGGCACCATGATTGTACTGAATCCTCGAATGAAACGCCTGTAAAAAGTTGCTAGTCCATGAAAGCTTTGAACTTCTCTCACGGTTTTAGGAGCTGGCCATTCGTGTATTGATTTCACCTTTGTGTCATCAACTTGGATACCATCCTTTCCCACCATAAAGCCAAGAAATAAAAGTTGATCAGTCATAAATATACATTTTTTGAGATTGATATCCAATTTATTATCTTACGGGATGGAGAGAACTTCTTTAAGATGTGACAAATGCTCATCTTCATTCTTGCCGTAGATAAGAATATCATCAAAATAAACCATCACAAATTTTCCCACAAAAGAACGAAGAACTTGGTTCATTAACGCATTAATGTGCTTGGTGCGTTCGACAGCCCAAATGTCATCACTAACCACTCGTAGAGACCCTCCTTCGAATACGGATTTAATGATAGCCACTCCTTAAATTAAGTTTGGTGAATACCACTGTCCCTTGTAATTTGTCGAGCATGTCATTAAGACGCGGGATGGGAAAGTAAAACTTGATTGTTATTTTATTAATAGCACAATCCTTCTTTGGAGTGAGTAAAGTAGGAAGATCAATCCTTTATCAAGTAACTCATTAACTTGTCGCCGCAACTCTTCATGTTCAACCTGCTCATTCGATAATATGGTAAGTTAGGCAAACTAGCTCCAGTGCCAAATCAATATGATGTTGAATGTTTTGCGTAACTCGTCAAAATCTTGAACTTTGGCGGGAATCTGTATAGTTGCTTCCGAGTGACCTTTAACTACTAATGCTAATATAGTGCTCGGTTCTTTTACTTGTTCAAAGAATTCTGGGCCTGATATGTTGGTAAAAAGTGGTTTATCTTCCTTGATAGCAGAACTATTTTCCAAAAGTTGAGATTGTGGTACTAAAACGATGTTCTTATCAAAACACCAAAATATGAAAGTGTTATCCCGCCCCTTATAAGTGGGATCAACGTCAAAGTGTCATGGACGACCCAATAATATATGACAAGTATCCATATCCACCGCATCGCATATGATCTCATCTTTGTAATATTTCACAATCGACAAAAGAACCTTACAGATCTCTAGAACTTGAACTTCTATACCTTTTTTAATCCATGCAATCTTGTATGGAGAAGGGTGTCTCTCAGTCTTCAGGTTTAGATCTTTTACCACTGCTTTGAAAACGACGTCCTCACTACTACCGCTGTCAATGATTACATTGCATACCTTACTAAGAATAGTACACCGAGTTCAAAAGATTTTGTGTCGTCGTGAGTTATCAGGCTTTTTGGTGCAAGTAAAAGGCGTTGGACAATGCACGCCAACTCTTCCCCAGTATCTGCATCTACAACATTACCACCCTCATAGTCATTGTCTTCAAAATTTTGTTCTTCATCACTTTCGCCCTCTTCTATAATGTTAATGGATTGCCTGTTTGGACAGCTATTTGAAAGATGTCCTGGTCGGTTACACCAATAGCACTTTCCAAGATTAAGACGTGCATAAAGATCATTATTTGTTCGTTGCTGTGCTTGGTTTCTGTATTGGATGTTAGATTGAACAGGAGCTGAGTTCCACTTTGATTACCCTTACCATTATTATTATTGTTGGAGTAGAATAAGTTTCTTGAATTGGTCGTAAAAAATTGCCTTGAGTACGGGCTGTGGTCCTATTAATCTGATTTTCCACTTTCATTGCTAAATTGACTGCACATGTTATAGTCTAAACCTCCTGAAGAGCTAATCGATCTTTAATGACTAATTTTAGGCCTCCTATATATCGAGCAATTAATTGAGCTTCTGTTTCAGACAAATTAACTCGAGCATTTAAATTAGGGGTGTCCAAAAGTCCCGAACCGAACCGGACCGAACCGAACCCGAACCGAATCGAACCGAACCGAGCGGTTCTTCATAAATTAAATACCCGAACGGGTACCCGAATCGAGAACCGATGGGTTTGGGTCGGGTCTCGGGTCTAGACCAAAAACCGAAGAACCGAACAAGAACCGAAACTAAATAATTTTTTTATTTTTTATATTGAATTAATTAAATTATTTTATTTTTTTCCTATACAAATTAGCAAATTAATTGAATAAATTAGATTATTTCATAATTTTAATTTTTAAGCCCAAATCATTTTAAAATCCATTAACCCATTTTAATTTGAAGCAAATGAATATACTTTATGTAGTTTTGCTGTAATATTAATATCTACTTTTTGGTATTTGTATGCATTGAATTAATCTTATTGGACGGCTAGTTTTGTATATTTTTTTGAAGGACCATGCTACACTTACTCCATGGATTACTACATGGATGACTTAAGGGACAAGTGGCGACCACCTATTGGAGGGTCGGCTGTGGGCCACTTGTCCAAGATGTACTCCATGTAGTAATTCATGGAGTACATCTAGTATTTTCCTTTTTTGAATTGGGTTACGTTAATTTGTAAAAGTTACGAATGAAATGTTATTAATTGTATTTATGTAGTGTTGCTGAAAATATTAAAAAATTTAATTATGGTACGGAACCGAACGGAACCGAACCGAACCGAACGGAACCGAACCCGAACGGTTCCATAATTATATTTGGACCCGACGGGTCCATTTATTAAATACCCGAAAGTTTTGGGTCGGTTCGGGTATCTTCAGAACCGAACCGAATCGACCCACGGACAGCCCTAATTTAAATGATAGAATTCCTTCGTGTACTCGTTTACTATTCGGTTGTTCTGTCGACAATTCTGATATTGCGGTACAAAAATTGCTCATAATTTGGAAGGAGAAATCGTCTTTGCAATAACCGTTTCATCTTGGGCCAAGTTTGCACACGTTTTCCTTGTCGTTGACAGTTAAATTGAAGTTGTTTCCACCATGCCGAAGCTCCACCCTTTAATTTATACGCCACGAGCTTAACTTGACTTTGTTACGAGATATTCAAATAGTCGGAAAAAATTTTGACGGTATGGATCTAATCCAAAAAATCTTTAATATTTAATCAGCCGTCAAAACTTGACAAGTCCATCTTCATCTTAAATTTTTGAACATATGTACCCCGATTATTAGCCCTTGGTCGAAAATTATCTTCTTCTTCAGACGAATAATCGAAACCTCGTGGCCTTCTTTGTTGAAAGCCTCTATCACTCGGCTGAAAATTAGGAGCTCAATCAAAATTAACTCATCGGTCAACATTGTAACCATTGTCAACATTATAGCATCGATCAAAATTGATTCCTTCTTCCCTGAAATCAAATAGCGTCTCTAACTCTCGCTCAAGATTTTCGTCGGAGCTCGCAGTCGGTCACTGAGCTCCTCGTCGCCGCCGATTGGAACCCTTCGCCAAAGGTCGCCTTCATCTCGCCTGTTTCTTCACTCGTAGAACCGTAGAGGGGCAGCCTCGCAAGGGTCGCGATTCTCGATTGGATTCGCGCACCAGTCAACTCGATCATGGATTTCTGGGTTCTGCTGTCAAAGTCGATTATCTGCAAGGGGCCGGCGTCCTTCCTCCACACCTGGGTCAACATGGGGTTGGGTAATAGGGCGCATCTCCCTCTTTGCTGGAAACCCTATGATTTCTTACATTCAGGTTAGCATCTTCTTCCTTATCGTCGGAATCTGAGTTGATATCTCTCTATACATTTTTCTGCCCATCATCTGTTCTGCCTTAGGTGCATGATACTTCTCAATAGTCATCGCAATTAGCATCTGCGTGATATTGCGAAGAGCTTCATCCATCCCTTCTAGTTGTTCAATTTTTTCAAACATCCGTTCGGTGTCGGTTCTTAGCCATAAGAATTGAAAATAAAAATGATATTGGAATAATCTTGCTTTGTATTGATATATGATTGATTGATTAAAAAGTGTACAATATCCCTATATTTTTAGGCAAAATTATCCATAATCCTATTAATAAAAGGAAACTAAATTCTAAAAGGAAATAAACTAATCCTAATCTAAACAAAATTTAAGAATAAACATATTACAACTAGAAAAGGCAATTAGAAAAGATTATTTAAAAAAGACAAACTCCTAGATAAAATGAAACTATTAATTGTAGTTATGATATACTACATCAGAAATGATACAGAAGAAGCCATTCAATGTTTGGGGAGGTACCACAAGTGACTAGATGTGGGTGAAATAATACTGGAAGAGCAAGAGCTCGTCTCCTTCTGTAAGGACCTTGGCCAAGAAAATTGGCATGGCACAGGTGATATCTTGACCATGTTTTGTCGTAGCCGAAGACGTGCGGGATGTCCGGACAATGCGCACATTCGGGATGAATCAAGCAAGACATTCGGGTTGGTTTGAGATGCGACAGTAACTGAGGCATAACGATGCTAATTTACTTGATGATAGCATCGCGGGACGGAATTTGGGACGCAGGTCGAATTTGCATTGATCGATGGGTTGATAGATGCAAGTGTTCAGTAGCATTGAGACCTTATTGTCCAGCTGTCTTTAGCCCACGAATTCAATAGAACAAGCATTAGAATAGCATGTGACGGTGATTACAGGCAATTATGCATAGCGTATGAGTTGGGGGAAATTTTCATCCAGCGAAGGTGAATTGTGCAACATTAACCTAGTGATTGGGGGCTGTCAACTGCAATCCAGGAATGGGTCTTCTTTATAAATTAAAGTGTTGTGTACTTAGTTTGAGGTAGAGAAAAAGGCAAGTTGTAAAGAGTTTGATTGAGGCAACAAGCTGTGCTGACCCTTTCATTTACTTTGTACGTGTTTTCTTCGTTTTGGTGAGAAATGAAGCTGGGACAGTTCTCGAAATTTTTGTGTTGTCTTTAATTATTTCAATCTTCCGCACTTAGTCAAATTTCGTGGGTTTTCATTATGGCAATTGCCCAAAATGTGTATTAGCTGGTTGGGGGCAGAAAATCTTAGCACTATCGCAGGAAATGCAAGATATCCCTATGATAATTGGTATCATAGCATGATTTTGTTCGGAGAAAATGAACCAGGAACTTTTTTGCAAGTTGCTAGGAAAACTGTAAACTGGTTGCAAGTCAAAATTTGAAAAATCGGGTAGGAATGCTTGAGGATTTTGTGTTTGCCCTGATGTCTAATACAATCAGTTTGGCGAAGCATGCATAGGAAATGAGGTAGAATATGTCAAAAATAAAGCAGGTTTTCGAAAATTTCGTTACTGTGACTAACGAAAAACTTGTGTCCATGCTAGGGATGTCATGGCCCCGATTGAAAACATTATTGCGCTCCTGGGACTGCTGGAAGGCGAAGTTAAGTTGCGTTGCTGAAACAGGCTATTCCTGTTCCTAAAGATTCTGTGGTGACTTCAAAAATCATGGTACAATACTTTAAGGTTGCGAGCATGTATCTGCAGGAACAGCCAAAACAACAAGACGAAGATGTTGAGGAATTGGCCTTGGTTCAGGTAAATCCGCTGCAGATGATTGCAGATGATTGCAGAGTGACTGGTTGCAAGCTTTGTTGCTGCCTTGCAGGAATTCAGTGGGGAAGGCACCGAACGCAGTAGCAAACTGCGGGTATGGCTATGAGTTGAGTGTTCCAAAATTTGTGAAAACGTAGGACATGGAGTGTTCCAAAACTGTAGGGAACGTGGTGAGTTCCATTGGAAAATTCAGGTTGGGATGCAGCGAAGCGTGTTGGGCCGATCACCTAATATTTGAGCATCTGTGGAGCCCTGAACCCTTATACATATGTGAGTATGGCAGTTCAGGAGAATTAGCTTTTGAACTATTGTAAAAACATTTATAGCAGTCGTATGAATTTTATAAAATGGACTGGTAATCTATTGCGACTTCATAGTTGCAATGCAGTTGTATAAGACTAGTTTAATTTGCGTAGATTGTCGTCATAAAGAATAATTTGATGATGCTTCTCAGCTAATTTTCAAGCTGCATTGGATTTGTTAGAGTATAAGAGGGATCATTGCCTTCGTAGCTGTGCTCTAGGTTAATTTTTGAGCTCTCATTTTGGAACATTTCAAACAGAACCTGGGGCTTACTCGCACAAAAATAATATCTATAAAGCTCTCAGATATATGAAATGATCAATCTTTTCTGGTTAATATTTTCAGATCTTCCACAAGAGGAAGTAGTGATGAACAGAACCAAATGGAGAAAAATGACTATTATAAACAGCTTAGTTTGTCCTTGTGGTGATGGCTACAATGAAAGATGAAGGATCATACTTACAGATAATCTCAAACCAATATTTTTGGATCATACATAAATTCACTCCACATATCAATTCATGTTTCGCAAATTCTAGTCATCATTGTGATTTGTGAAGCAAGCACTACATAAATATTCACGAAGCTGTTGATACCTCTACAACAATTACATATGATGCAAATTTAAGACTTCAAACAACTCACAAACACTTACACCTTTCAATCAAGACAAGAGAAGAATTGTTAATGAGAATAGCATACCGTATCTTGCCCAGAGCTGAGGCTCGACCCCTCTACACTCACGGATTAATATAGGGAACTTGGGATTCTGCTTCTTCAGATCTGTATAATTCTTCTCCACGAATGCCCTATTACGGTACAAAAAGAAAAATAAAAAATAAAAATAAAAATCAATGCCGTAATGAAGGATTAGGAGGAGCCAAAGAAAATCGCAGAGCAATACCTAGCGGACGCACTTGCAGGAGAAGTTTGGCAAAAAAGGACCCTAAGCTCCTTCAGATTCCGCGATAATTGTCCTCTCCACGCCATTGTCGTTCGCTCTCGTATTCTTCCTTGCTAGACTGGAACCAGTCTGATGACAACTCGCCCAAATGTGTCCGTCAGTCCAGTTACGAGCAGCCCAATATTTAAACGGGTCCAAACATCAGGCCCATTTAGAGCTAGATGGGCATCATAATCACATTGTTGTTAGGGAATGCAATGAGAGACGGGTATGAGACGAGTCAACTATTTCCACTTTCATTCCATCGGGTATTTTAGTCACCTTATCCCATCTACATACCCGATTAAAGCAGTTCGGTTCGGGCAATGCGGGCCCATTTATCGATGTGTTTTTTTTGTTTTTGTTGTTTATTTATTTTATTTTTGTTTTTATTTTTTTTATATCTTTAGTTAATAAATATTATTACCTTTTTTTGTCCAATTTGTTAGAACAATTCATGTTCTCTTTAAAAATTATGATAAATCTTTTATTTTTATTTGATTTAAAACTTAAATTTGAAATAAACTTTGGGGTGGGTAACGAGGCAGAGACTATGTTTTCTGTACCAACTTCATACTCGCTTCGAGGCAATAACTCTCGCCCCGTTTAACAGATTAGGAGGGTAATTCCCGTCTCATTCAGGACGAGGGTCGCGGTATCGAGTTAAATGAGTTTTTTTTTTTTTTTTTGTCATCCCTAATTGCACGGTGAATTGGAAGTTTGGAACGAGGAGAACTGTTATCATTGATTCGAGACATTTAAAGCATGTCTAGGTTTAGGGCTCAGAAAAACTTTCTCGCGTTGCATTTAGATGGAAAAATAGATAGAGTTAACTGTATAAGGAGCACATAAGCGAAAAAATGCTTGCATATTTTTTTTACTGGTGATATTTTCTCATTTTGAAGTCCAGCCCAGCTTAATAAAATGTCAACCATTGCAAAAAGGGAAAAATTCATTTCTCCTACTTTATCTTTACCCTATTTCAAAAATAACAAAATAACTTTCACATTTCAAAAATCAGATTTTTTAACCTATACATACACATATATATAAATATATAAAAAGATATATATATATATATATATATATATATATATATATATATATATATATATATAAAATTAACCCACCCCTCCCTCCACCGCTCCGGCAACTACTCTGGCGACTATTCCGGCGACCGTCCGGCGACTACTCCGGTGACTACTCCGGCGAATGCTCCGGCGATCGTTCCGGCGACTGCTCCGATTCCGACGACTCAGGTCACAAGTCACAGTCCAGGTCACAACTCACAACTCAGGTCACAATTCAATTCACAAGTCACATCCTGAGTCGCGATTCAATTCACAAGTCACGGCCAGTCACAGTCCAAGTCACAACTCAGGTCACTGGTCACAACTCAAGTCACAGTCCAATTCACAAGTCTCAGCCCAGGTCACAAGTCACAGTCCAGGTCACAACTCAGGTCGGCGACTACTCTGATTTCGGTGACCGTTCCGACGACTGCTCCGATTCCGACGGCTCAGGTCACAAGTCACAGCTCAGGTCACAACTCAATAATTTTAAAGGTCACAGATTATTTTATTGGTCACAAATCAAAAATTACAGGTCACAAATTAAATTTTAGTCACGAATTATAGAATTTTAAGGTCACAGATTAATTTTTAGTCACAAATTGTAGAATTTTAAGGTCACAGATAGTCCATTATGCGGTCACAGTTGGTCATGAATCACACCAAAGGTTCAAACAACTGCCGCTACCACATCCGGCAACTCACAGCCTAACCCATCGCCACAACCATGAAGATCGGCCACCAACTCACCACAACCAGATCCATCACTGTACCGACGACCCATCACCACCAACATCTCACCATCACCCACTACCACGACCACCACCGGCCAATCACCGCCATACATGACATCAGCACAGTACAAATCAAAAACCAAAAAACTCTCAAAATTCAACCACCAAATTGGCACCCATGACATTCCCACACACAAACCACCCGCCACAAGAATCGGCCATCGACACCACAATCAGCAAAAAATTCTCAAATCGGCCCATCGACACCACAACCATCGGCCGCCACCGTCGATCCACCCTTGATCCAACGAAACCCATCTCCACCGCCGATCCACCATCACCACTAGATCTACCACCATTACCATCAACAAATAAATCTCTAATTGCCAGAAATGAATTCACACACCGCAACAACCCGGCCCCACCCCCAAAATCAATATGAAATAAATCTCTAATTATCAATTGAATTCGTATCCGAAATTTACGGACCTCGGCATCGAAGAAATGGTGAATCTTCGGGTAGATCGGAGGATCCTCAGCGCCACCACCAGTCTATGGTGGTTGGCTAGTGTAGGTGGCATGGAAAAATGATAGGAAGCCCGAGCTCGTCATCCGAAGCCTCCAACAAATACCCCAGATCCGGCTGAGACTCTTCAGAACCCGGCTTGAAATCCACCGTCGGTGAATGCGAACCCATAATTTCCTCCTCGAAACTCTTCATGAACGAGTCAAGAACCTGACTCGTTGTGCAGAATTCAAATTCATCATCACCCAAACTGTCCAATAAATCTTCCTTCAGCCTCTTAACCTCCGGCAAATCAATCAATGGGTCAGTCTCTTCCCACCCATCTTGTCCTCTTTTCTTCGTCGGCGGCCATGCAACGGAACCTCCGGTGGTTTTTTGTGAAGGAGAGTGGAGAGACCCAGAGAATAGAGAGAGAGATAGGAGAGAGTGAATTAATTAGGGTTTGGAGTATATATATTTATTTTATAAATTAATTTTTATAATATTATTATTAATATTTAATTAAATATAAAAAATCTGTATCTATATATAAAATATCTGATTTTTGAAACTTAAAATATAAAATCTGATTTTAGAATTCACATCTCCAAAAGTAGGGAAGGGTGTAATTTCCACTTGCAAAAAACTTACAAAGTAAATAAGTTAAACAAAATTCCACTGTAGCCCAAACCCAACCTCCAAACACAGATTTCTCTCCCACGCCTAAAACATTATTGATTTAGAGTACTTGTGATATTGAGAATTATATTTTTGTTGAAAACTTAAAAAAATCCGTATGAAATTCCTAATAATTTTTAAGGTGTGCATTATTTTATTAATTATTGGTCTAATTAAAATAATATTAAAAATAGAAAAAATTACTTGTTTTTGAATAAATCTTCGAGCAACCTTTGGGTAATGTTATAAACCTTTTTTTTTGTAGGGGTTTTAGACGAATGAAATATGATAGTTGTGCATAATATGGAGGTATGATGATAAAGACATATACCTTTGCTTTTGTCACCAAAGGAATTTTTGTGTCAATTTAGTTTCATTAATTCAAATCACCCATCTTTGAGGAGAGGAAATGATAAATACAATCAGTCATCTAAATCTAGTCTGACAAGACGAAAAAAGAGTTGTCGCATTGTGTACTACTTCATTTCTTTCTCGAGGAATAAAGCAACATGAACCACAATTTATATTGACAAGTAACAAAACAATATCTGATAGAATTATTGCATTCGGTACACATAAAATCCGACTTGAGACTACCCCCGATGAAGAACCCCCCTTTTGGTTGGGCAACATCAACTGTTTGTCGCCCCTCCATTAGGACATCAATGGAGCTCGTAATAGCCGCGAATCACAATCTATAGCTCCATGAATAACTACAAAACACGTCCAAAATGGGCCGGTCCCTTTCCTTGTATTCCCAGGCTATGCCAAAAAGCACAATTAACATGTTTACACTAAATTAGGTAGATATTCACTAGGAATAATTAATCAAGTTTAGAAACCCGGGAATACACTTATCGGGAAGCATAGAAACTAAGAAATCTATGAAACGATTAGCTGTTGCTTTTTATACTATTGAGGGAGGATGTGTTGCAGTAACATGGCATTGTATAGGCATCATACATTTGGGGATTGTAATATGTGTCGCTAACAAGGCCTCTAAATGACCGCTCAGAAGGCCAGGCCTAGCTCTTTTTTCCCAATCTGTCACTTGTAATATGAGTTTGACTTCCACCCTTCGAGACAAGGAAAAATGCTCTGAGACGACTTTAAGGGTTCTGTTGCTCTTGAGCTCTTTGTAATCAAGGGCTTCAGTTGAGAGAAGAACATACATCTCTCATACAGAAAGAGTACAATGCTTCGGAAAACACTGGAAAACTCATCCTTGTATTTCCTGGTGAATGTTTGTTTGGTGTGAGAAGCTGAAAAAAGTAACTGTAATCCTTGGTAATTCAGTGAAGACTGGAGCTTCCCTCTTGTGGATGGAAGCGATTTTCTGTTTGCTTTTAGTTCTTGATCAGTACATCTGTAAATGCTAAAATATAGTCTGCAGTAAAAAGGATCGTGCACTAAGCATCACATTCTTTTTTTTTCACAACATTTTTTTTTATCTCAACTTCCCTTGGAGGATCAATCAAAACAATGAACAAATGCAATATTTATACTGGAGAGATTAACAGTGGCATGTGCTAAAGAATTCATTACACCGAACTGATCATTAGATCAGAATGCTTCTGGTAGAGGCCTGCCTTCCAAAAAGGCTTTGAACAACACAAGGGATCTCTCTGGCTGAGAGAATGGAGCTTCATGGGACGCCCCTCTGATCGTGGCAAAAGAAAGGATATCACCGTAGACTTGAGTCCAGCCGCCAACCTGAAAGGAAACAAAGATAAATATAAATCATTATATATTCAGCATGAAATTCCTTTTATGATCATTAAACACAGTTATTTAGATTACCTGCATCCCTGCAAACCATACTCTATATGGTGTACTTGTTCTCAGTCCTAATTCTTCTGCCAGTTTATGAACCAGTGTTCGACTTCCAGTTAAAGGTATGACGGAATCTTGATCGCCACTGTAATTAGAATGCAGCAGATTGTCGTTAATAAAATGATTGAAGTCCTGAACGAAGACATTAAGTTCCCCGGCTATACCTGTAGATCAAAACCGGAATTCCGGCATTGATGATTTTACCCACAATAGGGATTGAAGGAATTTCTAGATCAAGCAGCTCATAATCCAATACACTGAATTAAATCATCAGAAAAAGGATAGTTTAGCATTGAACTTTGGAGTGAAAAAACATGGATTTTGCTATTATAAGTTGAATTTCCTAATTTCATGAAATCAAATATAGTTCAGTAAAATTTAATTCCGTGATGGAGAATTACTTGCTACAAACAACCCATCTTTTGACTCCTACAAGACGTGCGTGTAGAGCCTGTTGAACATCTCTTCTGTTCAAGTAATTTACAGTTTCATCCTCCACACATACATCTATAGTCTCTGAGACTTGCTGCAGCTCAAAAGAAAACAAGTTATTGAGTTAAAATAAAATGAATATAATCTACTTGAAGAGAAAATGAAAGGACTATACCTTAGGACTAAGAATTTTGGATTGTGAAAGCACGGATGACATACAGACATCAAGAGTAACATCGTACTTGTCAACAAATTTACTGGTTTCCGTTGTAACAAGGTTCATTACTCTTGAACATACTGGTGATATATCGCCTCTATAGTATTCACTAACATATCGCGAATAGTTGCAAGTGGATGTGAATAATTTGTATGTTGTATCTGATATCAATCCATGAGACCAGAAGTACTCGGCTCTTGAGTTGAAATCAGTTGCAAATTCTAATACCGGATTACCTAGCTGCATTCACGCCAGAATCTAAGAGTTTAAACTATACAGCAGAAGATATAGCATGTTTGGTTGAGCTCAAAAGTAAATCAAGTCTTGCTTTTGTAATTTACTTTTAAACACAATCAAGAACACAAAGTACAGCTGATCGCGTTTTCTTCCCTCTACCATAAGCTTGTGTTGAAAATGATCTCGAACTAACTTTTTTTTTTTAAAGTACTTCTTTGAATGTAAAGAATTTTTTTAAAAGACGAGGTAACTCACAGCAATTCCTTTCAAGTTGAACAGCTTCTCTTTGTTGTTTAGTAGCATAATCTCTGCTAGTTGGGGAATATAGTGTCCTAATGATAAACAAAAAGTATCTTTAAGATTTTTTCTCTTCATAAATGTCATTCAATTAATAAATATTGAAATTTCAGATACCAAAAAACCTACCAGCATAGCTTTCACCAGTGATAAACAAGCTTCTATTTCTGTACTGTGGGAATTTTAGGAACCATTTTTGCAAGAACGCCAAGTTGTCCCTGGCTGTGATATGAAACAAACACAAAAAAATAAAGTCAGATCTTTTGTCCCCGTGTCCAAAAATAAAACAAAAACAGTAAATAGAACATGGCTCAAAAAGCAGAAGCTTATAAGTTACTACTACATTATGGTTTCAATCTTTTTTCTTTTAAATATGTGGGGAAAAAGGAAATATAAATGATTCAGAATGAGGATACTGCTTTTATCTTTTTCCTTTTGAAAATGGAAAGCAGGATAAGTATTACTTACCATGGTTTAGGAAAAAATCAGAAAAATTAAAAATTTCTTTGTCAAGATTCAAGAGTGGAGAAACATGCCTGTGATTTTGTCATTTACACCTTCATAAGTGGAAGAATCAGCAGAATAAGAGAATCCCACTCCAATTGGAGACTCCAAATACAGAATATTTGCTTCTGCATATTGGAAATCAGAATATTAAACACCTTTTCTAAGTGATCTTGAAAACATGAATATTCACAAAATAAACCAGTAGAGTACCTCTATTCCAGCTATATTCATTCCTGACTAGCACATTCCCACTTGGCCTAAATGGCCCATTTTCAGAAAATGCTCCAACCCCCAATGAAGAACAACCAGGACCTACAATCAAGAATCATCAAAACTCAGAAAAAAAAATAAAAAAATTCTCACGATTACTATTACAAGTGCTAAACAATGTGTGAGGATTTGACCTCCATTTAACCAGAGGACTAGAGGTTTAGAAGCTGGATCAACTTCAGCTTCCACAAAATAGTAAAACAGGGCTCTCTGTTTCTTCTGATCAACACTCACATAACCAGCAAACTGCTGGAAACTCACTAGGGGCTGCCCAGGTAATTGAGTGATTTTTTCAGCTGATGACAAACAAGTGTAAGACTGCACTTTGGTGAAAAAGCATACTTGAAGTAATAAAGCTAAAGCTATGGCCAATGCCGTGGTTTTACATTGTAATAAAGATGCCATGACTTTGATTTCAGTATATGGAGCAGAGAAATTTAAGAGTACTGAAAGATATATAGAGCTGAGGCAGCTAAAATGTTAGTCAGTTAGGGGCATTATATAAAAGATGAAGTCCCCTTCTTTTGTTGTCATTATTGTATTAACTTTTGTCGTTTAAGAGACATTGGTGTGGATTTTGAAAGAGTAAAGGTGTTTGTCCCAAATTACTTGGTCCTCTCTTACTGTATATGTGCTGCTGCTGACTGTAACCAATTCAAATTGTGGGTGGGTTCTTTTTTCGAACCTGGGGCGTACTCAACAGTATCCAAAGCATTAGATACTTACAATCTTATTCATTAATATTACGTTCTATTCGGTACTACGTAATAAACATTTTCCGAATTATTAAGTGGTCCCCGTTTTACTGTTTTCTTGTTCTTGGTGTCATACCAAAAGTGAAATTTTCCCAAAATTTGACAATAACACAATGCCTGGAAGAACCATAGACGGTGAAGCTCTGTTGCATAGATAAAAGCTTTTCAGTTTGCAGGAATATTTTTCTTTTATGCATAGAGCGAGTTGGGTAATTATTTCACATCTAGAAACGGCCAGTTAGTTTATTCTCTCAAGTCTCAAGAAATTTAATTTTCCATTTGGAGCTTTCCAAAAGGAGTACAGTACATCAATCAGAATTTTTGTTCATCCTTGGTTTTCTGATTAATCCTCACACGTTTAAGAGGGTAGACTTAAAATTTAAGATTGATGTTCTTAAATGATACACAAACTTAAAGATCACGTTACACGGGAAATTTCTCCAGCATTTTCTTTCTCTGTCTTCATTTTTTTTTTCTTGGGTTCAGTCCACACGAACAACCTATGCAGGTACTTACATTTACGATGGTAACTTTGGATTTAAAATACTGAAAGCAAGAGGGTGTATAACAATGGACAGTAGCTTTAAGAAACTTTTGTGCCCTTTCATTTTGTTTCCCAAAAGAGCAAAAAGGAAAAAGAAGAGATAAAGTTATATAAAATAAGAAGAATTCTACATTTTTGCTATATATTTATATATACTACTAAGCTCTACTTTTTGTATATTTGTTTCACTATGTCCTTTCTTCACATTCAAGCATCTCTCTCAAACACACATACTCATATCCAGAGCAAAAGGCATTTTCAGAAAAGTTGATGCTTTTATTTTCACTGCTTCAATGGATGGATTATGGATATTCAACACTTTTGAATTACTTGACGAAATGGACAAATATGATCAAAATTATTGTTACTTTAGAGTAACCCTACATTGTGTTTATCTTTCCAAAAAAAAAAGAGAGGAACAAATCGCACATAGATTTATAATGGGACACTCTTCACGTAAGAATTAAGTTTACTTCTCAGTTGAAGATGAACCAAAAATTGCTTTGAGAGAATATTTACAAATATCATTAACCTAAGTAAAAGTCTGACTTTGACTATGGTTGAGCCATGCAGAAGTACTACTACGCGGCCCCAAATCTTTCTATGGATTCCTTCTTTCGCCTCTTTTTTGGTCAAAGTGCCTATGATACCAGTTCATATTTGATCTATCGAAACTCATGCAGATGCACCCACTGAAGGATGGTCTAAGTTTCCATTTACAAAGTATAAACAATTCTCCACTTGGCTAATTCAAATTAACTTTTGACCTTTAGGTGCAATATACAGTCCTTGACTCCTTGCCCTATGATAAAAGTTAGTGGCAAGTCCAAATGTCAATGCAAGATTGGAGTCAAGAATTTATGGCATGTCCCAATCAAATAAATGAACAGAGAAAGTAAGATGAAACATTAGGGGTCCTCGCTAGAAGTTTTGCTCAGCAATTTCAAGGAAAAATGAATTTTTAGTTGAGTATTCAATTAGAAGTCAAGTATTGCTTTTTTGCCTCTCTTCATTTACCTTTTATATTACTTGTCTAACCCCCAAGACATAGCTCAATGGTGCAAAGGATAGGAGTGAGGTAGTCTGAACTGGGCTAACAGTCGCAGTGTGAGTGTTCGATTTCCGCCTCTTACAAGGTATGGAATTGAACTCTTTGTGGACACCAATATGACAGCTCTTGTATTCTGTCATGTTGAAACACATCCCGCGATTTATTTCCTCCACAATGCTCTAGGCGCGGGGTTCAACTTTTTTTTTTATATTACTTGCCTCTACAGTAAAGCTATTGAACCTTTTCTAATGCTAACCACTCCTTACCTACACCCCCAATTAATTGATGAATCTGCATTATTTCTTGAATTTATTGTTGCGGGACCGTCTATGGAGAAAGATGGGTAGAGAACGAAGATACATAATAACTCAAGTCTTTATATGTTGTATAGTTATTTTATATTTACACAATATGAGATTCTATATTAAAATATAGATGACATTCCATATTTGTGACGTGTAATAGATATCTTAATCTTAATTACAAGAACAATATTTAGCCAGTATGAAATCAAGAATACACACAAGCAAACATATGAATCTCTAATGGTTGGCTCTCAATGTTAATGATAGAGTTAAGTATAGTCGTAACCATGAGTTTTCAAGAAAAAAATATTTACAACGAGTATTTCTCGCCTTTTAGTATATGTTCAAGTGTAAAATGCTCCCTAAATAATTCTTGATATCCAAGGATATTAGGACGATATAACTAGGATTTTAAGTTATATTTGAGATAAAATGACCATATATAAATTGCGGAGGAAGAGGATAATGACATGGTAGAAGCCATTTCTTGGAAAAATATGAAGGGGAAGGGAAAAAAAGCACAAAAATGATGGCAAGAAGTGGATTTAAAAGGTGAAAAGGACTTGGGAATTTGGAACCTGCTAGAGTTGAAGGGTGTGATGATGGTGTCGACAAAAATGATTTCCACTCAAGCATTTGAAGAATACAATTTAAGCCTTGCCAGCACCTAACGTTCTTATCACATCTGCCAACTATTCGTTCTAGAATGATGCTACTCAGTTAAAAACAGGAGGAGACGACGAGACGTAATGCAGTATCATTGAACAGTTTGAAAAAAATAATAATAATAAATTAGCCACACAGATACTGTGAACACTGCCCCTATTTGCAGAGCATTCTTCAGTAGCATCATTCATTCGTTCTAATACTCCACCGAAGAGTTTTCAATATTTATTAAGACCATGTTTGTTTCGGATTAAAATCAGATTTTAAGTTAAGTCAAAATTAAACAATCAATAGTAACCACATCTTTCATAGGTCCTACAACTTTTCAACCACACATTTCAAAATCTTCTATCACAATCTACTGAAAATATAATTTTAATCCCCACCAAACACCCCATAAATTTATTCCTATTTAATGGAACGTTATTGAATCAAATAATGAAGACATTATTGAGAAAAATACGACTATTTTTGGAATAATGAAAATTGAATTCAGGTAGGAGGGATTAAAAGCATGAGTATCTCCAATGATTACACCAAATTTGACTTAACCATTCTGGTGTAATCATTGCAGCTGCTCTTAATACCAAATTTTACACGACATAGATGGAACAAAAATTTAGTGTAAAAGAAAAAGGAGGGCAAAAGGGGAATAATAAATTACACCAAATTTGGTGTAACACTATCCATTTACACCAAATTTTACATCAAATTTGGTATACCATTAATAGAGATGGTCTAAATAGAATAGAATAGAAATGCTTCTTTCTTCCATATTTTGGATCTCATCTCCACAGAAGAATATGTTATTACCGAAAATATAAAAGAATTAAATTAATTTCAAGATACAAGACTCTTCTCAAAATACATGTATAAAATTCTCGAAGAGAAATTGTAGAGAATAAAAACTCAAAAATTACTCTTTTATATAGTTTGACAGTAGTGATAGAAATTTAAAATGACAACCACTTCACACACTTTTGTCCTTCCTCGGGACCCACTACAACCAACTGCTATTCACACTTCTTACCTTGACCAAGAATTCACATAAATCTTTTTCAAAAAGTTAAAAGAGGTGTGTGGAATATTTTCATAGAGGTAGTTAAAACTAACACGATCCTCTTTCGGCCTTGGGGTTGACTTGAAAGCCGAATTTTATAGAAAATGTTTGTAATAACATTGAGGCCCTGTTTGGTACACATTGTTTTTTTCATTCTCATTCTTCTACTCATTTTCAACCACACATTCTTCAATAAAATAATATTTTTCATCACATCAATAATTTTTTCTTCAATTTTAACCACACATTCTCCATCAATCTACTATTTAATAATACATTCTTTCAAAAGAATGTGTTCCAAACACACTCTGAATAATTAAGCTTCTAACATTGTTTTTTACCTCGATTTCGTGATGTACTTAATAGATTCCCACTACGACTACACTCACATCCATGCATAAGGTTCATGTACAGGAGCAGACGCAAATCTTAAAAGTTAGGAGGACACAATCGAATTTGAAAAGAAATTTGGATAAATTTTATAATCGAAAATTTAAGTCCAAAAAAATCATACCCCATGTAATTTTATATTTGAAAATGTACATGGAATATGACATTTTCAAATGTAAAATTTCAAAAAAATTTGATGTCATGTTCCATATAAAATTTTCTAATAAAATAATGAAAATTATATTGATAAATTTGTATCACAAAAATAATAAATGTTAACGAAATAATTGAATTTTTAAAAAAAATGCGAGTTAGACATCTTTTTTTAAGAATCACGTTTAACGTATTTTTAACTATTTTCGATATATATTTGGACTATTCGATATGCCCATAATGTAGTTCTCGAAATAAACTTTGAGATGATATAAGCAATTTGTAGATTCCATTAGCGTACGATCGTCGGAGAATTTTTAAAATTAGCATGTTATCGAAATTCAGATTTATTGTAATTTTACCCCTATTTGGTGGAGATTAAAATCAAATTTTTAATAATTTTTTATAAAAGTTAAACAGTTATGGATTTCATGAAATATATTATTAAAATTAATTGTTAACTTTGATTTAGATTAAAATTTATATTTCAATCGATACCAAACACGATTTTATTAAAAATAATAATAATAATAATTCTCAAAAGTTGGGGTGGGGGGGCACTTGCCCCCCAAGACCACCCCTAGGTCCATCCATGTTCATGTACACTTAAACAAACCGTTAAAAAGCTCTAGCTTTCTTTGGTTATGAAAGAGGCGGTCGCGAGCACTTTGACGATGAAGTCCATCAACTTATATTTGGATGTAGGATAAACGAAAGATGTGAGCCACAAGTATGTACAAACATCGAATTGCAGAGAGAAATAATAAGAGTGTTTGATAAGTGCATTTTACACATTTATTTAGATCACAAAACATGGATAGTTGTTAGCAAATATATTGAAATATGGTTTAATTCTATATAAATTATGTTTTGTAGAATAACATTGATGGACATGGTGGAATTTAGAAAAAAATAAGTGAAAAATGACTAAAATGGAATAAAACCAAAGAGTTAGGGATCAAAGTGCAAATAGCCAAAAGACGACGCGGTAGAAGAAACGAAGATGTTAAAGACTCAAAGACCAATTTAATGAAGACATGAAGTACTAGAAGTAGAAGAAGTAAGAAAAGAGATTGAGAAACGAGAAAATAGAGTTCGGAGACCAAAACACAAAGAATGAAATTCTACTTGAACTATGCTATAACATAGTTCTTTTAGCCATGCGATCGCATGGTGTGATGCAGGGTCTTCCGAAGCTAAAATTGGTTGAACTACGCTATAGCATGAAAATATACCGCTATACTCTATGTGAATCTTTAAGTGTTCATAAAAAATCATGAACTCTTGTATGTTCGCATCCATCATAGAAATATAGTCGAGTTATATATGAGAATATGTTTAACATTACTCGAGAGAGATTGTTAAATAAAAGAGGAACATTGGTTCGTCAAAATTCAATCGTGTTGTCAAAGTGTAAAACTAAGATTAAAAATGATTATTGCACGAGAATTCGGAATATCTTGGTGCATTTGTCATTTATTAAACACATCAATTTGTATTTAAAATAAATTGCATTTAGTTTAGTTAATTTATTCATAATTGCATAAATAAATTATTTTAGTCATAATTTTGTCACAAACAAACACTCAATCTAATTCGTGTTTCAGTTAAAGTTGCGATAATCAAATTGAAAGGTTAGGTTTGAGAGCCGTGTGATGGGTCACTATCCAGCACGGTTCGGAGAGCACTTTTAGTCTGCGTTGGTGAATAGAAGCCCCCCTATCAAGCAAGAAGGAAGCGGCTCTTCCCACGGCGGAGTCACCATTGACTCTATTTATTATTATGGTAAATCAGTGTATCAAGATGTCAATCTCTGTGGGATGATATTTAGATAGAAACCCCCCTATCAAGTAAGAAGGAAGCGGCCATGATGATTGGGAAAGATCAAATCAATTTGAACCGCTCACATCACAGTAGTAGTAGCGTAAATGTCGTAAGTCGAGGGGCGGCCATAACATATGGCCATTACTTTCACACTAAATCAATCTATGTTGAACGATATTTGGATTCAAATCCACTTTATTACTCGTTAACGAATAGTACACTTGTGACTGTTTTAATTCGAAAGATATTTTCGTGAACAAACAATATTACTATTACGAATGTAAAATTGCATCACTTGCAAATGACACTAAATGTGAGCTTTTATAGTAGAAAAGGTAAATTAGTTATCATAGGATGAAATACACATGACCTCATATTCACAGTCGAGGAGTCTCCTATAGCTGAAAAATGGTCATCCTATAGCCTAGGTCTGATGTCTGAGAAGTGAATTAGCAAGTTGATTGAGGAACGGCTTCTCTAGAGTGATCGCATCAATCAATCACATAAGATCTTGTACGGAATATATCTTTGTAGGAGGTGAAGCAAGAAAATGCCTTCATATGTTTAAAGGCTAATCGATTTGGAATTGCACTGTAGCAAGTCGTAGCACCTCGTCTCGTCCGTGGAGGGTCGATCTTTATATCAGGTGATGCATTACTTTGACTACCTATGTTTGATGGTCTTAACTGGGTAGATAGGATAATAATGTGGAGTGTATATTTAAGTTGGTTCATTAACTGGTTTTCACGTAGGCAATGACCGAAGCCAGACGCAAAAATTGTTGTTCATGAAAATAAAAAATTTGTACATAAATTTAGGTATTGTGAATTCCACTTGGAAAACAGAAAGTGGGATGCTGTTAGTAGGGATGCTGGATGAAACTAGCCTTTTGCATTATTTAAGTCTCTTCTTTCCCTATGCTTGTCTTTTTCTCCAATAAACAAGTTCATCCCTTGTCAGCCATTATCTCCCTCTTCCTTTGTGTTGGCAATTTTTAAAATTGGCCGGCCCCCTATAGCAATGAGTACCGGGCCCGGTTAATATCTAATCTAGCTATATAAAGAAAAACCTGCAGCGCATGCTGTAATATGACATAGGCACCCGTGATTAGACACCACACCGAAAATTTCTTGAGAATTCTTCGTCCCCAACTGCAATTTTACAAGATAATTGACAAAAATTTCTTTGCTTTGGGGGCGGAGCCATAACATAAAATTAGTAGAGGTCTAAATAAGAAAAAAAAAAAATTCAAGATATTAAATATAATAATGTTAATTAATATAAATTTTTTTAAAACATATTTCAACGGGAATGTTAATGTTCTAAAAAACGTAAAACTTGATTAAATATAAAGATCAAGCTTCAAATTTTACAAACCTAAACGAGACCTAGACATAAAAATAGTGACTTATTTTTATTATTAAATACTTAATATAAAATACTATATTTAATTAATAATTCTACAATTAATCAATTATACAATTTTGCACGTTTTCGAAATGCAAAAATTAGACTATTTTTCATAATTTTAACTTTCAATTAGACAAGTTCTACTTAACATATTTTATAGAAATTTCATACATACTTTTGAAATTTTTAGCAAAATGATAAATCTCAAAATCATAATTACATAATATACAGAGTACCGTAATTTAAATCTTACCTCATTTTTTATTGGATAAAAACATTTTTGACTTTTGTACATATAATGTCATTTAGAAATTTAAAACTAAAGTCAAATAAGCCTTTCAAAAAAAGGAAAAAAAAATCAAAAGTTAATAAATTAAAGTCAAATAAAAGATTAAAAAAAAAAACAGAAATATAAAAAAAAAATTAATAAAGCGTTCCTAATTTAATTGAAAACCTCTCTCGATGGTTATCAAATATATTCCCTCCATATGACCGCTATCTCTCTATGAAAGATGCAAACAATATAAATGCATTAAACGATCTATAACACCTAAGGAAACATGTAAAGCGTGGATATATATCTCTATCCTCTATCGAATTTTACAATGTTGTTTATTTTTTGCTAAAAGCTTATTATCTCTCTCGATAATAATAAATTCTAATAAATGATCTCAATTAGTAATTAATTAATTGAAAAGTCGGTGAAAACAATATAAACATTCAAGACGTCAAAATATTTAATTAATATTAAAAATTTCAAAACAAAGATTCATCTCATCCTAACAATGTATAAAATTAGCATAACATATCGAAATTACAAAAAATCATATTTAAGTGAGAAAACATAACCCAAATTTTTAATAAATTGAGAAGATGAAGACGAATATTGAAATCTTGAATTTTTTCAATGGTTTTTTGATGAATCTTCACTTACTCCTTTTCTTCTTTGTCCAAAAAAATCAAGTTTGAATCTCCACTTCATTGAATTCTTACAAATCTCCACTTCATTGAATTCTTACAAATCTCTTTCAATTATCTCACAAAAACTATGAATTTTTCTTCTTTAATGATAATAATTGATGAATATTAAAATATAAAATGTATATGAGAGGTCTCTAATATGTATTCTGCTGTTAGATATTCGTAGGAGTAAAAAACTGGTAAAAATCACATCCAAATTGATTTCCAAAAGAGTTCCAATAGAATAAGGAAAGTTGCCTTAATGCACAAATTTTTTATCTCTGCACAACAGTCAATATTTTCACTATAACTTTATCTCCCGATATCCTATTGAAGCGATTCAAATTGCGTTGGAAAGCAAGCTCAAAGTGCTACAACTTTTATAGAAATAAAATTTTTCCAATTCAAGCATTTACTGTGCCAAAAATGGATATCAGTATTCGGCTAAAAATCTGGAATATAACTTGTGCGATTGAAAATTAATTTTGATAATATTTTAATCATATTCCATTCCTTTTTGAATTCCAATTCCATCTAATTATCTTATAGCAAACTTCAAAATATCATCTTGTGATTCGAATCAATTATTGAATATTTGCAATTTGGTCATCTAACTTTGGACTTTGCTCTTTTTCTTGATTTTCTTTTGTTTCTTCCAATTTCTCATTCAACCATTAAGAGTAACATATATAACATAAAATAAAACAATTTAGGATATATTTTGTCAAAAGAATTGCTAAATATCGATATTTTAGACCCCAAATAAAATGCACTTATCAAATACCTCAAACTTAAACATTTGTTTGTTCTCAAACAAAATTATAACACGCAAGCATGCAAAAATATTTGGTCAGACAATCTAGTTTAGTTTTTTACCTCAGGATTTGAAATCACAGTATCAAATCTACAAACCGCTTCAAAATTACAATACCATATCAATATCTCCTCTTTCAATGCAAAACCAACGTGTGTGTGTGTGTGTGTGTGTATGAAAAACTAAATAGACAATCATAAATTTACAAGTTGCTTCAATTCCCGACCCTCTGTGGTCAAATATATCATTTCACATCTCATATAATTCACACACCCCCAAACTTGTTCTTTTTTCACTCTTTTTCCAGTGTGTAATCTAAGGTTGAATTTTTCATTACTATCATTACTCTCTCTAATTCAAATGGATTCTACTAATTGTATGTGTTGTCAACACATCAATAAAGAAGGATTCTCCAATTCTTTGATTGTTTCAACCTCCAAAACTCAATTAGGCTAATTATCCTTCATCAAAAGTCAAGTCTTCTCGAATAAGTATTTATAGATTAACCAAAGCATTTAGTGCTTTTTTTTTTTTATGCACTTGCTTTTCCTGATTTTCAAAAGTATTTTTCTTTTTGCATTCTCTCCCTTAATCTTTCTAAATGACACATATAACAATCTTTAGACCGATGACTCCTAAATCAGATGACTTTAGGGCACCAGATTTTAAACACTCTTACAGACTTAATAACTGAAGTAAAAAAGACTTCGAAGAGAAGTTTCACATTTAAAAAATTTTATGCCTTGATCAAACACCCATTCAAGCAAACCAACCTCCAACTTTAAATTTTCGCCTAAATTTATCCCGTTAATCTAAGATAATCTACACAAGTTTTTACACAAGGAATCCCCGTTTACATCCATATCTTCCTACAACAGTAAAATCATCCCCAAAATATGCTAAATTTGGTTCAAGAATCATTAATATAGGATAATTTTGGGTATAGCATCTATGTTCAACCTATCAACATATCCAGCATATGAATCAACTTATTGTATCACGATGAAAAACTCAATTCTAGTGCGCGTATAATATCACTAAGACTAGCCTTGAAAAATTACAGTGCTAGTAACTATTGTCTCCCAGATAAATTACAAAGGTGCATTTCATAAACCTTTTTATGTACTTGATAAAATAAAGCTACCATAGTTGGAGCTTGACCTACATATAGAGATGGAACTTACACGTGGAGTGAAGGCACTAGACATTAAACAAAGAACATAATTAACATTTGCACTCACCGTAATCAATTCTTGGAAGTGATACACAAACCAACATCCCAGCAGGCTAGCAGACTCTATACATGGACCTTACCTTTCTCCATCCAAAGCTGCATTCATTCTACTTTATCAAATTCAGATTCATTGTGGTTGGCATACTTTATATGCTACACCAAAATGAATTTGTTCGAAAATCTTCCATTCTTAGAGCAGGAATAGTCTCCAAATGTTAAACAAAAACCTAAATGTAACCAAAATTTGATTCCATCTTATTTTTATCTGGCAGCCCATAAAATCACAACTGCATAATCCAAGAAAAACCATTATATATCATACTGTGCTATAGCAAGTGGAATAATAAACCTACTTACAATCAGGCTGTCAACAAAAACGAAGATGCTTCAATGAATCCAAGGAACCTTTACTGTAGCGCATATTAACTATTAAACATCAAATGTTTCAAATTCTGATTTAGCGAGTAGATCGTTTGGATTGCACAGCAGACATCTGACCATCATGAAGGGAAGGATCCTGGTCGATTTCTTTGCGTGATGCCTCCCAAAGTCGCCGTTCAATACCCAGTTTTCTTAGCTCCATCAAACCTTGCTCAACTATATGATGATAAAATATTATTTTTAGTATACAAATAATAAACAAATAAATGGACCCTAGAACAAATTGTTACATCAGCATGATATCAACTGAATTCCCAGTAATCTATAAGATGGATCAACCACCAAAAATTACAACCTCAATAGGATAGGAACAAACAAATCTGATCATATTTACATTATCAGTGTATTCTGATAAATGAAAGCATGATTTTCAATTCAAGAACTAATCTCCACGGCATAGAATTAAGTACAACAGGCTATGAAGCTTTAGCACATGTATTAATAAGAGTTTAGTTTTTAAGCAGGCTAGGCTCTAAAATAAAAGTTCTACAATGTAATTTCTCCAAGAACACTGACCTCTGTAGAATTTTGTGCAAAACCGTGTTGCCCCACAAGTCGTAGCAATATTAGATGCATAGAAAACTTGAAAAGACATCTTTCTTTTACAATTCAGTATTTACGGTTTTGTAATGTATTGCAATCTATTTGAAATCAGTTAGCCTACAATGTGGATAAAAACAATTTTCAGAGCACCCTATTTCCAAAATTTGCATGAAAATTTTTGTAATATAGTGCAATAATATTTTTGAGCACGATCAATTTGAAGAATATACATATTATATTTGGAATTCTACACAGGACAAGAAAAGCATAATAATGGGACCTGCATTAATGAAACAGCAGATGAAATATAAAGTTTCTATGGAAAACTATATCTGGACAATAAAAGCCACATATACATTTAATGTCTCAGTAAGAATAGTAGAAATTACCATCAACAGCATCGTGTGAAGTCGGTGATTGGCCACTACGGTTAATCCAAAATTGAAGTCTCTTATTGGCTATGTCCTCCTCTATACCATGAGCTTTGGCTCTTCTCCAAAAATAAGTAAGCCATGCCTATGCGAGATAGTTGTTTCATAATTAACAACTCAACAGAAGAATGAACTATATTTTATTTACTTTATAGTTTAGCATATCTACTTTAACGAAATATATTGATATCTACTAGTGAGTACTAAGCCAATGTATCAAGAGGCCTGAAAGTAACTAAACTGTGGAAGAAATGACAGACCTCCTTGAAAAGGACATCCTCAGACTCCTCTGGGCTCAATTCTGCAACCAAAAGAGGAAAAAGATGAACAAAATGTACGTTTGTATTCTGAGATGTCTAACTAATGACATCAACGGGCTCTGAAAAATCCTCAAGCAATCCAAATGGTGTTAATATTTTTTCCTTGTAAATAGGTCAATAAAAAAGATAAAAGCTTAAAAAGCCACTGGATACCAAACAAGGTATTCTTGGAGCATGTAATGGTTTGTTCAAGAAAAGAAATTGGTTCACGAATATTGGCTCGATTTGAGGAAAAAACAGCTTATACATATTGCTGCTTTAATAATTACAATATGAACAAAAGAAATGGAATTTCTCTTCAATTGTAGCTGAAGCGACCTTTTTGACATTAATTACCACCATTGCAACATTATTATGAAGAAATTTAACGTTCTAGGAAAGTAAAGGCAAATCTAAAAAATCTAAGATGGTTTCTCTGACACCATAGAGATCAGCTTACACAGGTAACTGAGAATTTCTGGTTCATGACATGGGATGCAAAAGGAGAATAGTGAATAAATATTTAGAGTCACAAGGAAATACATGATTGCTCAGATTGAAGATAAGATATTGTGCAGACTATTGGAACGAGGATAAAATGAACAATCCCAAGTGATTGAAGGTACACTTGCTTATCCAAGAATAGCAAAATGCAACTAGTGAACACGCATGAAAAATGATACTGATATGACATCTGGCCCAAGTGATTGATGGTAAACTTGCTTATCCAAGAATAGCAAAATGCAACTAGTGAACACAAGTATAAAAATGATATTGATATGAAATCAGGTTACTGAAGACCTTATTACTGTCATTCCATTGTAGCTGAAAATAAAGGAATTGAACCCAAAATCCAATTAAATAGAAAAATTTCAGATAACTTTACCCCATTTATATTGGATACTATAAAAAATGTGGAATAAGATACCACACAGGACTCACCAAAAGCTTCCATAAACTTTGGATCACTCGGGGACTTGAGATCTGCCATAATAGAATAGGTTAAGAAAATAAATATAAGTTTCAAGTTTCCAATGATAGTATCATCCAACATATGCTAGTAGCTTAAATGAGAAGGAATGGACATAATTACACGAACACATATATCCAAGTAATATAACTAATAATTAACAACCCACTTGAACTTTTACGAAGCAAAAACTTCGGAATTAACCCGACCTAAAAACTAAAGAGGAAATCACTAGCTTAATATGTCAAAGACAAGTTACACTTCATTCAAAATTTCAGTACGAAAAAAAATACATATAAATTTTTTCAAGATAGAATATTTATAGAAAACCCATGGACCAACTGCAAATGGAGCAATTGTAAAATGCTGGGTAGGAAGATTAAAGAGGCAGATGGATAGAAGCAAGTAATGACACAAAACTTGACCTTCAAAATAAGGAAATTCATTACACAATCAAGAGCAGCATTAACCTATTACTAATTTTGTCAATGGTATATCCAAATTTACCATTGCCTTGGCCAAAAAAGTATCCAGACTGACACACATAGGGTAATAGAGATGCTTTGAAGTATGTTAGAATCCATTCAATGATCTATCCTTTAGAGAGGCATCACCAATCAAGCAAATCATGTTTGCAACAAATTGAGGACAAACCTGATATGGATATCCGAGCAGAGTTTGGACGTCGTTGTTGAGCCAATGCAAGCACAATGGATTCTTCAACCTTAAAACGGACCATCAAAGATTTACAATGTAGTTATTCTACTAGTCCTCTTTGAAGAAGATACGGATGAAGACATCTGATGGTAGGAAGAGCTATGCAAACTAGTGCATGATAATGAATTATAACGAAAGAAGGAAAATTGCTACACTAAGCGACTTGATATGATGAATTGAATTTTTTTAAAAAAATAAAATAAAATAACATAAAAAAAAATAAGAAAGCAAAAGGCGTGGACTGGTACAAATGAACTAAAGTATATCTTATGTTAAACAAATCAAAGTAGTAAAATAAAGGAGAAACCTTCAATGAAGCAAGTTCCTTTAAGCCCAATTCAACTGTTAGCATACTCTCAATGTTTCCTTCACCAGTGAGATCATTTAAATCCAGGACAAGTTTGTCATTCTGCAGATTTTCCTTACCTGCAGAATGTCAGAATGCAATCAAATCTAATATGAAAGGTGCAATTATATCAAGAAAAAGTTGACTTTGTTGGAAAGAGCATAAGAACAAAGTTCCATGGTGATGGAAAAGCTATTGATATCAGTATAATTTTCTTTTAGGTTCCGGAATTAGCATCAAAACAAGATATTACTAGCCTTTTTCCCTGTATTCTTCCTTAGCCTTCTGTCCAGCTGATAAAACAATTTCGAAAGGAAGAGGTGCGAAAGACGACCAGTATTCATGCTTTGATACAGCAATATCTGCACAGATGCCTGAATGGAAACGGAATAAGGTAATTAAGAACATAAAGAAAAAGCTGATGATCATTTGAAACATCTCATTTTAATTAAGAACAAAAACAAACTGAGAACAAGCCCGAAATATCACGTTGTGACATTAGTTGGACTACATTATAAATCATATGAAATCTATAGAATGTCTGCTACAATCAGGTCCTGCAGAGAAAACACTACTAATCAGGGTCCATTTCAAGCTGGTTGTTTAGCAATAGCACTAGCGCAGAAGCATACTAATTAGCCAACGAAAAGAAAGGGAATCAAAGAAGAGAAGAATTAAGGGTAAAGAGGAAATCAATTTTGTTGATATAAAGGTGCATATTACAATGAATAAGCTATCTATATATCAAGAAAATAATCTAAAATTAAAAGAATTTCTAATAAACTAGAACTTTTTCAATATACTCAAACTAATCTAATCTAATCTAAAAACTAATAATTTGAATTGAACTCTTATTTTAAAATCTTATCTAAACGATATCTCTATCTCCATCATTTCTTTTCAATGGATAGAACTAGAATCTCAAGATAGACTGGAACTTCATACTCTAAGGAGCCTGATCTTTTGTCTTGACCAAGTGTCGATATTGAACCATTGACAATATATGACTGAGTTAGGTTTTTAGTGTTGGCAATTCTGTGAACAAAGGACTAATTTGTAACGTATTGTAAAAGTTAAGGACCTAGGGTGCAATTTGTATAAATTAGATAAGTTAGGGTTTGAGTCCTTGAAGGAGTCCAAGATGTCCAAGAAGGTCGCATATGATAAAGGGAATGCAATTAGAAGTCTAAAGAGTATCAAAGAGCCACACAAGTTATGTTCCAAATTTTCAGTCGTCACTTTCAACGCATTTTTCACATAGAAAACATTGAAATTTGGATATGGCTATTTCTAGAAGAATTGTAGTCCTTCGAGTTAGCTTTCCAACGAAATTTGAATCATCGCAATCGGATATCGGTAGAGAAAGTTATGATAAAAATACTGACGACTGCTCAACCCTCGCTCAACCTTGACTAGAGGCTCGCTCGAGGAACCAATGCAGTAACATTTTTGCTCGAGCTTCGCCGACAGCTCGCTCGAGCGACCAACCTGTGCGGCCAAACCTAATTCGAATTTTGGAGAGTTTTACATGGCCCATACTATTCATACATCTCTAACTATAAATACAAAGGGTCTTGCACGAAAATTGGTGGTTGCTTGCTTCATAGATAAAACACTTTCATATCATTGTTTGAGAGATCCAAGAGACAATTTACTGATTTATCCATATTCATTCTTGAGATCCAGCAACCCGGTTTTGGAAAACATCAAAGGTTCCATAATCCAAAACACCTGGCGTCCTTAGCCCCTGTTTGTCTACCATTATTCCAAAAAATTGTTTGCCACAGTAAGATTCTTCACCACACATTCACCCAATAAAATATTCTACACACAAACCAATAAAGTTACTTTACTTTTCAACCACACATTCTCCAAAAAATACTATTTATTACCATATTTTTCTCTCAATAATGGGAGACACCCTTAATCTTTTAAGGAACTGACTCTTTCATTGAGATTTGGAAGACGTGGACTACAAGCACAGGAAGAGCACAAGAATTCGAGATTCTTGAAATTCCACTTGGAAGAGACAATAGAAGAAGATCAAGAAGCTCGAAGGAGACAGCATATCAGGAGGCTACAAGAGGTAGAACGGGAAGTCTAGCAAGTTAGCTAGATATTGTCTATGTTAGCTAGATATTGTCTATGGTAGCAGATCGTGAGACTAGAAAGTACAGCAGATCAGGAAGCTACATGTGGTAGATCGAGAAGTCTAGCAAGATGGCTAGATAGTATCTACAATAACAGGTTGTGAGTCTGGAAGGAACAACAGATCTTGGAGATTGCAAGAATTACAACAGTGGGAACAAGTGAAGTTTGCTAACTGAAAATATACTGTAATCCATATTGTCTATAGTGGAGGTAACTGGCTTGGTCCCGGAGTTTTACCCAATTGGGTTTCTCCGTCATCACATTAGTGTTCTTTATTTACTGCTTTCATATTTATTGTTTATTATACAAACTGCAGTATTGAAAAATAGGATAATTTGAATTGTTCAACTAATCACCTAAACATAATTAACTTATGACTTGTTGCTTGTTAATTAAAGTTTTAATTCCGCATTTACACCTTATCACCCCCCTCTAGGTGTAGTAGGGTCGAATCTTGCATTTCTCAAACTGAACTCATTCCATGGGGATGATCTTTCTTATGAATCAAATATCAAAACTGATTATGTAACAATAACTGATTTTGCAAATCATCTCCAAAAACATGATTTGACCAAGGGAATGATCTCTCCTTTTAACCAAGTATCAATAGCAAACACTGAACAACAACTATAGTGCAACGAATCCTAAAACAATTGGCTGTGCATAATGAGGAGAATCGGGAACTAGTACTATAGACTGGCCTACAAAAATAAATGATTGCAACATAGAAAGTTTGAATGAACCCTAAAAAGGAAACAATTATGCACATTCAAATGTGATGATGAATCAAATATTTTATCTTTATACAAATTATCCAAAACTCTTTTCTTAACATGTTTAAGAAAATCGAGTAAAAAACACGTAATAAAGCATAATAATCACTATTAAAGTCTTCGAGCTTACATTGCGAATCAAAAGTAAGCTGAAAAAAATTTCATGATTGAAAATAATTTATTTTTATCTGGGTATGAAATTTAGGAACATTAACAAAAGGAGAAGCTAATACAATATGTCGATAATTAGTAGGCAACTACCAAATATCGTAACGAAGAGTATGTAAGCGAACAATTACCTCAGATAAAAATATGGCAGCTCTGGGAGTATCAATCAGTTGACGTAACATCAGAACAAGATCATTCTTAAAGGCACACAAAGGAGTAGACATTGTTTGTCTTAGGTAGCAATACTATATGTAATTCCCCAATTATGTGAATATTAAGTGTGTTGATTATTTGAGAAATCACGATAGGAGACACGACACTGCTCAAACCTCTCATCCTCTATGCAAATGAGATACCTCTCGGTTTTTCTTTTTCACACTATCCAAAAGAAAGGTAATCAAGTCCAGAAAGAAGGTGTCATTTTCGTCCAATAAGGGTCATAATTGTCTCGATGAATGTGAATATATTCCCTCGATGAGTTTCCCTCAGGACTAAAAGAAAATGTTGAAACATGTCAATTAACATATGCTCACAGTTTAAATTCAACATGATGATACAGTACTTCACATTAGCCATAAGTACACTAACTCCCTTAGCAAACAAGAGGATGGATTTGTCATTGAGAAATGCAAATGATCATATAATTAATGGAAAGATATACAGAATTATGGCATTACCATAAAGAGTATCGAGTTCCGTAATACAGAACATTTTGCTAAGATAAGCAGCAAGTGTTATTTGTATAGCAATATTTGGATGTTTTAGTAGCTTATCGAAGACCAATGCTGTGATAAGGGTAGAAAGAGATATGATCATGAAATATAGCAGATGATTCGTTCACTTGTGAGAGCAAATCCTCCGTTTGTTCAAACAAAGATAGGATTTCATTAAAAGAGAACAAAGGTCGAAGTTTTTTTTTTCAACAATTGAACTCCTAAACTTTGATAGTGCCATAACTTTTTTTAATATATGAAAATAATATAAGTATAAATACCTTTTTTATATATTAATATAAATAAGCCAAAACACCTAAATAAAAGCAAGAATTTGCAACACAAGAGAAATTGATACCTAACGAGTCAAAAGAGCCAAACAGTATCCAAGTCATTATTTGAAAGTTGGCACAGCTACGATGAAAGAGCACACAGGTAACGGTAGACCGCTCCAATTGAATTCTTCTAAGGGTTGATTAAATCACAGGAAAACAAATCATAGATACTACAACGGTAACCAATACTTCTTTTAAATGTTTCAAATCGAAACCTCAAGCCAATTTACAAATCTGATGAGTCTGCCTGCTTCTCTCATACAACACTATTCAATATGGGATTTCGGAATTGACGTTAAAGCTGGAGAATCACTCAATGTTCAACCGTAATTGGGCTTTTGTTGGTGATACGACTGCAATAGGGACTCCGATGGTGGTGTATGACGGCAAGTAGTTGGGCAATGGTTGCATGAGGTGGCAATGGGAGATTATGCTGTAGAAAAGGGACAATCGATTGAAGTCTTCGGTTCTACGTATTAGGCAAAACACAGGTTTAGTTTATAAGTGACGATCGGGTTTGGGATGGTGGAGAGGCGAAGGAGATGATAGATCTATAGGTTGTCGACACTGGATGGTTGGTCGATTAGTAAGGATGGGTGAGAAATATATGTTGGCTGAATGCACTAGTGGGAGAAGATGAGGCGAACAATGGGATTTGATGATGACAAATGTGTTAGAGGTGGCAATGGGCTGATCTGGTAGATGGCGACTGGGTGAACTGACTAGAAGATGAAGGTAGCGTGCAGAACTTGTAGGTAGTGATCTTCTCACACGGCAGAAAAATGAGTCATGAGATCGATCGATGTTAGAGGAGGTTGCCGATGGTGGAACTGGGCAATTTAGTAGTTAGTGGTGGAACTAGGGAAGTCGAAAGGTGTGGTTGTAGGGGCTATTGGTGGCAGAGGCTTGGGATTGAGTGAATACTGTTGGTGGAGACAGCAAGTTTGTGGTGGTTGTGTGGAGATGCCAACCAGATTTGTAGTGGCTGTTGAGCGAACAAGTGGAATCGTCGATGACTAGAGAAAATAGCGATCAGCTATGATGTTGAATGGTGGATGGGTAGGTTAGGTTTGAGATGTGACAGCATTCAACGATGCCTGCTAATGTCGAAATTTAATGCAACGACTGATGGACAGTGTGTGGTGTTGATTGAGGTTTGGCAACGAGATGTTTGCCTAGAGTCTAGAGATGAAGGGATGTGGGAAGGTAGTGGGCATATGGGTAGTCTTGCGGTTGAGGGTTTTTTTTTTTTTTTGGTATTGGTTGGTTTGTAATGTGTGGATTGCTAGGCTTGGTTAATGGGTTAAGGGTTTTAGTGGGATTGGTTGGGGTGGATGGTATTGAGTTCGACTGGGTATGGGAATTTTGTTTGTATTCAGTAGGCTAAAGGTTTTTGGGCTTTAGGTTATTTTTGTTGGGGTATTTGAGGGGTAGGTTGGATCAACGTAGTTGTTTTGGGTTTTGGCCAATGTGTAGGTTTGTTTGAATTGGTATGGGCTAGTATCTTGGAGTAAAATGGATTGTAGATTTGGTGGAATAGTTGCTTTTTTTTTTTTTGGGATTGTTGGTGTGGATTTGAACAGTTGTAGAAAACTTTATGACCAGCCGTAAAAATTAAAATAGAGACCTTTTTTCAATTTTTTTCTTCTTCGAAACTGAAAACACAGAGAATGAACTACGTGTTTCGACTGCTTTTTAAAAAAAAAAAAACTAAAACATAAAAAAGAAAAGAAAACTTGAACAACTTCTACTGCTGGCTGATTTTTCTGTCCTTTGGATTTGTGTATGGTTTGGGAGTATGTGAGGGTTAGTGCCGGTGGCAGTGGCTGATTGAGGGTGAAAGATCGGTTTTGAAAACGAGATTAGTTTGGCCAAAGGAAAAGAACTTGCTCCAACACCAAATTGATGCAGGAACGTACTAATTTGACAACAAACAAGAAAATGAACAAGAAACAAAGGGGATCAAAGAAGAGAAAAATTGAGGGCAAAGACGAAATCAATTTTATCGACATAATAAAGGGTGTACATTACTATGAAAAAGCCCTCTATATATAAAGCAACTGATCTAAAATTAAAAGAATCTCTAATAAACTAAAACTTTAATAATATATTCAAATTAAACTAATCTAATCTAGACACTCATAATTTGAATTAAACTCTTATCTTAAAATCCAATCTAAAATATATCTCTATCTCCATCAAATAGACAAGGCAAACTGAATATTTCAATGCAGGGCCAAGCTTAATAGTCAGGTTAATTGAACAAAGAATGACGAATAGACATTAAAAATGCACCCACAATACTATAATTACTTAATCCTCATAGAAAAGATGCACTCTCTGGTAAAGAAAATTTTCCTCTATCAAAACAATAAATATCTGTCTGAAATATCAATTACCATGACGAACAGCTAGACCCCAGTATCTTGCAAGCCAACATCTTTTAAGGACAACTTCTTCCTGCATTGAGAATATGTTACAAAAGCAACTCCAAATGATTTTAGCAATAGTTTTAGAAACAATAACGAGAATAATATACTATTAATGCAACAATAGCTGCTCACCATTTCATGTTGGGTCAAAACCATCCTATGCGTCATATTGCGCAGGGCTTTAACTTCAGACTCAGTTCCCTGTAGCTGATTAACAGCAGTTGCAACCTCATCTTTTGCAATCTAATTTAGTAAAAATGTAAAGCATTAAAAGCAGTGGGAAAATCCCTCAAAAAAGTAGCGGGAAAGAAAAGTGGAGTACATGAAAGGTAGTCTTTTTTACCTTAACCTCAGATTGCAAGGATGCCAGTTCCACATCTATCCCATCTTTTGACAGCTTTGCTTCTTTAAGCGCAGCCTATTAACAGTTCTATTGTAAGAAAATGGATAAAGCACAAACTCACACTATGTAATATATGTACCAGTATCCATGCTGCAAATCACTTACTCTCAGGTTTTTTACATTTAACTTTCCCTCCTTTTCTCTTATTTTGAGTACTCAATGATTATACCACAGCCAAAATAAAGTAACCTGTATGGCAAACCCAAAGATTACGAATTACCTCTCTTTGCCTCAATGCAGCTTCCTTCCTGCAAATTTGTGATATGAGATTTCATCATGCAATGATCAGAAAATTAGGAGGCATATGAATGCATTTGTGGCCATTATTATACCTGCTCAAAAGTTTAGCTTCCAAAGATACTCCTTCTCCAAGTGCAGCTACCTGAGCATAATTGGTAGCCAAGTTGAGATAAGTTCAAAACAAATCCCATTACTTGGTTGAAGACCAATTATTTTTATTAATTGCAAATCAATCTGATCCACAAATCTAAAAGCAGGAAGTATGTGTTCATTGATTTGTTCACCCAGCACTCATTAACCTTGCAACTATTTATTTAAAAAGAGAAAAGAGGTGCGCTTTGTAATGATGTAAGAAAAATCATGTAGCAAACAAGTTGCTCTACTGTACAATAACCTACTAAGTTTGACCAAGGGCTGAAAACTTATAGAACATTGTAGTAAATGCCTGGACATCAATAATGTAAAATCATGCGGAAAAGGAAATCATCTACGTTCATGAAAATGGAATATATTACAATTGCATAACAGGGGGATGGCATGAGCCAAATTATTGGAATTGCAGCTAAAGGAAGACAATTAGTATAAAAGCTTGAGAATTTCCAGTTATAAACCAAGGAACCCCTTGATAATCAGGCAAACAAAATGATAGAAGAAACACCTGTCTCTCAAGCTCCCTAACTCTAGCTTCAGCTTCCTCGCAACTATCCTCTGCAATTCTGAGCTGTAAAACGCATATGAATCACTGTTTAAGATGCCACGAATGATTTTTATAGTACACAATTGGAGTGAAGGAAGACTCGACGAGCACAATACAAGAAATAAGAAGGATCTAAACCTTTTCTTGAAAACTCTCATTTTCCTCTTGTAGCATATCAAGCTGCCCAACAAGCAGATATTAGACTGATAAACGACGAGCAGAAAACAAACTCCTCTCAAGAGCAGGAAATTAACTGCATTATATACAGAACACTGGTTCAATTTTTTTGTATATAAATAACATACTTCATCACGAAGGGCAGAAGACGCGCGCTCATCTCCAGTATCTTTTAAGTTTAATTGTGGCAAATCTGGTGAGAACCTGCAGTTCACATTGGTATGTGTACTAACATGAAATGAACCAAATGAAATTGCAATACTATCCAACTATTGACACACAGATAAGTATTCACCATACAGGGAAGCTTACACTCCTATACAGAGAAGCTCTGACTGCTGCTCAAATTTGCATGTGAATGGAATTACGGGAGGACATATCCCCCAATGTACAAGGGACACAAGGCTTTAACCAAATAAATATCTATACATTATTCCCACACGATGACAGTTTTTACAGCGGTATAGAAATTTTAAAAAGAAAATGTTTTGTTAAAAAAAGTAGTAGTGCCTGATGATTTATGGGAAGTTGAAAATAATTAGTTTCTGAAACAGCTGAAGGACAGAGTTCATACTTTTTCTCTCTTTGTCTGTTGCTAAGAGGATCAATTGGTGGTATAGGCATCGGAGTCTTAAGCGATGGTCTACTGGGTGGCAGTGAAGGCACTGTGCGAATTGACATGAATGGCCTTCCAGTTGATGTTGAGCGAGATGGTGGAGCTTCATCCAATAAGTTTTGAGTGACCTGATCAAAATAAGGAAGGAAAACAAAAGGAAGCCCCGATATCCCTCAGAACACACCATACAAAAATCTAGATTCATTTATGGACATCAGTAGATGAGATGCGCACAGTTACATACATAGTCAAAAGCCACAGTCAAAGTTCATTTACATTTCTTGCCTTGTATTATAATAATTTGCTGAAGAAAAGGAAAAATCTTCACTTTTTGTATCATGTGCACAAAATACAAACTATAAACATATTGATGCCAAAAAAATCAGCGGGGGAATTCAAGCGGCATGATTAGCATTTCAAATATCCACTTCAATACATAGCTTAAAACAAAATGCGCTGTTGGAACTTTAAAATCCAGACTTACGAATTAAAATCATTGTCGGGGAATTTTACTTTCATTTACAGAAAATCCTCAAGATCAGTTCTAAATTTACAGTAGAAGTAAAACTAAAATTAAAAATTACCGCATCCGAAGAAGATCTACTGATCTTAGGAGCCGGAACCACAGGCCTGCTGCTACTATTACTGTTATTGTTAACGCCGTTAGTTTTGACGGGCCTGGAGAAGGAGAGAGGAAGGGGAGGATTGAATCGGAGTCCTAAGTCATCTTCATTGTCTCCGTCATCATCGTCGTCGTTGTCGGCGGCAGCTTGGGAAGCCATGACCTGAGCGAGCCGCTGAGCGGCGGCTTTAGCGGCATAGTTCTGAGTTCGCTTAATGTTGGAAATGCCGCTCACCGACGAAGACCGACCGTGATTTCCACGCGCCGGCGACGACACCCCGGACTCGCTGCTCCACTGGCGGGAGTACGGCGGATTCTCATCCCTCTTTTTCTCCATATTATAGTTTTATCAGAAATTAAAAATATTAAAAAAGAAAATGTGAGTTGAAAATGAGGAGAAATTTCGTCTAGATCTTCGTGCAATGGCACTGTTTCTCGGGCTTCAGGGCTTGACGGGGATATGCAGATATTATTGTTGTTATGCGCAGTAGTTGTTGATTGTTTTATTTTTGGTTAGTCTCAGCTATAATATTGAGCCAATGCATTCATTTGACTGTAATCTAAAATAATAATTTAAAATTTTAAAAGAAGGATTATAAGATGGACGATCATTGCCTAAATAATGATAATAAAATACAGGAGACAAAAATGTGGAGTTGATAATGTTGGATCGATAGTATCCCTTCATCTCAAAGCAATCGAAATTCTTCTTGCAAAAGCTTATGCAATCTTTGGGGTTCCTTTTTTTTTTTTGTCCACTTTTCTTCTACTTCCTTCCCACTTTGCAACTTTCACTAGTAATAAGGTCGAATTTGATCAATTTTGAACTCAATTCTTGCTCCCCCATCCTACCTCCTAGTGAATAGTGGCGTGACGTCGTGGACTCTGTATCTCGAGGTCTCCATAAAAACTCCTCACCAATTCTAACACTTTGACCTCGTCTTTCCAATGAAGCTCGTACTCTATCTTTGGACTTATAATTCACACCCACTAGCTAACGCGTAATGACGTCTTATATGACCTTCTTCTAGATCAGAGCCTAGTACTTATTGGTCGCCACATCTGCCATGGTTAAAGGTAGCTCGAAGGAGTACCATCAGGCAGGAGGCCATTAGAGAAACAAAACCAGATCTACCATAGTGAGGCAAGGACAGCATAATAAGGCAGAAGCGCAAGAAAACGAACCCAATCTTCACATACAGTAAAAGATTTAAAGTTTGCAAATTTCTTTTAAAATTTTATGTGATACTTGTATGCCAGTTTGTATCCATTGTCATGAACAATTTTGGGATATGCGGAATGTGAATTCAGAATTGTTCATGTGAATTCAGAAATGTAGATGCTCTTCTTTTGTCACATCTTTCTTTTAAAAGCAGATTCCTCTTGCTAGCAATCTTTACTCTGATTGATTTGCCGTAGTGCTCCCACTAGACTCTGTTTCTTCTTTCGTTTCACACCATTGGCAGAAGTGATCTCTTCCAATGATTTGTCTTAATGATTTACGCAATTCTCCCTTGTAATTTGAAGGTACATTGGGTAAATTGTAGAAATTCTTCTCAAAACTGCACAAAGCTTTGATTCCTTTCATGTCAATCGTTGATCCTATTTTACTCGTCATTAAGATGAATTCTGATGAATGATTCACCCTAATTTTTGATTCACTATTAAAGGTTCTTACTCCTGTTAATAGTCTTTGGTATGATAGACTTCTCCATTCATTGAGTATTTGTTCATGTACACACTCAATTTTTGCAGTTGTTGGTTTGTTCAGAGTAATCTGATTCATTGTTTTGATCTGGATGTGGTGATATCCTTTGACCAAAAGTCCTTCACTATTCCAAAATGGAATCGTGCTGCTTATCTTCAAGATCATGTGAAGATCTGGATCCTTAATGACGATTCTTTTAAAGTCCTTGAGGGCCTTTAATAATTTATCATCAAGTAATTTAATTTCTTCCATTGTTTCATTGAGAATAATCATTTTGATAAGTCCACAATGAAAAGCTGTCTGCACAATTGTTGGTTTAGATCTTTGAAGGAAAATGAACTATCCAAATCGTTTTTCAAACGTTCCAAAGTATGTTTTGCTTGGATCAGAGTCTCCAACTGTTCTTGCTTCTTCTTCACATTGAAGAAAATCCTGTAATGAGATTCCACTAAAAAAATGATTTTTCTTGTGGTTTAGGAATTTTTCCAATAGACTTGAATCTATTTAGAAGGTCTTCTGTTTCAGAATTGTTTTGGACCATATTTTTGAAAGATATCATCCTCAATCTTTGATTTGGATTTAGAGGTACAAATAGTGGTAATCTGGGTCTTGTCCTTGGATTGTTTTCTTGACAATATCTAGGTCTGAATGAGATATTATCATTAAAATGGTTATATGAAGATGGTGTAACACCTTTAGCTTCATGAAATTGGTTAAAAGCTTGTTGGGCTTCAGAAAAGGTTTTGAAACTTTTATGTTTGTAAGGCTTATTTTTAACAAGTGGTTCAACTTGTTTCCATTGCGACTAAAAGCCCATAGATGGTCCTTCAAAGATTACATAAAATTTTGTACCTGCAGGCAAATTGTTAATACCAACAAGTGATGAATTTTCTATTCCAACAATTGAAATATTTTGTTTCTCTTGGGCCTGGATTGGCCTTCGAGATTTTTTGAGTTTTGAATATTCTCTTGCTCTTGCAAGCATTTTTCGTACCATGATTGCGGGCTTGGATTACCCTGATGTTCTTTCGAACACTGAGTTTTCAAATTCTCGTCTGTATCATTTTCAATAGTCTTGCTATTGTCAATGTTATCTTTTGAGATTTGAATTCCCTTTTGTTCTTGCGAACACTGAGCTTGACTATGCTCTTTTGTATTACTTTCAGTAGTATTACTACCTTCAGTATTGAGTGTCTTTTTCAAGACTGTATTTATCTTTCCAGTAGACTTGCTACTTTAAATTTCTTCTATTTGGGGTCTAGTTTTCGAGGTTTCATCCTCCCCCATTTTTTCGAAAGTTGATGCTAAATTTTGCTTGAGAAGTCTAGCCAACTTCTTTTTCAGGATTTGCAACTTTTGTTGTCTTGTTGAGATCTCCATTTCCTCAATTTCGATTTGTATTTCGAGATCTTCAATCTGTTCTTCAATTGTATTCATTTTTACCTGCAAAAGCAAATTCTCTTGTAAGAGTATCTGCTAAAGAATTGTCTTTACATTTTATGATTTATATTTCAAAATCATAATGGCTAAACCACATCTGCCATCTCACAAGTCTTCCTTGCTTGTAATCTGGGTGTACCTAGTTTCTTAAAAATGAATTACATGTACTTGAATCAGTTCTAACAAGAAATTTGTCAAAAATAATATAAAGTCTGAGAATTTTGTAATAGCCTTTTTCATGGCTAAAATTTCTTTTTCATTAATGTGATAATTCTTTTCTGCTCCTTGAAAAGTTCCTGAAGCATAAGAACATAATTTTTCATTTTGATCCTGATGATCAAAAGCTTTTAAAACTGCTCTCCAAAATTCATGAGATGCATCAGTTTCAACTATCATTTTATCTCCCAATTTTGGATGATATAATGATGGTAAAGTTTTTACTTTAGATTTAATTTTCTGAACATAAATACTATCTTCTTTAGTCCAATTCCATTTAAAATCTTTTTTGAGTTTCTTTTGAAGAGGTGCTCTCATTTTTTATAATTCTTTAATGAAAGATTCAGCATAAGTGAGACATTCAAGAAATCTCATCAATTGTTTTTGATCTTGAATTTCATTTGAAAATTCTTGAACATGAACTAAAATGTGAGGTTTTAAGGTTTTATAGCCATAAGCTATATCTAACCCTAAAAATCCAATTTTTTCTTTAAATAATTGTGCCTTCTTTTCAGATAACACAATCCCTTCTTCTTTTATTTTCTTTAGAACAGTTATTACATGATTTTCATGTTTTTCTTCTGTTTCTGAGAAAATAAAAATATCATCAATGTAAATGCAACAATATTTACAAAATTCTTTCAAGATATTATCCATATGTCTTTGGAAAATACTTGGTGCTTGTTTTAATCCAAATGGAACAATTTTCCATTGGTAGTGTCCCTGGGGACAACTAAAAGTTATAAGATGTCTACATGCTTGGTCAAGTATTACTTGCCAAAATCCTGATTTACAATCAAAAGATGAAAATATTTTCTTTTCTTTTATTAGTTGTAAAAGACTTTGCATATTTGGAATTAAATATCCATCGTCTTTAGTAATTTTGTTTAATTGAGAATAGTCAACAACCATTATAGTTTTTCCACGTCTTTTTTCTGCTTCCATTCTTACCATAAATGCTGGTGAAGAAAATTGTGATTTACTTGGTTCAATTACTTTAATTTCAAGTAACTCTTTAATTTGATTAGAGAATTCTTCTCTATCTTTAGGGCTATAAGCCATTGCTTTAGCTCTAACTATAGCATTTTGAATTCTTCAATTAGTTCAATATTTGCTGTCATTTTTCCTTTGTTCTTTTGAGGATTCAAAGGATTTTCTGAGCAACAATTTTTTAATAAATTTAAAATTATTTCCCTTTGAGAATTAATTTTAAATTGATGTTGTTCTTCCAAAGTTATGAAAATATAGATTGAATTAGGATTCGTAATATTTTTATTACTCATCTTCAGATGTTTCTTCTGATTCTTCAGATTCAGATTCAGTAGTTAGATAATACAGAGATTCTGTATCACTAGGATCTTCTACTGGATAAAATCCTTGATCTTGGAATGTTTCAAGAAGCTTAATTCTTTCTTCGTTCTCAAGTCTTACTGGGCATTCATTTGCATAATGTCCAGATTCATTACAGAGCCAACATCTGCAATTCTTTTTCTTTTGTGGACAAAATTTTCTTTTATCCAAATTCAACTTCTTGTCTCTTCTCCCCTCTTTGGGGAATTTTTGTTTTTTAAAGAATTTTCTTTTCTTAAAAAACTTTTGTTTATATGGTTTTTTATATCTTTTAAAGATATATTTTTTCCTTCTTTTAAAAGATTTTTTCTTTTCTTTTCTGGATGGTAAACATCCATACTGTCCTGGTATTTTGTTGAGATATTTATCACAACATAATTTAGGATTGCTAATTAAAGCCCTTTTACTATCTCTAACTAAGATAATTTCTTTACATTTATCTGCAATAAGATTTCTAGTTAATGTAATAACTAGTCCTGTTGAACTTTCAGTTTTAACATTGAGTCTTGGATCAATGTGATTCTGTTGTTTTTCAATTGCATTGTTAAGTAATTCCATAACTTCATGGTTAAAAGGTTTAGGAAGTTTTCTTATAAATTTTTCTGTTAATTCTTCCCATTTTTCACTGGAACTAATGTAAAAATATTTTGAAAATTCACATGCATAATTTTCAAAATAACACATATCACATATAAAAAAATTTTCTACGTGATTGAGTGCATCTGCAATTTCAACTGTTGTTCTTTCACTTTTAAAAACTTCATAAGTCAAACCAGTAAATTGCTTATAGAGTTGTTCAACAATTCTTTTAACAAAATTTGGAATATTGTATTCAGCATCATTCCAAATATTATTCTTAACATTATCATCAAATCTTTCAAGGAATGCTCTTGCATTTCCTCTGATACTAGCAAGTACATAGTTCCAAGAATTTGATTCATGTTTTATTATCTCTTTATTGACTATCATGGCAACCATAATATGGCTGCACCAAGCATCAATAAGTTTTTTAGGTTCAAGTGTACAATCTAAATCTAAGATTGTTACTTGCTGATTTCCTTTTTTAGGTATAAATTCAGATTGTAGTAAATTTCTACTTAAATCTTCTTGAGGATTTATTCTAGGATTATTATCTCCTATTTTCTTTTTTCCATCTTCTTTTGGATTAGAACTAGATGGTTCTAAGTTTATTGTTTCTGGTTTAGGTTCTCTTATAACAATTCCAGGTTCTCTTGTTGTATTAAATCTTTCATGAATTATGACTTCTGAGTCACTTTCATCCAGATTATTAACAAAAGGTTATGGTTCTGAATTTTTAGAATTTTCTTCTTCTGATTCGATTGTCATAATTGTTTCTTGTTTTCCAATGTTAATATTTTTAACAATATTTTCAATTTTTTGGAGTTCAAAATCTTCAAATGTGAGAAGTACATTTAAAAGTCCTAAATCATTACTTGTTTCATAAATGTTTTCAAGATTTTTTCTTAAATTGGCCATATTAACTTAAAAAGTTAATATCTAATTTTCCTTTTGAGATTTATGTATTTTCTTCAATTTCCCCTTCAATTGGGACATTAGCTCCCCAAGCTTTCTTTCTTTTATCCCTCTTCTCGGCCGTCTTATGGTCTTTGGGTGATGATCTTTTGAAAACCCGCAAGTGCACGGAATCGTGGTCAAGTAATAGAAAGATGAATAGAGTGTCGAACCCACGAGAACTATGTGTTTGACCGAGTTAAAATTAATTGTAACTTTAATCGAATAGTAAACAAATTTTGTGATTTTTTATATACTAATACATAAATTATCAATTAAACTAATGAAAATAAGTAAATGTATTTTTCAAATATGTGAAATACATTGTTAACATGTCGAATTCCCCTTCTTATTCCATTTTTTGTGTAACAATTAAAGTGACAATTTAAAATCATTTATATTGGTCAATGTTCCTAATTTAATTGAAAGCATCTCTTGATATCGATCAAATTTATTCCCCTTATGTGACCATTCCATCTCTCGATAAAAGATGCAAACATGATAAATACATTAACAAGTGTTAGAACACCTATTGAAATCATATAAAACATATAGATATATCTATATCCTCTATCGAATCTTACAATATTTATTTTATTGTGCTTAAATTCTATTGTCTCTCTCGGTAACAATAAAATCTACTAACAATTCAATTGGTGATCAGGCAATTGAAAATAACGATAATAAACATCTACAAATCAAATCAAATTAAAGTTAAAATAATTAATTAAAAACTAAAAATATCATAAAAGTGGTTTATCTCATCCTAACAATGTATAGAATTAACCTAACATTCGAAATTATAAAAAATCATATTTAAGTGAAAAGACATAACCCGAATTTTTGATAAATTGAGAATATGAATCTTGAATCTCTTCAATGATTTCTTGATGAATTTGCACTTGCGCCTTCTCTTCTTTGCCCCAAAAACAAGTTTAAATCTTCACTTGATTGAATTCTTGTAAGTCCCCTTCAATTCGCTCACAAAAATTATGAATTTTCCTCCTTTTACGATAATAATTGATCAATATTGAAGTATAAGATGTATACGAGAGGTCTGTACTATATGTTCTGCTTTTATGTATTTTAAGAGTAGAAAATTGGTTGAAAATCACGTTCAAATTGGTTTCCAAAAGAGTTCCAATAGAATGAGGAAAGTTGCCTCCACACGCGAATTTTTTTTTGTCTCTGCACAACAGTTAGTATTTTGGCAATAACTTTCTTTCTCAATATCCAACTGAGGTAATTCAAAGTGAGTTGAAAAGTTAACTTACAATTTTTATATGTACATTTTTTTCAATTCTGACATTTACTATGCCAAAATGGATCTCAATTTTTGATTAAAAATTTGGAATATAACTTGTGCGATTGAAAATTGATTTTGATAATATTTTGATCATATTCTATTCATTTTTGAATTCTAATTTCGTCCAGTTATCTCCTAACAATTTTCAAAATATCGCCTTGTGGTTCGAATCAACTATTGAATATTTACAATTTGGTCCTCAAACTTTGAATTTTACCCATTTTCCTTGAGTTTCTTTTGTTTCTTCCAATTCCTCATTCAATCATTGAATTTAACCTATATAACATAAAATACACTTATCAACTAACGATACTAGCAACTTATCCTTTACTTGATGACAAGGATGGAGCATTATTCTTCTTTTGGACCTTATCCACGACGATGATATTCCCCTTGTCCATTGCACTAGTTGGAAAATGTAGATTGTAAGAAGACAACAGATGAGAAGAATGAGATTGGTGAGGGAAAATGTGGCAAGGACATCGAAGAGTGAGCTAGTAGCAATCAACAACAATATGAATAATAGTTGGCGTTCGTTTGGTGGGCAAAGAGAACATCATCCTCCTCCAAGTAGGAATGGTTTCAAAATTTAATTTATTTGGAAAAATAATATCAACGATTGGCAATCGGATATTTGAATTACTCTTAGTGTGCAATGGATAGGCCTACCCGTTGGGTTGTATCGCTTTAGGCAGTTGTTGTTGAAGAGAAAAATGATGGCCTAATAATTCTTCTCATCGACAAGGTAGACCTTATTAAGGCTACCTTTATAAAGGTCGAGAGTTTATCCTTGAAAGGATCATCCCTTATCATAATCTGCAAAGTGAACACAAAAAGTTGTAAGAATTCAAATGGTATGATAAGAATGTTAATGGTAAGCGCGATGGCTCTCATACTTGTCTATAACTTCGAAGTTCCATGTCTCTTTCTACGAAGAAGAATTCATCCCTCCCTTCCCGAAATTTGTTGAGGGATTTAATAAAAGTATTCCACCCTCACTTGGTGCGGAGGGATATATTGTACTACCATTTCATCCATTTTTCCTGCACAAAGCAATGATTGAATAGAACATGTCGTTGGCATCTTACCGTTGAGCTCTACGATCCGCTAGAGCAGATAGGCTCTCGTCATCTATCCACATTCATTCGATGTCACTTGCTAAGGGGATAAGTTGAAATAATTTAGGATGATGAGAAATAAGTGGTGGGTGGTAGGTAAAAACCATTGCCTATTCACATTATGTAGCTTTCTAGAGATTTGGTCCATAAGGAACCCCGAAAAGGTTACCATCTAATGGATACACGAAGTGACGAAATTTCTTTGACTACAGAACCATGTCTGTCTCTTGGAGTGGATTGGATGATCGAGTTGAGGGCTGCCCCATTTCCCTTCTAGGCATTTGTAATGTAATTGGAGGCAGGCTAATGAATCCTATCCGATATCTAGAATTGCCCGTACAATGTGGCATGTGTGAAGACTCCATACTACTTTGCACAGTTGAGGCATTGAACAAAGATGAGGTTGCCAACTCCTCATAATACTTTATTGATTTAACCCAACATGTAGTATGGTGAACTGTTCGAGTGGCGAATCATCTCCATCAATTTGTCTGGCTACTCAATTCGTGCCTAATGCACGAATCTTTCTGGTTAAACCATTAGGCTATGTTGTTGTTGCTTTCTTCTTTGTCTAAAGATTCTTTTGATTTTCAGATCAAAGGCTATGATATCACTATGTCGCAAACATTTCTTGCAAGGAAACGTGAAAAAGAAACAAAAAAAGAGAGTTTAAATTGAATCTACAATTAATAACATAAACAAATATAAATAAAATAGTCCTATCAACGAGATCAAAAATTTGTTCGCTTAGACTGCAAGTATATGTATCGTGACTTGTAATAATAAAGTGAATTTTAAGTATAAGTATCTTCTTACAGAAACTAATTATATACTATCAATTTTTATCTAAACCCAGCTCCAATCGAAATTATTTTGGTTACAAATTAGTGATTTGATGAACGAATTTAAACTAATATTATACTAATCTAATACTATTGACTCTTGAATGACCTTGTTGAATATTTATGGGAATAGACAGTTAGGAATGCTTGAATGATCTTGTGGTAGATTTATTGGATTAGATAGTTAGGAATTTCAATTTCACTTAATTTAATTAATATTTAATTAAACCAAATTAATTCTGCCCTTTTTATATATGTTAACAATCTAACCAATCAATTTTAACTAATGATATTTTAAGTAAAATAAATCATATTCACATACACGAATTTACTGTATTTTTATATAAATTCATACACATATATGCTTATTAATTCGCAAGAATTCAATCTAGATTACATAACCTATAAAAACATCTCTCGATCTCTTATCAAAATTCATGTTACTTATTGCGTGAATTCCAACAAAAAACTTGTGTTTTAGTCTTGCCAAGTCATTATATCATAGTACTGTTCGCTTTGGGAGGTGATCTGCTCTCTTACCCACACAAATTTCTATCTTGTTTTCCATGATTCGAACTCAAGACATTTGCCTAATAGAGATTGGATCGTCAAAACTAGCCCAATTGACATCGAAATTCAACTTAAATTTCTCATAAGGTAGATGTCTTAAATTCTAATCTTGAGGCGAAGCTATCGAAAGCGTGAGGGGTAAGAAGGCAATACTCTTCTAGAGCAGATAGTACGTAATGAGTGAACGATTTAAGTACTAAGGTTGAATCGTTCCAGTAAAATTATAATTTTTCGCAAACAAGTTGCACAAAACTAAAATGAGTTTATAATGAATATAAGTAGTGAATTCTACGAAATATATGAATAATAAGTGGGTAGTACTTGTAAATATGTAATTAAAATTATGAGAATAATTATAAATACCATTAAAAAGTTCGCAAACTGCATACTTACTTTTAAACCTTATTTTATTTTCAAAATACTTATTTTATTCTTTTTTATTTTAATGTTTTTACAAAAAAAATTGTAAAAAGTGTGTTACATTTTGTAAAATTGTGTTACACAAATTTCACCATTTGATTTCCAATGCCGTCATTGCTCCATCATTGTAGTCGTCATCACTTATGACACAATGTGTTAAACACATTTTTACGCCATTTCTACCATCACTATGGCCCTTGACACCACCATCTATAACATTCAGTTTTGCACCACCAGTTTTGCCAATTTACCACTTATAACTTTCTTTGTTATATCACTACTTTGTAACACTTATTATTAAACTACCATCGGTCACTGTTAGTCATAAAACACAACCACCATTACCATTCACCAGCATCACTACACGCCGCACACCATCATCATCATGAACGCCACTCCAACACGAACACCAAAAGGAAGATTCTAGCATTGAAGGCAAACAAATCTAATTTTTTCAGATTTGTTTTTCTCCACAAATGAAATATCTTCTTAATGTCGAAGTCTGAAAGTCATGACGGCATTGTTCGAAAGTACTATTATGTAAGTTTCTGGTAGGGCCTTCCAATGAAGCCTTTGGAGGCTCTAGGGAAGATGACATCGAAGAAGGAACAACTACAGATTGGAATGGTTCTGAAGCTTCAACAACAGAAGCAAAAGAGGGAAATGTATGGGAGATTTTGCAAAATGACCTATGAATAGTGGCTTTTTAAGGTTTTTGTTAAAAAGTCAGTTTTACCCTTAATGAAATGGGTCATTTATTGCAGATCAAGTCCTCAATCTTTATAATTTTTTCGAAATTAGTTTTATTCTTGTTTTTATTCATCATCACTAGACGTTTCTTCCAAATCTGATTTTTCTTCAAATATTTCTTCATTTACTTCTATTTCTTCAATATCAACTTCTTCACATTCATCTCTAATTTGTTCAAAGTCCGTAATTAATATTCTAACTTTCTTTTTTGGGCATTCAGTGCTAATATGACCTTCTTCATTGCAATTCCAACATTTACATCGTTTTTTATCTAATGGTTTTTTATTATAAGGTTTATATTTTCTTCTAAAATATTTTCTTTTTGGTTTAAAATATTTCTTTTTAAACTTATTATATTTTTTTATATTTCTTGGGTTTTATTTTTATTTTTCTTTTATAATCATAACATCCCCAATTTCCTGATACTTCGGTATCTCTACAACAAATCATATCTTGTATAAATCCTGATTGTTTATAAATCATTTGATTACTACACATAGTACTTATTTCGTCTTTTATAGTTCTTATAATAAATCCTAATATATATCCTTCTTCATTTCTTCCTAATTGTTTTTCTTTAACCTTATTTTGAAAATAACTATTCCATGGTGGTGGTAATTTTCTAATAAAAACTTCCTTATAATAATTATTATCAGCTTCACTTCCAAACATCATATAATAATATTTACTATATTCACAACAATATTCATTGAGGTAACACATATTACAAATTTGTAAATGTTCCATTCTATTTTTAGTATCTTCTATTTCTTCTAATCTAGTTTTAGTACTTTCATTTACCCAATCTTCTCTAGCAAATTCTCTATAAATTCTTGTAGCAACTCTATTTATTCCTTCTATTATGCTAATTCCAAATCCTGCTTCAATACTATCTTTCCAAATACCTTTTGTTGTTTCTTCTAATCCTCTATACCAATTAAACACATTTCCTTTAAATGTTGCTAATAGATATTCAGTTCTATTTTTATTATCTGTATTACTGCGATTATAATTAAAGTGTGCTATCATATTAGTACTCAATTCATTTATAGCTCTTCTAACATCTAATTCACAATCTAAATTTAAATATGATCCTACAATTTTCATTGAGTTTGATTCTCTTAAAACTGGTTTAAATTGGTCTCTATACATTCTTTTTTTGGTAGTTTTAAAATCTACTTTGTATTAACATATTTTCTAGGGTCTATTTCTGCTTCATATCTAGTTGTGCTAGTTTCTCCATATTCTTCTTGTTTAACTGCTCGTGGTCCTCCTGTTTTTCCAACCATATGATTTTTAGTTATTTCTTCACAAATTTTTAAGTCTTCTAAGTCAAATATTAAATTTTCCATTTCTTCGTTCATTGTTCTTCTATAATTAATTTTCCTTCTTCTTTTTCCATAAGACTTTCTTCTTACTTTCTAAGATCAATCAATAATCTTTCTATATCTTCTTTTAATCCTCCATTAAGTTTTATTAATTTTTCATATTTTTCAATTTTCTTTCTAACTTCTTTAAGTTCTTTGGTATAATCTGGTTTAAATAGTTTTTCTTTATTTAGGTTTTCTATTATTCTATTTAAAAGATTTTCTATTCTTAAAAAATTATTTTGTAGTCTTTCTTTCTCTTCTTCGTAACCTATTTCAATTCTAGTTATTTTTTCATCAATTGTTTTTATATTTTTCTCAATTAAATTAATTTTATCATTCATACTCATATTTTAGGTTTTTTATAAGATGGTTTTTCAATTTCAAATCCTAATTTATTTAATAGAATATCAAGTTTATAATTAATAATGTCTACTTTTTCTTCTAAAGTTGCTATTTTATTAATACTATTTTTCTGTGCAATTTTTGATATTCGATTTTGAATTTCTTTAAATTTAGTTTCATCAAGTATTTCTAAATTATTAATTTGTTCTTTTATTTTATTAAATTGTTTAGACATATTTTTGCTTAAAACTTCTAACATTTCTTTAGCTATTTCATCTTTTGGATCTATATTATTTATTTCGTCTATAGCTTCTACATCTTTAGATTTTAATTGTCCTAATTGTTGCCATAAAAATGTATTAGTCCAATTTGTAGTCATATTTAACCATTCATCTGTATTTCCCCATGAGCTTAAAGGTTGAAATAGAGTTGTATTCCATTTTTTAGTCTGATAACTTCCTATTGGTAATCTAATATTTTCTATTTCTTGTTTATCAAATCTTATCTTTGTTGGTAAACTCATATTAGTCTGGTATATTTAAAGAATTAATTATTATATTATTTATCATATGTCTTATTTCTCTTCTAAATTGTTCTTCTCTTCTTAATTCTCTTATAATTTCATTCCTTAATAATTCTCTTTTAATTTTATTCCAATTAGAAATTTCCCTTTCTATTTCTCTACGATTGTTGTCAGTTATTATCTGTTCTTCTAAAATTTTTATTTTATTATCACAAAATTTTCTAGTTATTCCAGGCATATTTTTATTCTATATCGTCAAAACTAAGATCAAAATCATATAATTCAGAAACTTCATTATAACTTACATGCTCTGTAGTTTCAAAAGTTCTTTCACTATTTTCACTATCTAACCAGAAAAATATAATCATTTTTATTATTTCTTTAGGCAATTTTTCTTTTAATCCAAATGATACAATTGTAAGACATTTTTCATAATATCTACTATCTCTTTTTATGAAATTTATTCCTTTAGTATAACTATCATAAGTTTCTGGAATTTCTATCAGGTGACTATAATCAATACTATTAGTATATCTAAAAGGTACAGATTTATAATAAAACTCGTAACTTTCCATGATAAAAGTTCTTCAAAGTAAACAATCTCATAAAAATTCTTATATAATAATTTTCAGACAATAAATTTTCTTGTAGCTTAAAATAAGGGCATTACCACGCTTCGTCAAATAGCAAGAATGTTATATGTTCCTGGTCACCTTCGTCACAAGAGTTGGCCAAAGTCCGAAAGTATCACAGCAAAATGGACACAAAGGCACTCAAAACTCTCAAACAGACTCATTGTGTAGAACAACACTCAAAGCGTAATAAAAGATTTATTTCAAACTCAAAGATTTTATTGATCTGAAGATAGCTTGAAAGCTATTATACAAAGATTTTTACAGAGATTGATACTCCGAAGAGTGGTTTCTACTCTCTAAAGAGAATGATTACAAAGATCATTGTTGAAGGTTTTAGATGGTAGTTCCGGATGAGATTTCAGATGGCGAATTTTCGATGATCTTTTCTAATGAGAAGGGTCTCAATTTATAGAAAGGCTCGCACTTCACCGAGAAGCTTCTGGCCAATCAGATTTTTACAACACAAAAGTAAGAAGTACAATAATTTCAAATGTGGTTGAAAATATTAAAAGTGGTTGTTGGTTGTCTTTATTCCAGTGTCGGCAATTTCTTTTGATTCCAGCTTGACAGCTGTCTTCTTATTTTCAAAGTTCACATGGTCTTTGTCGATACGTTTTCTTGATCGTCCTTTACTTGTGGACGTGTCCCATAAGTCGGCAGGCTTCTTTAATGCATTCTTCACTTCCAGAAAATTGATCGTTCATAATTCCACAGATTTTTTCTTCAAGAATTTTTGATTCTTTATCTCCTCTACAGATAAGGATCCAATTATTACTCATACCATAGACCATGTATCTTTCTCCGTAAAAGAACTGCATTTTTTGAGCAGACTGATTTTATTCCGAGAGCTCGTCTGTAAATCATCCATTTTCTATTAATAGTGGGCAATTCTTTAAAAATCTGAATCTCCTTGAGTGAATTTTCATTATTTTTCCGAATTGTGATGAGATGATGTTCTCCATACCACTCTAGTTCTTTATATTCAGGACTAATTGTGTAAAATCCCAGTTCAATCGGTTGTTTATCGCTGAATTTTTTAACACAATTAACAAATTCTTTATCAAACTGTTCAATTTCTTTTAGATCTATCCCTGGGAAGAGTCGATCTAAAAATCCAAATGTTGCCAATTTTCGAACAATATTAGGATCTGCTCCTTGAACTGCACTGATCCTTGGATAAATCGCCGTTAGAAGGGCTGTCAAATATAGAGAACTTCCTTCTCTGAAATTACACCCATTCTGAGAATTCATAATACTCATTTTCCATTGGATGTAGATTAGCTCTGATGTGATGAGTAGCAATTATTCCCTTTGGTGATTTAAGGTCACCAATTGGTAATTTTTTATCTTCTTGGAATTCACTGATAATGAGGGTCGTTCCAATGGGCCTTTTGATAAGGATGTTTGAGTACTGGACTCAGCGGCTCTTTTTCCACTTGTAAATTTTTCTAACAATTTGTCCATACTGACAGGTAGTTGTTGTGGACCATTTTTTATGACCTTTTCTTCTTGCAAGGTAAGAGAGTCATTTCTCTTAAATTTTGATTCTCCACTCGAGGTGGATGTATTAATCTCCCGAAATGGGATGTGACTAGCCTTTCGGCTGTATTCACCTTTTAAAGGAGGATACTCCTGGCTACAATTTGCAAAAAAGTCCAAACATTCTGACAATTTTTCAACTATTTTTTCTTTGTTATCATTTAATTTTTCAATCTTTTTCCCACTTTCAACAACTTTACTTGATAAATCACACAAAGTTTGTCGAATATCAAGATGATCTTCTTGAACAGCAAGATAATCTGCATTAAAATCTGTTAGAAGATCTTGTAATTCCTTTGTAAATGCTTCAATCTTTTCTATATTCATGATTCCTGGTCAAAAAATCAGCAAATAAATTATCTTTTCCTTTAATATATTCAAATTTAAAATTATAAAAAGATAGTTACACTTGCCATCTATGTAATCTTCTATGTTGAGGTGAATTTGGTAATTTATTATTTACTAGTCCGTTAAGTTGTGTATTATCAGTTTGAACAATAAATTCCTTGGGTAACAAAAACATTTTAAATTTGTTTATTCCTTTAACAACTGCCAATAATTCTTTCTCATTGGTTGAATAATTTACTTCAACATTATTAAATGTTCCACTAGTATACCTGCAAATTTCATTTAAATCAGTTTTTAATAAAGCACTCCAATATAAATCTGAAGCATCGGTTTGAACTATTAATTTATCTTTTTCATCAGGAAGTCTAAGTTTAGGTAAATTTCTACAATTTTCTTTTAAATTTTTAACACAAAGAGTATGTTCTTCATTCCAACCTAATTTATTTGATTTTCTTAATAGTTTATTTAGTTTATTTCTTTTTTCTCGCCAGTTTTTCTATAAATCCTTGACATAATTAAGACAACCCAAAAACTTTTGAATTTGTTGCTTATTTTCTAATTTATCAGAAATAAAATTATTTTTTCTGAAATATGAGGTTGCAATTTTATTCCATCACTATTTATTATCATTCCTAAGAATTCAATTTCATGTTTTGCTACTTCTGCTTTTTTCTGACTAAGTATTATACCTTCTTTTGAGCAAAGTGTAGCAAAAATTCTAAGATGTTTAAGATGATCTTCATATGTTTCTGAACAAACAAGTATATCATCAACATAAACAATAAGAAAATTATAAGTTTGAAAGACTTCATCCATTCTTCTTTGATAAATTTGTGGTGCATTTTTTAATCCAAATGGCATAACTAACCATTCATAATGTCATTGAGGAGTACTAAATGCTGTTAATGGTATACTATTATCTTCTAGTTTAATTTGCCAAAATCCAGATTTACAATCAAATTTTGAATAATATTTTTTATTCTTAGCTATATTTATTAATACTTCTTTATTTGGTAAATAATATCCATCAAACTTAGTGTTTTTATTAAGTTCTTTATAATTTACTACCATCCTAGATTTTCCTCTTTTTATCTCCGAATGATTTCTAACCATAAAAGTTGAGCTACTATGAGGGCTATTACTTTTCCTTATAAGTTTTTGATTAAAAAGTTTTTGAATTTGTATTTGAAATTCTTCCTTATTTTCTTGATTATAGAGCATAGGTTTGACTCTAATAATGATTGTTGGTTCTAATAGTTCTATTTTAGCTGTTGTTTTTGATTTTTCCCATTTTTCAAGTGGGTTTTCATTATAATTTTTAGCTAAAAGATCTTTTATTTGATCAAGAGTAATTGTTTTGATTGAATAATTGAGTAATTTTGGTATAAATTCTATTTTTTCACCACGTTGAGCTGGCTGAACTCTGAATGGTTTAAATTCTCTAGCAATTTTTAGTAAATGGCCACATGGTGTTTTTAATTGAATAGTATAAATATTTTGACTATATTGACTAAACTGTTGCAGAAAGTCATTTCCAAGAATAATATCACAATCATTAATATTATATTGATAAACATTTCTTATGGTTACTATTTTAGATCCTATTATAACTTCTATATTTTCATTTTTATATTTTAAAGATTCTCTTACTCCAGTTATTCCTTGTAGAGTTAATTGTTGTTTATTTTCTATCCACTTTGGTAATAAAAATTCTTTAAAGACAGTTATCTCAGCTCCTGTATCAATTAGAGCGCAATTAGTTATTTTTGATTCAAATACCGTTATTTGTATATATACACTTATTGGGAATTTTATTTCTCTACTCATTTTTCTTTAGGGCAGTATGTAGTTATTCCTTGATGTATAATAAGAATTCATTCCTTGTCTATTTTATAATTATCAAGACTATTTAAAAATGAATTTCCTAATAATATTGGATGTTCATCAAAATTCATATTATTATCAATATAGCATTCTATGCTTAATAATAGATTTCCTAATTTAATTTGAACTTGTCCTATGATATCACAAGAGTTTATTTTTCCTTCAAAATCTCTATAACTATAAGGTTCAACTTTTTTCTTTTTAATTCCTTCATCAATAAGAGAGCAAATATGATTCTGACTTGCTCCAGTATCAATAAGTATATTAATTTCATTTATCCATTTATTTCCATTAAAAAACTTTCCCTTGATTCCATAAACACTATTATTTTTACTTTATATTATTTTTGAAATACTATGTCTTACTGTATTATTTCCAATAATTATTTTATTTTCTTTATATGTTATTTGTTTTGGTATTATAGGTTGATCAATACTTATAGCATCATCATGTCCTATCTCAAAATTTTCTATTTCTTCTATGTCTTGTTCTCTAGGTAAAATTGCTTCTCCTATATCCCTAAATTTTTCGTCAATTTCTATAAAAGGTTTTTCTTTATATATATTTCCATAATTACTATTTGTATAATAATATAATTCTTGATATAATATAGTAAAAACTTTATTATCATCTTTTAATATTTTATTAGTCATCTTAAAATGTAGACTAAGACAATCATCTAAATTTTTATCATTTATATGTACGCAATATCTTGGATAACAAGTAAATTTTAATTTCTTATAGACTAAATTTCCTTTTACTATTCCTAAATTTCCATTTTCTGCAGTTATACATCTTTCATCTTGTAGATTAAGTATTATAGGACTATTAATTCCTTCTTTAAAACATGATTTTATTATTATTTGTATTCCAACAAGGTAAACATAAGATATTTTATCTCGTTTTTCTTATTTTAATTTTCCTAGGAATTCATTAATATTTATTTTTGTTATAAGATTTAATTTTATTTTTCCTTGTGTATGTTTAATATCTATGGCTTTTTCTATTTCATGATATTCGTTAATGACTAACTTCTTTCTTCTGAAGGCTGATCCTAAAATATTAAATAATTTATTTTCTCCTGGTGGTTTTAGACTTAATTCTGCTCTATTAATTTTTCTAAATTTTTCCCAATCAAATTTTCCTTTTAAAGCATATCCCTCTATTCCTTCGTATACTTCAGTTTCTAAATTTTCCGAATTTTCAATTTCCATGATTTTTAGGTATCTAATTCTTCAATTCTCCTAATTTCATTATTAAGAACTCTTTGTATTCTTTTTAAAGTTTTCATTTCTATAAGAATAGGTATTTTAACAAGATATCCTATGTTTTCGTCTAAAACTTCATCAAAATCTATTAAAAGAAAAGTAATTTTCTTTTCAAATTTTTTCTTTATTTTAAGACTATCGGAGTCTTTTATTTTATTAATCAAATTTCTTGATTTATTAACAAGATGTTGAATATAACTATCATTATCTAAATATTCAGTAGAATTGTTAACGTACCATCCTATGCAAATTTCGTTATTATCTTCCATTCTCTATTGTCTTTAATTCCTCAAGATATATGACTCTGATACCAAATTAGTTTCCTAAAATGCAAAAATTCAAAAATAAAATTATTAATCAATATCAAATTTTTCGGCTCAAGATAGGTGGAAAGAGTTGATGGTGAAGAAAAATTAATTTTTATTGCAAGGGGCAAGCAGTTTTGTCGAATCCAAAATTAGAATTAAAGTTATGAGGACTAAAATGACTTATTTTGAAACCTTTTATATTAAGGGTATTTTAGGTAGTTTATATGATTGAATAGTGAAATGGGTTAGTTTGGGGTTAGTTTGGAATTTTGGCCTTGAATTTGGGTCATTTAGTGGTATATCCCGAAATGTATATGGTGGTCCAAAGGTGGTGAGCCAGTTGTTGTTGGTGGTTGTCAATTCGTGTATATGTGTGTGTCTGTGTAACTGTTAAAAAAAGAAAGTATTTGTGGAATAAAAAAAAGTATTGGAATTTTAAAAAAAAAAATGTAGATGCCAGGTGTAATTTTCACTAAAATTATTGTTTGGTTTTGTTTAGAAATTATAATGAGATTATAGTTTTATCACTCATTTAGACACAAATTTATAAATTATTTATAAATTCAATCAAAATCAAACATTAATTTCAATAAGGTATTTATAACTATTACTTAGCCCCTATTTGGGCTACAAATTAAATTTTAGAGAAAAATGTATTTTGAAATAATTATTTTTTAAAGAACGTGTTGTTTAAAAATAAGGAAAAATTTTGAATTTATATGTAATATTATTTTATTAAAAAATATGTAGTTAAAAATAAGAAATGAATAATGTAATATTACAAAAATGGAGCCCAAACAGGGGCTTATTATTATACACCCATTTCGTAGATCCTACTATTTCTCTTTATAAATTATTTAGCCCCTGTTTGGTACACATTAAAATTTTTAAACTCATTTTTCTACATATTCATTTTCAACTACACATTTTAATACAATAAAATATTTTACAAGTAAATTCAAAAACTTTCCTATTTTATAATCACACAATTTCCTAAAAATCACTATTAAAAACTTTATTTTCTCCAAATAATGTACTTATAAATAAGTTAAATGGAGGCTTAGAATGAATTATTCACCAATCAATTAATTGAACCCAAAATTCCTGATTGTCGGTCCGGGTTGGACATGGTCGAGTTGTAGCCCAACCGATCATTCGAGTTTGGTAATTATTCATCCAAAAGGGAACTGACAAGGTTTAAAATTGGATCAATTCGATTGGTTTCAAAGCATTTTTCCTCTTTAAGTGCTTGTTTGGTAGGGATTTTTGGGGGAAAAATTGATTTTTGAATAGTGATATGATGGGAAATGTGTGGTTGAAAATGAAGGAAAAATTATTGATGTGATGAAAAGTGTGTGGTTGAAAATGAGTAGAAAAATGAGAATAAAAAAAATAATGTGGGTCAAACAGGGGCTAAATCCTTTTTGATCTTCAAAAAATTGATCATTAAAATCGAAGTTTCCAGTCTAGAAAATCCTAACTAAAAAATCGGACCGGTGACCCGTAATCCCGATTCGACGATTATTTATGTTCTACTTTGACCAAGTCCCGCTAATAAGCCAAAGTCAGCCCAATTGTTACCCACCTGTCGCCTCATAAATGTCCAAGAAATCCCCAAATTTCATACAAAGATGCACGCCCTAAGCCAACATTGACTAGGTCCTCTCTCCACTTTCCTTATCTGACGCAAATTGCACTCACACTCACTGACACTCTCTACGCCTTCATGGCAACGGAGCTACAGCCGCCGGAAGGCTCAATCTCGATTGGCCCACCGACCACCACTGCCCAATCCCCTGACCCACTTCCAATTGATCACTCCAACCCCAAAGCAGGCCCCTCTGCCACCAACAACCCGGGTCCAAGCCTTGCCCCTAAACGACAGCGCCGGCCCAGTGTCCGGTTGGGAGAGATCGGTGGCGACCCACCTTACGACCACCTCAACCGCCGCCCTATCAGAACCTGGCGCTTCCACAAAGACCCTTCTTTCGCCTCCAAGGCATCCAGGACCCGTCCCCTCACAAACCTGGTCAACGGCGGTAAGTCGAATTACCAAGCTACCCTCGAACCCACCGAGAATTACACAGTCGCTACGGAGTTCACCCACCGGAAGCCCAAGAATAAGAAGGCTGCCAAGCGGGTCCGGACCAATTGGAATAAATTTGAATCCGTGGTTCATAACGGAGGTGTTGGTGCTGGTGGAGAAGGAATAGTTGATAGTGGTAACAATTTTGATGAAGAACAGAACAATAATAATGCTGAATTTCAGGATTTTGAGCCAGAGGGCTCGGAGATTCCCCTGTTAAAAGAGCAGAGCCCTGTCAATTCTGTTGAGAATATGGGGCTGCAGTATTGGGATCAACAGAGGAGGGGAAGTAGGGTCCGGGTTTCGGAGAGTAATGGAATTATTCATGATGAGATTGATTCGCAGGAACAGCGTAGTGGACGGAATGTTGCAGTGAGGGAATGGTTAATTGGGTTGGGATTGGGCAGATATGCCCCAGTTTTTGAGATACATGAGGTCGACGATGAGGTGTTACCGATGTTAACACTTGAGGATCTAAAGGACATGGGAATCAATGCTGTTGGCTCACGGAGGAAAATGTACTCTGCTATTCTCAAGCTGCGGAAAGGGTTTTCGTGAGTTCTGTGTTGTATGAATTGGTTTAGAATTTTTGTTTCATGGTTTTTTGTTTTAATTTTGCTAACCCAAATACTGGTAGTATAATTTTGTTAAGGTAACTTATCTTTGGAGTTATTATTGTTTATGTTGCTCTAATGAGTTATTAGTTGTTGTGGAGTATAACTGTTAAATGGATAAAGGAAGATAGCAAGGAAAGAGACATCAAGACTTGGGTTAGATTGCCTGGTTAGGCCTTTTTATGAAAGGTTTGAATCATCTTAATTACTTTTAGATATCATTGAAGCTAATGAACCAATAAAAAGTCCTACTTTAAAAGTAAGTAGCACTAAAACTAATAAAATTCCAACTTTAACGTTACTTAGCACAGTATTAGTAAATCCACGCTCTGACTTACACATAACTTGGAATATTTTATATCTTTTGTGATGATATGTTTCCTTCTTAAAACACCTAGTGAACTTGGGCTGTGCTCACGAGTTCTTGACTAAACAATAAAGATGAAGTGCAAGGCAATCACTTTATCTATTCATCGCATCTACAATTCAGATTGTGTGAGTTTCTTGTGCAAATGAAATGAGAAATTATTTAAATGGAAGCGTCTTACTTTTCATGGAATGCCATTTTGTTTGTGTGCATAATGTTAAATACTTTGTGCAATTCACGTGAGGAAATTATTGATGGTAGTATTTACATTTAACATTCTTGACAATGCAGTAAATGCTGTATGATTTGTGTGCATATTTTCATACTTAATGAACGCTGTTTTTTTTTTCTTTCTTTCTTTCTCTTTTCTCTTTTCTTTTTTTTTTTCATTTTTTGTCACACATCTGGCCCTAGGCATGATGAAATGCACAATGCATTCCAACTATAGTTTTACCTGTAAAAAGAAATATAGTAACACCACTTTCGTTAGGATGATTTTTAAAGAAAATATGTAGAATTATACTTTAGGCAAGTGTTATATGATTTGAAAATACTTGGTTTAAGAACATTATGAAATGTGAATATCAGTTGAGAGTCTATTGTTAGCTGGATCGTTATTGATATTTAGTTTCCTAGGGAAAATATTGTAAGTTGTTAGTTCTGAATCACATTTTATAATTGGTTTGTTAAGGCCAATTAGAGATAAAAACTAGACTTTTCGTTTTGGATGTATCATGCTTTACTTCCACTCCCATTCTTTCCGATGCTGCACAGTTGTGTTAAAAAGTTGAAGGAACTTTTAGGGCCTTTAAGAGGTTTCCATGATAAACAATATTTTAAGGGGATTTGTTGAAATGATTGAAGTATCATCAAGAGATTGAATTATAGAATACATTTTGATTCTTTGTTGTATACTACCATTTCTTTTAAATGATTTTAAGAGGTTGGATTGTGTATGGAAATTATTTCTTTTCCAACATATGAAGTTATATTATTCTTTTATACGGTACAATTTTACTGATCAAACTCCAATAAGGTGTGTGACCTAGATATGCAGGGCTAGAAGAACCGAATAGTTTCACGTTGATAACGTGAGTAGGCATTTCATTTTTGGGTAAATCACATTTTTGGACACTCAAGTTTCAGTAAAATCTTGTCGCTGTCATTCTAACTTTGATTTGTTTCAATAAGGTCACTCATCTTCAATTTTGTTACACAATAGCTAACTCCTGGTTCTGTTACTAAAATTACCATTTAGTGTCCTACGTGTTTGTTTTTTATGACATGTAAAACATGTGTCATTTAACTGCAATGGAATGTTGATGGGGAACTTTCTAAAAAATGAAAAGAAAAAGAAAAATCTGAATCTCATCCCTCTCCCTCTCCCTCACCCTAACAAGCACCTCACCACCACCCGTTAATCTTCTCAAATCAACCCTCACATGCCACCCCACCCCTTCCCACACCCTTACCCAAAACCAGATTGTTTATTGCAATGAATCTTTCAGGACCAAGCACTTTATGCTGCAGAGGCAGATAAGCTCTTCTACTGGACAAAAGTCAAACTGGATTTTCTTTTACTAATGCCATGGAGATGTACGCAGAAAATACTTTGGTTTACTTGTTAACGCTTTTAGTGGTGTGCTTTAATCGCCCTGCCCCCGTCACAACTAGTTCATCATCTCTATCCAAATCTATTGCCCTTGGCATTTGTGCCCTTCATTGTGTTATGAATTTTCAAAGACCACGTAACTTCTCTGATATTGTAGTGATGAATTTGATTTCCTTCAACCAAATACCGGATATTGAGATTGGGCAAGGGATGAGCGACTTGATTATTGGTTACAGAAGAAGAACTGGTGAGAGTGGGGTAAGGGATGATGAGGTATATTTGTTTTCCTTTTTCTAAAAAGTGCTTGTGCATTTCAAGACAGGAACCTGCAATGTTTGTTTAAACATCAGTAAAATAACGGCTACATAGGACACTAATGGTAATTTTAGTAATGGAGGTAGATGGAGTGATCTATTGTATAACAAAATTAAATATGAGTGACCTTATTTCAACGAATTGAAGTTTAAGTGACGTTGATGAGATTTTACTGAAAGTTGATTAACCAAAAATGTTATTTACCCTTCTTTTTTACTGAAAAAATAGTTAAAAGGAATCCTCATTTAGTCATATCATATATTTAAATAGGGGCATCTTTAGAAAGGAATTATTTTTGGAAAGGAGACAGTATTTGTGGATGTCTTAAAAACGAGATAGAAGCATTTAATCATGCGTGTATAATGGAAGTATTGTATTCCCACAATGTACAAACTAATTATCTTTGTACTTTCTCATGCTTTACTTTAAGAACAATAGCTGGTTGAAACATTGATTATCCTAATTGCGTGGTTTTTAAATGGTCATTTCAAAATATATTATACCTGCATTCAATTGCTTTGTACTTCCAAGTAGTATGTTCCAGTTTCCGCGTATGGTGATATTTAGATGCCTTAAAGGAAAGACCCTGTAAATTCAGTTTTTTATATTCCTAACCAACCAGCTCCTAGCTATTATTGATGTGTAGAGGTGGCTTTGGCACTTCCATTTCCATTGTTTGTGAAGTTCCTATAAGTTCTCAGGCGGGGCAGAAAATCATATTGGGATCAGTGTTTTAATCCCTCCTTTGGTTTCTCTGTCAATAAGGTTCTAAGTCACTCTGGTTATTATGTATTAAATTTTTTTTTATTCACTGATATTGTTGCCTTCAATTTTCTTAGTTTTTGTATCAGCGCTTTCCTTGTTGTAGTTCAATTTGGCCATGGTCCCAAGAGTTGCCATTGCCTTGCAAGTTGGTGTTAATTTTGCTGTGGCTTCTGGAACCTGGTGCCAGATCCCCTACATGCCTTGACCTTATGTAGCTCACAAGTGTTTCCCTGTATTTTTATTTAATTCCTTAGCATCCCCATGTATAGCTCTTTCATGTTTCCATTTATTGTGAAGGAATTGCTCTTGCTAAGGTTCTTATCTCACATTTCCAGCATAAATTCAGTAGGTTTCTATCTGAGATAGGCAATGGCATTTTGGGGAAGTTACGCATTTTAATTTGACTGTTCAAGAATCAGTGTTTTGGCAATTTCGAGCAAGCAAAAAATGGGTAATCAACCGAATGGAACTCCGAAATCAGCAGTCGGATTCTCTAGATTTTTTTATCTTTTGGAACTGTAATGATTTTTTAGGATTGAAAAGGATCTGCAGTCTCTTTACCAAGTTAATGTTACCATACAACTTCACTGAGCACATGGCGTTTATATGTGCAATTTCGTGAAGGTTCAAGCTGAATGAGTACATGTACATTTTTATATATAGGTGCAACTTGCAAGTGAGTTTGAACTATGAATTAAGTTCAAATTTGTTGTTTTACTGAAATACTACCTTGAGAAGCTCTCTTTTTAGTTGAAACTGCATTCTTGCAAAAAGATTCATAATTATTTTGTTTGTATATCTGTGTTCAGTTTAAACTTTAATGTTGTTACTTGCAGTTTTCATTTGGAATGTTGAAATTATTTGTTTTATTGTGATTCTCAGGTGGTTTTCTGGTCGATCATCAACTGTACATCTTGTCATCGTTCAAATTTATTGCCTTTAGCTTCATCTGTGTTTTGTTCAAACTTCGCCATCGGACAAAATTTTCATAGTTTTCCCAAAACAGAATTGGGATTAGTTATTTCTGCTTGTGCGCTTGTTATGTGTTGATCCTCTCATCTGGTGCGAGTGTTAGATGAACAACACAAGTTCATTACTCATGCCGGATTTGTACATCGTCAGTAAATCTCGAAATATAACATCGTAAGTTTTCGTGAAGAAAATTATTTACAATTTATTTATTCTCAATCTCGAGGTTAAAATATATTGGAAGAAATAAGAAAAAGGAAGCAAATAAGAGAGGAATGTATTAAAGAGAGATGCAAGACTTACTATTGGGAAACAAATTTCTATTCAATCAATCAACAACGTAGTTTATATTATGTTTTGGTAGTACAACGTTGTTTAGATTATATGCCATAGAAACCCAATATGTGTAGAGATGACAATTTGTCCCGTCAAACTCGAGCTCCATGTTGTCCTGTCTTGTGCAGGGTGACCGGTTGGGGATGGGGGAATCTCCTCCCACATCTTCCCCAATTGTTTTATGAATAATATTATTTATCATTATAATAATAAAATATCGGTGATATAACAGTCTATGAGGGTTGACTTTTTTATGTCAACATCCAATTTTCAAATTATTGACTTGCTCATAGAATTTATAGGAAAAAATTTAAAAATTAGTACCCCCACCCTGCCCCATCCTGCCTTAAGAAGTGGAGATTGGGGTGGGGCGACAAAATCCTCACCGGGCAGGGATGAGCACTCCACCCATCGCCATCCCTATCCTCCAGCATGCATGTTATTGTGGGGCTTCGACATACTATATATTTATTATCTTCAAGATCATTACAGAATTATAAGTTAATTCACCAAAAATAAATAAATAAAGAGGAATGAGAAAACAACAAACACACTATCCAAAAATAGGCAAATGTGGCATTTATAAATAATACAAATGTGGGGTTGAAAAGTTAATTAAATAAATTAAGCACTCGTTCTTCCATAGTGTAGAACCATTATATGATCAGTAGTTGAGGAATCTGGAAGCAAAGTTACCATCTCCATTGGTCTCCATATGCTGTCCCTTACATGCTGCAACGTCAAGAAAGGTTGAAGCTTTTGTCTTCTACATCTTATCTCTATCTGCTACCAAAAACCCAAAATTAATATCAAAATTATTAACTAATCGAAGCTTATAATGCTTGCGTATATTTATAGTTATACCAAATCCCGCACCTAGCCACAAATAATCTCGTCTAGAACGAAAAAGAAAAAAAAAAGACTCACTTCCCTTTTCTTTTGCATGATATACATCAGATAAAATCGTTGACTATGAATAACATTACTCTATTACTAAACGTCCACTTTACCCATAAGATCTCTTTCCACTTCACATATTCCTCCCTTCAAAAGAGCATTACGAACATCCAACCAAGTGTATATATTTAATTACTTTTTTATTTATTTATAAATAATTCTATCAGCAATAAGCCATTGATGTCCACGATTGGAAAATGTCGGTCTTTAATCATATTGAAGGGACCCATTTAGACTTTGATCCTAAGCCAAAATGATTGATTATAATTTAAGATTTCATTTTTATACACTTTAAATATTATACACAAAAATATGAATATAAATAATTAATAATAAGGTAAGTAGGCAAGGAATCAAACACTATTATTTTTTCATGCACGTCGTATTCACGTTATTTTCTCTCCTTAAGAAACGCTAATTTTTAATATTATTCTTGTACAAAATCTCCACAACATGGTAACAAGACATTTTCTTAAGAATTTATTATTATTTTTTATAGTTTAATGTGCGACATTCCATTCATACATTTCATTAAACATTTCGTCTGTTTCTTGTCAACAACATGAAATGATTCCATTCCAAATTATCCATCATGCATTGCTTTGCTCCCACGTAACAAATTATATATTTATTTTTTTAAATAGAAATATTTCTAGAATAAAACGTATCATCTACTGGGGTCGACTAAAATATCATACACTTGATACTATGCAATATGATTAATTTTTTCAAGGTGGGGTTTGAATACCAAACCATTGATTGCCTTTTTATTTGCACAAAATGCGGGAGAGACTAAGGGCCTACATTGGGTGAGGTGAAACAATTGAAAGCATGACGACTATATCTAGCTATAACACAAAAATTATAATTAAAAAAAAAAAAAAAACCCGCCGGCCACCATAATTAAATGACAACTTTTTTTTTTTTTTTTTTCATTTCCTATATTGATGATTGATCATTTTCCCTATGACTCTTTTAACATCCATGTCAATTAAAGTAGGTTTTATCTCTCCTCAATTTTCTATAAATAATCATTGCTTAAATACACCGTGATGGTCAATAATCGATATCTAAGTTATGCAACAAATTAGTCATGTGAATGCACAAGATGAATCAAAGATCCTAACAGAGGCTCTCATGGCACTGAACTTGATGTAGTGAAAGAGTAATTGGACCTTTTAGTTTTGTCTGGTTCGATTCAAATTTAAGAAATAAGGAAAAGGACTAAGATGGTAATTTTTAGACAAATTGTATTGGAAAGGGAAATCCTTTTGCAACTAGGTAAATGACTCCTAGAAAAAGGAAAAGAATTTATCATAGGAGTTCAAGGGTCTTTCCTATAAATCCATAGCATTGCATTGAGAATAATTGTATTTGGCACTAAGGTAATGTAAACTCGGGTAGAGAATTATCTGCGTTAGAGAGAGAAAATTGTTAGAAAGAAACTAGGAAAGAAATAATGGTACGAACTTATGTGCGTCGTACTTTGATTGTTGTAGTTTTTGTAGGAAGAATTTGTGGTAGTGAAGTAAAGATTGTATTATGTGATTTTCTCAATTAATAAAGCCCACTTCTCATGTGATTGTAGGCGATTTGTCAAACTATGATTAATTTGTGCTTTTCACTTTATGCCTTGTCTTTGTCTTTTTCGTTTTCGCTACATTAGGTGGGATTTTTCCTAACAAGTTGCATTAAAGCTCATGGTTCAAAATTTGGGATTGTCTTAAGGATGATATGCTCAAAGTTTCAGTAGAAGCGTGGTGATCATGAACTGACACAAAGGAAGAATTGTGGTGGCAATCGAGTCACTCAAAGGTAAAGCTATGATGATAGAGTTACACCGGTTGATTGATATTGAGGTGGAGCTGTGGTGATTGATCATATGGATTTGGAGTTGTGGTGAACAAGTCATGTAGGAAAGGGACTTCCGTCGTCAAAGAATGTGAAGTGACCAATACAAATTCCATGGCTAGTGATGAGAAAACAAAATATTGTAGTGAGAAGAAACCAAACTGCAAGGTTATGTTTGATGAATTTGATTGTGTAACTAAAATTGATTGAAGAACGATGGTATCTATAGTAAAGGGGTGTGATGATTAGTATCGCGATTGGGAAATTTTGGGTTAAGGTGGAGATTGTTGAGTTTGACCCAAATTTGAAAAATAAAGAGTCCTATTGTTAAAAAAAATAAAATAATAATAATAAATAAAAAATTAAATTAAAATTGTTTGGCAATGAATAGGAAATATTGCAAGAAGAATCTTTTTTGGTCAAGGAAAGGAACCGAGATGGTGGTTTCTTGAAGAATTGTATTGGAAAGAGAATAGTTTTGCACTTACACGAAAAAGATTCTTAATGCAATAAGGTAAAGAAATTTACTATAAGAGTTCAAGTGTCTTTCATATAAATTCATAGCATTGCATTGAGAATAATCGTGCTTGGCACCAAGGTGATGTGAAGTTGGATTGACAATTACGTGCATTCAAAATTGTGGGAGTTTAAAGAGAGAAAATTGTTAGAGAAACTAGGAAAACAGAACGGTACGAACTTGTGTGTCGTACGTTGATTATTCAAGTTTTCTGTGTGGTTTCCCGACTTTCTACTTCTCATGTAGTTATTGACAATTTGTCGAATCACATTTAATTTATAATTTTATCTTTCATGTTCGTTTTTGTGATTTTATTTCCGGACACAAGGTGGGATTTTTCCCTACAAGTATAATGCACGATTCTTCCTAACTAGAAAAATATAGAAATAAATTATCGTTAGAAGACGACCTAGAATGTGTTAAGAATGGAACCTAAGTCCCCAACAATTATATATTCTCACATATATACCTACCGCGAAAACAAAATAATTCGAAGCAGGGAAACTATTTGATTTGATAGCAAATCACCTCAAGATTTAGGACTTATTTGATGTAGATTTTTTGAAAATAAATTGTGGGAATAAATTTTTTTTTGGAGAATGTGCGATTTAAAATTAGAAAAAAAATATGGATCAACATGCAAAAATATTTATTAGGAGAATACATAAATAAAAATAAATTTACAAAAATGAATTTTTAAAAATTGTGCAAAAGAGGAGCTTAATTTCACGATTATCTTGTTCGATTCATGTTTGTGTGTGACAGAGAAACATTATTCCTAATCGTAGTTAAATTATAAATGGACACGACACTTTCGTCGACAAAAAATTTTTATTCCTTAACTAGTTACATGGCATGTGCGAAAAGTAAGATTTGGCGTTAAGGCTAGAATTTTTTTGTATAATGTAATATGATTCCACTCAAGTCATGCATATGAGGAAGACTTCATCACAAAAAAATAAAAATAAATAAATAAATAAACCGAAGTTGACCTTTAGAAAAAAAATAAAAAATGCATAGAATCTCAGAGAAGCATGAGGTATGTTGAGTGTCACACATTATAAAAATAAATTCAATTATAATTAACATGAGAATGTCAATCCAAATATATGACTAAATAAATGTATTTATTTATTTATTTATGTTGTGTGTCTCATTATAAAAATAAATTAGTTTGTTTACTTTGAAGAGAGAATTTTGGATGTTGCTCATAGTTGTTTTGTTTGAGAGAATATTATTCTGTCCTATTCTTATCCCTTTATGACATGCATTGCACATAAGAGAGTTTTACGCAACCAAATCAAAGTACAAAGTTGACCTCAATACTAAAATAAATGAAGACATATGGACTTAGGATGAAACAAAATCAAATATTGTATTATGTCAAGACATCCTAGCTAAAAATCAAATAATATTATTGCCTTTCTATTAGTTAATTTTTCTTTAAATATATAATTGAAGTTCTACGTGCCACAACAGTTGAATTGGAATTGGTCGAGCTAATTAGTACTCGACCTAGTAGTCGAGGTATGTTAAGAAAGGAATGGCTCCTATTTGGTATAGCTAAAAAATAGATTTTTAGTAGATTTAGACAAAAGCAGATAAAAGATATAGTTGAAAAGTTATGAATCCCATGAAATGTGTGGTTAAACTTAAATTTAATTATTATCTTTGACTTAAATTTTAATTAAAATTTTTAGTCACACCAAACAGGGGCTAACTTTTAACAAGTACATTAACCCGAAAACCCTAAAAGTTTAAGACAATAAACACAAGAAAAGGAAATAGGGTCATAACTTTAACCTACACCTCATGTAAGAATGGGAGATTTTATGGAATAAACAAGTTAAAAAGAAAGAACATTTTGAGATTGTAACTTAATAGGCTTGTGTTGTTAACAAAAGGAGAATGTATTAATTTTAATTCTCTCTCCAAACTACCTAAAAATTCAATCTTCAGTTAGTTAATATTGATGCTATTCCTTCAATGTCACTATCTGAAAAATATGAGTTGGCATTCGTAGATTTTGAAGAAAAGAGAGGGAACGAAAGAGCTCACGAAAAAGATATTGTATTTTTAATATTTTTCCCAATAAGTTATGCAAGAGAAACTTATTAGAAATTTTGAGAGTTGTAGGAAAATCACATATTTAAATATAAAAATAAAAATCAACATATATGAACTTATGGTGCTCTTTTAATTAGGTAGACAACTTAAAATGGAATTTCAAAAAATATGATAGGTCATCTTTCACTTTCAGTTTGGAGCCATGGAGATCATGTGTAGTTTTATATAGGATAATTCTAGTTGTACATCAAAAATGCTACATCAAGGTCTACATCCCCTCACATGGAGGGGTCCACTCGAATAAAATATTCGAGTGGGCCCCTTATCCATGTGAGGGGGGTGTACACCGTGATGTACACCCCGATGTACCGCTAGCACTTCCCTTTTATATATCCTAGTCTAACATAATCCAGAAACCCTAGTTTACTTTTGCCTTGACAACAAACTCTACAAATGTGTATGCTCTTGAATTTCTTCTATTTTATATCTAAGTCTGCATCTGGTAAATTTATTCTCCTTCTGTTCCATTTATACAGGTTGATTTTGTTTTTCACACGGATTAAGAAATCGTATTTAGAGCCTATTTGAACTCCATTTTTTTTCTTGAGAATGCATTTTAGAATAATAGATAGATGGAGAATGTGTGGTTGAAAAATAAGGAAAGGTTTTGAGTTTGCGTATAATATTATTTTATTGAACAATGTGTGATCGAAGATGCATAATTAAGTTTTTCTTCCTCTTCTTTCTCTGGTAAAAAGCCTTTTAAAACACTTAGAAATGAATATATATTCATACACACACACACACATATATATATATATACAGAAATGATCTAATGAGCACCGGTGCTCATCTTATCCTAAACACCAATGAGTTGGCACATTAATTCATTGGTGGATAAAGATTTTGTGAGTTCCAATCCACCAATGAATTAATGTGCCAACTCATTGGTGCTTAGGATAAGATGAGCACCGGTGCTTATTAGATCATTTCTATATATGTATATATATATATATATATATATATATATATATATATATATATATATATATATATATATATATGCCCAATAACGAGAAATTAACTCCATTTGATTTTCTTGGTTTGGGTTTTGGTGGTAAGTAGTTTTCTACTACATTTCGTCACTTTAACCCTAAACCTTAATCCCAACCGTGAAGCTTGTAACTAACTGTAAGCATGAACCAGATAAATTTAACGTCAACAATTTCATCGAACATTTCACAAATTAGGCAACATAGTTTCATTGCAAGAATAAGTTAAGAGCTCGATCAAGCTAATTATGATGCAAAAGCTAAACGAGACGAAGATGGCTACCTAGAAATCAACGTCACACCTAATCTTGAAGTTACCTAAAAGTAATAAATATTACTAATGGAAAAGCCCATATAGTTCTGATGTTTCTATCATCTTTCTTGCACCAACCATATCCTCGAACATTTTATTCATTTACATGTTATTGATTAATAATCCAAACTGCAAGCATTTTCAGAGAGAGAGAGAGAAGAGAAAAATGTAGCTGGATTGATTACATACCTCTGATTCGCTTTCGAGTCTAAGCTTGTTAACCAGATACTTGATTACGAATTGAATCGTCATACTTCCATCCCTAACGGTTTAAAGATAAGTTAATGCAAACCTAGTTAACCACAGAGAACGGAAAAATGGAGAAAATGAAAGGACATGATGCCAAAGAGTTGCGGAGAGAGAATTACTTGATTCTTAGATAGCTCCTGGATATCTGAGGCAGAAATGGTTCTTTTGCTCTGCAATGAAAAATTGAACGCGTAAGAGAACGAATACAGACCAAAAAAGTAAATAAAAAGCAAAAGAAAAGAAAGACCTAACGGTGATGAATATTAAAATCTCGTTACTTACTGATTTTGTGATGCTTGAAGCATAAACCATATGCCGGAATGTGGTCTCCGAGGAGGACGAATGACTCTGAACTCTAGACCTGGCCCGGAGGTATCCATTCCGTCATGGATTTGAAATGGAAGGGGAGGCATTGACGACGAAGATGTTGCTATATTAACTGGAGTAGGCCTAAACGCCTTGTTAATCTCTTGACGAGGAAAATTAGAACTAGTTCCGGTTGGATGTTGCCAGAGAATTGGGAGGTTATAGCCGGAACCGGCAGCCAAATTCATAACTGTAGGCTGAGGAGCTGAATGTTCCGTCATGTTAAGCATAGGGCCTAATGTTCTCATCACTTGTGAATCAGAATTATAATTACTACTTGGTAGAAGATCAAGCTCGATTAATCTCCTTTTTTGATCCACCTGATCTTGCTTCTTATTACTGCTTACTGTGTGGCGGCCACCAATACTCAATTGAAGCCACCCTTCATCTTTATCTTCTTGAACATCTTTTAAACTGGAGCCTGCTGTTTCATTTACAGTACTCCCAGTTCTTGATTCATCTTCCGCCATTGGATCTACCAGGTGATCAGATCCTAATAAGCAATTTTCACTACAATAATCAAAACCATCTGATGGTCTCACAAGACCGAAACCCTGATAATAACTACCACAAAACTGCTGTCTGAAGAGGTTTTTAGAAGGAATCATTGTCATCCTGAAAAACCCAGAAACCCCAATTCCCAGTACATGTGAGAGTTAATCTTGTTCAGCTTATCCTTAATCTCAACGAAATCCATGAATTGGAAACAACTCCTTATACTGGAAAGAGATATATTTTGTTTCAAAGAACATATTGAGATACTATGGAGACATTGATACCCACTGACCAGATAAGAGTACTATGTTTTTCTTCTTTCTTTTTTTAAATTGGGACAAATCAAAGGATAATAAGGAGAGATAAAACTTGCAAAATCTCACTTTCCATTATTCTCATCGTTTGGAAGATTGTGAGGGGATGAAATAGTTGCAGGGGTGGGTAGGTGGTGGTCAGTCAGTTACATTAATATATATATATATATACACACATACATGTGTGTGTATATATATCTAGAGGCCAGGTCGAACAGTATATGCCTGCTCTTTCCTTTTTCTTCTTGACTTTATTATTAAGATAGGACTACTTGTTTTCTGGTGGATATTTTTCAGCTAACTTTAGCCTTTAGGGCTTGTTCCAAGAATTGGAATTACAATAGAATTCTCTTTTTTCTGTACCATGAAAAGGACCTTTTTGGCTTTTGTAGGGCACACATGTTCAAAGAGATAAGAGGCAATAAAATTATATACTGTGTGTTAGAGAATTTCGCTTGCTAAACGTATAACACGTACAATTTTTTTTCTGGATGATCGTGACCGTTGAACACAGATATTTGTCTACTCCAATACTATGTCAAGATAACAATCTCATTTAAAAAATTAAACTTGTAAGAAAATGATGATTTGTTCATGTTTTAATGGTCCACTAATTATTTCACAATTTAATTCTTTTCTTCATTTGATTAGCTTACAAAATAGGAGGGTTTTATTTTTTTCTCCCTTTTCAAACCCTTTTACAGTATACTTCTTAACATAAATTTGGAACTAAGAAAACACTCTCAGTGAGTTTAACCTTCATTTAAAAATTAGAGGTGCCAACCTATGAGAATTTGGATTTTGATATGCTCAAACTTTATTTTTTGGCATCTGAGTCCCCAACATCTCTAATTAATTCGTAGCACTACATCATAACTCTTTTCGCGGTCAAATGAATGTGAATGGTATTATAGGGACTCAAATGCTACAAATTTGAAAGTTGTGGACCTAGTTATCATAAAGCTAGGGCAGAGAACTCAATCTAGGTTAAGCTGAATTTTTGTTTTAAATTATTTCATCAAGAGCTTTGCAATGGTCATGAAAAATTTGGTTTCAACTGTTACGCTCAATGTTCTTAAAAGAGAAAAAGGTGACAAGACGGTAATAGGGATGACAAAAAAGCTCATCGGCTCGGGCTCGGCTATGAAAAAGCTCGAGCTGGGCCCGGCTCGGGCTTTGTTACACCGAGCTAAGGCTCGGGCCGAGCCTCATTTTTTTGGCCGGGCTTTGTTTGGCTCAGGTCCAAAAAAGCTTGAGCCGAGCCCCAGTTTTTTTATTTAATTTATACTAAGCATAAACCGTATAAACTTTAAATTTTGTAAGTAAAAATTTAGATTTGACATTAAGAAAATAAAAACCCGAACGGCCCGGTCTGGGCTCGACTTGGCCCGCTAAGGCTCGGGTCGAGCCTCATTTTTTTTGGTCGAGCTTTGCTCGGCTCGGGCCCAAAAAAGCTCGGCCTAAAAAAGCTCGAGCCGAACCCGAGCTTTTTTTTTTCGGCTCGGCTCGTTGACATAGCTAGACGGTAAAGTTAAGCTTCAAATTTTACGAGCTTAAGCAACTCTAGCCCAGACGTTAAAAAAATAAAAAATAAAAATCGTAAAGTTTAGTTAAGCAACAAGATCATGATTTGCACCTAAACACTATTTTTAGAACATTGGTTACTATAGTGAAAATAAATTTTTATGACAAGTAAAACTTGTATATATGAAAGTTGATTAATTTTCTCAAAAAGAAAAAAGTTCATTAATTTAAACCCTTTTAGTGATCATAGAACCCTTAAATTTGCACAAATTTGAAAGCAAGATTGAGGAGGATGTAAATGGTGGCAATTTTTTGAGGGGTAGAAAGATATCCCCATAAAAGAGAGCTACGAGTTGTCATGCTTGCCTCCTTTCTCCCACTACTCCTTTATATGAAATTAGCTAATCATATCATCTCCCACACTCCTTTATTGTATGCAACAACAAAAGATTGTCCTCTCTACAAATTAGTGCACAAGTACAAACGTGTTTGAGCCTTAAACATATCAAATTGTTCATGTGAGTATAACGTACGTACCTTGCTACTATATTGAAATTTAAGGTTCATTTTGAACGTTTATTTTAACATCCATAAACTCGTACTTAGTAAACACCGCTAAGTGACTAATCAAATTCAAGGGCGATCCAATTTCAATTCAAATAATCAAGACGTTCTTCAAGAACCTATTTGTCAGTTGACTCCTTATTTAAAAGCCTCCGGTCTTGTTTTCGGCCAAAAAGAAATTGGACGAGACCACATTTGATGGGCTGAAAAAGAGTTCAATCAACATTTTCTGGAGTAGGGGCAGTCAACATTATACATATAATACATATGTAAGTATTGTATGTATCGAATTAGTGGGGTGAGGGTGGCACATGCCTGTACTTCTTGGGTTCAAGGAACACCATCATGCATACGAGAATCACGTTCATTTCTTTATAAATTACCTATTAATTAATTACGTACTTGTTACATGTTAATTGTGTGTCATATGGTCAGGTAATTATGCCATTATTCCTTGTCAACTATTCGGATCACTATTTTATTTCATTTTTTATTTTTTAAATCACGGGTTTTCCTGATATGTGGACCCCTACAATTAGGTCAGGTTAGACTTGGTCCGAACTTTTTCTCATTATGTGTTTTGGAAATTTAGGATTAGAATATAAATACATTGTCGTTGAAAACATATTCGAGTGGGACATTGTCGTTAAATACATTGTCGTTAAGAATGATTGTAATCTCAAGATATTGAACGGACCGATTCTGGCACATTGAATATAATCGTAGCAAGCGAAAAATCCTTTTCATAAGGGAATGTAAAAGCAAAGTCAGAGAGAAAATTTATTGTATGGGTGATTACACGTAACTATAATGCATGGCATTATGATTTAGATGGATCGAGATTCCCTAATTGATTGATTTCAAAATTAAAGTTGGGACAAAATTATTACAGCTTTTGCCAATATGAAAGAAAGACATGAAATTGAAGATAAAAACTCATTGCTTCTTGAGTCTCTTGTAATAATGATATCATCATTTACAATGAAAGAAATAAGCAAAAATGAGATCCCAATAATGATTTTGGCTATATCACTTTTTTTTCCCTCTTTTTCTCACTTCGTAACTATTGTTTTCCTCATATACATTAGCAATTTAATATACGGATAAAATACCCAATACAACTAATAATAATAGACCCGAGCTCTAGTATACAGATGTACATTATGATTATACTCTGTAGTGTCTACACAACTCGAATTTTGACCTGTCATCTAGTCACATTATACGAAACCTGGACTTAAAATATAGTACAATAAATTTAACCAGCTCTAGTGAACCAAGAGGTAAAAGAATATATGTACAACATATATGGTTCCTTTTTTAGTTTCTTTACATGATCTGGTGATAGAGACTACTCTAAGAGTGTGTTTGATGGATATTATTTTGGAAGAATGTATTTTAGAATAGTAGATTGGTGGAGAATGTGTGGTTGAAAAAGAAGGAAAAATTATTGATGTGATGGAAAATATTATTTTAATGAAGAATGTGTGGTTGAAAATGAGTAGAAGAATGAAAATGAAAATGAAAATTTGAATAGGTACCAAACACACCCTAAAAGAGAGAAAGGTATAGGGTGGTGGATGATAAAATCTATGTAATTGGAACCGACTCGTTTCGACCCAATCAGTGAAATCGAGAATTGGGGCCCAAACTCGAGCCTGTTAGGCAGAAAAATCATTTTTTTTTAACTTGTCCAAAAATTTGACAACCTGCCCTATTTTATGAAAATCATTGACTCATTTTCGGTTTCACCAATTTAAAATCGCTCAAAATTAGGTCAAAAAAATTCATCCTTTTTATTTAATTATTTTTTGATTTAAATCACCGGATTTCGATTCGATCATTTGAAGCTCTTCCCTACTATTCGAAGAACTCTGATTCTGGCGCCGTTCGGCCAACCCAGGGTCGCGGACCAACTGGGTTGGGTTCGTCTTCATCAGGAGCAGCTGACCCACTAATGGGTTAGACCCAATTACGCCCAGAACAAGTTCAATTTTCGTCTGAATTGTTCGCCTGTGTGAACTCGCGGGTTGCCTGCATTGTAATTTTTTAATTTGATTTTCGGCCAAATCTGTCGGAGTTGGGGCTGGTGGTTAGGTGGGTTGTGAAGAGGGCAATAAGGGCTTCAAGGTAGTATGTTGGTCCGGCGGCCACGGTGATCGGAGGTTGAGGAATTTGCCTTCAAAGGTGGTGGCTTAGGGGGTGATGATTTTTTCATGTTTGTGACTGATTTGTACATTTTTAAAAGTTTGGACCCATAATTGCAATTTATTATGTATTTTTCTTTACTTTTTTTTGTTTTATTTTAATAGAAGGGTAAAATGGTCAAAAAATTGGGAAAATGACGTTTTGTGCCAAAAATGTGAAAGGTAGGGACGTTCTGCATCAAGAAACGAAACGTAAGGATGTTTTGCACAAAACCCGTCAAAAGTAGGGACGTTTTGCTCCAATTACCCTATAAAATTATTTTATTACAAAAAATGTATAATTTAAAATGAGTAAACCGTCTCGTGACTTCCTCATATTCACTTTATGTAGTTTGACTAGTTTTTCTAACTTGGGATCGATTGTGTAATTGAAAAAAAAAACATCAACTTGCTTTTTCTCAAGAGCAAATTGCTTATTCTAAGGTAAATTTGTCAGTCAAAAATGCATATATTCTTTTGATCAAAATGCAGGCACGCTTAGTCCCTAAACTGTAACAACACATGCATGCGACATTTCGAATGTAGAGAAGATGTTTATTTAAATTATTAGGCAATTAAGTACTAAATTAATTAATAATAATAAAAAAGGCTGTTCCCTTTGCATGTCACCGAACCCTAAACATTCCATTATTTTTTTTTCTTCCCACTCGTCGTCATCTCTATCTTGTATTAATTTTATATTTAATGCTTTCTTTTGCCGATTCCTGTCAAAAGTGATTATTTTTGCAAACTTTCTTCCCTTTGATGATTGATTATTTACAATTATCTTCACCATTGGTCCCGTCTTATTACCACCAAATTTAGTGCTTGAGATTATCAAATTGACCTCGCTAACCATCTCTCCACTCATTTTTGGCCACCTCTTGCACTCACTTCAACACACAAAGATATAATGCCCGGTCCGGATTAAAATTAAAATTAAAGTCAACAGTTAATTTTTAATCATACGTTTTATGGGATTTACGATTTTTCAACCGCACATTTCATCAACTTTTATCAAAATCTACGAAAAATCTGATTTTAGTCCCCCACCCAACAGGAGCTAAATCATTTTTGTTACTGTTCGAAAAGATTCGCCATGGATTAGCAACTATTAATTTTACTTTGTGGTTAATGTTTATTTTTCTCTTAGGTCAAGTAGCAAGAAAATTCCTGTCCATAGACAAATTCCATCATTACAGGGACTGGAAATAGAGAAATAAGAAAACGTAACATACGGGTAGCCAGGGTAATCATGGATTTGGGACTAAGAAACAGTACATATTTCAATTTCTCCAATATCAAATTTTGTGGATTAATTATATAACTATTATCACTTTTCTGTAAAAGATATTAATCATTTAAATAATTAACACTTTAATTAAGGTTACAATCACATAATTGTTCCATCCATCTTTGGAATTATACAAGCCTAACTAAAAAGTGTGTAGTTCTAGACACTACCAAAAGTCGTGCTCGAAAAATTGGTCGTCAAAACCACTTTTTCCATTACTAAAAAATCAACATCGATGGACCGACCGCAATTGGCCATCGGAATATAGCGATTTTCATTTGAAATGACCTACGGACAAAGGTCGTAGGTGTTGCTATGTGCCCTTGCCAATGACCAATATTTGTCGATTTGACGCTCTTGGAGTATTATTAACTACAATGTTTTGGAATGAAAATTATTTTAAAATACACATTTGTGCTTTAACTTGTTCCAATTTTTATTTTATTTTTTGGGAAAACAATACTATTTATCTCCATTAGAAATGGTCACAAGTCATTTGCCAAGTGATATTCCATAAAATGATAACGTCAATTAAATGCATTAATATGAAATTTATTTTATTAGTCTTATACATCACATAGCGATCATCTTCATTAAAAATAATTAGCATTCTTATAAGTTAATACAACATTCTTTCCATTTTAGAGGTATTAAGTGTATTTCAAGATAAATAGAGATTGATTAAAGAACAATTCCCTTTGTCCATAGGGGAATATTGTTCACAGGCACCTTACAGGTGATGTGTTGGTTTTTGTGTGTGTGTGTGTGTGTTTTTTTTGTCATAGGCCAATTAAAAATCGTCAAGTAGAAGCCTGTAAAAAAATTGTGAAACTTTACATATACACGTAACATTGCTCTTGATTAAAAGAATTAGACGAAGAAAATGGGGAAAATTTCAGCTCAAATTAAGTCAATGTCGTGTATCACGATAATCACTCAATTTCAACATCATTACTTGTTTGAATGAACAGGCTTACAAGTTGCAACATAATTTCGTCCTTAGAGCTAGAAACTCTCTTTTAAAAAAAAAATTTTTTTTTTAAATTTTGGCTCTTTATTTTACATTTTTAAAGAAATATTTATTGATTTCTCATTACTTTTATTTAACATTTTTTATACGTGTTAATGATCAATCAATTCAAATATGATTTAAATAATTTAAGAAGTAGAGTATTAAAAATATAATTTATCAAATGCAATCATTTATAAAATAAGGTTAAGGCCCTGTTTGGTAGGGATTAAATTTTTCTACAGTAAATCAATTCTAATTTTCAACCACAAATTTTTCAATAAAATAATATTTTCCATCACATCAATAATTTTTTCTTCTTTTTCAATCACACATTTCCCATCATATCACTATTCAAAATTAATTATTCTTCCAAAAATCTCTCCCAAACAAGCTCTAAATTCTATTTGTACAATTGAGATTGACAACCTCTCACATGTGTGCGGGATCCGCATATTTACAAAAATAAAAAAAATAAAAAAGTGGACATCTCCATGTGAGTGGTTGTCAAACGGAGTTGAACAACTAACATGACTCATGCATGGAAATTCTCAAAGACATGAAATTCCTCGCTTTGCTGCATGGACGTGCATTGAGCTGGAATTTAATGTAGGCCCCCCTCTCCTGACTGCGCGTGCAAGCTTTGGTTCATGTGGGCCCCATGCTCAAACATCATTACCTTCTTTTACTTTATCAATTACTTTAATCATAGTTTTGCAGAACTACTTATTACCCTAATCTTGCAATTTGGGCTCCTTTTGCAAATGGGAAGGCGTTTTTTTTAAGTCAAAAGTTGATTATGAGATAAAAAAAATATATTTGGATATTTTTTTTAAGAACCTTGCTATAGGTAGAAAAATTTGCCAGATAATTGCCAGATTTTTGAAATCAAAGGCCAGGATTTATACAAAAAGGCGAGAAAAAAAAATCAAAGGCCACAATCATTTTCTAGTAAATTTCTGGTAAAATTCCCTGTACTCACGGAATTTTCCTTTTTTTAATAGTGTTTTTATCGAATTTGAAGAATTTTTTAAACAAAATTGGTCAAGTAGAAGCGAAAATAAAATTCTACCAAACAGATCCTTTCTTGATAATACGTTAAGAGGGGAGATTTTTGGAATTAAAAATTGCTTAAAGTGGATATTTGGAATTTATTTTCAATCATATATTTTACATAAAAATTTATTTTTCACATTTCTTCATAAACATTTAGAACTTAACTTTAAAATAAGTCATTCCAAACATTCTTATTATCATGCTTTTAGATTTTTAATATTTTTTTTGTATAGGGTTTGGCTATTACTATAAAATAACATTTTCTTCAATCATTGTTTCGCGCGGGAAGTCGCTAACAATTAAAAAAAGAAATTCAGACGATTGTGTAAGAGACAAACCCCTTGAAACAAAGTCCCAAAAAAGGTGTTTTATTGACGAGAGTTACAATTGGAAATAAATAGAATGCCTCCAAAGGGTGCAAGCACATGAGTACTGAAAATGGATAATTAAAGTTAATATAAGAAATTGAAATTACATATTCTCTATTTGAGAGTGTTTGATTCAGGGTCCTTTCTCTATATCTTTTATTCCTTTTTATATTCACATGATGATCTCTTTGTGACGAACCGCTTGGAAATTTCTTGATTGCTTTCTAACTACCCACTTTTTTTATGGTGGCTAACTTATTGTGGAACTGCCATCTCTAACTGCTACCATTACTCTTTGTCGTTCAACTGCCTTCAAATGGGCTCCTTAAATCGTGGAATGTGATAATATGCTCGATAACTGTTTCAATAACTGCTATTCTGAATAACCATAATATCTCATGTGTTAAGATTCTGGGCGAGAACGAGGTTATCGCTCTGGGCAACCGTAAGCCACTCCATTCGCTCAAATTCTGAACGTCTTGCAAGTTTGGACGATGATGTTACTATATTCGTGGGCTTCCTCTGCATTCACCAATAATCTTATTTAAGCCTTTATCCTGAACTCCCAATTGGGCCTCACTCTTTGGTTATTTAATTTGGGCTGCACTTTTAGTGTGTCAACAATTACCCCCCAATATGGCAGATTTAATACCAAGTATTAATCTATGACATATTCACCTTGTATTTTCCAAGCAACATTTGAAATTCTCGAGAATTTCAATCATCATTTCCTTCTATAGCCTATAAAGGTGCAACGTTACAAACCCTTATAACCAAAAAGACACATCATTTCATCGCATCACTAAACCACGTCTTTATATTTCGAGCTTCTTCCTCACTATTTTACTGTTCATCTTCTTGCTTCTCTACTACGTTTCTTAGGCAAGCCTTAACAAGACTGTACTTTGCATTCAATGGCGACTTCACAAACTCAATCTGATGATACTTTCAATTTCGAAGATTTTCGAAAAATCCTTACTAGGCCGTATGTAAATCCAAACTTTCTTGCACAAGCCAATGCTGACCTCAATGAATTCTATTTGGGTCTATCATTCAATAAAGTCGAAGCCGTTGAACAAGTGGTAGTTGGCCAACTGTTCCTTTGCACTGAAAACCCTTCATTTCCGAACTCCCTGCCATTGAAGCCAATCTGCGATAAAGGTATCGGTACTTGGCCAAAGACTGATCCTAATTTTCGTAGATAACATGCACGTATGGTAAATCATGGTCCCACCAAAGTAATTTTTTATCGTGCCAAGATTTTGGACCTATTAGAAATTACCATTTTCCCCCCAACTTATGACCCAGTGCTTTTCCCAATCGCCCTGAGTTTCTGATTTTTTGAATATAACACTTTTATTTTTCCTCTTGGCCAAATGTCCATTACTCTAAAGAATGTTGGAACCCTAGTGAATCTTCCGCCCTCGGGCAATACTATCTTTCCTGATATTTTGATTTCCAGTATTGCTTCACAATTTGACAAGAAAATTGTCAAATCTTATTCAAGCATGCAAGGCCGTTATATTGATTCCAATTCTGAGCCTACTCGTGCTGAGCGTGTTTAATTAAATTAACATGAAATAATATTGTATCATTAAAAATTATTTATTTTCAGTTATACACATTATTTGTAATTTCAATATATTTTAACACATCCACAAATGATATATTTGTCATTTCATACTTAAAAGTGATAAATAATAATAAAAATAACAATAAAACACATCATTAATCTTTTTAAAAAGTGAACTTTAAATTATACAAGTCGAAATTTATTTATTTGGTATTTATAGAGACTAATAAGGATAATTTTGTCATTTTAAAAGTTTCATTAAGTACATATTTTAACTTCTGGTATAATCTGAAGATAGAGCATTTAAAAGAAGATGAACGAAAAGGGCTTTTGCGCTCCAAGTAGTACTTTTGGGCTTTCCAAATACAATTTTGAGATTTTCTCCCCAAGCTACAATGCATACACCTACTTGGTTGGGAGTTTTGGATGGAAGTAGACAAATGTAAAGAAAACAAGACGTACAACAAAATTCTATTTTGACATTTCCAAGATTACCATCTAATGTTCCAGGCATAAATCATGAGAAGTCGACCTTAGAGCCCATTTGGCATGACTTTTTGCTTTTGCTCCTTGTAAAAGAATTTTTGGAAAAAGCTACTTCAATTTTTGTTTAAAAACAAATTTTTAAAAAAACTTCTTATTTTGAAAGTACTTTTAAAGAAAGCTCCATTGGACCAACTTCTTCTAAGCTCTTCTAATTGAAAAAAACATTTTCATAAAATTAATCAAACGAGTCCGAAAGTTTGACTAATCAAAATCCATTGGGGCCTTAGTGATGCTTGAGGGTATCCAGAGACATTTCTTGAACAGAAAATCTATTTACTATATTAAAGAAGGATAGTTGCCCGCTTAAAATGCCGCCCCAAATTCCCGCCCAAAGGAATGGAAAAAAAAAAAAAACAAAAAGGAAAAAAGGAAAAGAGAATCATACGCAAAAAAAACAGTTGTTCGCCATAATTCGGCCTCCATCCCGCCCAAGTTAAAAAAAAAAAAAAAAAATTTGTTTCGAATACGTCTCGACTCCCGCCCAGATTTTTTGACTTGAATACCGTCCAAAATTTTGGAGTCAATCCCGCCCAACCAAAAGGCTTACTCTTTTATGTAAGTGTTCGAAAAATGCCGAGCCGCTCACCGCACGCGGAAGCTCGCAATTTGAAAAGGCTCACATGTGTTTTTTTCCCTTTGTTTCGTTTCAAAGATTTGGGTTAATTGGGCCAAATTTCAACCCATTAGCCACACAAACAAAACCCAAGTGACCGAGCTTCAAACCTGCAATTGTGAAATCCCATTCTAAAATTGCACCAAGAAGGGAGAAGACGAGCGAGGAGGTTCCAGCCTCCGGACGCGGTGGAGCCTCCGCGTGCGGAGGTTCCAGCCTCCGCGAGTTCGCACGAGCGGGTTCCAGACTCGAACTCGCGGAGGTTCCAGCCTTCCGCACGCGGGAGGCTCCAACCTCCGCGTGCGGAGGTTCCGAGCCTCCGCCCGCACGCGGAGGCTCCAACCTCCGCGTGCGGAGAGTTTGGAACCTCCGCGCGGAGCTCCCGCGGGAGGTTCGAATCCGGATTTGAAATTTGCAGATTGGTGGTGACGGCCTAAATCCTCTGGGCGAGGTTCCTAATTCTGGGATTAACCGGATTTTTGGCTTTGAATTAATCTCCAATTTCTCTCTTTATATAATATTTCTCTCCAATTCAAGGTAATTTTTGTTATTTTTATCTCAATTGTATCTTCTTTGTCGTTTCGAATTTCCTTGAGCAAACAAATTATTGTTCGATTGATCTGGTTTGATTGCCGATGTTGAGATCTGAAATATGTTTGTGGAAATAGATAGGCGTTTTAACCTTTTGTTTGGATTTATATTTAACGAAAGGGTCGATTAAGGGACTTTTATTTTAATGCCTTTATATGATTCCGATCTCGTTTTAATAGAACACTCGTTCGATCTCGTAGGCTATCGTTGCAGATACTGCTCTTTCTTGACGTAGATTGAAGTTTACTCGTCGAAAAATGACTCTTTGATTTTGAGTTTTGCATAAGTTAATGGTGGTGATGGTTGAGATTCGAATATGTACTCATGACTTTCTCCTATGTCTCGATACATTATGGAGCACGAACTTATCACCATGTCATTTGACATCGTTTCGGCTTTATGCAATGCATTTGTTGAAGCAAAGGGAAACGAAGTGGGTGATAGCGCGAGTTGTTGTTGGGCGACGAAGATAGTGGAATGTCTAGCAGTCATGCGGTGGTGATATGGTTGTAGGAGGCGAGATGCCGGAAAGGGGTGAACGGAGAAGAGACTCGTGGCCTCGGAAGTTGTAGGCAGCAAGGCTCTGTGGAAATTGTGGGTCGGGTTATTGGCTTATTAGGCTTATTGAGTGTGTGTGTGTGTATCGGCCTTTATGTGGGTCAAGTTAATTTGGTAGGAATTAGGATTTTATTTTTGTGCAATTGTTGATGGAACTCTTCAAATTTTGGAATCGCTTTAGTTTCCAAAGACGTGAAATCGTTGGTGGAAGTGAGATCGGCAAGTGACAGAGTCCAAGAGAGATGAATCGCTCCAAATCCTCTTCAAAATTTCGTAAATACTGCTGACTATAAGCTTCTATGTACTGATTTTCTGATTCGTGTTTTCACGCTTATTGGTGATGTTCAGGTATTATTTCGTTCCATTCTCTAGAATTAATCTACTGTAGAGAAATAGATGGTGACAATGGCGCTTTGAATTGAATAAGAAAATTAATCACACCAAATGTAATTGTTCATTGTAATGCAATGAGAGACGAACATTCAATGTGGCTTGATTTTGTCATAATCTAAGTTACTTGAATTTTTTCATTTATATAATTTAGCAGTAATTTCATCAGAATTTTTAGAATATATTTGAAAACTTATAGTCTTGATGATCACAATATTATTGTCATTGTCACTTGATGCCAAATGTTTTACTAATAGTTTAAGCCATGTTTTGTTATTGTTTTCAGTTTTGTTGATCATATATAAAGGAAAGAAATACACTTTAAACAAATACTGGAATTAGTGGCTACCAATTTCCTTAGATCAGTTGGACTCAATAAAGAAAGAATAATTCAAGAGAAGATAAAAAAAAATTTCTAATCATCAAGAATTTAATGTGGTTCGGCAATATTGCCTACCTCCACTGCCCTTCATGCCAATTCTTTACTATATCAATTAAAGAAAAAATGAATACAAAAATACACTCTTTATATTTATTTGCCTATGCAAAGGCTTTGTTTTCATTTTTGTCATTCACTACTGAAGCTTTGTATAGCTTCTGATGAGCATGATTTCTGAATTTTTTTCTTTGCTTGATTGACGAGATCTCTTTTTACGGGAGAGTCTATATGTCGACAAGATCAATACTTCATTTTTCCAGGTAATGTAGTTCCGTTTCCCAAAATATGTTCACTAATGGGGCTTTCAGTTGCATTTGCACTCACTTATTTATGCATCAAAATGACCCTGCTTGGTTTTGGCTATTTGTATTGCAATTGGTTTTTCTCTGTTCAAGCTGGTAAGACTAATTCATCAAGTTTTTTTCATCAGGATTTTGATAAAAAAAACCAGTTAATCGGTCTGATACCTTCAACACTGTCTCGGATTCCAAACTTGAAAATACTGTAAGTTCTGTTACAATCTTTTCATCCACATCTCTGGTTTGTGATCACGAGGTCATAAATTTGTAAATTTATTCAAATTATCGTTATAGGGACCTGGCTCAGAATAAGTTGAGTGGGGAAATACCTAGACTTATTTACTGGAATGAAGTTCTTCAGTATCTGTGAGTGTGATAATTTATGAAATTTTGATCCGTATTTTAATTGGGAAGAGAAGTTGGGCCAACTTGAAGGCTTTTTCCCAAGCAAGTGCAGACAATTATTTTTAGACCCCCCAGTTATTTTTTTTAGTATACAATCTAAATTCTTACAAAAGCCTTCAAGTTCTAAAGCATCGCACCGTGCATCGCACGGGGGAAAGACTAGTATATATTCCAAGATTGCCATTTTGTATCTAGGATATTGATGATGCCAAACCATTTTTTCTTGTCCCTTTTGCATCGTGGCACCGGTATTCACTCTTGCCTTTCTTCTGCAATACAAGTAAACTAAATACGCTTCTACATTGGAACACAAATGCTTGGATGGAGAAAACAACTGTTTTTAATTGCAATGAATCATAATCACAATAAGATGAATGTCAAATCGTAATCTCAATTCAATTTATTATTTATACATTCTACTTCTACAACTTTCCAGATATCGTCAATGAAGAGTGTCGTCGAACACATGAATGTCAAACACATTTTGGTAGCACGCTTCATCGATGATATCTGGAATTTGAGAAAATGAATTCTTTGTTTTTGGAGATTAGATTTTTAAAAAAATTGTACACGTAACATTTAACAAGTTGTTCGTATATAATTTTAACTCCATATAGTCGAAAATAAGAAGTCGATCCCAAGTCCGAAAAAATGAGTTTAAAAAATAACAAAAATAATAAAAAATTGTTGAACTCATGGACCAAACCGAGCTTGGCCAAGCTCGTGGGTAATGGGCCCAAGCCGGCGCGGCCCATTGCCACTACTAATCTTGACTATGCATTAGGTTAAGAGAGGGGCAAAAACAAGGTTTAACAAAACTCATAAAGTGAAAATGAAATAATATATTCAGTACTAAAATCCAAAAGGTGTGGTGAGACAAGTAGCACATGCACTTGTTATTACTTGAGAAAACTACATTGGACCAATCACTTGCCTCTTCAGCTTGCAATGGAAGCTAGTTATGCTTCTGTTGTTTTCCTAATAATACAAAGTCGGCATAAAAGTTCAGTTAGATAACACCAGCTTACAGGCAAAATTGTCCAGAAGATGCATGTGCCACTCAGGCTCAAAACATATACGGGGACAACTGACACATAGTATCAATTTGAATTGAAGAAGAAACGAAACAAGAATGAATATGCTGCTGTTGTTTCCTAACAAAAAAAAGTCGGCATAAAAGTTCAGTTAGATAACACCAGCTTACAGGAAGAATTCTCCAGAAGATGCATGTGCCACTCAGGCTCAAAATATATACGGGACAAATTGCACATAGTATCAATTTGAATGGAAGAAGAAACGAAACAAGAATGAATATGGTTTTTATTGATTAAGGAAAAACCTTAGGGCACCTAGTGAAGAGTCATAGAGGATGATAGAAAGAAAGAAAATTTCAAGACATAGTAATAGTGTTAACTATGCGTACAATGGGGCAGACAGAAAGAGGTCTAGTCCAACTAGATAATGTCTTAGTATTATAGGCTTGCATCAATGTTTTCAGCCTGAGTTCTTATTGTTTTACTTCATTCATTGACAAGCTGATGAGACAAGTCCAAATTGAGGTCAATTGGTGAATTTAATTTGTTGAAAACATAATTTTAGTTAACAAAAATAGGAGGGGCAACGTAAACTTTGGAATCTAAAGATTTTAGGGAACAAAGACAGAATATTTGGAATGTCTATGTACTCCTAGTAGGAACTAGGATGACTGTGAAGTTACTATAGACTATGATATCCCAAAGGTGATGGATTTAGGCAATTAGATTCCTGTACTAATTACATTATTTACAGAGAATGTAATGTATAGAATTACAACATGTCGGATAATATGAACAAGCAGTAAAAGGCAAGTTCTGCAAAATAGTTGTTAGACCAGATATAATTTATGGTTTTGAAAGTTAAAAATTGTTAATACTAAAAATTTCTATAATGTGACTATAGCAAAAGAGGATGTGAAGACGAATGGATAAAATGAGAATAGACACCAACAAGCAGAGGTGATGTTGATTGAAGATAAAATAAGGAAATGACTCCTTAGGCAGATGTGAATAGACCTAAGAAGTGCCCATCATAAGAGTATCGTGATCCTAATAGAACAGGTTAGAAGGCAAGTTATATCACCATTAGTAAGATGTGAAGTAGTTGTGAAGGATTTGATTTCGTTATATATTTTATTAGCCATAGCAATTATTTGAGTGCAAAAATTATCAGCTTTGATCCCTTGAATAGCACCCAGACAATTCATATTGTGAATATATCGGCATCCACAAAAAGATCGATGCCAGAATCAATTACATTATATTTTTAATACTAAATCAAATACTGATTTTGGTAGATTGAATATTAAAAGAAAAAAATAAATAAATGTGATATGCCATAAAGAAGGAAGAATGTACTTGATACAATATTTTGGTCGTTGTTGAAGTTGACTCTTCATCGTCGAATGCCAAATCTGCAGATTTTTCACCATAAAAGAAATTATAAGTTATGTTATCAAAGAAAAACTGCAGCATAAATCTTGGTTTCAAGCAACTATAAAAAGCAGTAACATCCATACAATATTGATGGGAAGAAGCAAACATTTATCCTCAGACCTCAAATATTCTTAACTAAATTTAATTTGTGGATTGAAAGCTTTACATCGAATTACAGTTAGAAATTTTTGCTGCATAAAAACACGTGTAGCAAGGATAAAAGCCAACCAAGATACAATAAGAGCTAAGCACAACATGAGAACAAGCACGAAGCAAAGGACACTGCTAAAAGGAATGCATGAAGTGCAACTCTACTTCATTATTAAGAATTATTTTGAATCACTAAAAATCCAAGAATAAGTTGTTTTAAGTACTACCATCCAAAAAAAGACACCAAAAAGTTGGACTTCTGATTTTTCCTTGTTTTATTTGGTTCCTGATTGTAATGTCCTCTATTACTCTCAACTCTGTAATATATAGCAGAAACTAGGCCTTGAGCCTCCTGTTGTGCCCAAAATTATAATCTTTTTGAAGAACAAAGCGTACCGCCTGCACTTGACAGGATAACTATTTTCTGTGATGATACTCCTTCCCTTAGATGACTCAAGTCTTAAAATTTAGTTAGTTTATTGATGTACCTGGTAAGAACAAAATTCAACTGTAAAAAACTGGAGTAAATCCACCAGCTCATTCCATTTTGAAAACTTTCTTCACCATACATCAGCTTAAGGAGACAGATGGGAACTAACTAGATAAAACAAAGGCATTAAATGTAAATGAAATTAAATTCAACAGTATTAATCCATAAAGAGATAGTAAGACAAGGAACTAGTACTTCATACACGAAGTTAAGCAATTGTTATTACTTACGAATACAACTGCAATTAATGACTTGCCTCTTCTTATCCTTGCTATGAATATAGTTCTATTGCTGTTGTCAACCAAGCAATACGAAGCCACCATAGAAGTTCAGTCGCTTAGATCATCAGTTCACAGCCAGAAACTGTCCACAAGACACACGTGCTATCTGTTCAGTAGAAGAAGAGTCTTTCATCCATTAAATCGATTCATACAACCAAAATTCACCTTTTTGAATCAATTAACAGAAGATGATTCAATATATCTACAGAATGAGTAATAGCATTAAATATTGTCCAACAAGTAAGGTAATTAATCTCCACACTAACACCTACCTAACGTTTCCAACACACAATATGTAAACTTTAGATTTAGCTGTATAAAGCTTACATATCATATATTATGCTACGATCATAATGAAACAGAATGATTGCAATTTAGGCACTTGCCAATCACAAACCGGAAGATAGAATGAAGCCTGATATCTTTACCTGCAGATTGTTTTCGTTCCATTTGGAATACGGGAAGTTTTAGACCTTCAAGGAAAAGCAGTGCAACACAGGAACCACCGGTTTGAATTTCCTAGAACATGGACTGCTCCATCATCCAAGAACTCTCAAGTAGTTATCACAATATTACCAATAATCATGGCAGGAGCAAAAACCATCCTGGAAGTGATGAAACCGGTTTATATCTCTAATAACAATTTCTCTCTGCACAAATTTTGATATGGACTTAATTGCAGTATGGCAGTCCGCACAAATTCGGAGATTTTTAATAATGCGAATGGGGCTTCCTGGTGGTGTTCTGATAAGAGCAAAAGCTAAAGCTAATCTTTCACTATGTACCCACAAGAGACGCGTCTTTTCATCCTCTTCCACATCAAGTAAAATAACATCATGATTAGGAACATAACCTGCTGCATGGCTTCTAACATTCATCCATTCTAGCATCCCACGAATTAGTTTCATATCTGGATGTGAAACATCTCCAACAACGAAATAGTGAACTGTGCCATGGTTCTCAATCCAACTAAGTCCTGGTTCCTTCTTTACTCGTTTCTTCTTCATGCTTTTCCTGACGGATGCTACATTATCCCACCTTTTTGCCATGGCATATATGTTTGACAATAAGATGTAGGTTGCTTCATCCTGGGGTTCCATCTCAAGAACACGCTCAGCAGCTATTCTTCCAAGCTCAACATCATTGTGGACCACACAAGCCCCAACTAAAGAACGCCATACCATAACACTGGGCTCAAGTGGAATTTCCTTTATCAACTTTACAGCCCTGTCAAGATGACCAAGTCGCCCAAAAAGTGACACCATACAAGTATAGTGCTCCATGCAAGGTTCAATACCATAATACTCTTGCATCATACTAAAATAAGCTAACCCCTTTTCCAATGAACCAGTGTTGCTACATGCTGAAAGCACACCAACGAAGGTTAATTGATTAGGTTTGATGTCTGTATTTCGCATATTCTCAAAGACTTCCAGCGCCTCACTGCCAAGACCGTGCATGGAATATGCCGAGACCATTGAATTCCATGACACTAGATCTTGGTTTCTCAGAGTGGCAAAGACCATACGAGCATCCTTAATCCTCCCACACTTCGCATACATATCAATAAGAGCATTGCTGACAGCAGCATCTTGGTCATAAAGGGATTTAATAGTAAGTGCATGTATCTGAATGCCTGGCTCCAAAGCTGCCATACTGGCACAACCACGCAGAATGCTAGAGTATGTTACTTGGGTTGCTTTCATCTGCTCTGCAAGCATATTTAAAAACAGATGCAGTGCCTCCTCTCCATCTCCTAGTTGCACATAGCCAACAATCATAGTGTTCCACGACACTTCATTTTTGTTTTCCGATTCATCAAATAAATCCTCTGAGTCCTTCATCTTTCCAGATTTAGCATACACATCCATGAGAGCGTTTGAAACAAACACATTCAGATCGAGACCAACCTTGAGCGCGTGGCAATGCATTTGCCTCCCCAGTTCCAGAGCCTCAGTCGTTGCACAAGCTTGCAGCACACTAGCTAAAGTGAACTGATTAGGAGTAACCAATGCTTTCCTCATTTGAAGAAACAATTCCAAAGCCTCCTCACACCGGTCACTCTGTGAGTACCGGGCAATCATGAAACTCCATGGAACCACGTCATCTTTACGAATCTCTTCAAATACCTGCCTAGCATCCTCAATGTCTCCAGACCTGGTGTACAGATCAAGCAATGAAACACCCACATAACGATCCATCTCATAACTAGTCTTTAAAATAAAGCCATGAACACATTTGCCTGCACTAACAGCGGCAAGTCCAAGACATGCCTTAATCACACTTGCAAAAGTAAAATTATTCGGCTTCAACCCTACCATTGTCATTTCAGTAAAGAGATTCAATGCCTCTTTAAAACAATCATTCTCAGCATAACAAGCCACCATCCCTGTCCAAGTAATCATGTCCTTTTCAACAATCCCATGGAACACATCTCCAGCAACATCCACAAACCCACAAACGGAATAAGCATCAATAAGTGCAGTACCAACAAAGGCATTAGCATCATGACCAAGCTTACATATACAAGCATGAGTGCACCACGCAAACTCTGACCACTCCATACTCACAAGAACCTTCAATATTGTAGTGAACACAAATGAATTAAGCTCATGACCCTCCCTATGTAACCTAACAAACAACTCAACTGCCTCAATGTACTTTTCTGACTGGGAAAACCCCTGTATCAAAGTAACAAAGGAAACCATGTTTCTTTCCGGCATTTCATTGAACAGATTAACAGCATCAGCTAACAACTCATTTTTCACATATAAATTTAGTAAAATATTGCGTCCAAATAGGTCTAAACACCCACCTCTCTTTAAAATGTGACAGTGAAGGGCTTTTCCAGTGGTGAAGTGGTAGTCTTTCACGCAATTCTGGAGCATGCCTGCATATACATGGGAATCGAACTCTGAAGTTAGGAATCGTACTGTGTGCTGGTCTTTGGATAGTTGCGCAGAGAGAGATGAAACTGTGGATTTTAACAAACGGGAAAAATGGCGGGTTCGGGAGGATATCCATGGCATGGCGTTGTAGAATTTGCATCTAATCATGCATAGAAAACATTGGGGTTTGTCTTTCTTTCACTAAAACAACAGTTTTTTCTTTTAAAATTTGATTTTTAGCAGAGAATAAAAGAGTAAAAAATACTGGATGCTCGAAATCGCTGAAAATACTGTTCACTAGCCAATAAAATCTGGAAATGCTGTCACTTCCCACCAAGCAAAATAGTTGAAAATGCTGTTCGCTGGCCATAAAAGGATGAAAATACTGCTAACCACTTCTACCAAGCAAGCAGCGGCTGGTGGCTCTCCAAACCCTTGCTGCCGCTGATTCCCTCCACCCAGGCAGACAGACTTAGGGCCTGTTTGGTACAGATTTTCATTTTCTATAGTAAATCAATTCTCATTTTCAACCACACATTCTTCAATAAAATAATATTTTCCATCACATCAATACTTTTTTCTTCTTTTTCAACCACACATTTCCCATCATATCACTATTCAAAAATCAATTATTCCCCTAAAAATCTCTACCAAACACACTCTTAGTGGGCCCTGAAATTTTGAAAAAGTTTATGTTTTAGCTAGCGATGTCAACGAGTCGAGTCAATTCCAAATTTTTTGTTTGGAACAAATCGAACCGAGCCAAGCCCGACAAAAAAAAAAAAAAATGAAGCTCGACCCCAACCTTAAGCCGGCTCGAATTTTTTGGATTTTTTTATTTTTTCTTAGCTGCCTGTTTGCAACTTGCACCAACTGCCTTAAAAATTTTTTTTTTTAATAGGAGGCTCGCTTGGGCCACGGGCCGGCCCGGGCTTGAGTAGACTCCCCAAAGTGGGGCTCGGCCCGAGCCTGGGCTTGGTTCCACCGAGCCCGAGCCCGAGCCGGGCCCGACTCTAGGCTTTTTTCGAGCCAAGCTCGAGCCGTCCGAACTTTTTTGCCACTGCTAGTTCTAACTCTTACAACATAGCACAAAAAGGATATTGCTGACAAGTAATAATTTTAATTGAAGTATTATTTTCATGGGAATAGACTTTAATTTAAATTATAACCAAATGTGATCAAATACAAAGGTGATAAAAATAAGAGTTGTGATATGTTAACATCCACTTTGACATAATGGGTGACCAAATGACCAGTCAATTTATCGATGTTGCACGTCGAGCTTTTGATTATGAATTTAATGATGATAAAAATATAAAGTTGACGAGCATGAGAATTTAATGAAAAACAGTCACAGCACATTATAAAGATTACCACACTGCAAAATGGGCTGCAACAGGTGAAGAATTTTGTAGCATTTTTTGCCCTAGTTTGGCTAAGTCCACTCAAGAATGCCTTATTAGGATCACTGGTTGGAAGCCATCAATGGCTTTTCAACTCAATGACTATCTCACAAAAACTCAAGCACCTGGTGCAAGTTTAGCAGGTATGACTGACGAACATATGAAAAAAAAATGAAGCTTTGAGAGAGAAGATCAAAGCGGAGGAGGACATGTTGAGGAGAAAAATGGGGCGGCAGCAGATGGCAGTGTCAGACCGGAGAATGGTGGAGTTAGCCATGCTAGAGAGCTGAGTCATGAACATTGGTGACTTAACAATGACTCATGTGTAATGAATTAGTGGAATCTGCATTGACATGCTCTCTTTCTGGTTTAGAAGAAGTGGTGAAAATGGCTTATTGTGTAAAGTTGAAGACCCTTAATGGTGTGTTTGATGTTCTGACTCCAATACAAAGTGTGAAATTCTTGGCTGCTATTTCAATGCTTCAGATTCATATAAGAAAATGGGGGAAAATGAGAGAAAATCAAGAGCTGTAAAGTACTGGAATTTGGACTAATAAGTTAAGCAATAATCTCAAAAACACAGACTGCAAAATTCAATCTACTGTTCTACACAATTGAACCTAAATATGTGCACCTTATAACAATCAAATCACAAATATGTATTCAAAAACATCAAAATCATATAAAACGTCGATGAAGGAATCAAACCCCAAACGATTTATCATTTATGCATACCGTATACCCAAAATATAGTAATAATCGAAAAGACCGGTAGCTAGTTACAGACTTACAGTAGGTTACTGCTGTCGATTGTCGAAGGATGAAGAAGAAGAATCGCCGATACGAAGGCGAAGCGGTGGTCAACTGGTCTAGGGCTCGAAGTAGAACAGGAACAGCTGCGGAATTGGAGGCTGGAGGCTGGAGCTGCGAACCTAATGTTTTGAATTGAAATGGAGGCTGGCTACCGGCGAAGGAAAAGCAGTCACGCAAAGCGACAAAAGCGGTTAGCCTGGAGAAAAATGAATCGAGATGGAGGCTGGATGAGGTTGGATGACGGGGCATTATTATGATTGGCTTGGTTGACTAGGCTTTTTATAAAATCAGTTAAAAAGTTTATATTACCCTTAATGATATAAATTTTCATTTATTGCAGGACATATCATTTTCTTATGTATATTTTTGGAGATTAGTTTCTTATATTTAAGCTTTTAATAAACAAATCCATTCTTTGATCTAATAAATTAGTATAGATAAACAATAGAAGTTTAAACATCATAAATAATTTTAAAGGTTAGTATCTTTTCTTTCTTGAATTTTATTATATAATTTCATTCTAAGTTGTAATATGTTAGAATAATTTTCAACATATCTTTTTAACTTTTCTTCAACTCTATCATATTCTTCAGTTGATGTGTTTATATTTTCTAATTGAGAACCTAATTGAGAAGTAAATTTTATTTCATGTCACATTCTATCCAACAAATTATTTAATCTTTTAACTGTATATCCTGGTATATTAGTATAAATCTAAATATACAACTGTAAATGAACATGATTGTAATAACAACATCATCATAATGATCCCTGCGATTCTTTAAGATTTTTAGAAAAATTAGTTCTAATTTTAGCAAGAAATGATAGTTTTACCTTAGTTTTGATCTGGTTTACTATCCTCAGAACTGAGGGACCTTCAAGCTCTGGATCTGTAAATATTTCCCTTTAACGGCCTTCTGCCAAATGGGATCCTTGCTATTCCAGTTTTCTGCTATCACTGTATCACTTCTAAAAACAATTAGGTTAAAGAAAAACTATATTTGATGCTAAAATAAGAAGGAAGATTTTTTGTTAGACCCTTCAAGAATCTATGGAAGTAAAGATTTAGAGATTCATATCTTTTTCAAGAGGATTGAAATGTGAATGATCTATTTCAAATTTATAAAATTGATATACGATTTTTATGAAGACAGAAATGCTTTTAGTTTTCTCACAGTTTGAGTGCTCAAATGATTTCTTCACCGATTATGCCTTTCATCTAGTCTAAAGGCCTCTATTTATACAAGAAAATAAGGTAATATTATTGCCTTCTTACATTACTGATTACATCATTCTCCAATTATAGAGCTGTATCAAAAGTTTCAACCACTTAATTATCGTGGCTCTATTATTACATAAAACAAATAACTTTATTTTACATCTTCTTTATTCAGGGCTCCACTCTTCTATCTTTTGTCCTTCTAGTCCTACATTTCACATGCAGCTTGGACATCCCGCAACTAGCAAGATTCTTTTATGGTGGTGGGACATCCTGAGAATTGATGTATGTCAAATTTTGTAATGTAGTCCTATAGTATTTCAAACTTTCCATATCCTCCATTAGTTGCCAGCATCCAATTTTCATATTGGCAAAGATATGAGAAATTTTTATCATAGAGATTTTTTGCTATATTAAATATTGCTTTAATCTCAAGTGCTCTTCTATGTCTGATCCATGACTTGGTAATTTTTGGCATTCTTTTGTCATTCTCCATGACATCTATGTTGAAGTTAGCTGTAACGTATCCAATTGAGATTATATGATTAGTTGGATAGTAGACAACTCCATCAAATTCTGGACTAATTGAGTAAAATTTTAAGTATACTCTTCGACCTCTAGCAAATTTTGATACTTCCTGTATAAGCATTTCATCAAATTTTGCTAATTCTACTAAATTTTTCCCTGGATATATCAAATCCAAGAATCCATGATTTGCAACTATTTTTTATGAAGATGGAATCATCTCCCTCCATTGTTGTGACTCTGGGATAAACATTCTGTCCCGTAGAGATGAAATATGTATCACAAATTTTCATTTTATAAACCATTTGGATTATCATGACATATTTTTCTTCGTTTTTGTTCAAAGGGATTTTATCATCTGGGTCCATAATGCTAATTGTTTTGGAATTACTTTTATCTGCTCTTATCGTCAATTTTTTATTTGTTGTGATTGAAAAAGAATCTCCTGTTGGTATATTGTCCCTTCTGCGTCCACTGCTGCTTCCTGCTGTACCTATTTGGTATTGAATTGGAAGACCCATTTCTGGGCTACTTGGTGTTTCTGTCTCAGACATATATTTTTCAGTTGTGCTGCAATAGCATCAACCTTATTTTTGAGTTCTATGGAATTTTTATCCATAAGCAAATTCTATGTTTCTGCTAAGAAAATCTGTAAGATAATTATTCACACATTTAATATGAATGATATCAAAATTATAAAAAGATAAATATGCTTGCCATTTTTGCAATCTCCTATATTGAGGTTTCATTGGTAGCTTATTTCTGACTAATCCTCCAACTTGAAAATTATCAGTTTCAACAATGAATTTCTTAAACAATAGGAATAATGAAAACTTTTTTATTCCTCTAATAGTTGTTAGTAATTCTTTTTCATGTGTGATATAATTTATTTCTGTTTGGTTGAAGGTTCTACTTGAATATCTGTAAATTTTATTTAAATCTGTTTGCAATATGGCTGTCCAATATTTATCTGAGTCATCCGTATTGACAACTAAATTATCTTTTTCATCTGATAATCTTAATTTTGGTAGATTTTTACATTTCGCTTTTAATAATTTAACTATCTCTATATGTTCATCATTCCTTTAGTATTTATTTTTCTAAGTAAAATCTGTTTTTTATATCTCTTTTTTGAAAGATTTTCTATGAATCCTTTTGCATAATTTAGATATCCTAAGAATTTTTGTAATTGTTCCTCAGATTCTAATTTATTTGGAAAACTATTTATCTTTTTAGATATATGAGTCTGTAGTTTAATTCCTTTATTATCTATTGTTAATTCAAGAAATTCAATTTCTTGTTTTTCTATAATAGCTTTCTTTTTTAGAAATGACAATTCCTTCCTTTTTACAATCATTTATGAATTGTATTAAATGATTTATATGTTTTTCTTTATTATTGGAACATATTAATATATCATCCACATATACTATCAGAAATTTATTAAATTTTCTAAATATAATATCCATTCTTTTTTGATATATTTGATGTGCATTTTTTAATCCAAAAGACATGATTAGCTATTCGTATTTGCCTTGAGGTGTACCAAAGGCTGTATATTGTATACTATCTTCTTCAATCTTTATCTATCAAAATCCTGATTTACAATCAAATTTAGAGTAGTATTGTTTCCTTTTTATAAGGTTTATTAGGACTTCTTTGTTTGATAAAAAGTATCCATCAAATATAGTGTATTTATTTAATTCTTTATAATTTATATCAATTCTGGCTTTTCCTCTAACTTGTTCAGAATGTTTCATTACCATAAAGGCAGGACTACTATGAGGTCCATTACTTGATCTAATAAGTTTCTATTCTAATAATTCTTTTATTTGATCTTTGAATTCTTGTGTATCTTGTATGGTATGGCTCATTGGTCTAACTCTTCTAATCACATTTTCTGTTAATTCTATTTTTGCTCTAGGATGATATGGTTTCCAAAATATTAATGGATTTTCTCCATATATTTTTTCTAATTGTTTTATAATTTTCTCTATACTTGTTTCTACTCCTGTTTTTAGAACTTTTTTATACATTATTCTTTTATTTTTATATCATTATTAATAATTGATTTTTTCTCCCATCTATCCATGCTGGGTTGTCTGAACTCTGTATGCTCTAAATTCTCTTGGTATTTTTAACAAATAACCACAAAGCGATTTGTAGCATTATCATATAATTTTTTTGTTTATAATATTGAAATTGTTGTATAAAGTCATTTTCTAATAATATATCACATTCTAACTTATCATAACTATATATCTTATTTATTATTATTTGTTTACTTCCAAGAATAATACTGATTTTATCTGCACTATTTATTATTTGGGTATCTTCTCTTGTAACTCCGTTATTTTTATCTTATTTTTATTATCCTATGACTTTATTAAGAAATTCTTAAATATAGTTATATCACTTCCCGTGTCTATTAAAGCACAAGTTGTTATTCTATAATAGTAACTTGTATATATACAGCTAATGGAAAACTTATTTGATTATTCATTTATTTCTTTGTTACATAATATAGTTTGACCATTATGAAATATATATAATCCTTCTCTTTTTATACTATAATTTTCAAATCCATTTAAGAAACTCATTCCTAGTAATATATGAGAGTTTGTATTCATGCTTTAATCTATATAATATGGTACTATAAGATCTGTTCCTCCTATTTTTATAGGTACTTTCACTTGTAGTTCTGTAGTATGTATTTTTCCATTAAAGTTTACATACTTGTATGGTTTGGTTTTGGGAGGCATTAATCTTTTATTTCTTATTGAAACTCTATGACATTCACTAGCTCTTGTATCTATTAATATGTTTGGTCCTAATAAATATTCTCTTCCATTATGACTAGTTCCATCTAACAATTTTCTATTAGGTATTCTAAGACTTTTTGATCTTCTGATTAATTTTTCATCTTTAAATATTATATTGTCATCAGGATATTCTTCTTCTATTGATTCTATTATTTCAGGTTTATCTGTTGATATCCTGAATTCAGATTCCTTTGGGATTAAATTTACCAAATTATTATAACTTTACTAATATCTTTACATTCCTTATGAACTTTTATGTATGATTTATTAGAATATATATTTCCATAATTAGAGTTGGTGAACGTATATAAGACTCTATATTCAATAACCATGACTTGGTCTACTGGTTGCATTATATCATCCTTATGTAACTTAAAATGCAATCCTAAGATTTCATTAAAGTTTTTATCTTTTAAAGATATACAATATTTTGGATAACAAGTAAATATCATTCTTCGATATGCTAGGTTTTCTTCGATAGTTCCTAGATGACTATATTTTAAATTTATTATTCTTCCATCATGTAGACTTACTATTAATGGTGAATCTATTCATTTTCTAAATAATGATTTAAACATTGTTTCAATTCCCGCTAAATAAATATATTGAATTTTTTCACTTTGTTTTCTATTGATCTTTTATAATAACTTTTCTACTCTATTTTTTGTTAAAATATTTAATTTATGTGTTCTTTGAGTTGTTATAACATCTATGCTTTTTTCAATTTTTTGGTATTCATTTATAGCTTTCCCTTCTCTTTTTCAAATTCTATAAAAAACTTCTCATTTTCCTATTTTCAAATCTAGGGATAATTTTTGTAATTTCTTAAATTTATTATTATCAAAAGTTACCTTTAATCCATATCCTTCTATTTTTTCATATTCTTGTTTTTCTATATTATCGTTTTCTATTTCTCCAATTTCCTTATTCAGATTCTGACTCATTTTCTTCTGAATCTGTTTCATTTATATATACTCCTTGATCTTAATATTGTTCAATATAAGATATTTCACTTAATTTATCTTCTATCGCTAAATATTCTATTTGTGATATTCTAACTTTCTATTTATCTCAGTCTGGATTTATATGATTTATTTCATCACAATTCCAGCATTTACATTGGCTTTTATCTTTTTTATTATAGGGTTTATTCTTTTATTGTTTATTTGGGTTAAACTTTCTCTTATAGTATCTTCTTCTAGGTTATATATATATTTTCATAAAATTTCTGAATTTTGTAAATCTTTTATTCTTATGTTTTCTCTTAATATTTTTCCTTTCAGAATAACATTCACATTGTGTAGGTTTTTCCATAATTTCACAATATATTCTTGTTAATTTTCCTGATTTTTTTAATAATGACATATATATGCAAGTCTATCAAATAGAAATTTTATTCTTGATCCTAAAGTTCTTGGCATTCCTATATTATCTCTAAGATATTTTTCAAATTTTATCTTAAAATATATTCCTCATGTTCCGGTAATTTAGTATAATACATATCTAGGTATACTTTCTGATTTTCATTGCTATAAAATTGTAAATAATAATAATTTTTAAATTCACAAGTATATTCTTTATTTTGCACATATCACAGATTGTTAAATTTATTAATTTTATTCTAGTATCGTCTTTTTTCTCTTTTTGTTTTTTCTTCAAAATTTCTAATACATTCTTCTCATAAGAATTCATTTGCAATATATGCTACTAATCTTTCTATTCTTTCTTTATCTGATTTTATTATTTATGTTTTGTATATTTCTTCCCATTAGTGATTTTGTATCATTATTTACTCATTTCCACCAATTTCTTACATTTACTTCAAATGATGCTATTAAGAAATCTATTCTTCTTTCTATATTTTCCCATGCATCATCTTTATTATATAAAAAGAATTGTATCATTGAATCTGCCCAAGTTAATAAGGCTTTATAGTATCTATTTTACAGTCTAGATCTAATTTTGTTCCTTCATGATTAATTGGTTTATCATAATTATCATTTAATTCAAATCTATTTTTATGTTTATTTTCTTTAGGTGGTTGTCTATCTCTTATCTTGTTGTAGAATTGTTTATAAGGTTTATTATATATGTGTACATATTTTTCATCTGAATCTATTTTTGGTTAGAAGTTTCTGTTGGGGTAGGTCATCCTCCAGTATTCATTAGAACTTGGTATTCATCTATTTTTTCTAAACTTAATTGGTCAAAATCTTCTATTAACAAATCCAATTCTTCATTCATTTTTTCCTTCTTCTATTTTTTCATTTATATCTTTTCCTTTTTCAAGTAATTTTTTGAGATTTTCTTTTTCTTCTAATATTTTAGGTAAAATATCTTTTCTAAAATAATCATCCATACTTTCTGCTTCTATTATTAAATTTTCTTGTTCTAGATGTTTCTTTCCAATTCTTGACATTTATCTTTCTATAAATTTTTTATCTATTTTCTTATCTCTGCAGTTATTATCTTTTAATTCTTTAATTTCAATATTTAATATATTTATATCATTTCTGGTTTCTTTTATTTCATTTCTTAAATCTTGAACATCATTAATTAGTATTTTTATTAGTTCTTTAAGATCATTCATGTGTTTATCCATATTTATAATTAATATTTAGGTCTTATTTTTGATTGAGTTAGATAGAATAATTTACATTCATTATCTTTTGATTCTATTTCTTTCTTATTAAATAAGAATTTTTCGTGTTTTGTAGTTGGGAGTTGTGTTAAATTCTTATAATATCTAACTTTTATTTTAGATTTTTCTTGTTTTAATTTTAATATTTGTTTTTTTAACTACTCGTCAACTTTTTTGATCTATTTTCTTCTTGTTTGTCTGGTATTAATAATACATCATCTATTTGTTGGTATAATCTATACATTGTATTATAATATTTTTCAAGTTTTCTTTTAAATTTTCTATGTTGGACATTAATTTTTCATAATAGTTCATAATTTTTTCTAGAGTAAAGCATTATTTCTTCTTTTTCAAATTCTTCAATAATTTTATCACACACACACACACACACACACACACACACACACACACACACATATATATATATGTATATATTCATCTATTATGGATCCTGATGCAGAAAAAATATTGATAAGTCCAAACTCGAGCTAGTTCATTACAAATTTTATACTAACACAAATTGTGCACTTCTAACACAATACAAATACATAAAATAACTAGAATTATAGGAAGTTAAGTCCTTTCAGGACTCCCTCTCCAACATCCATAAATACATAACCTAGCCTTATTATTCATGTATGTTTTTCATAGCATTCCGCATATTTCTTCTTGCACACTTGTCTGACTTAAGCATCGGAGGGGCGACGAGTACACACCTCGATGCCTTTATTTTAGGTATTGAAGATTGGATCAAGCAGAGCTCTTCCATCCAGTTCGAGTTGGCCCATGTACGAATTTTGGCATCACCATTGGCGCCGTTTGTGGGAAATGATTACGGTTAACCACGAAGAGAACACATAGGAAAAAGTCAATAATAGATTTCTGAGAAAGATGGAGATGGCCACTGGGAAATATGGATCAGGACTGATTACTTTTGACCCCACGTTGTAGATCTACAGAAGGAAGAAGGGAAAAAGTTAGATATGGGAAATATAGAGTTGATAACGTCCGGAAGGTCCATTATTCAGCTTGGATTTCAGATCGAAGGAAAAATAGGGAAAAGCCCAAAATCAAACAACCAAATCTGGCTTTCTATCACTCAATTGGCGGTAGCTAAGCTCGGCCTCCAGCTGCAATATATATCGAAATGTTGATATAAAAGAGGTAGTAAAAGACACAAAACATAATAAAATAATGTTGTAGAATTGAAGTGCTACAAAGATAGTAAATTGAAGCTAATTGACTAAATTGTTGTCATTCTAAAGTTCGTGGACCAAATTGCAGTTAGGATAAAAGTTGGTGATGACTAGTACAATTTAACCTAAGTCCACGTGGAAGGCTAAGTCGTCTGGTGTTGACCCCAAAAAATGAACTCGACAGATGTCAGGCCCACTATTGCCATGTCAAGTGCTGATACGGCACGTTTCTACCGGAAAGGGAACGGTGGTTTGACTGTAATGAATGTGGGAGGCACTTTTCCGTAAAAGACACAAATGTTCAGGTTCCGGCGATTGGATTTGCGCAACACTCGCACTATCAACAAGTGCTCGTTCTGTTTTTCTTCACTAAATCAATCGTATTGTAATATAATATGTGGAAGGAGAGATATGAGAATAAAATTGTATAATGTTGGAATCTCAATGCATGTTCTTCACTTGTATTTTGTAAGACAAAGCCTATAAGGAAGTTCTTTTCTTTTACGATTGCATCCCCTTATTCAGTACAAAGAGAGGTTATTTATACTAACCTAGCTGACGTGGTGACCGTCCGATCACATCCACGTGGCGACATCTCCTAGACCGAAGACTCATATCATTGTCCATTCTTCGTGTTCAATGTTTAACAAAGGGTTAGCCAGGCTAGTAATAGGCTGACCCACTGACATATTAAAGTTACAAACACTTTATTACATAAATCTCATCAATCAACTCCATGAGATCTTTGAATCTGTTTGGGGGCAGGGAGGCAACGTCGGCATCAGCATGTGTTAAGGTCAGTTCATGGCTTATGGACACCTGGTGTAGTTGAGCTTCAGTGTTTTAGTACTTCGAACATAAGGAGCCTCCGCATCGTACGAAAGGACTTTAAGCAGACTTTCGTGATTTGGGCTGAATGGGGCATCGGACAACTACAGCTTCGGTACTTGTATGACTTTGAACAATGGCATCCTCTATCGTCCTTGATTATGTTGACTCCCCCGTTGACTTTTCAACTGGCTCTATGTTCACTTGACTTTAAGGAACGCGTGGCTGTCCATGTGGATATGCTGTGTACGTGGCAGTCCACGTGGTGTGGTGACTTAGAGCCTCTGATTTTGGATGATAACAATAGTCCCCAAGTCTATGCATGATTATTCATGTAATGCATGAACTCTCAAATGTCATGCAATTTCTTGAAGAGGATCTAATCTTTGTAGACCTTCTTACCAGCATCTTCCGAAGTGATTCGCCTTGCGAGTTCGGTTTCTAGTTCATAGTGCTTTCTTTTCAGAGGTCAAGAGTGTTTACCATTGACAAAACAGTCTCAGATCGATAATTAAGAGGAGTGTTATTTGAATAATGATTTGTTAAGAGATACGAGGAGTCCTCGGCGATGGCGTTTCAATGATTTTATAATGTTGGCTATTTCCAAGAAAAGGTAATCATGATGGCACAATTTACCGTGCTGCAGCTGCCGCATTAAATGAGTAATCATGGATGTCTTTTCTGTTCCCCATTTGTTTTCTAGGCGCAATAAGGCGCGTGCGCTCGACGTATTAATTTGAACCGTTGAATCTAAAGCATCTAAAGTGATGTGAGGCTTCAATTTTAGCCTCTAAACGTACGATTAGATGGCTTAAAGCTTGATCTAACGGCTGGGGTCGAGCTTTCCTGCCTATAAAAGGAGATTGCCTTCAAGAAAAAGTATTTCACTTTATCTCTACGTGAATTTCTACCTGCTAGCTTCATTTTCTCCAAACTTTCTTCAAGTTCTCCAATCTTTCGAGATTTCATTCTCTCCTTTCTAGGCTATTCTTGTACGTGTTGTGAATTCTCTCTATATTTCACAAAAAAATTCTTTTAGATTCCTGGATCAATAGCCTCTTCTTCCTCTTCTGATGATAATGTAGGTATCGATAGGTTAGCTGTTGGGATAGGGGATAAACTGGCTAGTATTGCTTAAGCTATTAGGGCTATCAAGGCTGGTAGAAGCAACACCACTTCGGGAGAAGGGTCTGAGGGTGAGGATGAGGGAACAACCAAAATTCCTTCTAATGCCAATCCAACCAAGTTAGCTGACCTTAGGATGAAATATAGGATCCCCTATAACATAGAACAACTATCCCCATCTCCTAATGAACGAGCCTGCTACCCTAGGCAAGGATGCGTCGCCAGTACCGAATACCTTTTCAAAGTGGGACTTCGTCTACCCCTTTACCATTTTTTCCGAACTGTCCTTAGATTGTACGGATTGGCTCCCACCCAACTTTCTCCCAACACGTGGGCCCAACTAGTTGGTTCCTATATTCTTTGGAGGAAAGCTTTCCTGAGCGAGGATATGCCCTTTTATGTTTTTTGAACCGTATACCAGCCTAAGTCACTAGGCAAAGGGGATTCTAGGGACTGGTATTCCATGTACCCATGGGGGGCATGCTCCTTTTGTGACAGGTCTTCCTTCCTTCATAAAAGGGTGGAAGGAAACCTGGTTCTGGGTTTGGGGGAAGTGGCATGAGTGTGAAGGTGACACTGTCCCCTTCGTCAAAGTCCCGACTTCCTACTCCGAGCCTAGTGAGTGCTATTTTTAAGCTTTGTTTTCGAATTTCTTTCCGAACCTCTTTACTAATGCAATGTTCATCACTTTCAGGGACTGTCGAACGTTTTGAGCTAGACTCTTCTCACCGGGAGGTCTTGCCCGATATCTACCGTCAACCCTCCTCGACTTGTTACTTCGACAATCTGGTCACCCCGCAGCGATTTTACGAAAACCTATCTCTCATGGCCTCCAGAGGTATGTTCGACCTCTGCGAACATTTTTTTTGTCTATTTATCATCTTTCATTCATTTTTGACTTCGTAGCATTGCTTATAGAGAACTTCAAAAAAAGGAAGGTGCCTGCCCCTGATATGGCCACCATTCTAGCAGCTACTTCGATGGTAGGTCGTAGGGGCATGAAAGGCACATCTGTCAGGGAAAGGCAGATCAAGGGAAAGCTGGAGAGGGCCAGCAAGGAAGCTGCCTCTTAGGAGGAGGATCGGCCCCCTTGCTAGACTGGGGAAGAAGGTGGTGGTTGAGGAGTCCAAGAAGAAATTTCGAATTTCCACCACTAGGGTGGGTAGCTCCAACCAAGTCCCTCCTCCTCGGTCCGAGGTGCCGGCAGGGCAAAAGCTACTGGCAGCGTCTTTTGCTGCAGCCACTGGGGGGCAGAAGCGGCCAGCTTCCTCGGAACCCCAAAAACAAAATCCTGCCAAACAGTCAAGGACCTCGAGTGAAACCACTATCGCGAAGAGGGCTGATGAATTGGAAACCGAAGCTCTTGCTCTTTTAAGGCCAGAGACACAAATGGCTTCGGCGACGTTCCATCAATTCTGGACAGCTAAGTGGTAGAACTTTGTAGAGACAAGCGATGCGGTGGACGTCATCATCACAATGGTGGCCCAGACTACGAGGTCATTTGGAATGGTCGTAGAGATGGAGGCCCTCTTCAAGACCCTCCAAAGAAAAAATAAGAAGTTTACGAATAAAGCATCCCAAGCAGAAGAAGATACCACTAAGGTGAAAGCCTAAGCTGAGGCACTAGCCAAGAAGGAGAAAGAGGAGTCGGTGAAACTTGTTTCGGCTTTAGATGAGATTGGGAACCTTAAGAAAGAGGTGCACTTATCTCAGAGTGAAGTGGCCTCTCTTACGAAGCGGGTGGAGACTTCTGATACCCACCAATGTCTGGCTACTGAAGCCCTTGAGAAAGCCAATCAAGAAAATTCTTCTTTGAAGAAGATAGTGGAGGAGCTGACTCGGCAGGTTTCTGGCTTGACTGAAGAAATTCAAACTGTGCATAGTGATGTTGAACTTGCTAGCAAAAATGCTGAGCAGAATTTGTTGGCCAATTTCCACCTCACCGAGCATTACCAATGCTTCGGCGTCTATTGGAGGAGGTAAGCTTACAACGAAGTAATTGACTAGCTGAAGGTGCATAACAGAGAGGAAATGGAGGAGCCTCAGACTCCAGCGGAGGAAGGTGATGTGCCAGAACCCAATGTCAAAGAAGTTAGCCCAGCAGAGGCTATAGCCATAGTGCCTTTTGAACCTCTTCAACCCCTACCCCCTTAGGCAGAATTGTAAGGACTTCGGTCCATATTGTATTATTCAACTTTTTATGGAACTCATTTTTTTTATGAAATACAATGCTTTTATTGACCTCATACGACTCTAATAATAGCTTCTGGTACTTACTGCTACAACTCTGAAGTTATCAATTTTCTATTGCATACTGATAACTGTTGATCTTGAAGCCACTTGCTAATCTTCTGAAGTATAACACATCGTTGCCTATTAATAACTTCTAATACTTAATAATTTGCAAACTTCTGAAGTGTAACTCGTAACAAATTTTGAACGAGTTATGTAATCATGCTTTTTCTCTGAACATTGGGGGTTCGACTAAGGAGTAGTTTGTCAACTGACTCCATCATCCTTTACTCTGAGCTGGACTTTCCAACATAGATATCAACCTTTATCTCGTAAGACCTACGTAGGTCTACTCCATAAGTAATCACAATTAATTGGGGGTTCGACCGAAGGTTATACATCTTTTAATTAACACGCCTTTCCAGGGGTAATAAAAAGGAGATTCTTCATAAAGCTGAATCCCTTATGTATTTTCAGATGTCTTTAAGTTGGAAAGATTTACCCATTCAGAGGCTGCTATGAAATTTTTGAGGTTGCTTGGTTTGTGTAAAATGGGATCTAATCATCTTTGGTGATGGTCGAGTGGACGTTCTATCTCCCAGGACGAGGTCATGCTGAGATTAGTATTAAAGAGTGTCCTGGCCCCCCAGTCCAGGCATAAACATTCATGTCATGCATTTTTAGTTTATACGCTCATGCTGAGGCTAAGTAAATACGGTTAGCCATACCGATGCTGAGGTGAACCTATTTTGAGTTTATACACACATTTATGCACATGATTTAATGGTTTCGCGTGCTTTCAAGATGACAATTGTATTAGGCCATTTTGCATTAAATGCCCAATGATGGCCGACGATCGGGACGCTAGATGCATTGATAAAAGGGGACCGTTTGAATTCTACGGTTTAGATCTTTGGACAATTATACGTTTACGATTATTTTGGCTTTTATCTGACGGTTGGGACCTATTTTCTTCCTTTATAAAAGTGAGAATCTTACTATTTCAACGCTTTACCATTCTGGGATGTGGTCGCGAGAGTAGAGGGAGGAGTCTCCCAAGGAGATCAGCCCATAATAGATAAAAACAAGGGGTAGCTGAGGAGCCCACTAAGAAAAGAAAATTGGTCCATATTAGCGAGTGTTCTAGTATCGTTGGGACCTCAGTGTCCTTTGGGAGGAAAGGGACTTCTAATCAACCGAAGCTGATATAGGCTTCTATTAATGCTACGATAGAAGAACAAGTTTGGGAGGACGCTGATGAGTCCGAAGACACTACATCAGTGGTTGCCGATGACCCTAAGAAGGATTTGGAGAGAACTTTAGGGAAATCCAGAAATTTCTTAGCGGGCGTGATAGTGAAATTGCCCGAACTGTAATAGAGGTGTTGCCTACTAAGGTTCACAGTGCCACTGAGGCGTTCAACAAATTCTGGACTGAAAGGTAGCAAGATTACGTGGCCACCTATGATGCAGTAGATCTGACTGCCACTTTAGTGAGCCAAAGTGCCAGGGCTTTTGGAGTAGCCTTGGAATGTCAAGGAGCCTTGGCCGATATTCAACAGAGAAATAAGGTCTCTTATGATAGGCTAAATATTATTGTGGCTGAACTGAAGAGAATCAGAGTAGAAGTAGACACATTGAGGGCTCAGAAAGCTGAAGATGAGGTAAATTAGCCTCTACCCTAGCTGAGATTGAAATTGTGAAGAATGAAGTCCATGAGTCTCAATGTGAAGTGGTCGCTTTAACGATGCGGTTGGAGACTTTCGATGCTCATCAGAAATTTATTACTGAGTCTCTGGAGCAGGCAAATGTTCAGCTGACTGCCAGTAGAAAAACTCGAGACCGTGTGGAAAAACAAGTGGAATGGTATGCTAACGAATGCAGAAAGTACCAGTTGGATGTCGTCGAGGTGGGTGAAATTGCCGCGAAGACTTATATTTCCATTTCCGTAATACTGAAGAGTATCGATGCCTTGGCTCCTATTGGAGAAAGTATGCTTACAAAGAGGTTGTTAACAGGGTAGATCAACTATTTCCTAACCTTGATGTTTCTGAGTTACAGAAGGAGTTTATCGAAGACGAAGTGCCTCAAACTCCCATCGATGGCTACAGAGTTGAAGTGGTGCCGGAAGAAGAAGTGCCTCAACCTCTTGTTGAGGATGATTGCGTCGTAGTGGTGTCGGAAAGTGCTCCAGTGGAGGAAGTGGCTCCTACCCCTGGAGATCAAGCTCCTTTCCCTTCTCCAGAATAGGCATAGGTTTTACTTTGATTTCATCATTTGTAAAGCATTCGAGCCTCCTATTGTACTGGTTCATTCATTGAATACAAATTTCAATATCTTATTACTTCCAGTTTTATTTTTCTGTTTTTAAATTGGTGCATATTAGTAATAAACCAACCACGTGTTGAGCCGATCTCAATCTTTCATATCTTAGTGAATCTGTATTTTCTTAGCCTTGCCTTTATTTTAATATACTGAATCAAATGTCGACCCTCATTGAGTCATAACTGGGTCGACCTGAGACAGAATGATCTGAACCTTAATGAAAGGATTTTCAATATCTACTTTTGGTCAAACATTGAGGCCCAAGCTAGGTGATCCTTTTCCTAGGAACGTCGTGTAAATTGTTTTTTTACCTCGACGTTTAGAAGGCATGTGTGTTCGCCTCGGAATTCAAGCGAGGTGATCTTTGTTTGGGAATGTCAACATCTCTTCCGAAGCGCCAACGCTTCCTTGCCTGATGGATGGTTCATTCATGCGAAGAATTCTTCTTTGACGTTTGACTATCAAAGGAAGGCATGTGTGTCTGCCTCAGAATTCAAGCGAGGTGATCCCTAAGGGAATGTCAACCTCTTTTCCGAGGCACCAACGCTTTCTTGTATTGTGGATGACTCAACCATGCAAAGGCTTCTTCCTAGATTTTGGCTGTCAATGGAAGACATGTGTGTTCACCTCGAAATTCAGGCGAGGTGATTCCCGTGGGAATGTCAACCTCTCTTCCGAGGCGCCAACGCTTCCTTGCATGGTGGATTGTTCATCCATGCAAAGGCTTTTTCCTTGACTTCTGGCTATCAAAGGAAGGCATTGTTAGCTTATATGTCATCAATATTCCATAGAGCTCTTCCAATGGATATGTGTTGATATCTTTGGTGTTTTCTATCAACATTCTCAAAGGACTCCATTCTTTCGAGAGTGACCTAAGTATTTTACTTACAAGCTTACCATTAGTAAATTTACGATCAAAGCCTTTGAGACCATTAACAATATCGGTGAAACGAGTAATCATGTCAACAATAGGTTAATTATCTTTCATGAAGAAGTTTTCAAAATCTTTAACTAAGAGATTTATCTTAGTTTCTTTCACTTTGCTAGTTCCAATATGAGTAATTTCTAGAGCATGCCAAATATCTTAAGCAGAGTCACATGTACTAATACGATTAAATTCATTTCTATCTAAAGCACAATAAAGTATATTTTTGGCTCTAGCATTTAAATACAATTTTTTTTATCATCTTCATTCCTCTCTAGGTTTAGTAATTATTTGATCCGGTTTAACCATTTTCTTTAATGACCTTTTTGGGCACATAGGGAACAAATTCAATAACTTCTCAAATATTATAATCTATTGATTGAATAAATATTGTCATTCTAGCATTTCAATAGTTATAATGAGTACAATCAAATAAAAGAGGACGATTTATAGAATACCCCTTAAGATTTTGAAAAATATGGTTAGCCATTACTCAAGATTGTCAAATCTTTAAAATTGAGCACCTTACTCTGATACCAATTGTTAGCCCAAGAATAACTAACGAAGAGGGGGGGAGGGGTGAATTGATTTTTAAATCTTTTTCGAATAATCACGCAAGTTAAAAAATAAGTTGATAAATTAATAATAGTAAGCAAGTTCAAGCAAGTAGATCAATCAAATAATAAGTGCAAATATGAAAGCGATAAGTAAAAGGGATAGAGAGTGCAAACGATATGTTATGGAGGTTCAATCCAACGCAATGAACTACGTCCTCCGTTACCAAGCTCTCTGGTACGTGCAAGGCCTTTTCACTATGTTGATTGACTTATGGTGCAATCCAAACCTTTACAACACTTCCGATGACTTACAAACAATGAGTATCGATCCATATACAATGTTGAGTTTTACGAAATCTCAACCGACCCACACTATTGAGCTTTGCAGGACCTTAATATGACTCACAAGATGATTTACAACAAGGAGCACCGATCCTTATACAATGTTGATTTTTAAGGAGACTTCAACACGACCCACACTTAATCAAAATGATTTTACAATGAAATTTCCTCCTCGAAAAATAATATAAAAAATTTAAGTACAAAGAGAGGATAACACTTCAATGGATAGTAACAAATGATAGTTCGAGTGTTTGATGAAAACTTAGATGAATATGATAATTAGAAACTAGATTCACCCGATCAAAGTATTTCAATGAGAAGATGTATAAAAGTTTATCAATGTAAGTGCAAAAATCTTCTGAAAATATCTCTCTTTTAATAAATAATAGTAATAAATTTAGTACTGAGAGAGAAATGATAAACTTTGATTGATATGATTATTTTCCAAGTTTGATTCAATCAATTAAAGGGTTTTAATGAGAAGATGAGGAATAAATGAATCCAATGTAAGTTCAAAGAATCTTCTCAAGATATATCTCTCTTTCAATGAATGATTGTAATAAATCAAGTATTAAGAGAGAAAAGAGAAACTTTGATGAATATGATGACTTTGTAAATCTGATTCAATCAATCAAAATTTTCAACATGAATAAGTAGAAAGATTTATACAATATAAGTGCCAAGTCTTGTTCAAAAATATATTTCTCTTTTAAGATTGATATAAATAAGTTAAGCACAAAGAGAAATGAAAAACTTTGATGAAAGAAATAATTCAAGAAATTTGATTCAACAATCAAAGTTTTTGTTATAAAGAAATAGATAAAATGTATATTAAGATGTAGGCTTAAAGAAGATTTTTCACTCACATATTTCACTAGAAAGCTCTCTTGAAGTTGTTCGTGATGAATGAAAAAGAATTGGTATTTATAGGAATCAAAATGGTAAAGTTCTACCCAACCGGACGATCCCTACCGGACGTCCGGTACCAACCGGACGACCAATATAGCCGTTGGGTGTCAGAAGTCAGAACGGTCCAAAAATTCGACCGTTACCGTACTGGACGTTTGGTTGACTAATGAATTTGACCGTTGACCCTTTTTTTTTTCAAAATGTTTTGAATGAAAATATGATATAAGTTCAAACATCATTTTGAAAATCAATTTTAGTTTTGATCAAAACATTTTATGAAAGTGGTAGTGAAAATAATTTTTCGTGCACAAAATAATTTTTGAGCTATTGTCATTCATCATTAAAGATCAAAGTGTTATACCTTTACATATAATCTTGAAAGTCTAGTCTTTGATCTTGCTTTGAAGTTTCTTTAATTGTTTGGCTTTAATGCTTGACTTCAATCTTAACCTTCTTCATGAGCCCGATTTAATAGTCTTGATTTTGATCTTTTAAGCTCTCATCTCGAATGATTTGACATGAATGCTTAAATTTTACTTTGCTATTCATTTCGAGTCCAATTTATGATCTGTTGATTTTGACAATACTCGATATATCTTAACATTGAACTATCATTACTCAAAATCAATTGTTAGAAGCAATATTAATCTTGTTTGTTATAATCAAAATATTGAGGATGAAATCAACCATAGGTCAACAGGCATGTGTGTCCGCCTCAGAATTCAAGCGAGGTGATCCCTGTGGGAATGTCGACCTCTCTTCCGTGGTGCCAACGTTTTCTTGCATGGTGGATGGTTCATCCATGCAAAGGCTTTTTTCTTGACGTTTGGCTGTCAAAGGAAGGCATGTGTAGCCGCCTTGGAATTCAAGCGAGGTGATCCCTGTTTGGGAATGTCAACCTCTCTTCCGAGGCAACATTGCTTGCTTGCATTTCGGCAACTCATTTGTGCACAAAGTCTTTATTTATTTACAAGGACTGAGAAAAATCCCCAACAGTGGTCAACAGTCACTGGTAATCCGTTTGCAAGTGTTTGAGATTCCATGGATGAGGCTGAACCTTTCCATCCATGTGTTTGATCCTAAGTTCCGGTCGAACTTTCCTTTCAATATGGTAGAGTCCTTCCCAATTAGGTTCCAAGGCTCCTACCCCTGGCTCTTTGGAGGACAAGAAAACTCTTCGAAACACCAGATCATTTATCCTGAAGGATCTCCTTTTTACCCTAGCATTGTAATACCAGGTTATTTTCCTCTGGTACATGGCCATTTCGATTTGGGAATCATCCCTCATTTCTTCAAGGAGATCTAGTCCATATCTTCTTGATTCATCATTACCTATCTCATTGAAGTGTATCCTCCCGCGGGACGGAAGACCCACCTCGACGGGGCTCATGGCCTCTGCCCCATATGCTATGGAAAATGGGGTTTCCCCAGTGGCAGTTTGAATGGTGGTTCTGATAGCCCACAGAACTTGGTATAACTTATCCACCCAAGCTCCTTTTGAGGTGTCAAGTTTCCTTTTCAAGGTATACTTGATAGTTTTACTTACAACATCAACCTGCCTATTTACCTGATGGTGATGTGGGGAAGAGAAGTGTTTCTTGATGCCTAATTTCTCTCACATCTCCCTTACTTTCTTGTTATCAAATTGCCTGTTGTTATCTTGTACAATTGAATAAGGGATACCACACCTGCAAATGAGGTTTTCCATATGAACTTGGAGGTGTTGGCCTCAGTTATCTTTGTAAGTGGTTCAGCTTCCTCCCATTTTGTGAAATAATCTATAGCGACAATGGCGAAGCTGGTGTTTCCTCTTTCTTTGGGCAAAGGTCCGATTAGGCCAATCCCCCATTTTGCAAATGGCCAAGGACTAGAGACCACATTCAATTCCTATGAAGGCTGTCTCTGTATAGTGGCAAAACGTTGGCACTTGTCACATTTCTATACGAACTGTTGAGCATCCTTTTTCAATCCTTGCCTAAGTATTTTTTCTGCCAACGAACAACCTCCGGTATGATTGCCGTAGACACCTTTATGGATTTCTCTGAGTATATAGTTTGCTTGTTTTTCTTCCATGCATCTCAGCAGGAGTAGCGAGTATCTGCGTTTATATAACACGTCGTCTTGGAGGACGAAGTGGGCAGCCCTTCTCCATAGCTTCTGAACTTCTTCCTTTAGATGAGGTAGGACTTGATCTTTTAGATAGGACATAGGTTTCATCTAGAGAGGTGCACTCTCTATCCATATTACCGTTTCACTGAATTCGATCGAAGGCCTGGCCAGATGCTCAATTGGAACCACAGTGAGTGGTTTTGAGTCTTTGCTACTTGCTAACTTTGCCAATGCGTTAGCATAAGCGTTGTAGGACCTTGGTATTTGTATTAGTTTGAACCTTTCAAATGAAGGGACAAAGCTCATTACCAGCTTTAGGTAAGCTGCCATAGATTTGTCACTGGTAGAATAATTTCCAAGGACCTGGCTGACCACCAATTATGAGTCACTGCTGATTATGAGTCTCTTTACTTGTAATTCTTTTGCCAGTCGAAGGCCATCCTTGGTTTGTAACTGATGTTAAACTCATTGAGCTCTACAGCCCATTTAAGTAGTCTTCCCAAAGCGTCAGGCTTTTGAATCACTTGTTTGAGGGGGTAATTGGTTATTATGTGTATGCTATGGGCTTGGAAATAGGGCCTAAGTTTCCTCGAGACTATTATTAGGGAGAATACCAGCTTTTCCATGTTAGGATATCGTGTTTCAATGGCGATGAGCGCTTTGCTGACATAGCAAACAAATAACTGATGGTTGTTTTCTTCCCTTATTTTAACCGAGCTTACTACCTCAGGGGGTTACTGCCAAATATAAGTGCAATACCTCATGTTCTGTCAATTTGGAAAGAAGAGGCGCCTGTCCTAGATGCTTCTTTAATTCCTGCAGGGCCACCTCATATTCTTCTATCCATCGGAACTTGTTCCTTTCTTGAGAACTTTGAAGAAGGGGAGGCATTTGTCTGTCGCCTTAGATATAAAGCGATTTAGAGCTGTTGCCCTCCCGGTGAGGCTTTGAACATTATTTGGATTTTGGGGTGACCTTCATTTCAATCAAAGATCTGACCCTTTCAGGGTTCGCCTCGATACCTCTTTGATTAACTGTGTATCCAAGAAACTTGCCAGATGATACCCCAAAAGCAAACTTTAAGGGATTCAGCTTCATTCGATACTTTCGCAGGATCCGAAAAGCCTTATCCAGGTGGATAATGTGGTCTTTTGATTTCTGGCTCTTCACCAGCATGTCATCCACATACACTTCCATGGATTTGCCGATGAGGTCGGCCAACATTTTGTTAACTAGCCTCTGGTACGTTACCCTAGCATTCTTTAATCCGAAGGGCATAGCTTTGTAGCAATAGAGTCCCTTATCTGTGATGAAGGAAGTGTGGTCTTCATCTGGTGGGAACATAGGGATTTAGTTGTACCCAGAGTAGGCGTCCATGAAGTTGAGGAGCTCATGTCCAGCAGTTGAGTCTACAAGCTGGTCTATCCTTGGGAGTGGGAAGTTGTCCTTTGGGTAGGCTTGATTTAAATTCGAGAAATCGATACATACCCTCCACTTTCGTTGTACTTTTTCACTAGAACTGGGTTGGAGACCTACTTCCGATACATGGATTCCCTGATGAGACCATCAGTTTCTTGACTTCGTCCTTCAGGGCTTCATATCTTTCCGGGTGGAGGGCTTTCCTTTTTTGTCTGTGAGCCGTGGCTTTTGGATCAATATTCAGGTGGTGGCAGCTGACCTTGGGAGGGGGGGGGGTCGATGCCTATCATGTCGCCATGCTTCCAAGAGAATACATCAAGGTTTTTACACAAGAAGTTTTTCAACTTTTTCTTCATTTCAAATGGCAGATTACTTCCCACTTGTAGACACTTTGTTGAGTCCATCGAGTCAGCTGGGTAGGTTTTCAATTCCTCTATTGGAGCCGTTTGAGGCTTGCAATCAATAATGTGGGGGTCTAGTTCTTCTAGACTGATTGTTTCCTCAGCAATTGATCATTTTTCAGGAGTTTCGATCACGAGGACGTCTTCACCTTGTTTAGGGACGATCTAGTGTTTAAGGAGGTCGTCTATATCAACGTCAGCAAAGGTGATGTATATTCTTGTTTCAGCTTTTCTTAGGGAGTTAGAGTGGCATTCTCTAGCTCCTATCTGATCTCCACGAATCATGGCGATGCTGTTTTCGATAGGGAACTTTGTGCACAAATGGTGGATTGAGGTGACATCCCATAGTTCCTTTAAGGCGAGTCTTCCCAGCACCCCATGATAGGCAGATCAGTTATCCACCACAAAGAATTCCATAAAATGGTGACCAATCTAGGGTTCTACCCCTACCTCTATTGCTAGAGTGATCTTGTTCATAGGGATGATACTATCCCCCGTGAAGCCATACAAGGGGGAACTTACTGGGATAAGCTCGTGGTCAACTTTCATCTTGTCAAAGGTGGTACCAAACAATATATTAACTGAGCTTCCATTATCCACCAACAATCTTTTCAGGCTGTTGCGGGCCACGACGACCCTTATTACTAAGGCGTTACAGCGAGGACAATGTACACCCATTGTGTCCTCATGAGTAAAAGTAATTGGAGGTGAGACTCTCCCTCTTGCAGATTGATTTACTATGTAGCTTGTCATAGCGGGTCGATTGCCTCCCTGGTATAATTCTTCTGAGAGCTTCTGGAATCTCCACCCACGTGACGACCACTAATGATAGCATCGATCTCTCGGACGGGCTCATGTTTATTGCTTGGTGAGTATCGTCACTGTCTTTGGCCCTCCTTAGGTTCTTCAATGTCATTATCCCTTCCTTGTGGAGGGTTGTTCCAGTTAGGCCGATGCGGTTCATTATTCCGAGGATGTGGGTTTTTTCTATTAGGAACATTTCTTGGGAAGAATCTTGCAGTGTCCCTGCAGTCCTCTGTCCGATGTCTATTAGATTGGTGATACGAACAATATTGTGGTGCATCGTTCCTATTTCTAGGTTTGGCACCACGCCCCCTTTGTAAATTCCTTGGATTGGGCTAACTCTGGCGCATTCCAGTACTAGGATTGACTTCTTCGTAGGTGAGGAAAGGAACTGCATTGAGTATCACAGCAGCAAGTTCCTGTCCATGATTCATTGGGGCTTGATTATCCATCAAATGGGAGGTGGGACCTCTCCCCCTTCGCATTTGTGCAGGCGATAAACCTTGGCTAGCCCTATTCCTATGATCTTTCAGCTCCTCATTCAGGATTTCGCACCTTATCATCTCTAATAGCGCATCATAGGTTGTAAGGTCCTTGTTTTGCACATCTCTCCAGAAAAGAAAGTTCATGTCTAGACCTTCTTTTAAGGTAGTTAAAGCTTCTTTATCCGTGACTTGCACACAATATGTCATTTTATCGATAAAGCGTGAAGTAAAACTTTTTAGCTATTCATCTTGTTGTTGTCTCATATCTTGCAACCTTTGGATGGGTCTTTCTCCCTCTTTGATGGTTGTGAAGCGTTTTAAGAAATTTCTCTTAAATTCTAGCCAACTTCAGATGCTTCCTTTTGGTAGCCTGGCATGCCAGATTTCTGCCCCTCTACTTAGGGTCAAGTGAAAGGCCCTGCATTTCATCACCGGGGTGGCCCCTTTCAGATTCATATGTGTTTTGTAATTTTCATTTGTTTGTTGGGGTCGCTTCTCCCATTGTATTTTTGTATTTTTTGGAGTACGAAGTGGCTTAGTATGGGAGCACTCCTTATGGCATCGGAGAAAGGAGAATGCTTATTATCATCATCAAGGTCACAAACCTCTGAGGCCCATCCAGGTTCTCATCTTCCCTTGGATTAGTCAGGGGAGGTGCTTGGGAGGTTCCCGCATCGCTCCTGGCCTGTTCTCGTCTTTTACGCCTATTTCTAAGAAGACGGATAGGAGGTGCTTCATTGTCATACCTATTGCTAGGTACCTGAGGTGGATTAGCTTGCCTATTTCTAGGCATTCTCGGGCTTATCCTGTCGAAGACGCTTACAGATCTTTGGGGTCTGTCTTTCCGTGGCCTTTTCGAGACGTGATTGGTTGACGAATCTACTTCGTCCTCACCTTCCTGAGGAGCTTCCATCCTATAATAGCGATGTCCCACCATTTGACTTTGGACTTCTTCTTCTTCATGATAATAGGCTTGAGCATCTCGGAGGACATCTTCGGGAGCTGTATATTAAGGAGACTGATAGCCTTGTCCTTGCATGCTCATCAACATTTCATGCATGGCTTGGTTCTGCTGAGTGATGTTCCTCATGTTGGCTGCAATTGTCGTCATTTCTCTAGTTAACCTGGCTGCAACTTCACCTCTGCCCCTGAGACCTCCTCGTCTGTGCATTGGAGGTCTCAGTTGGACTGCTGGGCAACTTGTGAGGGTTCTCCCTCTTCAAGGTGTTCCCTCATCCTTTTAGGGGCATTTTCGTCAGTGGAACTCATTTTCAGTTACTATATATACGACTTTGTTCCCTTCTTCAGGGGTTTCAAGTTCATCATAATTACTTTCGTAAGGATGTTCATTTTTCAAGGACAAGAACCTTTCTTCGCCAAACTTCTTAGAAACGTATCTTTTTCTTTTTCCACGCATGTTCGTGGTTAAATGTAAGTTTTCTCACAAACGGCGCCAATCCGTTGACCCCAAAAAATGAACTCAACAGATGTCAGGCCCACTCAGCCACGTCAAGTGCTGATCCTGTACGTTTCTACCGAAAATGGAATGGTGGTTTGACTTTAATGAACGTGAGAGGCACTTTCCGACGAGAGACACAAATGTTCAGGCTCCGACGATTGGATTTGGGTAACACTCGCACTATCAACAAGTGCTCGTTCCTTTTTTCTTCACTAAATCACTCATCTTGTAATAGAATATGTGAAAGGATATACATAAGAATAAATTGTATAATGTTGGAATCTCAATGCATGTTCTTCACTTGTATTTTGTAAGACAAAGCCTATAAGGAAGTTCTTTTCTTTTACGATTGCATCCTATTTTTCAGTAAAAATAGAGGTTATTTATACTAACCTAGCTGACGTGGTGACCGTTCGTTCACATCTACGTGGCGACATCTCCTAGAGCGAAGACTCACATCACTGCCCATTCATCGTATTCAATGTTTGTTAAAAGGTCATCCAACTAGTAATAGGCTGACACACTGATGTATTAAAGTTACAAACACTTTATTACAAACAACTCATCAATCAGTTCCATGAGATCTTTGAATCTGTTGGGGGGCCAATGTCGGTATCAGCATGTTTTGAGGTCAGTTCTTGGCTTATAGAGACCTGGTGTAGTTGAGCTTTGGTACTTTAGTACTTCGGACATGAGGAGCCTATGCATCGCATGGAAGGACTTTAAGCAGACTTTCGTAATTTGGGCTGACAGGGGCATCGGAAAACTATAGCTTCGGCACTTGCATGACTTCGAACAATGACATCCTCTGTCGTCTTTGACTATGTTGACTCTCCCATTGACTTTTCAACTGCCTCTGTGTTCACTTGATTGTAAGGAATGCGTGGCTGCCCACGTGGATATGCTATGTACGTGGCAGTCCACGTGGAGTGGTGACTTAGAGCCTTTGATTTTGGGGATAACAACCTTAGTATTAATGTCCATGTCAGCAAGTTCAATTATGTTGTTTAACATCACACTATATTAGTGGTTTTATGAAATGCGTATTGCTACTAATAGTTTTACGAAATAATGTAGAACATTGCATGAATCGTGAATGATAAAAATCTAGAGTTATTCACGAGAAAAACTCATTGGAGCATTCTAGATAAAAGTCTAGAATGATCTAGATAAAATAAAAAACTTTTAACCATTTATTTCTATCTTTTTATAATATAAATTATTTATAAACTATTCCCAAATCTTTCTTCTCTATAGAGACCAATAAAATTAAGGTTTAAAAACTTGAGAAGATCACAATTTGATCGAAGGCGCTTGTTGAAAAACCAAATACAATGGCTACATATCTCTTATGAAATTTTTCGGCTTCCAAGTCTTGAATTTCAAGCAGTCTCATTTTGAAAAGCTAAAATTCATTGACGGTAAACCCTAGAATTAATTAATATCACTTTTGGTTGATTTTAGAAATAGAGTTGAACCTAATTTATCTGGCTTATCACGTTATTCTCATCTACCTCATTCAAATGATACCTTGTTATAATATATATATATCCTATAAAACCATATAAAACATAGGATTATAGGATTAGAAACGGTAAATATTCTTATATACACCGCCATAGAAACATGAGAGCGTAGTTTTAAACAAACATGTCCAAAAAACCAAAAATAGTATGTAGCAACAATGTTTCGTACTATATAATATCAATCTTCCTTTTTGCTTAATTTATGGGACCATAATCAACCTGCAAAAATTTATTTCTTGAGAGTCGTCTAAACATTAAAGCACTCGAATTATTACTAATTTGAATTAGGGTTAAGGGTATAAAAAAGTTAAAGAGAAGGCATAGGCATTGTAGTAGGGAAAAAGAACCAAGAGCTTGTTTGGGAGGGATTTTTGGGGGAAGAATTGATTTTAAATAGTGATATAATGGGAAATGTGTGGTTGAAAAAGAAGAAAAAATTATTGATGTGATGAAAAATATTATTTTATTGAAGAATGTGTGGTTAAAAATGAGAATTGATTTACTGTAGAAAAATCAAAATCTCTCCCAAACAGGGCCCAAGTTTAAATAATGTTAATACGTTACAAAAATATAGAGAAAAAAAGTAGAATATTTCAGCTATAGCGTTGTATTTGTGTACAACAGTAATGATTATGTTATCAAGGCAAATGGTGTTTGTTTCATAGTCCTTGACAGGGGACAATTATGTCTCATGAAGTCGTGCCATGGTTATAGCTCTATCTATAAAAAACAAGTTAGGTTTTATTGATGGATCCATTGCTAGCAGCAGAAGTTTTCGAAGATATGTTTAGTTCATGGATTTGCAACAACAACATGGTGATTTCTTTGATTCTCAACTCTGTTCAGCAAGCGTGATGTATTCAGAGTCATCTCATGACATTTGGATGGACCTTAAAGAAAGATATCAGCAAAGGAACGGTCCACTTATTTTTCAATTAAGGCGTGAACTGATGAACTTAACATAGGGGCAATCGTTTGTTAGCACCTATTTTACCAGACTAAAAACCATTTGGGAGGAGCTCAGTAATTACAGGCCTTCATGTTCATGTGGAATGCACGTCTGGAAGAAACAAGAAGATTGCTGAACATTATCAAATGGAGTATGTGATGTCCTTCCTAATGGGATTACATGAGTCATTTGCTCAAATAAGAGGTCATTTGCTGTTGATGGACCTAATCCCTCTAATTAACAAAGTCTTTGCATTAGTTATACAAGAGGATAATCAAATGAAGATTAATATAAACGTTGATCCATCTGGTATCAATGAGTCCATGGCATCTTATGTTAAAAATGAAAATAGGAAGCCAAACATAGGACGATCATTCAATAAAGTTCAGAAGAAGGAAATGCCAATTTGCACACACAGGTCACACTGTGGATATATGTTACAAGTTGCATGGTTTCCTACCAAGATATAAACCAAGGAATAAGGCTGGGGAAACTAGCAAACAAACAGGACCAAATAATCAAGTTAACTGTGCAGTCACATGATTCATATCTAAGCAGATACATAAATTTGACCAAACATAAAATGAGGTTGGAAAAAATTGTACAAACTTTGAATTCAGCTCAGTATCAACAATTGATGAATATATTGAATAAACATCTCATCGTTGCAAAGACAAATACACAACATGAAAACATTTATGATCAAATGACAAGTACTTGCTTCTCCATTTATGTCAATCCACAATTTACCTACAACTTGGGTAATTGATTCAGGTGCCATGAGTCACATGTGTTCAAATCAAAATAATTTTAGCACATTAAGACATGTTCAGAATGCATCTGTTACTTTACCTAATCATGAACAAATCTCTGTGCAATACATTGGAAATGTAAAGCTGTCTCCAGATTTGAATCTTGAAGATGTTTTATTTATACCTCAGTTCAAATTTAATCTTTTATCACTGAGTTCTTTAACCATAAGATCTTCATTAAGCATCAGATTTCTAACTGATATATATGTCATTCAGGTGTTGCCTACATTGAAGATGATTGGCAAGGGTAAAGGTTGAAGATCTTTATGTCATTGATGCAAACAGCCTAGTTCAGTGAAAAGATACTGATGTTTTGAAAATGTTTGTAACCGTTTTCATTCATTGATAAATAATGTAACTGATCGCACTTGGCATAATAGGCTTGGACACTTATCTTTTAAGAAGTTAGATGTATTGAAAGATTTATTGAAGTTTGACACTAAAAGAAATGATTTGTCTTTTCCATGTTCTATTTGTCCTTTGGCCAAGTAAAAAAGGCTCTCTTTTGTAACAAATAATCACGTCTCCTGCTACATTTGATCTTATTCATTATGATATTTGGGGACCCTACAATGCAGCTACAACACTGGTCACGAATATTTTCTAACTTTGATTTATGATTGCACAAGGTTTATATGGGTATACTTGATGAGGTAAAAATCTGATGTTGAATTCATTAGTCCCAAATTTTTCACCCTCATGGAAACTCAATTTCAAAAGGTAATTAGGACCTGTTGATCTGAAAATGCTCAAGAACTTAAATTTACAGACTTCTTCAATAAGAAATGGGTAATTCATCAATTCTCTTGTGTGGAAAGGCCAGAGCAAAACTCTGTGGTTGAAAGGAAACATCAACATTTGCTCAATGTTTCTCGTGCTTTATATTTCCAATTTAGATTTCTTATTGGAGAATGCATCCTTATAGCCACTTATTTAATCAATAGAACTCATCACCGATGTTACAGAACAAAACTCCATTTGTTTGTCTTTACAATTCTCCAGTGAACTATAATAATCTCACAATCGTTGGCCGTCTTTGTTATGCTTCCACTTTACCTTCTCACAGAACAAAATTTCATCCTAAAGTCAAGACATGTATGTTTATTGATTATCCTCTAGCTATTAAAGGGTACCAGCTCTTTGACATTGAGTCTAAATCTTTTTTTTGTCTCAAGAGATGTTGTGTTCCACAAATAGATTTTTTCTTTCCAATCTGTTTCACATACCACTGATGTTGTTAATCCACTTCCTAACGTTGTTTTACCAACATAACTTACCTTTTGTTCATTCATAGACAACTTTCTCAAGTGATAACAATCATAATGATGCTCATACTAACGTTGCTTCCTTTGTCGTTCATAATCCAGTGAATCTTTTACTTCAAGAATCAAATCCAGTTTAATCTCTTTCACCTGTAGCTAGAAAATGCAATCGAATACGAAAAGTTCCTTCTTACTTTAGAGATTTTCATTGTAACCTATTAACCACTGGTTTACCTCCTCCACAGAACTCTTTATATTCGTTATGTAAATCCTTATCCTATAAAGCCTTCTCGTCATCACATAAGGCTCTTCTCTTTAACATTTCTTCCACCTTTGAACCATAGTTTTATCATCAATCCGTGAAGTATGATCACTGGAAAAAGTCTATGAATGATGAATTGGCTGCTATGGAAGCTAACCATATTTGGTCTATCACCACTTTAGCTAAAGGATAAGCATTCTATAGGTTACAGGTGGGTGTACAAAATCAAATTCAAGTCAGATGGTAGCATAGACCGGTATAAAGCACGGTTAGTAGCTAAAGGATACACTCAACATGAAGGATTTGATTACGTGGAAACCTTTTCTCCAGTTGCAAAATTGGTTATGGTTAAAACATTTCTTACTATGATTATTGTCAAATGATGGCATACTGTTCAATTGGATGTGAATAATGCATTTCTTCATGGAGACCTTTTTGAGGAAATTTATATAGATTTACCTATAGGTTATCCTAAGCAGCATATTGGTGATTTTCAAGGGGAGAAAATGGTATGCAAACTCCATAAGTTGATCTATGGACTTAAGCAAGCCTCTAGACAATGGTTCTCCAAGTTTTCTCAAGTTCTTCTACGACATGGCTTCCAGCAATCTAAGTCAGACTATTCGTTGCTTACAATAGGAACGGAAGATTCTTTTACTGCATTGTTAGTTTACGTTGATGATATTATCATAGCAGTATCAGACACGAAATTTATTGATTCATTGAAAGCTTTCTTACACAATCAATTTAAATTGAAAGATCTTAGAACATTAAAATACTTTCTTCGTTTAGAGATAGCACGATCACAAATAGGCATTTGTTTATCTCAAGGACACTACACTTTTCAATTACTTGAAGATACTGGATTCTTGTCCTATAAGCCAGTTTAATTACTAATGGATCCTAAAGCTCGTCTAAGCTCATTTGAAGGAAAACATCTTAATGATCCTTCAATATATTCTAGACTGGTTGGTCGACTGCATTATCTAACATTCTCTTAACCAGATATTACATTTGTTGTTCACTAACAAAGCCAATTTATGCCTCAGCCTTGCTAGCCTCATTTAGATGTTGTTCATCATCTTCTTAGGTATCTCAAGGCAGTTCCGGGTCAAAGCCTACTGATAAGAATGCAAAATGCATATTTTCCCTTCCTTATTTTATGTGCTCGTATGATTAATTAATATCAAAATGTACTCATTACGTACATATTTTGATTTAGGTGACAATTCAATGGAGATGACATAATTTGGAAGAAATAAATGAAAATAGACCAAAGTGAAAGGAAATGAAAGTTCAAGGACTAACATGAAAATATACAAAAGTTGTGTCCAACCAAATGATGAAGATTTGATAGTGTTCGAAGTCAATTGAATGAAAAAAGAAGTCAAATAGGTGAAATATCGTCAAAGTAGGATCACACATCAATTTCCAATCAAAAAGTTATGCATCAGATTTTCAGTCTCGGTTTGAGACTCATTTTTGACATAGAAAATGATCGAATTGGAAGATGGTGTCTGAAGTAAAGTTATATTCCTTTGAGTTAGTTTTCCAACGTATCTTGAATCAATGCAATGAGATACCGGGAGAGGAAACAGAAGACAATATTTATGCCTGGGCGGCCGTCCCATTTTCTACTGGGCACCCGCCCAGGCCAAATCAGGGAAAAATTTCTAGTTTCCTACTTTACGTCAACCACCTGTAGAAACAACTATAAATACATATTTTAAAACCCTATAAAGGGGATAATGCTTCCAAACTCCATTCTTCTTTATTTCTCTCTTAGATTCATGAATTGTAACTAAACTTTTTTACTTGGTCGAAGGAAATTGAAGCCTCGAAACCATATATTATGAGATTTAAATAATTTTTCTTATTGTTTAATTCTTATTTTGAGTATTGAATATTCTTCTCCACTTATTTTCATGATCGTTATGTTTAATTACTAGGTGACCTACTAGTTTGTTATTCATTACTGTGAAGAATATTATAAATTGTATTATAATAAACCTGTTTCTATTACAAACTAGAAGACCCTATTTATAGGGTTAGAAATAACTGTAAAAGGAAATAAACATAAAAGGAAATATTACGTAATCTACTACTAAGGAAAGTAAATATTATAATCGCAATCTTTGACGATCTCTGTAATCTTATTCTATATTCTTGACATCCCCCCTCAAATTGATGCTGGTAAAAGTATCAATTTGCAATCATGAACTGACGACGACGACGATACTTGTCCACGAAGAAGAAATCCAAATCAAAGCAACCAACGACGAAAATTACTGACGACGAGAGACCAAGAACAACAGAGAACTACTCCAAAACGACGTCAAGAACACTCCAAAGAAACGACGAGAAACCACGAGAAACTACGAGAAGGACGAGAACGCATACTCCCCCAAGAAGAATTTCCAAAGAAATTCACGGCGTCTTGACACACGCCAAAATACCGGCCAAAAAACTACGAGATGAGAAACTCAAATTTCGGATACTCGAACCAACACTAAACCAAATTCCGGATAAATGGACCAAATATCGGATAAAGCGAACCAAATTTAACGGAACCAAATTCCGAGATAACCTGGACCAACAATACAAACAAGCGTAGGGTTTAAACGAAGAACGTGAAAGTCATAACCGAGACTTACGAACATTTGTAATCTTGTCATACGAACAATAACCAATAACCGAAGCGGTCTGAAATTAGCAGATTGAACATCGACCAAAAACCAACCGGATGAACGATACGAACGGATGAACGATACCGCGGATGAACGATGTCGGCGGTGAACGATAACGGATGAAGCAGTACCAGCGCGGTATGAACGATGCTGCGGATGAACAAGATGCTTAGGATTTTTTTTTTGTTTTTTTTTTTTTTTAAAGAAGGAAAAAAAAATTGCTAGCCGGACGAGCGGCTCAAGGCCGCTCGCCGGGAACGGAATTCAAGGTTAATGTACTAAGGCTCTGATACCATGTGAAGAATATTATAAATTGTATTATAATAAACCTGTTTCTATTACAAACTAGAAGACCCTATTTATAGGGTTAGAAATAACTGTAAAAGGAAATAAACATAAAAGGAAATATTACGTAATCTACTACTAAGGAAAGTAAATATTATAATCGCAATCTTTGACGATCTCTGTAATCTTATTCTATATTCTTGACAATTACAATCTACCGCTAAATTAAATATTAAATCCGTAATTGTTTGATCCCTTTAACTCGTGAAGCACTAGGATTTGAAGATTTTCTACGATAGAGGCTATTGAATCTTAAGAAGAATATTTAAATAGATTGAATGCAACCGCTGGTGTTTATGTTATCTAGTTCATCGATTTCTCTATTGTGTAAAACTATTATTAAATTGAATCTTGAGCGCTGCTATGTGGGTTATTTAATAATTAGGGTTAATTAGAACGCTGATTTCTAACTAACTAAAATTAAGGAAAAATATGAATCAATTCCAACGATGAATATTCAAAATATGAATTGAATTATTATTGCATCTATGATCAATTGTGGATTTTCGACGGTGGATGTGAATTTAGACCAAGGTTAGTCTTTCGATTGTTTTCGTTAATTTAATTTTCATTGTTATTGATTACGTTATTTACAATTGTTTGCATACAAAAATCTCTCAATCATTGTACAAAGCATAAAATATTGAATTACACACTATTCATGGGATCGACCCCTACTTCCACTACTATATTAGTTTTAGAGGTTAAGGTATTACTTTGAATCAAAGGAAGAGGAAGTCATGGTTGAGGACAATCGAACTTTGAAGGAGTTTGCAGCCCCTAACTTGAATCAACAACCTCTATGCATTACTTTTCCTAACTTAGATGGTGCTACTACTTTCGAATTAAAATCTGGGCTAATTCATCTTTTTACCCACTTTTCATTGTCTTACAAGTGATGATCCACACAAGCATTTAAATGAATTCCATGTGGTTTGCACAAGCATGAAACCTACGGGAGTCACTGATTACGCTCAAAGAATAACGCGGTAGTTGTAGCACAATTTTGGAGTATCGTATCCACAGGGAGATGGAAGAATATTTAAAGGACCAAAATGCTGAATTGTTCTCTTAAATGTGTAATAAAATTCAATATTGAATGGTGAAATTAAAATCAATAATTGAAACAGTGAAGCGTCAGAATTCCCTCAATTGGATTGTATTAATCATATAAATTATTCATTTTTATAACACAATTAGAGGCTTTCATCCCGACACTCTAATCGAAAAATATATCGTGAAAATCAATTTAATTTACAAATGTAATTTTAGAATTTAGACTTAAAACATATTCACACAATTTTATTAGAACAAGATCAAATATCGATCATATACGTCAAGCATAAGGCAGTAATCAATCCGTCAATAAAGTAAAATTGAGATTAAAATTCAACAACTAGTTTAATCTAACGATAGAAGAGCATGACTGGATCTATGAAGGATATAATAATTGTTAAGCCAATTTCAAAAATAAATAATTGAAATTGAAACTCAATAAATAATTTGATTGAACAATGGAAAAAGCATAACTGAATCAATGAAAAATCTTGTAAATATTAAACCGATTTTAATATAAATTCAAGAGAGTGAAAATCTAAATTCTAGCATTATTTGACAATGAAAAGATCAAATTAAATGAATAAAGATATGAAATCACCAATTCCATCCGAATTCTTTCGTAGCTTCATCAAGAGTTTTAGTTCTCCATGAGTTTCTTGAGCCAAAGAGGAGAAGTATGGTGTATGTGGACCTTCTCCATATGTATTTTCCTGTTAAGTATTTGTAGGAGTCGGAAATTGGATAAAAATCACGTCCAATTTGGTTTCGAAAAGAGTTCTTATCAAATAAGGAAAGTTGCTTTCGCGCGCGGATTTTTTGTCTCTGCACAACAGTCATAATTTGGTTATAACTTTCTCTTTTGTTATCTGATTTATAATATTCAAAATGAGTTGAAAATATAACTCAAAGAGATACAACTTTATTAGAAATAGAACTTTTCCAATTTGGACTTTTACTATACCAAAAATGGGTCTCAAATTTCGGCTAAAAATCTGGAATATATCTTGTGCGAGTTGGAAATTGATTTTGATAATATTTTGATCGTATTCCATTCCTTTTTGACTTCTAATTACTTCCAATCGACACTTAGCATTCTCGAACCTTCATCGTGAGCCACGACATAATTTTTGAGTATTTGCACTTTAGTCCCTGAACTTTCACTTTGTTCCATTTTGGTCATTTTTCACTTGTTTCTTCTTATTTCCGCTACATTCATCATTCGTCCCGCAGAACATAAATTGCATAGAATTAAGCTATATTTCAATATATTAATCAATAGTTGCTCATGTTTTGACAATAAAATAAGTATGGAAAAACGCACTTATCAAACTTACCTAAGCTTTTCCATTCTCTTTGAAAGATTCAGCAAAGGATTAACTATATTATCTACCTTTCAGAAGCGTTACTAAATGGGATGGGATGAGAAGATTATTTTTGGAGAAATACTTCCCAACTTTAAGGGTGGCTAACATTCGAAAGGAAATCTGTAGCATACGGTAGGACAACAGAGAGTCATTACCTGAATATTGGAGCGGTTCAAGAAATTGTGCGCAAGTTGCCCCCATCACCAAATCAGTGAGCAACTCCTTATTCAATATTTTTATGAAGGCCTTCTACCAACAGATAGGAGTATGATTGATGCTGCAAGTGGAGGAGCGTTGGTAGATAAAACCCCCAAGACTGCAAATAACTTGATTGCAAATATGGCAGCTAACTCTCAGCAATTTGGCACTAGACTCAACCCACCGTCTAAACATGTTAACGAGGTAAATGTTTCATCCATTGAACAACAATTGGCGAGTCTAACCACTCTTGTTCGTCAAATGGCTGCTGGTACTATGCAAAAAGTGAAGACATGTGGAATTTGTTCATTGGTAGGCCATCCAACTGATATGTCCCCAACACTTCAAGAAGAATCCATTGAACATGTAAATGCAGCTGGTAGCTTTCCTAGACAACCACAGAGGAATTATGAGCTACATAAAATTTTCAGTAAATACGAGGTCAATATTCCACTTCTAGATATTATTAAACAAGTACCTCGTTATGCTAAATTTTTGAAACAATTGTGCACAAGTAAGAGGAAACAGAAATTGAAGGGGATTGAAATGGTAAAAGTTGGAGAACAAGTATCTGCAATTATTCAAGAGAAACTTCCTGCAAAGTGCACGGATCCAAGTATGTTTACTATACCTTGCATGATAGGCGACACTAAGTTTGAAAAGGCCATACTAGATTTAGAAACATCTATTAATGTCATGTCATATTCTGTATACTCTTTTTTGAAACTTGGGCCTTTAAATGACACCGGTGTGATAATTCAATTGGCAGACAAATCTAATGTCTATCCTATGGGTCTAGTTGACGAAGTTCTTTTGAAAATTGATTATTTGATTTTTCCTGCTAATTTTTATGTGCTTGATATGGGCAATAATAATCATACTACCCCTATCTTGTTAGGAATACCATTCTTAAGGACATCCAAAACTAAAATAGATTTTCATAATGGCACATTGATTATGGAGTTTGATGATAAGATCATTGAACTTAATATATATGATTCCATGAAACATTCGTGTAATAATAATCATATTCATTTTATTAATGTAATTGATCAATTAACACATGATGTTTTTGAATTTGATGCAAAAAAGAATGGAAAGCTATCAATTATGAGCATCTTGGGAAGAAAATCAGAAGCTAACTTTGAACACTGAACTACAAGAAACTGTTGTAATATTGAACAATCTTTCAAAGTTACATCATTCACGTAATAGTTCTTATTTTGTTTTACCAGTTTCTAATGAGAGGCCTTTCTGTTTTGCAGACTTCCATTTCAGATTTGAAGCCCCACCTCAGTCACTAAAAGTATACATTCCATGGAGGTGGAGGCACACTGCCAATTATCATTCCCAATGGACTTGGAGAACCATAAGGAAGATCGAAGCCATCTATGATAGACTCGGGTTAAACAAGGAAACATTGAGTCGAGCCAAAGACAATAAATAAAGGCGCTGATTGGGAGGCAACCCAAGGGGAGTTCGTTCCTTTATCTTTTTTTTTTCGCGTTTATATTTTTTTTATCTTCGTCTTTTTCTTTACATTGTAGCTTACATTGGGGACAATGTAAGTTTTAAGTGATGGGGAGAGGATTTAGATATTTAGATTTATTGTATTTAAATTTTGATTTAGGTGGCAATTTAATGGAGATGACATAATTTGTAAGAAATAGATGAAAATAGACCAAAGTGAAAGGAATTGAAAGTTCAAGGACTGATGCGAAAATACACAAAATTTGTGTCGAACCAAATGGTGAATGTTTGAGAGTGTTAGAAGTCAATTGAATGAAGAAATAAGTCAAAGAGGTGAAATATCGTCAAAATAGGATCACACATCAATTTCCAATCGAAAAGTTATGCATCAAATTTACAGTCCCGGTTTGAGACCCATTTTTGACATGGCAAATGATCGAATTGGAAGACGCTATCTGAAGTAAAGTTATATCCCTTTGAGTTAGCTTTCCAATGTATCTTGAATCAATGCAATTGGATATTGAGAGAGGAAGATATGATCAAAACACAACACTGAATGCCGCTCAATTACTGACCCTAAACTTCATTAATAGAAGCCAATATTTATGCCTGGGCGCCCGCCCAGGCCACATTAGGGAAAAATTTCTAGTTTCCTAATTTAAGTCAACCACCTGTGGAAATAACTATAAATACATATTTTAAAACCTTAGAATGAGGATAACGCCTCCAAACTCCATTCTTCTTTATTTCTCTCTTATATTCATGAATTGTAATTAAACATTTACACTTGGTCAAAGGAAATTGAAGCGTTGAAACCACATATTGTGAGATCTAAATAGTTTTTCTTATTGTTTAATTCTTATTTTGCGTATTGAATATTCTTTTGCACTTATTTTCATGATTGTTATGTTTAATTGCTAGGAGGCCTACTAGTTTGTTATTCATTACAATCTACCGCTAAATTAAATATCAAATCCGTAATTATTTGATTCCTTTAACTTGTGAAGCACTAGGATTTGATGATTTTCTAAGATAGAGGTTATTGAATTTTAAGAAGAATGTTTAAATAGATTGAATGCAACCGCTGGTGTTTATTTTATCTAGTTCATCGATCTCTATATTGTGTGAAGTTGTTATTAAATTGAATATTGAGCGCTGCTTTGGGGTTATTTAATAATTAGGGTTAATTTGAATGCTGATTTCTAACTAACTAAAATTAAGGAGAAATATAAATCAATTCCAACGATGAATATTCAAAATATGAATTGAATTATTATTGCTTCTATAATCAATCGTGGATTTCCGATGGTGGATGTGAACTTAGATCAAGGTTAGTCTTTTGATTGTTTTCGTTAATTTAATTTTCATTGTTATTGATTACGTTATTTACAATTGTTTTCATACAAAAACCTCTCAATCATTGTACGAAGCATAAAATATTGAATTACATACTATTCGTGGGATTGACCCTTACTTCCACTACTACATTAGTTTTAGAGGTTAAGGTATTACTTTTGGGTTCCTGTGACAGTACACACCACCTGCTGTTTGATGTTTCTTCTTCTTTCCAGATTCGAACTTTTCTGATGCAGACTGGGGTCTGTCTTGATTCAAGGAGGTCAATCACTTGCTTTTGTATTTTTTATGGGAATTCTTTGATTTCTTGGAAGTCTACGAAGCAAGCCACCTTTTCCAGATCCTCTGTAGAGGCTGAATATCGTGCCCTATGATCCTCTACTTGTAAATTGTATAGATTCACCAGCTCCTTTTTAATTGCAAGTCAGAATTTCAGCTCCAGCATTGATTTTCTGTGATAATCAGGCTGCCATCCACATTACCTCTAAACTAATTTTTCATGAACAAAAGAAGTACAATGAAATTGATTGTCATTTTGTTCGAGATAGAGTTAATGATGGTATTATCAAGCCTTTGCCGGTTCGCACTCAACATAATTAGCTAATGTTTTTACTAAACCTCTGTTATCCTCTCTTCTTTTGCCACTCATGTCCAATATGGCTATTCTTGATTTGCATAGTCCATCTTGAGGGAGAGTATTAGAGCTCCAGCTCACTCCAGTAGTCTCGCCAGCTCAATCCAGCAGCTTTAGCTCCACTCCATCTTGCACAATAACAGATTAACTGATGTAGCTAATTTTGGCGCCAATTGTATAGGTGCAAGCTAGTTGTCATACAGCTGTTAGTTAGATAGTTAGTTAGATTTCATTTATATTTATATGAACAAATTGTATCTTTTTCATTCCTAAATCAATACAAATTTCTTTCTTCATCTTCAACAATCAAGGCAAATGAGAATTTCATGAAACCGACGCAAGTAAAATGTGCATATGAAAGAGAAAATGTGCTTTAAAACTATGAGTTTTTGAAAGGGACAGTGGACCCGTGTTCACCAAACTTTGTCCTCATTAGTGATTAAATTACTAAACTTCAATTACTGCAATTGTATTTCCAATACCAAATGTTGAACTCAGTAGCAATTAGATTATTAGGGGATGTTTGATGCACATTATTGCAGGAAGAATGTATTTTAAATAGTGATGTGATGAAAAATATGTTGTTAAAAGATAAGGAAAAGTTTTGGATGCAATGAAAAATATTATTTTATTAAAAAATATATGGTTGAAAATGAGTTTTGAAAAAATGAATTTTGACATAATGTGGATCAAACAATGGCTTAGACTTCAAATTGGTAGCTGTCACGCATTTTATGCAACGTGATTTATACCGCAAGTGTACAGTGTCAAGTTTTGTAATATACTAATGTAGTTAGAGTGTCGAACCCATGGAGATTGTAATTCAAATTTCTATTAAATACTATAATTACATAGTCCATATTTATCTAGATAAATGAATTTTATAATCAATATTTTTTTAAACTAATATGGTGACGAATTCAACAAATAAATGCAAACTAGAATAATAATCAAGTGAGGAAGCCTAAAGTTATGATTTCACCTAACTATCAAATATGATTTTCAATTTTATAATCATTTTTTCAAAGTTTATAAACAAGAACACTAACGTAATTTTACTCCCTCTCTCGAGTGTCGAGTAAAAATTATTCCTATATTTCAATTCTAATATCTCTATTCCAAATTAAAATATAGAATTTATCAAGTTCGTGGTTCTTAAATGGAACATGCTTCAAATGAATTATACTTTCTCTCAAAACCTATAATTTCCTAGGTTGTGTTATTCTTATGATCACGCGTAAACTCCCCTATCTCGAGTGTCGGAATTGACTTGCATCAAATCATTCAATTAGTGGCCAATTACTTAAAAGTATTAAAATCATAACACAAATAAACACATACGAAAAATCTAATGGAAATAACTAAAATCAATCAATCCATATTCTCAAATTTTTGGCTACAATCAAACCCTAAATAATGAATTTAGCTCATGATCACTACAACAAAAATGACCTACGGCAACGCGCGAAAAACGTTGCCATAGACTTTTGGCAACGTTCGTGTGCACGTTGTGGGTTTCGATGTCGCCGTTGTGTCTACGGAAACGTGCAATGCACGTTGCCGAAAGTGTCTACGGCAACGTGCGTTGCTCGTTGTCACGACACTTTCGCAACGCGCATTGCTGTGGTCTTTAATGAACACTTTAACAACGTGCAATGCACGTTGCCGTAGGTCATTTTACATCTTTTTTTTTTTTAATTCTTTTATTTGCATAATGATTTACATAAATCAACCACAAAACTAAATGAAGAAAACAATATCAAGTAAATCCAATAAGCATCATTAACTAAACTCCAAAATGTAACAATATCCATACAAAACTCAGATAAAAAATTTTGAAACTTCTAAAAATCCAATACATTTGGAAAAATGATTTCCTTGAGATTCTTTTCAGCATCTTTCTGAGCTTTCATTGCTGCTTTCTCTGCCAACTTCCATTCAATATAATTTTTCTTAGCTCTCTCTTCCTCTCTCCTTATCTCCATCATCTATAGTGATTGCCTGTGACAATATGCAAATATTTTTCAATGTCATCAACATGGCTCCAGCTACTGTCACTATAGTTCCCACAACCTTTGCTTGGCATCTAACCTTCTTAATGTCCACCTTCTCCATCCTACAGAGCACAACACAGTTATTAAGAATGAAAAAGAAGTCGAGTATACAAAAATATGAATGTACAGAGATATGTACCGCATAGACCGCCATAACAAATGTCATAGGCTGGGAGCATGTTACTCATTTGGCACACGAGAAAGTAGGGGAAGTAAATTTTAGCCCAAAGCATAGTAAAAGTTTTGATCAATCAGATCAGTAAAACACAATTGTAAAAGATGAGAAGATTAGCATTTTAGTTCTCAAACAATTTAAATGCAAAAAATCTATTGGTTTTGCCGTGGTATATATATATAAGAACACTCACCCAAGAAGTCCCAGTATGCAGTGCATGAAAATTGGAAATGTAATCTTTGGCCTCACTTTCCCGTGAAAGAAAAACATATCCCAAGAATTAGTATTTAAAAATCTCGAAGAAAACAAGAACACCATGTCTTGTGAAAGCGAGTATTGAGTATCAAACAGGCCGTAAAATTTTCCATGTGCACCTTTCGAGGATGAGAGCGAAGGGAGCAATAACAGTAGTGGCGAAGGCATGCCTATAGACAACAAGCACATAGTGGCTCATTCCTCTATTGAGTGATACTTTGGTAATGATGTTCATACCAGCATAGCCAAATTGTAATGAAATCATGGCTATTTAAGGCTTAGCCTTTTCAAGAAAATTTCCAAGGCATCCTTTTCCTTCCATTTTTCTCACCAGTATTTAATTTAACAACTAGTTTTGAGAATGCTAATGCTGAATAGTGTTATAGAAAGAGAGAGGGACAGAGGAAAACACTTCAAAGAGTTTGTGTTTGTCCTAGGGAATGGATGTGAAGCAATTAGTGTATTTATAAGTGTGAACAATACAAATCATAAGCAAAAATCAGACAAGGGAGAAGAAGAACCAAATGTGGAAGAAGAGAGAGCCGAGCCTTGGAGCCTCCAAAACTTAGGGCAAATAGAAAGGATACAATGAACCTATATACTACAAAACAAAGGAAATACAAATGACTAAATCTGCTCATGTCTCTAAGATACTCCCAACCCACAAATTAAACCAACCCAACAAATAAATATTCAAAATACCAAGGCCCAATAAACTGAATACCCAGCCCATTATATCAAACCAATAAACCAAATTCCACCCCCTTCAGCTCCCTTTTCATCTCAGCCAAGTCCATCGGTCTCCCCATCTCCCTACCTTCTTCACATCCACTGCACCACCAACAGCCCTGCATATGACTGACCCTTTTCCACCACTGACATTCAGTAAATGCCCAACCATATGCAGTAAAACTCGAAATGTCCTCCTCTCATCGCCTGCAACACAATCAGTTCCGCCACCATTATGACCATCCTCTACCACGCACTAACAACCCAAACATCTAGCCCTCGCGACTGTAAAACTTCAAACGCCGGACCCGTGACACCACCATCGTCCTTCCAATCCCTACCTAGCTTCGCCTAAAGCTGTCACCGACCTCTACCAACGACGTCAACACCGTTCCTCCTTAACCATCTACCCACACCTTAAAACAACTATGCCGCCTGTGATATCTAAAGCAAACACCGAACTCCTCCCATCAGCTCTGATACCATGTGACCAATACAAATCATAAGCAAAAATCGTATGAAGGGAGAAGAAGAACCAAATGTGGAAGAAGAGAACCGAGCCTTGTATAATTAAAATTGCATTTACAGACAATAGCTTCACTGCCGTCTGCCTTCACAGGAATGAGAAATCCCTATCAACAGCTTGACAATCACAAATTCACAATTGCCTACTCAATTCATCAAAATCCCTAAATCCCTCAAAGCCCTAATTAGAAATCACTATCAATTTCCAAAAGCCCTAAATCCTAGATTCATAATCACAATTCACACAGTCACACACAGAACAATCCTTAAATCCATAATCATTATTTCATATTGAGAGGAAAACGGAGCTTACCTCGTCAAAGTGCCGACAGATCGGTCTTGTGGCGGCGCGAGAGTTGGAGCTTGGAACGGGTCGGACTCTCGGTGCTTGGAAATGGAACATGCGTGGGAGACTGAAGACGGGAAATGGCAGGTAGGTATTATTAGGGATTACGGCTACGGGATGGATTTTTTTGGGGAGGGAAAGGAGGAGAAACGGGATTACGGGAGGCGAGAGGGGAGAAGGGAGAGAAAACTAGAAGAGAGGAGGGAGAGGGACTCACAGTTACGAAATGGGTCAGTGGGTACGTCTTGCCGTCCAAGCTCGAATAAACGGGGACAGAGGACGGTGAGGGAGAGAGGAAATGAGGCGAGGGAGAGTGGAGTCGGGAAAGAGGAAATGAGGTTAGAAATGAGCGAGTTTAGGGTAGGGTTTGAGTATCAATATTTTTCCTTTTATTTTTAATAAAATAAAAAAAATAATAATAACAACGTGAGATGCACGTCGCTAAAAGATTAATTAATGGCAACGTGCATTGCACGTTTGAACGTTGCCAAAACTATTAATGGCAACGTTCATTTGAACGTTGCCAAAACTATTAATAGCAACGCGCATTGCGCGTTGCCAAAACTATTAAGTTTTGGCAACGTGCAATGCGCGTTATATTATTAATCTATTGCAACGCGCATTGCACGTTGCAAATTGGATCGTAAACGTTGCGAAAAAGTGTATTAGCAACATTCATTAAGAAAACGTTGCCAAAACTCAATTTTGTCAACCAATAACAACATACATTTGCTGAATGTTGCCATAGACCCCTTTTAGCAACATGCAATTGATGAATGTTGCCTTTTGCATGTTGCAAAAGGCCTTTTTTCTTGTAGTGGATGTAATCTATGAAAATATTAAAATTCATATAAAAAGACAGAAAAGATAATAAAAAAACTAGGATGTAGATTTTCAATTTCTTCTCTTGTTCTTCTTTGTTTTGTTCTTGAATGTCTTGATTTTTTTCTCTTTGCCTTATTGGAGAATTGTGTTGAATTCCCCCTTACCTCTTGAACCGCTCTTCTCCCAAGAATTAGGTCTTAAAAATTGTATTTATAGTATTTTGAAGTCTTGGAAGGGTTGGAGTCGTGTTGAGCCAAGAAAAGAGTCCAAAAAACTCAAAAACCTTTTTTCTCGCCCAACGGCCTCGGCGCCCATGGTGCTGCTAATTTTTAGCAACGATGGCGCTACGATTCCCATTTCGGGTGAAAATTCAGCTGTTCGTATCATTCGGTATTTCTATCATAACGTTTTCTCCTGATGTCCAATTGAGACGATTCAAGATGTACTGGAAACATAATGCTAAGGTATACAACTTTGATTCAGATATAATTTTCAATTCGAACATTTGCTGTATCAAAAATGAGTTTCAATATGAGATTAAAAATTTGGAGCATAACTTTTTCGGTTGGAAATTGATGCGTGATCATACTTTGCCTATATTTTATCCATTTGACTTCTTTTTTCATTCAATTGACTCCTAGCACTCTCAAATCTTCATTGTGAGGTCCGATAAAACTTTGGGATATTTTCACTTTAGTCCTCGAACTTTTGATCTCTTACAAATTAACATTTTTCTCTAATTTGCCAACTTTTGTTTATTTTCTTCAATTTCATCAACCTATATTACAACATCAAAACACACATTAAAATGCCCTAAAATCTCTCAAGGATAACAAAATAACGAATTAAGTGACATAAATATCATGTGTAGAACACTCATCAGTAGCAATTTGCTCATTTGACTTCAATTCAAATGAAAACTAAAACTATAATTCATGAGTGTAGAACACTTGTCAGTAGCAATGTGCTCATTTAACTTCAATTCAAATGAAAACTAAAACTATAATTCAAAAATGCCAAATCGTTGATATAGCAAAAGCACTGGGTCAATGGACAATTAGTTCAACTAGTAGGTTATTGCCGAGTTGAAAAGTGAAAATAATTTATTTATTTTTTGAAAAAGGCATATAAATCTAAAATTTAATGTAGATTATAATTAAAATGTTTATTTACTATTTAGAATAAATTTAATGTAGATTATGATTAAAATATTTATTTCTAATTAGAATATCTTAAATTCTATAATATTCTCTTTTTCAAAAAATTAAATATAATATTTTATGAATTTTTCTTACATTCTTAACATTTATATAGTTGTATCTATATAATTTCTCGTCATTTTATTTCAATTCTCATTAAAATTTTGTTTGTCATGTTTTTCAAAGACAAATTAATATTTAAAATGTTTTAAAAATTTATAATATCAAAGGAAGATAAATATAGGGTAATTGACATAATAAACTCTTATTTGCATGTTTCAAAGAATAACCCCCTTAACCTTTCATTTTCGTGAAACAACCCCCTATATCCGTTAGTTTGGACGTTAAAAATAGCAAAGGGGTAAAAATTTATTTCAAATCCACACTAAGTAAGGCCCCGTTTATTTGAAACACAAATTGAGAGATACCAACAAGCGATTTTGGAGTAGAAACCCGAGAATCGACCAAAACAAACTCAACAGTTATTTTTCACAATTTTATTAGCTGGAGAAGTATCTGCATGCCATCTTGTTGAGTTTTTCGATATTCTACAATTATGTACTCTAGTAGTCTGAATGGTGTTTGCTGTTGGATTAAAGTTTGGAGTCTGTATTTTAGTTTGCTATCTGTCGGTGTAAGTTCAACTTTATTGCTGCTTTATGGGGTTACTGTTAGTTAATTTTATGTGTTAAGGTTTGCATTTTTACATTTTGCTGTTTTCTTTTTTCGATTTCTGCTTTGAGCTGGTCAGATTTAGGGTTGTTTTGCACAAAATTTACCAATTCAGGGTTGTATTTTATAAAGTTTTCCATTTTTAGGATTGTTTTCTACAAAGTTCTGATAACCGAAAAATAACTAACCAAGAGGAGGGTTAATTGATTTTGAAACTTTTTCGACAATTAGTCTTAAAACTATTTAATACACATGATATAAATGTAAAGTGTAATAAGAGAAGTAAATATGCAAATTAGATAACTTAATTCAAGTATTGTCACTTAAGTGGATATAACACAATGTAAATAGCAATTTAAAGTAAATTGCAATAATGTAAAGATGACAAGCGGATTTAATGGGGTTCGATACACAATGTATTCTATGTCCCCGTTACCAAGCTCCCCGTCACGAGTAAGGTCATATGCACTATAGTGGTAATTTATAAATAAGCAATACCAATCCTTAAGTGACTTACAACAAGGAGCACTTATCCTTAGATGACTTAAACAAGGAGCATCTATCTTTAACAACAATTGAGTTTTCACAAGGCTCTCGAAATCATCAAAAATATAAATGATAATTTTACAGTTGAAAGAACTCTCTTAACAAATGATATACTCAAGTCAAGTATTTAGAGAGTTAGGATGACACTTCAATAGATAGCAAATAATAAAGTTCAAGTGTTTATATTGTAGACTTTGATGAATTATGGATAATGAAAGTTTGTATCTTTGTATCAATGTTTTTAACTTATAATCTCTCTTAAAAAGTAATACGAGTTAAGTATGAAGAGAAATTTACACTTCAATATAAGTGTTGGTAGAGAAAACATTTATTAAGAATTGAAAATATATGAGATTGAGAAGTTTTCCTTGCAAAATAGAATTTTTGATGAAATAGGCAAAACTAGTTTGATCAATTAAGAGATTCTTTGTAATAAATGAAATAGAATATAAGATCAAGTAAGCTCAATGATTTTCAATAAATATACTCTCTTAATTGCTCTTATAAGTTGTTGAAATTGAATGCAAAAGAGAGGGTTATTTATAGATCAAGATGTTGAAAATCAGCAACTTTCGGTTGAGCATATCAGGCATTTTGGTAGACCGAAATGGTGAATATAGCTGTTGTATATTTTAAACCTTTGGAATTTCGGCTCAGCATTTTGTCATTTCGGTCGAACATAAGTTCGGTCGACCAGTGTCGACCGAAGTATACAAATTTTGGAAATTAATTTTTATATTAAAATATTCATTTTTCCAAAATCTATTTCATGTTATGAATCAAAGATATTTTTATGCAAGTAATGAATTATAGAAATAATTTGAGCTTTATGCACTTGCTAAAGATTGATGAGTTGATACATTTACATATAAATTGAAGTTTCAATAAAAAACTTCTAAATTCTAATCTTCAAAGTTTTTGTTCTATTCGAGTCTCTTTTGATCACTTGTTCTTCAATGGATGACGATTTGAACCTTTAAATGCTTAAGAATATTTATACATGAAAAACTCAAGAAGCAAGACTTAATAGAAACATAAGTATCTTGCTTGTTATGATAAAAACAAATAGAGCTATATTAAATCATAGGTCAACAATTTTCCCCTTTTTGATTATGACAAACAATATGTGGATTTGTAGAAATATACAAGAATGTTGTCTTCATTTCCCCTATCTTTTACACATCAATGGAAATATCTTTCACATGTATAACAAAGTTTGTGTCTATTTCATTCCCATGTATATAAAGATAGCATATAATCTCACAAGTATACTTCCAAAAACACAATTGTAATATAGAGACATGCATTTCCCATCATCAAATCATATTTCTTAGAATCATAAAACACATAACAAATCACATTTCTTTTCCTCCCTTGACATCGTAAAAAAGAATGGGGTCGTTTGAAGTTGAAAACTTCCCCCGTAATCATGGCATTGGTGCGAGGAAAGAAGAAAAACAATGGATATTAATCATAAGTCATGACATAAAAATAAATATAAGTTAAAATGAAAAGAACCAAAAAAAAAAAACTTCAATCTTCCGCCGGTGGAGAAGGGCCTCGAAGATAGATGAAGTACATATGTGCAAAGAAGGCCTCTTGGGACATGATCATTTGTTCCATCCTTTGTTCAAGTGAGTACATGCGGCTATTTACGGTAGTTGCAAGGGAATCAATTCGACCTTCTAAGATGTTGAATTGATTTTCGGATATATATTGGTCGGAAGTAGGTGCAACTTGTGGAATTGTAGACCTATGTCTCGGTCGAGGAGAACCATCACCATTACTAATATTCTCCTCTGCCTCTTCTTCGGTGAATGGCAAGTAGTAAGCCCCGAATTATTGTCGAAGCCTTGAGTATGACTCACCCATTGCTTGTCACCTTTAACAATTTTCATGTGTTTGACGGTTGTAAAGTTGATGATATCGTGTGTGTTTTGATTTAAGAATAGGTGCATCGTCTAATGGTATATTGAAGTGTTCAAAATTTTGTAAGATGCATGCCATATGGTAAGCTTAAGACTCTAGGTGAAGAGTGGACATGTCGAATATGTTTCAAATATATGTAAGGGAAGTCCAATTTTCGACCAACAAGAAGGGGATCAAGGATGAACAAGTTGAGGTGATGAACCTCTTCGTAATGGCCAATTCGAGGGACAATGATATGTGCAATTGCACGGAGGAGAATTTTGCACGGGATTGTAAGATGATTTAGGTTCAAAGTCATTTTGGTAGTTAAGGGTCGGTCGGTAACATGATTACAAGCCTCAAGCTCATTATAACCGTCAAACCTAACGGGATAATTTTGGACATAGACAGAGTTATCACAATCTTCTAAAGCAAGGATTTTCTGAATAGATCCTTGATGTGGAAGTTATGTGGTCCGAATAAGAAGTGACATTTCGATAAAATTCTTGAATTAACCTAGGGTAAGCATTCTCAGAAATAGAAACCACTTTTTCCCATCCAATTCCCTCAAAAAATTCTTCTATACAAAAAGATGAGCTTCGGTATAGAAGTCAAAAAAGTCGATAGACTTACCAATTAAAATTGGAAAACTGGTGAATCGGTTGGGCAAAGGTATGTCAACTTCAACGTTGGACGAACTAGATTCTCCATTCTTCAATTTATTCTTTGGAGGCATTGTAGGTTCGGATTTTATGAACAAGTGAGAGAGTTTTCGATTTTTCGAAATTTTTGGTAAGAAAGCGAGTAGGAATTGATAGGAAATGAGTATGATACAAATCTTTGAAGTAGGTTAATGATTTGAATGGATTTGCAATGGATTTTTGAGAGAAAAATTAAGATTTTCAAGTTCTTGAACAAAATCTAAGCTTTTGATTTTTCTTAACAAAATGGAAGATAAAATTTCAAATTTTTTATGTGAATGTTGATTAACATAGTAGATTTGAGGAAATCTTGAAGCAATTTGGAAGAAATTGAAGATTTTTGGATGATTGGGGAGAGAGAAATCGCAATTTCAGGTTTTGAAATGAAGAATTGGGGATACAAATGAGGTTTAAAGAAGTTGAATCACGAGCATTTCGACCGATCGAAAGTCTATATGTTCGAAAAGAGGAGGTTGCAAGAAGGTTCAATTGACTGTTGGTCGACCGAAAGATGAGTTTCAATCGCACATCTGGTCGATTGAACAATTGTTTTGGTTGATCAGTTGGTCAACCGAAACAGTAAAGAAAAAATGAGTTGCAGTCGATTTCGGTGGACTCTTGTATGACCGAAAGTATGTGTTCGGCTGATCAATGGGTCGACCGAAATACAAAAAAAAAAAAAAATTTAACATGTAATTTCAGTTTAATCGTGCATATAGAACAAATTTAGCTACAAATTTCAGATTAATCAATAATACCCAAACCTCTTCTAATATATGAAAATCTATTGAGAGCTAGAGGTTTAGAAAGAATATCTGCCAATTATTTTTCAGTACTAACAAATTCCAAGTAAATATCACCTTTTTGTACATGATCTCTAAAAAATTGATGTCGAATTTCAATATGTTTGGTCCGAGAGTGCAAGATGAGATTTTTTTGACAAATTGATAGCACCACATAATGGGAGTATTTTCAAAAGTTAAATGATAATCGCTAAGAGTTTGTTTCATCCAAATAACTTGAGCACAACAACTAGCGGCTGAGATATATTCGGCTTTAGTGGTGGATAGTGTAACGTAATTTTGTTTCTTGCTAAACCATGATACAAGAGCAAAGCATAGAAAGTGACAAGTTCCACTTGTGCTTTTTTGATCAATAGTGCAACCCGACCAATCGGCATCCGACTAGCTAATGAGGTCAATATGATTGCCCCTTTGGATACCAAAGTCCTAAAGTTCTAATGCCACATAGATATCTAAAAATTTGTTTTAAGGCACTTAGATATGATTATTTAAGATTGGATTGAAATCTAGCACATAAGCAAACAGTAAACATAATATCGGGTCTACTAGCGGTTAAATAAAGAAGAGATCCGATCATACCTCGATATTTTATTATGTCAATTGAAGTTCTTTGCTCTTTGTCCAATTTAATTGATGAACTCATTGGAGTATTCATTGGTTTCAAGTCTTCAAAATCAAATTTATTGATTATGTCTATGATGTACTTTGTTTGATTAATGAAGATGTCTTCAATAGTTTGTTTGATTTGAAGTCCAAGAAAGAACTTTAGTTCTCCCATCATACTCATTTCAAATTCCTTGCTCATACACTTTGAAAACTCTTCACAAAGGGAAATATTAATTGCACCAAAAATAATATCTTCAACATAAATTTGTACAATAATCATATCATCCTTTTTGGTTTTGATAAAAAGTGTAGTATCCGCATTTCCCGTTTGAAACCATTTGAAATAAGAAATTTGTTCAATCTTTCATACCAAGCTCTAGGAGCTTGTTTCAAACCAAATAGAGGTTTTCTAAATTTAAACACACTTTTCGGAAATTCGCGATTTTTGAAATCGGGAGGTCGCTCAACATAAACTTCTTTTGAATAAAACCATTTAAAAATACACTTTTGATATCCATTTGATGGAGAGTAAAACATTTACGGCAAGCAAAAGTAAGAAGCATGAGAATAGATTCTAATCTAGCAACCAGTGCAAAAGTTTCTTCGAAATCTATACATTCTTCTTGATTGTAATCTTGGGTCATTAATCTAGCCTTGTTACGCACAATTATACCCCATTTCATCTCGTTTATTTTGAAAACTCTTTTTGTACCAATAATGGTTTGATCTTTGGTCTATCAACTAAATCTCAAACATGATTTCTTTCAAATTGATTTAGTTCTTCTTACATTGCTAGAATCCAAATCTCATCAAATTCGGCTTATTTGAAATTCTTTGATTCAATTTGAGATATAAAAACACAACTATTTAGAAAAAAATTGGTAGAGTTTCTAGTACTTACACCTTTGGAAGGATCACCAATTATGAGCTCCTTTGGATGAGAGGGATCAAACCTCCATTCAATGGGAAGTGTTGGATCATTTTTTATTTTTGGAAGATTCTTATTCTCCTTGTTGAGAAATTGGTTCTTGCAAATCTTTATCTTCAATATCTTTAGGATTTTCCTTATTTTGATCTTGAATATTCATTTGCTCAAAAGGAATTCCCAAACCTACATCAACATCTTTCTCTTGATCAAGAGAATTAGCTTCATCAAATGTAACATGCATGAATTCTTCCACTACTAGAGTTCTTTTGTTGAAAACTCTATAAGCTTTGCTAGTAGGTGAATATCTAAAAAAGATTCCAATTTCGAATTTTGAATCAAATTTTCTTTTGTATTTAGAATGAAACATTTGCAATAAAGAATCTTAAAATAACAGCCAAAGCTCATATGGAGTTTTGGTTTTCTTTCAACTTACTAAAACTCTATTCATAATGTAGCAAGCGATGTTAACGGCTTCGGCCCAAAAATATTTGGGTTAATTGTTTTCATTTAACATGGTCCTAACCATTTCTTGTAATGTACGATTCTTTATTTCTACTACACCATTTTATTGACGAGTTTTAGAAGCCAAAAAATTATGTTCATATCCATTTTTTTTACAAAAATTATCAAAAGTAATACTATCAAATTCTCCACCATGATCACTTCTAATGGTTGTAATAGAGTATCATTTTTCATTTTGAACATTTTTACAGAAATGTTTGCATATTTTTAAAGTATCATTTTTCAAGTTCAAAAACAAAACTCAAGTAAATCTTGAGAAGTCATCAACAATGACAAATGCATAATGCTTACCATTTAAACTTGCGGTTTTAGAAGGTCCAAAGAGATCCATGGGAAGAAGTTGTAAATGTTTTGTGGTTGAAGAAAATTGTTTAGTTTTGAAAGAATTTTTTGTTTGTTTTCCAAATTGACAAGTATCACAAATTTTGTCCTTTTCAAATTTCAAATTTAGGTTACCTTTAACCAAGCAATTTTTTAAGATTTTTGAAATTAGGTCTATACTAATATGGACTAATCTTCTATGCCATAACCAAGTATCATCTTTAAAATTTGATAAACATTTTAATTCTTTTTCAAATTCAATGTTAATGACATAAATATCTTTACTTCGGCTTCCTATGAACAATACCTATTTTGATGTAGCATCCTTAATAAGACATTTTTGAAGAATAAAATTTGATATGATAACCTTTACCACATAGTTGACTAATACTTAGCAAATTATGTTTGAGATTATCTACTAATAAAACATTTTTAATAGAAGGAGATGAATGATTACCAATATTTTCAACGCTAATGATTTTTCCTTTGGCATTATCTCCAAACATGAGATGACCCCATCCTTCCTTTTGAAATTTGACAATAGTGTTTTGTCTCCGGTCATATGTTTTCTAGACTTCTCCTTCGTTTCGGCATGATTTAGCTCATAAGTCATCAAGGTTCCATAGAACTCTTCTAAAGAATATGTGTTGACATCTTTGGTGTTCTCTATCAACATCTTCAATGAGTCTCAATTTTTCGAGAGAGACTTAAGCATTTTGCTAACAAGTTCACCATTAGTAAATTTTCGATCAAAGCCTTAATGGCCATTAACAATATTGGTAAACTGAGTAATCATGCTAGTAATGAGTTCATCTTGTTTCATAAAGAAATTTTCAAAATCTTTAAACAAAGATTTATCTTACTTTCTTTCACTTTATTTGCACCCATTGTGCGATTTCTAATGCATGCCAAATATCATATGCGGAATCACATGTGCTAATACGATTAAATTCATTTATATTTAAAGTACAATAAAGAAGATTTTTGCCTTTTGCATTCAAAGACAATTTTCTTTTATCATCTTCCTCATATTATTCCCTATGTTTTGAAATAATTTGATCCATATTTCCATCAACTTTAATAACCTTTGTAAGCTTATGATGGCCAAATTCAATAACCTTCCAAACATTATAATCAATTGATTGGATAAAAATCATCATTTTAGATTTCCAATAATTATAATGTACACCATTAAACAAAGGAGAACGATTTGTAGAATTCCCCTCTATATTATGATTAGTCATAACACAAGATAGTAAAATCTTTTAAAATGGGCACCTAGACTCTGATATCAATTGATAACCCAAGAATAACTAACGGGGGGATTAGTTTTTGAAACTTTTTCGACAATTAGTCTCAAAACTATTTAATACACAAAATATAAATGCAAAGTGTAATAAGAGAAGTAAATATGCAAATTTGATAACTTAATTCAAGTATTGTCACTTAAGTAGATATAGCACAATGTAAATATTAATTTAAAGTAAAGTACAATAATATAAAGATGACAACCGAATTTAATGGGGTTCGATACACAATGTGGTATACGTCTTCGTTACCAAGCTCTCCGTCACGAGCAATATCAAATGCACTATAATGGTAACTTACAAATAAGGAGTACTAATCCTTAAGTGACTTACAATAAGAATCACTTATCCTTAGATGACTTACAAAAAGGAGTATCCATCCTTAACAACAATCGAGCTTTCACAAAGCTCTCGAAATCACCAAAAATATAAATGATAATTTTAAAAGAACCATTTTAACAAATGATATAATCAAATCAAATATTTAGCGAGTTAAGATAACACTTCAATATATAGCAAATAATAAAGTTCAAGTATTTATGTTGTAGACTTTGATGAATAATGGATAATGAAATAATTTATATCTTTGTATCAAAGTTTTTAACCTATGATCTCTCTTAAAAAATAATGCGAGTTAAGTATGAAGAGATATTTACACTTCAATATAAGTGTTGGTAAAGAAAACCTTTATCAAGAATTGAAAATAGGTAAAACTATTTTGATCAATCAAGAGATTTTTTGTAATAAATGAAATAGAATATAAGATTAAGTAAGCTCAATGATTTTCAATAAAGACACTCTCTAATTGTTCTTATAAGTTGTTGAAATTGAATGCAAAAGAGAGAACTATTTATAGATCAAGATGTTGAAAATCAGCAACTTTCGGTTGAGCATATTGGGCATTTCGGTAGTCCGAAATGGTGAATATAACCATTGTATATTTTAAACCGTTGGAATTTCAGCTGAGCATTTCAGTCGAACAGAAGTTCGGTCGACCGATGTATACAAATTTTGGAAATTAATTTTTATATCAAAATTTTCATTTTTCCAAAATTTATTTCATATTATGAATCAAAGACATTTTTATGCAAGTAATGAATTATAGAAATAATTTGAGCTTTATGCACTTGCTAAAGATTGATGAGTTGGTACCTTTACATATAAATTGAAATTTCAATAAAGAACTTCTAAACTCTAATCTTCAAAATTTTTGTTCTCTTCGAGTCTCTTTTGATCGCTTGTTTTTCAATGGATGACATTTTAAACCTTTAAATGCTTAAGAAGATTTATACATGAAAAACTCAAGAAACAAGATTTGTTAGAAACATAAGTATCTTGTTTGTTATAATCAAAACAAATGGAGCTATATTAAATCATAGGTCAACAAGTTCATCAATTTCAGAGTTGTATTTCGCAATGTTTATCAATTACGTGGTTAATTTGCACACGTTTCACCAATAGTTCTGTTGTTCTTCTTCCTCAATACACGCATGAATAATCAGAATCAACATTGCGAGAAATTAAAAAAAAAAAGTTGGACTAAAATTACAGTAGAACACTTCTTTATACAACACTACATATGAAATTAAATTCATTAAAACAATACAATAATGAAAACAACAACATTCACTAACATCCACCAAATTAACAAGACTAAAAGTCTAATTTTCACCTCACTACCCACATTACAACAAAATGTCAAAATGATTTTCATTATTCACTGCCACATCACAACAAAATCACAAAATAAATTCCATCATTGACTATCCACTTATAGAGTATCAATTTCTTTATTTTCATTGAATTGTAGGGTTCTTCCGTTCAAATGGACAGTTGATTTTTCTCTCATTTGGTTTCACAAACAACCAGTCTTAGGTGAGTGCTTGGATTTAAAGAGATTGAAATACACTTTGAGATTTTATTAAGCCCACGTTTGATGGTCATTATTTTGAAAAAAAATGATGTTTTGAATAGTAATTTTTTGGAGAATGTATGGTTAAAAAATAGGAAAAAATTTGGATTTACGTGCAAAATATTTATTTTGTAAATATGTAGTTGAAAATGAATATGAAAATTATAAATTTTGTTTTAAAGGGAGACAAATTGGGCTAATTTTGACCAATTTATCCTTTTTAACGTCTAAGGTAACAAATATAGACTACAAGGGGGGTTTTCACAAGGTTTGGATGATTTAAGTAGTTCGCCCAAAATGCAAGGTTATGGGATATTCCACAAAATAGGCAAACGTTAGAGAATTATTGCATGGATGTGTGTGTGTGGAATAATATATCCCATAGCTTATTGTAATATGTCACGTCACCCGAATGCTTAGTATAATTTAAGCACCGATACTTAGGAAATCAGTCCTAATATAAATAATTGATATCTTACGCATCGGTGCTTAGGAGACCAGTCCTGATATATGGAATTAATATCCTAAACACTGATGCTTAGCTTATGCTAAGTGGCGCACTACCATAAGTAGTGTAATCAATTTTGTAATAAGTCATTATCTCCCACCATATATTGTAGTATGTCTGTCATACGAGTGCTTAGCATAAACTAATAATATCATTTGCTGAATCATCTTATGATTTTTATATAATTTTTGAGTGGTAATAAGCCCATTAGTTATCAGCTAAATGATGTCAACTAGCATAATCATGGTTTAATTGCTCTTAAAAGTGAAGTTAAATGACGGCAATTGCTACTAATTAAAGTAAAATGACCTAAATGCATTTTGGGGTCAAAGTTCGATAATTCCCTGTACAAATTAACTATTTTCAGAAACATTATTATGAAATTAAATATTTTATGTAATTTACAATCATAGGCATTTCATAAATTATTTAGATTGTATAGAATATAACTTCAAAATCAGTTAGGGATTGGTGGCTGCTTCTTTTTTCGCATGTATCTACACACTTGTCTAGAATACATTGTACTAATAAGTAAAAGTCTATAGTTTTTCACGGAAATCGTTGGAGCATTCTTAAAAGTCTAGAGGTTTAACCATTCATCTCTAACTTTCTATTTAAACGGTTTATAAAGCATTTCTAATTATTTGACTTCAAATCTAGAGTTTCTTGCAATGTCTTATTGTGAGAAACTAAATTTTATTGAAGGTAAACCCTAGAATTAATTAATATCAATTTTAGTTGGTTTTAGAAATAGAGTTGAACCTAAGGAAAAAGCTTTTGTTACATTATTTAAAGATTCTTTTACATATTTATCATGAGGTGACGATAAATTGAATTAAAATTGTTAAAAATATCTTCACTATTTAAATGATTGTGCTTATGTAACGTGGATTAATGGCAAAAAAAGAAGAAAAATTATTTAGTTTGCGAGATTTTGACTTGATAAACAAATCTATAAGTTGTGATGTACACGTATCACAACCATGAACCTAATTATTTGGCTAATCACGTTATTCTTATACCATACCCAACACAAAAACGTGAGATGGTAGTTTTTAACTTGACGTAACAAATAAAGTGAGAGAAAAGAGGAAACACGGCAGAAAACTCGTTTCTTATCCTTTCCTACTAGAAGATCAACTATACAGATAGCAACAATATTTCGTACTATATATTTCAAAATTTTCAATCTTTTGCTTTGCTTAATTCATGGGAACATTTATTTATCGTGAGAGTCGTGCAAACATTAAGATTGATGGTGACCTACAAACACTATTTCATGGAGCCATCATCAATATAGGATTGTTGGTGACACCAACCTGCAAACGTTTACAAAAAACATTACCAAGAGTTGTGCTTCAAATTTAATTTATTTATTTATTTTGATTTTTTTAAATATAAAAGTAAATTCGAAATTCATGTCCAAGATTGCAACTAACTTAAAAGTACAACCAAACAAACTTACAAGAATTGAGTAACTTATCTATAATATGATTAGACTAGGAGATATTTGAGACTAAGGTTCTAAAATGTGTAATGCATGATATATTTCAGTCAAATATAAAGCATTACAAGAACATACGTGTCTATGCAAAGCATATGTGTAATTATGCGTTTTCTAATTTTTAATATTATTTTTAATATTTTAAACTAATAAATAGATAAAATGGTACATTCTTCAAATTTAAAAAAAAAATGTTGCGCAAAATCATAAATACTACAATGACTTGAATTTTATACATATTCTTCAAATTTTTAACAAAAAACATATTACTCAATATCATAAATACTACAGTTATTTGGTAATCAATTTCTACAATTAGATTAGACACGAACGTCGACTTAAAAAATCATCAATATTTTCTAACTCTTTATCGGATTCTAATTCAAACTCTTCTTTATCCAAGTTATCTTCCGTGTCATCCGATGTAAAATCATCTTTATCGAGCTCTCTTTTTTCAACTCGAGAATTTCTATTATTTTTTGTAGATAGTAAGATATCATTATTAACTTCTTCATCATCACAACCATCAACAATCCAAGATTGTTCATTACTAACATCGCTTACTAGTAAAACTAGAGAAAGACAGGAGGCTCGAGCTTGGCGTAGATAGTTTGCCATTCTACGAAAAATTTGTTATTCTTTTTTTATTTTACCTTACAAATTGTTATATATAGTTCATGGATTTGGGTGATTTGGATTAATTTAATATTTGTTAGGCTCAATTTGCCTTTTTAAAGTTATAAAAATGAACTGAACTTTGTTAGGCTAATTTTGACACAATTTTTTAACACAAATGCATTCTCATTTTGACGCTTAAGCGTGCATATGCGGTCAACGAAATCAATTGACCGTATTATTACTCGTATACTCCATATGCGAAGCGTTTTGAAAAAAAATCGAGAATTTGAGAATATTTGTGAAGCATGTGCACTCATTTTAGAACACTGTTTAAAACACAGTGGTAATTTATGATACATGTATAAGATGTACTCAATGTGTTCAAGCGTATCTCGTATATGTATAAGAAATAATACCTTGTGACAAATGTAAAGCTAAACAAATACCAAAGACTATGTTGGTAGCAAGAAATCTTTAATATAAAATCAAATAATGTCTTAAATTGAAGTGTGTTTGATCATTGATGAACCTCAAGACACAATGTATTCGTGTCAACTAAAGATATTTTCCAAAAAATTAAAACAAAGTCGATAAATCTAACCTCTATTAAGTCTTTCCAGAAGATCTTGCTCACAAAATCCGTGATACTTTGGACTCACTAGATTCTGCAGATTCTTCTAAATTCTTTTTATTTACATATACAAAGGGTACATTTTAAAGGAAAATGCTTGATAGGGCGGGTGGGTAAGTTGGGTCGAGAAAGATGAATTTTTTTCTAAATTCTTCTTTATGTGTTAATATGTATTTAATTATTTTTTTAAGTGAATTTTATTTATACATTTTGGAAAGTTATAGAACTCTATTTGTAATTTTTCTTCTTTTTTATTTTTTACTGCTTTTTATTTTTTTGTTTATTTAAATAGAATGACTAGTCCATCATTTAATGATAATTAAAATGGAGGGAAGGACAAGTTTTGCTATATAATTAAATGGTTGGGAATGAATTATGCTAAAAAAAGATATATCTTTAAATCGTCACTAAATTTCGAAAGTAGTTCGAGGGACAAATAACAAAGTCGAAATAGAGCAATAATGTATTAGCTACACAAGCAAAATATAAACTTATAAATGTTCATATTAAGCTTGTGTAAAATGAATTTAACGTTTGATGGATAATATTAGATTTAAGAGGACAACAAAATACGATACTAATTTTTAACTTGACGTAATTAAATAAGAAATGTACCCAAAATGGATAAATCGAAGACGTATTTCTTATCCTTTCCTACTAAATATTCCAAATTGATCGATCTTCTGCTTGGTTTAATTGATGGGGCAGTCATATTGTGATATCAGCCTGCAAACATTTACAAACCGTATTACTAATTAGGGTATAATAAGCAATACAAACGAAATAAAATTAAACTAATATATGAGTATATATCAAACGTGCCCTTAAAAGAATCATTCTAAAATAAACGATGAACTCAATTGAATGTATACATGATTACAATTATAGAAATGGTAAGATTCAACGAACTAAAATCGCTTACTAGAAAGTTAAATACCGTCAGATATTGAAATACGTTTGAGCAACCTGAACAAGTAACAAAAAATAAACTAAAATAAAATAATCAATCTTATATTTATTAAAACCGAGATTTAATTCGATATTTTATTGTGTGTTAAATTAAAATATTTTTTTTTTCAAGAATTCAATTATAGATAAGTCCCAAGAATATGAATTAACAGGGTAGAAAGCAGGACCAGATTAACCTCCTCTCTTTTCGCTTCTCTAGAAATTTCTTCACAGAAATTCTCCTAGCATATGGTAAAAAACCTGCACAATCCATCAAAAAATGGGCAAATATCAAACCTTAAAAAAAAAAAAAAGACTTCAAAGATAAAACAAAGTCCATATTCCCATAAAAAAATAATTTAACAAAAAATAATACTAACCCTTTTCGAGGGTTCCCAAAAGATCTTGTTCATACAAAATGACTGATAATTTGGCGTTCAAGTATTCAGCAGATTTTGGGACTTTTTCCTCATCAGCAAGTTTCTGCACCAGTAAATTCTCTATATCATTTGATTATATATTTGAGAAAATGATAGTGCAGAAGGCAAAAAAAAAGAAGTATTAAAACTTAAGAAACAGACCTTTTGGGTAAAAAGATCAAAATCAAAGATCGTCGTTTGTTCAGTTGCTGCAATGTCATTACGACCATAACTCGGTCTGGACCTGGATAATTAAAAAAAAAATTGATAAATACTATAAACATAAGAAATAAAAGAATTTTCAATATACATACCTAAAGGTAGGCTCATGAAGTATCAATGGTGAGTAAGAAGTGTGAGTCTCCAGCCGAAGAGATTTATTCGCACCAAAAGTAGAAGGTTGAATCACACTCTTCACAATCTCCGGATTGAGCTTGGATACAATACCACGAAAGCTTCGTTTGCGTTCAGAAATGGGAGCAGCAGAAGAGTCCCTGTTCCTCTCCCACTCCATGCGGAAAAAATCCAGTTCCACAGGTGATCTCGACATGGGTAGTCTGGAGTTCGAATTACAATCTACAAGGTTGAAGAAGTTAAGGTGTAGGCACTGCACTGTAGTAGGGATAAGGAACCAACAACCTTAGAGAAAACTAATACGTTCCTAGTATATAGGGAACGAGGACTAGTATGCACGCCCAAGTAGGAAGTAACGTGTGTGTTGAGCGAGTGAGAAGAGGATAGACTATCCGTTAATCTTGATCTTTTGAAACCAAAGAAACATTCAAACCTATCCATTTTTTTATTTTTATTGTTCGGAAAACACTTTTAATTTATTTTCTAATTAATTTTTTTTATATATAATTTATACTTTTTAGGTACAATGTAATGCTATGAAAAATTGTATTATTTGTGATTGACTCAAATAAGATTTTACTGAGGTGATGTATGACTTGGGATCATGAAATATTTTGCAATTTTTTTCCAATTTGAAAGTTACATGCAAAGTCAACCATGAATATTATGAAACGCGGTTAAGAACCTATACCTACTACGGATAACATCCCTCTTCTATTAAAAGAGGCAATCCTCCGTGCACTGTTCATTTACGACGTATTTTCCTTTTCCCATTTTATCCCTCACTTTCTTCTCTCACTGATAAGAAACAAAAATCTTCTCTCACTGATAAGAAACAAAAAGAATGGGAGAAAGGAGAAAAAGCATAATCAATCAATTGGTGAAAAATGTAGGCGGTCAAAGGCAGTGGTTTTATTGGATATTTGCAACTGATTGGTGAAAAATGTAGGCGGTCAAAGGCGGTGGTTGTATGTGATATTTGCACTTGGCTGTATAAAACAACTTGAAACTGATTGATGAAAAATGTAGGCGGTCAAAGGCGGTGGTTATTTGTGATATTTGCATTTGGCTGTATAAAACAACTTAAAACTGATTGGTGAAAAATGTAGGCGGTCAAAGGCGGTGATTGTATGTGATATTTGCATTTGGTTGTATTGTCTTCAACATACCCCAATTCCTTCCATAATAAATTCCCATATGTATATCTATAAATATCTCTTGCAACATTTCTTTCTCCTTATTCCCTCTTCCAGTTTTACTACGGCAACATCATAAAATAATTCCTTTCAAATATTTCAAAATTAAACCTTATAATCTTCGACATATTTGCAGATTAACGTGATATTAAAGGTATATTCTTACTTCTTGTTGTTCCTTTTTTTTTTTTTTTGCTTTTTCATGTCTTGTTTTTGGCAATTTTTCCTACATCATTGTTTACATAATTCTACGTATTATGTTACATCTTATCTTTCTGAGAATATATTTATCTGAAGTTATTTTTTTTTCTTCTGCTACTTGTTAATTGTTATTCGATACAAATTTAATGTATTTGTAGTTGTAAATATGGTAGGTAGATTATGAATATTATATAATGTTTTTTTGAAATTTGAAAAAACAAATAAAAAAATTTCTATGCAATCTCCCCGTGCGCGCACGGGCAGAGTTCTTCTTTCTGTTATTATATATTTTGATTTCAAACAACAAATAAATTATTTGGCTTCGTCTCGCTTGGTCAGTATCGGTGTGAAGTGGAAAAACAATTGTCAAGGTTAGTTTTCTTTTTCCTGCATCATTGTCTACATGAGATTCTACGTTTCAATTGTAAAATAAGCCTTTTGTGATATTCCGTTTGACATATCTCCAATTAAATGTATTTAACTATTGCATAATAATTTCTTGATCATGAGACTAACACATTTCTGCTCATATTAATTTTCATGTGCTTATAGGAAGCCAACTAAGGTACTAAATACGCAAATCATCTAAAATAGAAATCAATTCCCCTTTTGTCGTTAGTCTTGGCCTCAGTTAGCTCTGCAGATTTTCGAGAATAATTGGAATAAGAAAGTGTTGTAATTGCATGAATATTTAGTTGGAACTATTCTGTTTTGCCCAGTTTTAAATATTTAAAAAAAAAATTCCGAACTCCCCGTGCGCTCGATCTCCCCGTGCTCGCACAGGGAGAAACGATCTCCCCGTGCTCCCCGTGCGCGCACGGGAGTTTGTCACTGTGACTTTTTTTCTTATTTTTTTGACCAAAAAATCTACTCATTTACATTTTACAAAAAATATAAATATAATTTCATTCCATACTTACGTAGAATCAAAATTTCATTTATTAATAATTTAACTCAGAAAAATTAGAAAATATTCAATGCAATAAATACATAAAAATCAATGGAAGATTTTGACCCCACCATTCAAGTAGGTCAATCCCTTTAATAATTATTATTTTATATAAAGTACTATGCAAAGCTTACAATTTTTTTTTTTTTTTTACCTTACTCAGTTTCGAACTATTCATACAACATACCTTCTCATACTTTTTATCTTTTCTTATTTATTTATATTTATTGAAATGAACTCTTATTTTATACGATATGATATATGGTATGTTACATACTATAAATATATTAGGATTATATGTTCTACGTAGACAATTTTATTTTACTTCAAAGTATAAATATGTAACTAATATTCTTTAATTCTTTCAGTTCTTGTTTATTACCTTGGGCTCCAACTATTCGATATGGACACTTCGAGTGGTTATCTTAACTTTGAAACAATGTCTCATCGCCAACAAGAAAATCAAAGGAATAGGTATCGACGAGATCGACTTCGAAGTGGTTGCAATGATCGCCGTAGAAGGATAGGTAATCATATGTCATCTGAAAATAATAATTCGAATGATGTAGAAATGCAACAACCTATCATGCATAATGATTTTGAGGCTTCTACTTCAAACCAAGAGGCACCTCATATTTCCAATTCTACATTACCAAGTGGTTTTACCGTATTAAACATACCAACAACAGCATACGTATTACCAACATGCAGTAGCTGTAAATATTGTGGTGCAAGAAAAATTTATAGAGAAAGTAATGGTTTCTGTTGTTCTGATGGAAAAGTTCATCTCTCTATGCCTGATTCACCCACTGAATTGTACAACTTATTTACTTCTAAAGAATTTAAATGTATGGAATTTAAGAAAATTGCACGAGGATATAACAACCACTTTGCTTTTACTTCATTTGGTGTTAAATACGACAAAGAACTCTTTAAAACATACTGAGGTATTTACACATTTAGAATTCAAGGACAAGTATATCATTATGTAAACGAACTTATCCCACAGAACAATAAGTCTTCTTATATGCAGTTATATTTTTATGATACATATAATGAAATTCAAAATCGCATGGACATTTCAGAGAACTTTGATAAATGTACTTTAGTTACTGTAATTGAAATCCTGAAGGTGAATCCATATAGTAAATTCTTTCGGTCTTTAAGTAATACGACTAACTTACGAGATCATCAAATACATATAAGATGTGATCCAGGACATGATCAAAGAGTATTTAATACTCCTACCTCATCTGAAGTAGCTGCTATATGGGTCGAAAACGATGAAAATGCTAATATTCGCTTTCGTGACATTACTATATATGGTCATTCTGGTGATTCACATAGAGTTCATTATTACTACGGTTGTTATGATCCTTTGCAATATCCTTTACTTTTTCCATACGGAGAATCTGGTTGGCATGAAGGCATTGGCAGGTGCAGAAGGACTAAACATTTATCTGAATTTGGTCAATTCCCTAATACAGTTACCTCTGCAGCTGAATTTATTGAAAAAGAAAATCAAGGTTTGCAAATCTATGTTTGTACATTTACTTACGTTTGTAGTATTAATGTTGTAAGCTAATATGAATTTCTTTTTGCAGTGCTTACTGGAATGAAGAAACGATCACAGGTTTCTTGTCGAGAATATTATTCATTTAAATTGCAAATTAGGCCTTCCGGTAAGTCTATTTTACTTCACAACGGTAGATTACTCCAACAATATGTTGTAGATATGTATGTTAAGATCAAAACTGCACGGTTAGACTATTTTCGTAACAACCAGAAACAAATTCGAGTTGAACTTTACCAAGGTATTGTAGATAGCGTTCAAAATGGAGAGACAAGAGGGTACAAAATTGGAAAAAAATTTATTTTACCTCAATCTTTTACATGTGGGCCTAGAGATATGTTAAGGAGATATATGAATGCAATGACTATTGTACAACGTTATGGAAAACCAGATATCTTCTTGACTATAACATGCAATCCAAATTGGCCAGAGATTAAGCAAGAACTAAAACACAATGATGAAATTCAAATCGACCTGATCTAATTGTGCGTATATTTAAAGTAAAATTAGAAGAGTTGAAAAATGATTTGTACAAAAAAAATATCTTAGGCCCCGTTGTTGCGCACATATATGTTATTGGATTTCAAAAAAAGGGACTTCCTCATGCACATCTATTGTTAATTTTCAACTCTGGCCACAAACTCTGTTCTACTCTAGATGTTGATAAGATAGTTTGTTGTGAAATTCCTGACGAAAACAAATATCCTTATCTTCATTCTATTATTGTTAAACACAATATGCATGGCCCTTGTGGACACCTCAATCCAAAAAATGTATGTATGGAAGCAAACAAAAGCTGCAAGAATAAATATCCAAGGGATTATTGTACTACTACTATATTCAGTGATAACACATATCCGTTGTATAGACGTCGTGATACTGGTATTTCTATTAAAGTTAGATGTCAAATGTTAGATAATCGATGGGTTGTACTGCATAATCCTTATTTAAGCTCAAAATTTGACTGCCACATTAATATTGAAGTATGTTCTTCTATTAAAACTGTAAAATATTTGTACAAATATGTGTATAAAGGACATGATCGCATTCATTTTTCAGTTTCCACAAATGAAACAGAAAGAGAAACCGACGAAATCTCAGCTTATCAATCTGCTAGATGGATATCTCCACCTGAAGCTATGTGGAGGATTTTCTCATTTAATTTGGCAGAAATTTATCCAACTGTTTATTCTTTACAGCTTTATATTGAAAATCATCAACAAGTAAGATATGACGACGAAGATGATTTATCTACTATTATTGACAATGAAAATACGAAAAGGACAATGTTAACAAAATTTTTTGAGGTAAATAAAACAAATGAATTTGCTCGTACATTGTTGTATCGAGATTTTCCAAGACATTTTGTTTGGAACTCAACTAAGAAGATTTGGACTCTTAGAAAAAAAATATGTTGTTATAGGACGAATTGTCACAGCCAATCCATCTGAAGGAGAACGATATTTCCTGCGCGTTCTTCTCAATCATATTCGAGGTCCTACATCATTTCATGATTTACGAACTTTGAATGGGGTAACTGTTAATACATATCGAGAAGGTGCACTTTTACATGGTTTGTTAGGAGGAGACAATCATTGCGAAAAATATCTATCTGAAACTATTATTCATAAAATGCCTATTTCTTTAAGACGTCTTTTTGCTACGCTTCTCATACTTTGCAATCCTGCTAATCCAAAATTATTGTGGGATAAATTTAAAGTTTATATGATCGATGATTATGTATATGAAAATACACCTACAAGGGCTGCTGAACTACGAGCTTTAGAAGACATAAATTCTATTTTAGAATCATCGGGTAGAAACATAAATGACTATGAAATAGTATCATTCAGTGTAAATATAGATGAAGATGAAAGGTTGAGAAGAATGATTGCAGAGGAGACAACAAATTTGGATATAGATGGAGGTTATGCTTATACAACAAGCTTGAGTAATGAGCAGCAGTTTGCGTACAATACAATTATGGAAAAAGTAAATTCTAAATCGAGTGGGATTTATTTCATCGATGGTCCAGGGGGAACGGGCAAAACTTTCTTATATAAAGCTCTCCTAACAGGTGTCAGGTCCCAAAATTTAATTGCTTTAGCTACAGCATCTTCTGGAGTATCTGCATCTCTTTTACCTGGAGGTCGAACAGCTCATTCAAGATTTAAAATTCCTCTGGAAACAGTTGGTGAAGTTATCTGTTCTGTTAGTAAACAATCAGCTCTAGGGACTTTATTAAAAATGTCGAAATTAATACTTTGGGATGAAGCACCTATGGTGAATCGTTGTGCCGTTGAAACTGTTGATAAAATGCTCAGAGATATTACTGATTGTAACTTGCCTTTCGGTGGAAAAGTGGTCATTCTAGGAGGAGATTTCAGACAAGTTTTATCAGTGGTACCGAGAGGAAAAAAAGAAGATATAATGAAAGCTAGTTTAGTATTCTCTGACTTATGGCCTTTATATTTACATCTGCCGTTGATTGAGAACATGCGAGCAAAATTAGATCCTACATTTTGTAATTATTTGCTCAAAGTTGGAAATGGAACAGAAGAAGAACACAATTGTAACTGCATTCAGCTTCCAAGCAATATAATTGTTCCATTTGAGGATGAAACTACATCTCTGAAAATTTTGATAAATCATGTTTTTCCAAATATCGAAACATATGTTGATAATTTACATACAATGGGAAATCGAGTAATTCTTATGCCTAGAAATGAATATGTTGATCATATTAACAGAATTTTGCTTGATCAGATTCCTGGTGAAATTTTTACATATTATAGCTTTGATGAAGCAATTGATAAATCAGAACAAAGCCTACAGGAAGATTTTTTGAATACTTTGACTTCAAATGGTATTCCACCGCATAAATTGAAGCTTAAGATGAATTGTCATGTAATGTTATTACGGAACATCAATCCTTCTGAAGGGTTATGCAATGGAACACGCCTTTTTTGTACAAAATTTGATAAGAATGTAATTCTTGCTGAAATTACAACTGGTGAATATTGTGGAAAGCATGTTTTCTTACCAAGAATTCCTTTTATACCTCTGAAAAATGATCAAACTTCAATTCATTTTAAAAGAACTCAATTCCCGATTAGACCTTGTTTTGCAATGAAAATAAATAAAGTACAAGGTCAGACACTTGATTACGTTGGTTTGTATCTTCCTGAACCAGTTTTTTGTCATGGTCAGCTTTATGTAGCATTGTCAAGAGCTAAAACAAGCAAATCTTTAAAGGTTTTACTAAAATCATCAAGCACTGACAATTTACACAGTACATGTACGAAGAATGTTGTCTACAGAGAAATTCTTTCATTCATTCATTTGTAGAAGCATAACTTCTTTGTAAATATTTATCACATATTTTAGTCTCTCATTGTTATAATTATATTGCCAATTTCTGTTATTTATTTTTTCTATAACTAATTTAGCCTTCGAATATTTCAGGTTGATGATATTTGTGTATACTTTCACACTTGCTTGGATTTATGGCAAGTGTGAAATATTTCAGGTTGTTTCATTGCGACGAGACATGTTTTACGCGTATGTTTTTTTATTCTATTTCTTTGTATACTCCAATTTGATACTTTATCTTTCGCTTCAACTTTGGTTATTCTTTAAGTTAGACGAGAAGTTCTCAAAGAATTGAATAGAACAAGTTTCCATTCATAAAGTAACTTGAGTACTGCATGCCTATGTGTACTAATTGAATCTCTCTATGAACTATTAGCTATGACACTGATAAGTTTGGGCTTACTCACATGCAGTGGCAATCCAAATGACAAGCGAGGTGCAATTATTTGTAGAGTTTCTCAATCAATTCTATGCTTTGGTTCGTATCAAATACATACATTCAGAGAAGATCTTGACCTTGTTTGTACTTTGGCGGACTACACCATTCGGCATCACTTACCCCATTTAAAGAAGCTGACAAAAAGCGATAGTGTTTCTTTTAGCACTGGTGGAGAAGATAATTTAGTTGTCCATTTAACTTCAAACAAATACGCTGATAATTGTAATTTTGAAGAATAAAATGCCATAAGAAAAATATTCACATTTTGATTTAGAGAGTGAAAAATGTAGTGGATTCATGTGGTCATTTTTTTTTTTTTGCTAATTTATTTTTCACTGTTATTATTCATTCTCGCGTCAATTTGTGATTCCCAAACATTCTTTCAATTTATATACAAAATAAATACGTTTTCATTAAATTTATGTAAAACGCTAACATAACCTTAAAAATAACAAAAACCTGTGCATTTGCACGGGTTAAAACTAGTAATTAGTAAAAGAGGCGACACAATGTAAAAAATTAAAATATAAAAAATATAAGTCCTAGTGAAAATTAAAATCGGACTTTTATTAAATTTTGATAAAAGCTAATTAAAAATGTGGTTAAAAAATTGTGATTTCATGAAGTATGTGATTGAAATTAATAACTAACTTTGATTTATATTCAGATTTTAATTTTTATCTCCACCTAACATATCAATCATGGACTAAGTTAAAATATATGCACCCCCACATATATGTAAACTTGAATGCACAAATATGTAGAAAGTGCATATAATGTCAAGTCCTCCGACTTAAAACAAGTTAAAATTAATTACGTATGTGCCATATTTAGGCCCCGTTTGTCTCTCATTATTTCAAAATATTGTTTCCTATAGTAAGATTTTTCATCACACATTCACCCAATAAAATATTTTACACACGAACTAATAAAGTTACTTTAAATTTCAGCCACACATTCTCCAAAAAATACTATTCATTACTTCATTTATTCTACAATAATGAGAGACACACACACTTAACTTGTAATCCATTTTTGTCTTGAAAAAGAAAAGAATGAGTTCCATTCACTACAAGGCATTCTTATAGTGTATGTTGCGTTCTTATGAAACAACATAAAGAACTAAGGGCCCATTTGATTCTTATTATTGTAGAATAAGAATGAAAAATATAGTTATTATTGAACCCCACACAAGAGATAGAAATTCAAAATTGATGGCTTGATGCGATGGATAAGGGTCCTATTTTTCATTTTTATGGATGAAAAATGAGAAACAAACGGGGGCTAATTTTGTAACATCCAATTATTAAATCTTTGTTGATTAGTTGATAGATGCCATACAATAAACTTACGTAGACAAATTGCCACCCCCCACTTAAAATTCTGGGATAATTACAGCAAAAACTTCAAATATTTGAAATATTAACAGACTTTTTCTAAACATTTGATTTATTGCAGTCGTCACCCCTAATCTTTCCAAATGTTGCAGGTGAAGCCCTTTTGATAGTTTTCATCCATAATTTCGTCAATTGGCCAAAAATTTAACTTCAACCACATTTTTAATATTTTAAAAATGAGTAAAAGAGTAACTTTCCATTTATCAAATTAAATAATTAAATAAAAAGTAAGAAAAAAATACAAACACACAATCATCTTCTTCCTCTCAACCCTTACCAACTCCACCTCAAACCCAAAATCCACATCGACCACTGCCACCTCCACTCAAAACCCACTTACGGAATGCTGAACTGAGATGGGATACTGAGCCTAAGTCGGCTTTGGAAAATCCAATTGAATTGTCTGGGCCATTAGAAGACCCTGAAGATGGTGACAAAAACGAAGTGATTGCAAAATCTGAAGATAATTGGGTGGTCAGAAAAGGTCAATTTCTTGGTGTCCTAGTATGCAATCACTCGTATAAAATCGAAGTTTGAGTTCTCAGGCGGTTGCCCCAAAGGCTGAGCATGATGACTACACCTTGGATTTGTTATTGGTTCAGGGAAGTGGTCTGGGACTACATGCTACGCTAAACTTCAGTTCTCTATACTTGAATTTTAGACAGATCTTCAATTTTATGAGATGACCTCTGGCTGTGAAGAAATTTATTCTTGATAAATTGAAATTTCCAATTTGGGTATATTGGATGGTCATGTCCTAGCAGATTGACATATTGAGTAGCACTTACCGCTTTAAAATCCATGAAAGTACTCAGAAACAAACTGATTTATAATTAGATCTCAAATTGGGATTGGCTTATTTATTATGTGATTTTGCATTAGCTCATGCTGAACTTCTTGAATTTGAGGCTTCCCAAAGGGTACAAGGATTCTGTTGTTGTTGCAGGTGGAGGCGGCGGTGTGGATTTTGAATTTGAAGTGAGGTTGGGTGAGGATTGAAAGGAAGAAAACAATTTTGTGTGTTTTTTATTTTTATTATTATTATTTTTTTTTTATTTAAATATTTAGGCCTTGTTTGGGAGGGATTAGATTTTTCTACAGTAAATCAATTCTCATTTTCAACCACATTCTTCAATAAAATAATATTTTCCATCACATCAATAATTTTTTCTTCTTTTTCAACCATATATTTCTCATCATATTACTATTCAAAATCAATTCTTCCCCCAAAAATCCCTCTCCAACAAGCTCTTAATGTGATAAATGAAAAGTTTATCTTTTGCTCATTTCTAATATTTTAAAAATGTGGTCAAAGTTCAATTTTTGATCAACTGACAGAAATATGGATGAAAACTGTCCAAAAAGACTTCACCTGCAACATTTGAAAAAGTTATGAGTAATGACTGCAACAAATCAAAAGTTTGAAAAAAGTTTGCTAATGTTTCAAAGGTTTGGAACTTTTGCTATAATTATCCCTAAATTTCTAGATATATGCATCTTATTGTTTAATTTTACTGTTCAATTTGCACAACAATCAAAACTACTTTCCACTCAAATATTTACACAGAGCCATTGCACCAACTTTGCCCCAACTTTCAGCCGAAGCTGCTCTTGGTGTGAACTGTTCCAGCATTAACCCAACGATCAAGCTTCAACTTGACCCAACCCGGTACTGCTTAACATCCACAAATAAAAGTCCAAAGATTCAAAATCGACAAGTATAATCACTTAATTTTTAATTTAAGCCCTTCCATGCTCACTACTTTTAACAGTATAAAACATAGCATAATAAACACGATACCAAAGTATTGTATACAATCAGTTTATGTCAATAACAACAATAGTCTCCATAGAGAAATATGCATGTACTACAAAGAGCACGTTGCATTGTGCTTAAAAGTAACTTAAAAACACATTAGTTACTTTTAACTACAGCAAATCATGCTCAAGTGTATGATGGCTAGGCTATAATAGTTCTTCGGATACAATAGAACTTTTTACACATACGGCAACATCAAAAGCTGCATTTGTTTGGCATCCAATGGCCTAAAAGCAACAGCACTCCTCCAACACGCAGCAACAGCAAAGAGCGGCCAAGCTGCAATAAAATCATGTTATTAGTCCAATCCAACCTAAGTTCATTTTGCATCCCTTCAACTACTTCATGAACCTGGCATTAATTTGTGTAGTTTATTTTATAAATCTTTGGAAAGGACTCCATCGCACTCAAGCCAAAGTTCCACTTGATTCACGAATTCATTGGGTTCTCAATTGACTGCATAAAATAGAACTGGAAATGCAAGATATGGTTTTGAAGAGTTCAATACTCCAGATCTTCTTCCAGCAGTCCCCTCAAAATCTATCGTAAAAGAATGTAAGACAAACAAAAAAGACTAAACTCCATTGCTAGTAATTAGTAAAGATCGGAGCTGCTTGAAATTATGGCAAAAACCTCACAGTTTAAGAGATCTATATCGATAATTAGGAACCAAGACAAGCATATTACAAGACATCAATGTAACTACTATCAAGAACAGGTTATGCTTCCATGTGATAAGTGTATTTTATGCACATATCTAGTCGTTACATAGAGACATTTAAGAGTGCTTTTAATGAATTATAACTTCATCTCTTGTATATGTTGTTTTTTATGTAAAAGTAGATGATTGAAAGTACATTTAGAAGAAAGGAGCGAAGATAGATGAAAAAGGAGAATTTTCAAAGTTCAAAAACTAAATTGCAAATATTTAAAACTTGATTCAGATCAAGGAATAATGATTGAAGAATGTTTGGGAGTCAATTGGATGTAATTGGAAAACAAATGACAAATCGCGAGAAAAATGACTAAATCAGACCCTTGGATGAAAGTTAGGAACCAACTTACAGTTCAAACAACAAAGTTTTAGCATGTATACTTCACCAAATCAGCCACTACCTCGAGGAGTGTAAAGAGATTTATCATGAAAAGGTAGAGAATCATACAAGTCATTAGGACGGAATAGTAGTTAGTGCATTGGTGGGAACAATTAAGGACTAATATGGTAATTTCAAAGTTTAGAGGACTAAGAATGAGTAGGAAACGTTTGCAAGTACAATCATTGCAAGACTGAAAACTCCCTTTTCAAGTCACCATGAGTAACCAAATCAACAAAGTCAAGCTAATGACTACAACAAATGCTTATTGGGAGACAACCAAATTTTTTTCTATTTTATTTATTATTCTTTTGAGATATTAAGTAGTATTTGCTTTTATGTTCTAGTAGTTAGTTTATGCATATTCATCTCCATACGCGTATCATTGAGGTTGTAGTACATGGATTTAAATTACATTAACACGGACATAAGTTCCTGTCTGTGGCCGCAATATGCAGTCATAAAACTTGAAAGCAGACGCAACCTGTGGCCATAAAAGTTGGACGCATCCCCTGCCTGTGTCCACTTCTTTCGTCCCACATTTGTCCCTAGATTTTCTTGTTGATTGTGATGTGTTTGATCTTAATATGAATTGTTCCATATTATTAAATCAATAATGATTGATTTCTCGTCATTTTGCAGGAACATGACACTTAAAACCACAAACCAACAATGGACAAGGGAAAAGACACAGTCAAGCGAACTATCTAGCTACAGTATTTTTGTTCCAAATCAGCCTCCAATATCATGCACAAACCCAGGGAGTACCTAATTCTTTGCCTTCTTATTTTGATTAATTGATGATATATTGAGACATTGAAAGCTGATCTGATTTAAGTATGGGAGTGGGGAAAATATTGAATTTTTATTACTTTTATGTGATTGTTGTTAAATTTTATTACTTTATTATAGTTTGGAGGTAATTGAACTGTTATGGGGAGATTAGGGAGGGCAAAAAAGCTTGTCGGCTAGGGTGGCTCGAGCTCGGCTCAGACAAAGCTTGAGCCGGGCCTGGCTCGGGCTCAGTTACACCGAACCTTATTTTTTTGGCTGGGCTTTACCTAGCTCGGCTCGGGCCCAAAAAAACTCGGTCCAAAAAAGCTCGAGCCGAGCCTGAGTTTTTTTATTTAATTTATAGCACGTACAAACCATACAAATTTTAAATTTTTTAAGTAAAAATGTAGATTTGACATTAAAAAAAAAAAACCCGAACGGCTCGGTCCGGGCTCGGCCCGCTCAGGCTCGGGCCGAGCCTCATTTTTTTTGGCCGAGCTTTGCTCGGCTCGGACCTAAAAAAGCTCGAGTCGAGCCCGAGCTTCTTTTTTTTTTTGGGCTCGGGCTCAGCTCAGCTCGACTCGTTGACATAGCTAGGGGAGATATTGAGATGAATGAGAATTTCATATGTAAAAATTCTTGTGTGAATTGTCTTGACCTAAAAAGATGAAAATTAGGTGAGAATCCTAAGTTAGAAGTTGGTTTTTAAAAATTTAGTATTTTATGAGAGGTATTGTACTAATCAAACTACCTTGATTAATAAGTGAAAGCTGCCCCATAAAGGACTCAATGAGGAAATTTATTGATAATTCCAAAAAAAACCTCAAAAAGGGATCAAAACTAGTGCATGAAACAGAATATGCAAAGAAAATATGAAAAAGCGAGTGGATGAAATAGAAGACGTATTATATGCATAATTAAGACCCAAACACTTATTTGAGGGGATTAGACTTTTAGCAATGGATTATTAGCCTAATCAAGTCTTGAAAGTTGAAGCAATAAAAATATAAGAGAATCCCCATTTGCTGGAATGTAGACTTGTAATTTGTTAGATCCATCCAAGTTAGAGAGGATAAGGACTAGTATATGAATTCAACATTAGATCATACCTCGAGAAAGGTGTTAAAAAACAAAGTTGAGGGTGTATATCTTATTAGGGAAGAAATGACATATTAGACCAGTAAGGGTTGAGAATCGAAGCTAAGCGTGAACTTATGATGTTTACTTAATTCTTCGAACATTCGCATCAGTTCCGCATTAGAAAAGTAATTGGTTCTTAAATTGTGATTTTGAAATTGTTCATAAACTGACACAAAGATTTCAATCCGACCAAATTTATTATATGCGTACTTGTTGAGATATGTTATAATTTTGCTTGAACACAAAAAAATATTCAAATTACGTGATTTTTTATAAGTGCATTTTATGGACTTATCTAGGCTGTTAAATATAGAGATTTACGAGTAATTTTGATGAATTATAACTTAATCTATTGTATATGCTGTTTGTTAGGTAAAACCTAATGATTGGAAGTGAATTTAAAAGAAAGAAAATCGACGAAAAAGAAAAAATTTCAAGTTCAAGGACTAAATTGAAAATATCCAAAAGTTGATTCATACCAAGGAATAATAATGATTGAGAATGTTGGAGTCAACTGTATGCTATTTGAAGACAAATGATTGAAATTGCAAGAAAAATGACTAAATTACACCCTGGGAGAAAAGTTAGGGACCACTTGGTCCCATAGACGTACAGGGATGCTATTGCAACCCTAATAGCAACCCCAAAATTTGGCAAATCCGAGAGCAAAAGTGGATAACAATGTGATCGCAACATACTACCCATGAGATCGCATGGGGTAATTTCTGGAGGACGGACCAGTTTCGTTTTTCGGCCGGAACTCCTTACGGAAAGTAATTTTAACAAGATTCCCAAACTAATTCTTACCTCTTTAAGTACAGAACGTGGACAACCATTTAAGACACCTCTCATACGGTAAACATCACATCATAACATAAAAACCATTCAAATAAGAGGCCATTTTACCATAATTGAAGGAGATAAACATACCTGGTAAGGAATCCAAAACAAATAACATCAAGAAGGTGAAGAATCAAGACTCGAGATTGAAGATCAAGATCAAGAAATTGATTGCACATTTTTTGTATTCGTATAAATTTCAAGTGATGACTTTTCATTCTTCTTGTTGTACCATCATTAATCATGCTAAGCTAAATCTTTATTGCGTTAGATGAAGATGAACTTTATTATTTTATTATTTTTAATTCAAATACCAAGTTGTTTAGTTTATTTGTGTTTCTCGATCAATCTTGTAAGTCTTGTTGAATTATTTAAATGCTTACGCATTATTGAGGTAATTAGTTGCTTATTATATTTTCATGATGTTCATGATAAGTTTAGAACTTTGCAATTGAACATACGAGCAATAGATGTTAAAAATAACGTGTATGATGGGTGCAATAATATAGACAACCATAAGATTTAACACATTAATTTGCACGTGAATTCAGATTAAGAATATGATTGAGTTGTGCTTTTAACTCACATCGTGAAAGATAGTTAAATAAAATTGAATTATCGATTGTCAAAAATACACAAGTCACGCTAGATTACATACGTCGAAAATTGAAAATAGGATAACAATATGTGGATTCGAAATTACAACACATACATCTCATATTTAATTCAAAATCATCTTAGATAATTAGTAGATAATTTAGACATAAGCACATAAATCTCTTTTGTTAAATTTATATTCGAATTTGATAACAAATTGATACTATTCTAAGACTTTTTCTCATGTGACGATACTTTTACGCATTATATATATGTTATTGTCAAGGATCCCTTACCCGAGCGAGATTTCAGTAAACACTGTGTTTATGAGGAAAAAGAGTGGTGAATGAGAAATTATGGTGTAGATTAATACTCGTCGACAAAACAGCCCTCTAGTTAGCAAAAAAGGGATATGGTGTCAATAGTAGGGTGTGAAATGCGAGAATAATTAGCAGCTCCCTATTTTCTAACAGTAGCCAACAATATCCCAAAATCACAGTTGTGGGATGAACTAAAGGTCAATTTCCAACTTTAATAGACTGAATTTAATCTTTAATTTTCCTCGCTCCAAATATAGTTTGGAAAAATCAAATATATCACGAACATCTCTATCACAGAGGAGGAGGTGTTCGGCCTTGGAATCATTGGATTTCTCTTAAATATCAGCCACTTACCACTTTATTATCATTTTCCAACACAAAATTCAAACGACTTAACATATTTAGAAGAATTATTCTCAGAACTAGAATTGGTAGTTGCGGTATACAGGAGTCAACTATAAAATCTATGTGAGGGATCTAGTATTTGAGTATATTGAGTATGTAAATTTATCAAATGACAAGTGAAATGTTGATTATAACTGAATCATGCCGATGCATTAATAATTGAATAGTTTGTCGAATGAGAGAGGGATGACGTACCAGCCCTTGAGAAATGAGCAACATCCACTATGGTTCTCATGGCGGTGGTGTTGGGTGTGCTGTGGTGGTGGCGGTGGCGGTGGAGGGAAATCATTATTGAAGTATCCCTGATAAGAAGGGGGCCCAGGAGGTCGAGGCGGAGGAGGATAGCCGTACCCCGGTGGACCTGGTGGACCGTACCCCGGTGGACCTGGTGGTGGTGGGTATTCTCCTGGTGGCCGATTATACCCTAAAAATGATATGATAAAGTTAACCAACATTCATATGCAATAAACACAATCAAAAAGTTTATTAACTATAAATTTGAGGGGTTCTTGCCTGGTGGAGGATAGGGTCCTTGATGAATATGCTGGTGACTCATGATTCCTGCTAGCAAACTGAACGATTTTTTGGTAGGCGAGGAGAGAAGAAAATTTGATCCAGATTTCAATGTAAAAGGAAGTAAATAGTAATGGGATGGACTCCACTGTCTTGGCCAATCACGTGTCGCATGGTAAATAGAGTCACTATGACATGAGAGACTCAAAAGAAAAATGGATAATTGCATATGCGATTCCAAATTTTCAATTTTTTTCATCTTTTACTTTAATATTTCTTTTGTTACAACTGGGATCCCAACCTTTTATTCCTTGCGATGGAAGGACATACAGAAGGGTCTATATTAATTCACTAGGAGAAAGATTTAGACTTTGAACAATTTTGAAAATGGCAAAATGAAAATTTTATATTTTTCAAATAAAATTATTAAAATAAATAAATAAATAAAAGTTTTTCTAGCCCATCCCATCTCATCCCAACCAAAATAGCCTACCCGCACTTGCCGCCACCACCACATTAGGAGACAATATTTCATATTTCAGATACAACAACAATAATTAGAATTCGATCGCTTCAGATTTGAGATAGTGTAAGTTTTGGAAAATTAATGATAATTAGGACTTAATTTTGATTGTAATCTACGTTTAACAACTGAATAATTTTTATTTAGAACTTCATAGTTTCTATTACACCGTCATTTGACTTGTCTTTATTGATGAGTAGCTTGGAAAGAGTTCTTGTTGGTTTCGTTTGATTTTTTGTTTTATTTATAATTCACTTTTTTCCCCTCTTACTCGTCACATATTTTTAAATAAAATAATATTATACATAAAGTCAAAAAAATTTCTTCTTTTCTAATAACACATTCTTAAAAAAAATAAAAATTATTCCAAAAATTAAAAGGCAAATAATGGGGGCCAAACGAGGCTTAAGAGTTGGAACATTGTAAAATGTCAATAACCAAATACGATAATGAAAGAATGGAGTGGTTAAATCTACAAAATTTTATGAATATGAAAGTAATATCCAACGTGTGGACCGGATATGAATACGTGAGAGCTCAATATCTTTCCATCTGGAAACATCATCAGCATTTGGTAAACACTAATAAATTTGTATACATCATTCTAGAAGACTCACGCGGCTAAGGTTCTACACTGCAACCAATCTTAATCACAAAGTGAAGACTTCTTCTTATATAATAGAGATCGGTGTTCAATTCCTATCTTCAACAACAAACTGTCAAAAAAAAGTTAAAAAAAACCCTCTTTGATTTGAGTTACAGTTGAAATCTGGTACCTAACAATCATGACAGGCACGCCTGAGGAGAACGAATCCTACCCAGAAACTCCATCTTCTCCAAAAGCTAAAGAACCAGAGGTTCAACCAGATTCACAGAAATGGGGCACTCACGTTATGGGTCCGCCGGCAGCACCAGAAGTTCACCCAGATAATCAGAAAGCAGCCCTTTGGACCCCTGAAGGACCCCACCAGTATGACCACAACCATCCTTATCTCGTCTATTCTCCCGTCGACAAACCAGCAGATAACCCTTTTGAATATGTCGTCAACGTGTTCAATTCCTGGAGTCACAAAACTGAGACCATAGCCCGTAATATCTGGCACAACTGTAAGTTCCGAAATTAATATTGTTTCCCTTGATTAAAGATTATCTCATGATTAAAGCATCGTTTGATTGAAATTGCAGTGAAAACAGGACCATCTGTGTCGGAAGCTGCTTGGGGGAAGGTCAATTTGACTGCCAAGGCTTTAACAGAAGGGGGATTTGAGTCTCTGTTCAAGCAGATTTTTGCTACTGATCCAAATGAAAAGCTGAAGAAGACATTTGCCTGTTATCTTTCCACTACAACTGGTCCTGTTGCTGGAACACTCTATCTCTCAACAGCTCGTGTGGCTTTTTGTAGCGATCGTCCATTATCTTTCAGAGCTCCATCTGGACAAGAAACTTGGAGCTATTACAAGGTAACTTGTCGATTCTCTAACAGTTTAAAACCGTTTTGAAGTATTATTAATCGGAGAATAACGTGTGGATCATTGAACAGGTGATGATACCTTTGGGAAACATTGCATATGTGAATCCAGTGATTGCGAGAGAAAACCCACCAGAGAAATACATTCAGATCGAGACAGTTGATGGACATGAGTTTTGGTTTATGGGTTTCGTGAACTTTGAGAAAGCAAATCATCATCTGTTGGATGCTGTATCAGATTTTAGGGCAGCTGCTAATGTGGTGGTTCAACCGGTTGCTGGCTAAAGAATGCATCAATTGCTATTTGTTTGTGTATGCGTATATAGTTTAGTTTTATTTGTTTTGTAGACAGAGTTCTGATTGCCTGATTTTGTAATTTTTGTTAGTTTTTTTTTTCCTTTTTTTGAATATTTATGTTTTGTGTTTACATAATTGGTTCATTAGTGAAATTATATTTGGATTGTTTTTACAGTATAATGAAAACTTTTAAGAGAATATTGGATATTGATGAAAAAAATAAAAATTAAGCAATGGACTATCATAGTTCACTGTAATTATTGTTACTGGCAATCAAATATTGATAATGCTAACATCGGTGATGCCTCACATTTTTCTCTCCTTTTCATTCCTTCATAAAAATTGAACTGTTCAATCTTATTATTTTACAAAAACTGTTATATCACTCATATTGTATTATAATAATGATAAATAGTATTATTCATCAAATATTGATTCAAAACCAAATTAAAAATATACAATTAATTTTTTTATTAACGTTATAATGGAGGTAAAAGATTAAAAGAATATTATACAAATATTGTAGACTTGCATTGAGTATTGTTGTCCAAGAGATCTTCCAGGTTTGCTTTAAAATTGAACATCAATTTGGATTTGGACGAATGGGGTTATTTTCATATTGGGCCATTGCATTTCAAAGCTCAAAAGAGAGGCCTATATTACGTGGTAAAAACATTCCCCTTAGGTTTGGAAAGAGTTATATAATTGATTTTTATCAAATTTTGACAAAATATTTGCATGGGTTCCGCTACTCGAATTTGGCAAGAAATGGGTCGATCACGTTATATTCATGGAGTAGATGAATTTTGTATATTTGGACGTTGAAAACTATTTTCATATGAACGAGAAATTATTGAATGAAGTGGGGGTTGAAAAAACATAATTTTTGAAATAAAAAATCAAAATTTTATATGTAAGACCGCTATTCCCTACAAGGGGAGATTTTTCTAAATAGCCTAGTCAACAATAGTATTGGGCTCTATTGTTAAAAATATTATTTTGTCCTTACTTTCTATATTTGCAAAGTATGACATGTGTCTTTTAACTATTAGATTGTTCAGGATTATATCTTACAATTCTTCTATTTGGATCATAAGTTCTTAAAACTCATCCTGGGAATCTTAGTTCGGTATTTTCTTGTAACCAAATTAAATATTGTTGTTGCTCGTATTGGTGATATCTTATAGTTTTTAGAATTTTATCCCTCTTTTCTATTTATTTTCTCTTCTAAATTCCTCAAGGAGTATCCTAACTTCTCTGGATCTTAGTTCACTTGAATTTTTCTAAATTTTTCAATATCTTCTCTTTCCTCGTGGTTCATTAAATTAATCAGGATCACTATTTATATAATTTCTCTTTAACCTTTCAAATTGATCAAAATATTCTCTATATTTTGTTAATTTTTTAAAAGCTCTAGGTTGATTTTCGTTGATTATATATCCAAAAATAATTCTTTCTGAAATTTCTTATTCTATATTTTCGTATTTAGTTATGATATCTGATAAGTGCGTTTTTATATACTTATTTTACTATCAAAATATGAGCAATTATTGATTAATATGTTGTAATATAGTTTAATTCTATGTAATTTATGTTTTGTAGGACGAGTGATGAATGTAGCGAAAATAAGAAGAAGTAAGTGAAAAATGATCAAAATGGAAGAAAGTAAAAGTTCAGGGATTAAAGTGCAAATACTCAAAAATTATATCGAGGCTCACGATGAAGGTTCGAGAATGCTAAGGATTGATTGTAAGCAATTAGAAGTTAAAAAGGAATGGAATATTATCAAAATCAATTTTCAATTCGTACAAGATATATTCCAGATTTTTAGCCGAAACTTGAGATCCATTTTTGACTTAGTAAGGTCCGAATTGGGAAAGAGCTATTTCTAACAAAGTTATATCTCTTTGAGTTATATTTCCAACGTATTTTGAATCGTCTAAATCATATATCGGAAGAGAAAGTTATAATCAAATTACTGACTGATATGTAGACATAAAAAATCCGCGCGTAAAAGCAACTTTTCTTATTCGATTAGACTCTTTTGGAAACCAATTTGGACATAATTTTCCTCCAATTTTCGACTCCTACAAATACTTAACAGTAGAATACATATGGAGAAGACTCTCATACACCATTCTTCTCATTTTTGGATCAAAAACACATGAGGAAATAAAGATCTTGGTGAAACTACGAAAGAACTCGATTGTAATTGGTGATTTCATGTCTTTTATTCATTTAATTTGATCTTTTTATTGTCAAATAATGCTAGAATTTAGATTTTCATTCTCTTGAATTTATATTGAAATCGATTTAATATTTACAAGATTTTTCATGGATTCAGTTATGTGTTTTTCCATTGTTCAATCAAACTATTTATTGAGTTTCAATTTCAATTATTTATTGTTGTGATTGGTTTAACAATTATTATATCATTCATAGATCCAGTCATGCTTCTTCTATCGTTAGATTAAACTAGTTGTTAAATTTTAATCTCAATTTCACTTTATGGCGGATTGATTACTGCCTTATGTTTGATGTATATGGTCGATCTTTGATCTTGTTTCAATAAAATTGTGCGAATATGTCATAAATCTAAATTTTAGAATTACATTTGTAAAGTAAATTAGTTTTCACGATATATCTTCTCATTAGAGTGACGGGATGAAAGCCTCTAATTGTGTTATAAAAATAAATAATTGATATGATTGATCCAATCCAATTGAGGGAATTCCGACGTTTCACTGCTTTAAATTATTGATTTTAATTTCACCTTTCAACATTGAATTTTATTACATATTTGAGAGAACAATTCAGTTTTTTGATCCTTTAGATATTCTTCCATCTCCCTGTGGATACGACACCCTAAAGTTGTGCTACAACTACCACGTTATTCTTTGGGCGTAATCAAATTTTGGCCCCGAGAATCGACTACAAAAGGGTGACATCGTTTCTTTTATTTTGTTTTTAGTTAATTTAATTTTTTATTGTATTTTTTCTATTTTCACTTTAGTTTCTTTTACTTTTTTTATGAGCAGGTATCGAGGAGAACAAGAACGATCTGCGGTCACACCCAACACAGAGTTTGAACATCTTTTTAACCCTGCTTTTGATTCTATATCTGTAAAAACTGACACTTCATCACATAACACAATGTCTTACAATGAGCATGATATACCGTATAGAACTTTGCATGATTATCTGCACCTCACGCATACATCTACACCTTTATGTATTATGTTTCCAACCAACATGCCACGTGTAGATTTTAAATATGGAATGATTCAACTTCTTCCTAACTTTCATGGAATTGAGAATGAAAACTCATACGTGCATGTTAGGGAATTCGAGGAGGTTGTAGCAACCTTCCACAATCAACACGGTACAATGAATACAATTAGGTTTAAATTTTTCCCATTTTCTCTTAAAGAAAATGCTAAAAGCTGGTTGTATGCATTGAGACCACGTTCGATTGGAACTTGGGCTGAAATGACCCAAGTATTCTTTAACAAATATTTTCCCCACCACAAAACTATTGTGTGGAAAAATCTCTTCTTTTATCCAAAAGGAGAGTGAAACTTTATATCAAGCGTGAGAAATGTATAAAGAACTCTAAGCTCTTTGCCCCCATCATGGCTATGAGAGTTGGCATATCGTGAACTATATTTATGAAGGGTTAACATTTAGGAAGCGTCAATTTATAAAGATGATGTGTAATAGTAAATTTTTACAGAAAAATCCTGATGAGGCTATAGAATATTTAGATGAACTAGCAGAAAAAGCTCACATTTGGACTAACCCTAGTGCCACCGATAGCACCAATAGGTCACGAGCCGTAGAAAATCTTTCTAGTGCAGGCATTTATCATCTTAGGGAAGAAGACAATCTTAGAGCTAAGGTAGAAGCCCTGACTAGAGAAATTGAGAACCTACGGACTAGTAGTTCAAAGCTTACATCTACTGTTACTCGTGTTGAGTCTTCTGGACCGTGTGGTATGTGTGGTGGACTTGATCATCTAGTGCAAGAGTGTTTTGCTCTAGCTGAGATGAGAGGGGTTTATGATGAACACTGTAATGCTTTAGGTGTGTACAAAAAGCAGTATGCCCCATATTCTGAGACCTACAATTAGGGGTGGCTAAATCATCCTAATTTCAGTTGGAAATCTGATAATTAGCAACCTACTCAGCCACCTAGAGTTTTCAATACACTATCACATCAACCCTCAACTTCTAGGAATTCTTTAGAGGACACCCTACATGCTTTTATGGAGGCTTGGGGGAAAACAAATCAGAAGTTTGAAACCATGATCAATCAAATTGTTGAGGAGAATAAGGAAATGAAAAGCCATATAACCAAATTGACTAATGCCTTAGAAATATGAGAACGTGGGAAATTTCCGGCTCAACCTCAACCTAACCCTAAGGGACAATACATGGCACAAACCTCATGATCTAATGTAAACAATCTTTGGGAGGTAAATGTCATAACCACTAGGTCAGGGAAAGTCATAGAACTAACCTCTAGACCTATGGAAATTGAGAAAGAGTTTAGTGAGCCTGAAGAGAGTAGTCCTAGGGAGGAAGTGATGACAAATCTAGTAAGAGCACATTTCCCACTAGCTCTTAAGTCCACCTCAAAATCTGCCGGTCAACATAGTGAAATCTTAGAGCATCTAAAGCAGGTAAAAATCAATTTGCCCTTTTTGCATGTAATTTCACGGATTCCTACGTATGCTAAAGTCCTTAAGGATTTGTGCACTATCAAAAGGAAACACAATGTCAAGAAAATAGTTTTCTTGACTGAGCAAGTGAGTGCAGTGATTGAAAAAAGAGTCCCACCTAAGTATATGGACCCTAGTTATCCTACTGTATCTTGTATCATTGGAAGTCATGAGTTTGGACAAGCTTTTCTAGATTTAGGGGCTAGTGTCAATCTCACGTCTTATGCTATTTATTTGTCGTTAGGTTTGGGTGATATGAAGCCTACATCTGTGGCTTTATAATTAGTTGATAGGTCCACCGTTAGACCTAGGGGAGTAGTTGAGGATGTCTTGATTCAAATTGATAAATTTTACTATCACGTGGATTTCTTGGTGTTGGGTGTAAAAGATGATGTGAATGTTGCTCTAAAATTCCTATCATTCTTGGTAGACATTTCATTGTTACTGCTAATGCTTTGATTAATTGTAGGAATGGTCTCATGAAACTTTCATTTGGGAATATGACTTTAGAAGTCAACATTTTTCATGTCACTAAGTAGCTAGAAGAAGATGATGAGAGTCATCAAACACACATGATTGATGCACTCACTCAAGAGATTGCTGATAGTATGTTCCTTGGACCAGCACATGAAATTCTAGAACCGGATGAAGTAGATTTGATCATCAATAAACATCTTGATATAGATGATCAAGAGTCAGGTAATAGTTCTTATTTTACATTGCCAGTTTCTAATGAGAGAACTTTACCTTTTGTCTTGCAGGTCCCTACTCTTAATTCTGAGCTCTCATCTGGTTATCCCATGCATGTATTTGATGGAGGCGGAGTGCTTATGTCCAAGGAGCTTAGTGCATTGCAAAGAAGATTGAAACCACACTTACTGGATACAGGTTAGGGAGAAAACATTGGATCGAGCCAAAAACAATAAACAAAGGCGCTGCTTGGGAGGCAACTCAAGGGAAGTTAGTTCTTTTTCTTCTGTCTTTTTACTTTTACATTTTTATTTTAGTTAATTTTATCATTTTCTTTGCTTTATCATTCCATTGAGTGCTTTCGGCTCTTACATTTTAAGTTTATATTGATTCACTGCACTATTATGTGATATTTGTCATTCCCTTTATTTGTCTTTCATGTTTATGCATTGAACACAATGCAAAATTTAGTTGGGGGTAGGATTCTGTTAGATTTTTTTGTGAATTTGCATAAGTAATATCATGGAGTTTCAAAATTTTTGAGATTTTGTTTAATAATTGTGCCGGTTATTATGTGATCATTGGGATAAGTATCAGTTGTAAATGATGAAATAGTGCATTATTAGATTAGTTTAGACCTGTTTATGTAAAACTTGACATTTTCTATGCACGTTACTTATATTTGACATATTGAGTTAGTGATGTGGTTCATTATGTATAGGATAATTGAACATAGTAATTTCACCCAAATATCCTCTGGTGTATTATTCCATAATTCAACTATAGGTTAGTTTGGAGATGATTGAACTGTTACAAGGGAACATTGAGATGAGAAGGGATTCCGTGCATGAAAATTTTGTGTGGATTATCTAAAACCTGATGAGATGAAAACTAGGTGAAAGTTTTTAATTAGAGGTTAGTTTAGAAACTGAATGTTTAAAAGAATATGGGCATTGGACTAATATTTGAGTACATTGAAACATCTTTTCGTGTCTATATAACTCGGGTGATTAAGTTTTTGAGGGTGATTTTAAACCTGATGCCCTATGATCATCTGATTTAGGAGTCATCAATCGAAAGCTCGCTATATGGGTTATATAGAAAGCAAATGAGAATATATTCAAATAAAAAAAAGAGAAAAAAATGGAGAAAAAAATCTCCTTTTTGGATCAAGAAACACATAAGGAACTAAAGATTTTGGTGAAACTACGAAGGAACTCGATTGGAATTGGTGTTTTCATGTCTTTTATTCATTTAATTTGATCTTTTCATTGTCAAATAATGCTAGAATTTAGATTTTCATTCTCTTAAATTTATATTGAAATCGGTTTAATATTTACAAGATTTTTCATGGATTCAGTCATGTTTTTTCCATTATTCAATCAAACTATTTATTGAATTTCAATTTCAATTATTTATTATTGTAATTGGTTTAACAATTATTATATTCTTCATAGATTCAGTCATGCTTCTTCTACCGTTAGATTAAATTAGTTGTTGAATTTTAATCTCAATTTCACTTTATTGGGATTGATTACTGCTTTATGCTTGATGTATATGGTCGATCTTTGACCTTATTCCAATAAAATTGTGCGAATATGTCTAAATTCTAAAATTATATTTGTAAAATAAATTGATTTTCACGATATATCTTCCTATTAGAGTGACGTGATGAAAGTCTCTAATTGTGTTATAAAAATGAATAATTGATATGATTGATCCAATCCAATTGAGGGAATTCCGACGCTTCACCGTTTCAAATTATTGATTTTTATTTCACTTTTCAACATTGAATTTTATTACACATTTGAGAGAACAATTCAGTCTTTTTGATCTTTTAAATATTCTTCCATTTTCCTGTGGATACGACACCCCCAAAACTGTGCTACAACTACCGCATTATTCTTTAGGCGTAATCAATATCTTTGATCTTTTTTATTTCTTCAAAAGTTTCTACATGATCAAATCATATATTATGTTTACAAGCATAATTTATTTCAAAATATATTTCTTCAAGTTTTTCTTGACCAACATGACGTATATCTTTAGATTTTTCAACTATATTTAGTAAAAACGAAATACCTTTTTATTTAAATATAATTTAAGACAACAATCATTGAATGTGGTTGCTTGTAAAGTATTCATAAAGATCAATAGTAATTAAAGCATAAACATATAAAAGCATGTAAATAACTTACAGTAATCGATATAAATAACTAGGCTTTCCCTCCAGCATGTTCTTATAGTTGCTTCGCATGTACTTAATTAATCTTCTGAATCAAATGAACTAGCCGTGTTGCCACAAACGCTATCTCATATTATTCAGAGTCTCTTTTTTCACCTCTCTTCAAACTTTTTTTAGAATCATGTTCTTACTTAGAACAAAATTTTAAAAGATAATACTCACACACAAGGTGCTACAATTTTGATAGAAAATTGTCATTTTCCCCTTAAACATTCATCAAAGAGGGTACTTTGGCATGTCTAACATCCATTCAAAAATAATGTTTTGAAAATCTTTTAAAATCTCTATTTGCACTGTCGAGAAATCATGAGAAACTTAGTGAAATCCTTTTAAGAAAATTTTGTTAAACATAACAAACGTCATCTTAATATTCATAGAGTGAAATAGTACATGCGTGCATACTATACTTACATACCTTTGGTACTCACCTTATGAAGTTTAAAACTCTATAAGTGATTACCTTATTACAAGGTTTGCTATATTCAGACTATCTAATAATTTTTTTGAATACAAATGGTGTATACAGATTACAATTGATTAATTTATGAATAGTTGTTTCGAGATGATCTTAGGTGATATGAGATCCCCCTTTTATAAAGGTCTTTCCTTTAGTGATAAGGAATCTTATCATTATAGGTGTTTGCCATTATCTCATCTTCCACCATCTTTCGTTGGGTAGTGTGAGTTGGACTTATCTTTTGAGCTGGATCATGACATATAACCACTTAGTGAGTGAAGGGTTATAATCACGGTGACTCATTTGCATTATCTTCTATCTTCTAGTGACCATTGTTTTTCTTTAATAAAGTAATTTATTAAAGTAGTGATAAATGGTCACTTTCTTGGGCTCCATTATTTTTCCATTCTCGAATCAAAGAACTCTGCGGGGAATTCTTCACTGTTAAGAGATGTCTGGCTCATATCTTCTACGACGCGTACTCACAGTGGTGATCACTGTAGTCCCAGAGTATCTTGCACAATTCTTTAGCCATATCTTCAGATCCACATACTTGGTTTGAGATTTTAGAGGATAATATGGTCAAGAGTACACATATCTTCTTCTTTTGTAGCAATCCTTGCATTGGAATAAATTATATGGTCTTCGGACGGATAAATCCGTATCTTTTCTTTTTCAGTAATCAATTGGGTTACATGTTCAAATATCTCTTTATACCATTTTGCTCTTCTCTAGAGCATCATATTTATGATAACTTGGTAACCATTTTTAACAACTTTTTGACTAGTTGGTAAATAATGTTGATTTGTAAGTCTCATTTTAATAACATGGAACGATGGCTACATATAATGAAGAACAGGATCCCATTCCATGGTTGTTGAATGGAACCTGATATATATATTGGTACTTTTAACAACTTCAGTATATCCTTTTGTCACTTTCCTGACATCAATTGGAAGTTGGGTTATCTCTTTGAGATCTTTGTTAGGATATATACAGAGTATATTTCTTAATTCAAAGCAATTTCGTACCAAGTTGGCTGGTGTTCATAGATAAGAATTTATCTTGCTGTATTTTCCGTAGTGGAGAGTTTTCATTCACTTTCATATCTCAAAGTACCAATCGGACATGATATTAAAAATAATAATAAAGAATATTACTTCTTCATAGTTATCTTTTTTGGGCATTTTTACTGAATGGCACATCCTGATAATATCCTTTAGATCAATTTTTTCAATAGTTACCTTATGTAAAGTTTAGCTTGGGGAAGAGCTACATTCGCTGTTTTTGATATCTTAAGTATCTTTCCTGATGGGAATTTTCATATCTTCTTTATCAGTAATAGGCTTAAGTATTCCCTGTAAAGGGATCCTTAATACCTTCTTTTTTTTCCCTTTATCCTCAGGAAGACTGCTAGTATTCACTGGTCCTTGTGAATGGATACTAGACTTGATACAAGTAACATCTGGCAAGGGCTATATTCAGTTTACCTTGAAGACTATCTTGTATATTTTGAATTTGTGTTTCCAAGTAGAAATTTTTTATCTCACGTATCTAGACTTTTGTCCTTAATTGATTTAGCTTCATCCCTGCTAAGATAATCAGGAAGAAAGTTAGTTTTACCTTTTATATATTCAATATCAAGTTTGAAATAAGAAAACTAAATTTGAATCCTGATAATATATCTGTTGGCAATAGATGGATCAACGTTATTTTTCAAAAGTGCTTTAACTTGGGTGTTATTAGTTCCGATTACGAACTTTTTTGTTAATATATAATAATCATATTTTTGTACTCCTAACTTTACAGCAATAAGTTCTTTCCCGTTTGTCTCATATTTTGTTTCAACTTCTTTGAGTATTCCTGATGTGTAACCTGCAAGTATCTCAGAGCAAGAACAATTCTTTTCACATTTATATTCTTTATAATTTTTTTTAACCTTTAATACTGCACTCCAATAATTATCTGATGCATCTGTTTCAAGGATAAAGAAATCTTCTTCTTGTGGAATTACAAGTTTAGGCAAAACCTTTAATTTATTTTTTACATTTCTTATATTTTCGCAATCTTGTTCTTCCGAAGACCATATTACATTCTTCTTAACTTTGGAAGAAAATATTTTTTTAACTTGGCACAATTTTCAATAAATCTTTCAGCATAATTTAATATATCAAGGAAATTTTGTAACTGTTTTTTATCTTTGATGTTTTCAGGAAATTCTTGAAATTTTTCACTAATATGAGATTGCAATTCTCTTTCTTTTACAAATAATTCCAAAAATTCTATCTCTGTTTTAGTTATCTCAACTTTCTTTTGAGAAAGTGTAATACCATGTTTTTTCATAATATAACAAAATTTCTCAAGATATTCAATATGTTCATTTATATTATTTGAATGAATAAGAAAATCATCTACATAAGCAATGCAAAAATGAGTGATTGGTTTGATTATTATCTCATCTATTCTTCTTTGAAATATATGTGGTGCATTTTTCAACCCAAATGGCATTACATTCCATTCGTATTGTCCTAAAGGACTGGGGGTACTAAATGCAGTTAGTGGTTTACTTTATTCTGTAAGTACGATTTGCCAAAAACCTGACTTACAATCGAATTTTGAAAATATCTTCTTCTTCTGTACTTGTTTAATAAGGGTATCTTTATTAGGCAAGTAATATCCATCAAACTTAGTAACTTCATTTAACTTTTTATAGTTTATCACACCATCCTGATTTTTCCTCTTTTTATCTCACTATGTTTTCTAACCATAAAGGATGGGTTGCTGTGTGGACTTTTACTAGATCTAATCAATTTATTCTCTAGTAGTTCTTTTATTTGGTCCCTAAATTTTTTGTGGTCTTCTACATTATATCTCATTGGTTTAACCCTTACTATAGTATCTAAATTGATCAGTTCAATCTTTGCCTTTACTTTATCCTTGTTCCATTTTTTTTAAATTTCTTTTTCCAATTTTCATAACTTATTTTCTGTTGTCATTTTCAAAACGGTAACTGATTTAATTTTTTCTTCTATACTCCAACATCCACCATACTGGGTTGTGAACATATATTTGTCGATATATTGTGTAAATGGTGCATATTTCAGCAGAAAATTTTGTCTTGGTAAAATATCACATCCAATTGTGATTAACATGTATATTGTATCAACAAATACTTCTCTAAAAGATAATAGAAAAGGTACTTGTGTAGCATATTTGCTATATATTACCTTATTTTCACCTGCTGTTGTAGCAGTGACAACTTTTTTTGAATAATATATCCAGTATTCAGATGGTAGTACATTTGGTAAGTATAAGCTTATTGTACTCCCTTTATGTAGATAAGCATGAAATTTAATTCTGCAATAATTTCTCATATTGAGTATAACTTCAATATATGGACTCATGAGATTAGTATTAATTACTATTTCCATGATAACAATGGTTTCATATTTTCATCTATTCTTGATATGATAATTGGATTATCATCAACTGTTATCTTCAAATATTCTTGACAAATTTTATGAGGACTAAATTTCTCAAGGAAGTTCATCCCTAATAGTATAGGTGAACGATTGACTCTATATAATTCATCTTTATATATAATTGTTTATTTAGTATATTCTTTCTGATCCTCTCCTATAAATAAAAGAGGGAATTTTACATATTTGCTTATTTCAAGATTATTTCCTAAATAATCTTTGAATATATATGGTTCTGGTAACTCAAAATCTAATAAATGGTTAACGAATTTAGCATTTACATGACTTTTATCTGCTCCAGTATCTATGAGGATAAGAATATTCTTCTTGTATCCTTCTTGATTAACATATCTTGTTTTGATATAATATTGCAAACTTAATGGTTCAGCAATACTTAATTTTCGAAATTGGCTTATCTTAGAGTCTTGTCTGAAGGGGAATTTTGCAATAAGATTTTCTCCTTCTAGAATGACACTATTCATTCTTATCAATTTCCCTTCAGAATTAATTTCTCTTGCTTGTTTGGGAAAATCAAGCATTATCTGTTCTGGTATTGTAACTTCATGTTCTTGATATTTTTTGGGAGGTATATATTGAGTTAATTCTTCAAAATCTTTATGTATGATGATATTATTAGTTATCTTCCTTAGATTGTTGTGATGGCTGGTACTAAAAGCAAAATTTGATTTTATGCTAATACTAATAGTCTTACTTTTTCTCAACATCTTCAAGTTTCTAATTCTATAATATAAATTGAAACTTTGGTCAATATTTTCATCAATTAGTGAAACCGGATAGTTGGGTTTTACTGTGAATATTATCTTTTAGTAGACTAAATTTCCTACAATAGTTCCTAATAGAGCATCTATATGATCTTATAAGATTCTATTGTCCATGCAATATATTTCTATTGGTATATTCATTCATTCTCTAAAAAAATTCATTTACCATGATTTAGATTCCTCCTATCTCAATACATTTCAACTTACTTCTTATACTTTCTGGAACTTTGGATAACTTTTGTCTTACCCATTCTTTTGTGATTATGGGGATCCTCACTTTTCCCATTGTATCTTCTATATTGATAGATATTTCTTTGTAGTTCATACTTACAATTGTTTTATTTACTCTTGACAATATTCCTTAGAATCCTTGATGGAATACGTCTTTTTCTTGTAGATCTAGTATCTTCTTGGTTATCCCTTTGTACTTTATAGCATCAAAGGTGATTTTTTGGTTTATACATTCTACTAAGTCTTCAACTTCCTCAATTGTTTCCACTTCTATTTCCTGATTTATTTGTTGTATCTCTTGATTCATATATACTATCTCGTCAAAATCTTCTTCTGAGGAGGATGTATCTAATTCATAAATACTACTGCATTCACTACTTAAATTTTCAAAATATTCAATTGGTTGTATATCAATGTCATCTTGAAATTCTTCATAAATTCTAAGAGTTTTTATATTCTGTCTCTCTTTTTGTTTTTAGGACATTGTGGGGGCAATGTGTCATTTTACATTGCATATAAAACATCTACATTTCTTGATATATTTTGGTTTAGGCTTTTCAGTCCAATTTCTTTTCTTAAAATATTTTTTATATGGTTTAAAACTCATTTTCTTAAACTTCTTGTAGTTTTTGAATTTTCTTTTACGTTTCTTATATGACTTATATTTCTTTTTGCGATATCCAAATTGTTCAATTTGTCCTATATTTTTGTAGCAACACACAGAGTTTCTTCTCATCTTGTACGCCTTCTTACTTTCTAAGGCTTCTCTACACCAGGTGCTTATAATTTTTTTTGTGAATTCAATCCTACCTCCAAGACTCTCTATATTCACACCATCTTCTTTTCCAAAAGGTAATAGTTTCTTATATTCTTTTAGTAATTTTATTCTCCATAAGAATTGTAACTTCATAAAATAAGACCTTAGTATATGTTTATTTTCTTGATAATTTCCATGGTTTAATATATAGTATATTTTTTCGAATTTACATGTGTATCTTTCTAGCTCACACATCACACGTCTTCAAATTTTTCATTGCTATCATTCTTTCATTATATTCTTCTTACTTTCTAGTTTCTTCATCAACTGTGAATCTGTGTCCTAAGAATTCTGTTTTCAGAGCTCTTTCAAACTTTTTAATATCTCTTGTATATTTTACTCATTCAAAGTATTCATGTTATCTAATGCTTCAATTGTATTTTTTCCATATTTTATTCTTCATTTTATATTTTTCGGTAGCTTTCTCCACCATTCAGATACAATTCCTCATAATGTATGTTCTATAAATTCGAAGGCTGTATATGTTTTCAATTTGTTAAATTGTATAGCTAAATTTGTACTTTTCATCATATTTCAATAGCTTTGTCTTTATCTACACAGTCAAAATATATCCCTGTTGTGTGGATTGATTCATTATAAGATTTCATTGAATTTATTTATTTTATCGACTATTTTCTTATATTTCCAGTATATCTTTTCTGTATTTTTCTACAGTGATTAATACCATCTTTATTAGGTATTGGTATACCATAAGCATATTCATATTCTTTATCACTACTAAATTCTGTTTTTATATTATGATTAGTTAATTGATTAGTGTTCATCTGTGTATTTTCTATTTTTCAATTAATTCTTCTAACTATTTTTTATATTCATTATATTCTTCACGAGTAGATTCTAAAAATTTTTGTTCTAATTCTTCAATATCTATAATCATATATTGTTTTATCTCATGATTTTTTCCTTTATCTTTCTATGTTATCCTGAAATTTTGAGGTGGATTAATTATAATCATGTCTTTTCCCTTAAAATTTTTATCTAAAAGAGCATTTCCTATTTCTATATTATATTCTAGATTTTCCAATCTTTTGTGTATATCCTCAAAAATTTTATTTGTACTATTTTTAGGTAGATAAGGATAACTAGGTTTCTTATGTTTTTCAACTTTTAAAAAAAAAATTTCAATTATATTTTCTTCATCCATTATATTCATCATTACTTTAGATTCGTAACTTGGCTCTGATACCATTTTTGGAGTGAGCGAGATGAATTTTGACATATTTCTTAGTAGGCTTTTAAGATATTGTAATACTTAGATCAACAAAATCTTCTTTTATAAAATCAGGAATTAATCTATCACGATTTGGTTTCATAAATTCTTGGGGACTTGAATGAAGTTTCTATCTTCTTATAGTGGCTTTGGTTGCAAATTCTATATAAGAGGGTAGTTTAGGTAGTTCTTATTATTAAAATAGTCAAAGGCTAAAATGGAAAGACCATCCTTTTATTTAGGCCATTTTCATGTATTTCCCCCCTACAAGTCTCTAAAATGGGAGATTGAGTGGCCCAGTTAGCGCCAGATGAGTGACAGTCAACACATGCAACCTTTTCGTGAAACAAGTTGATTGTTGGGTTGTGTCTTTCTAGTTGCACCCCATCAACTCCTATAAATTGAATATGTGTTGGTTTCATTCACTCATATTCTATGCAATCAAAGCATATCTTATAACATTTTTTTCTTATCAAAATTCTGAATCAAAAATTTTCTTATTTGGTCATTCTAAAAGGAGTACAAAAATTTCGTTTGGTTAGTCATTTCTTATGTTTTGAAATGCTGCAAAAACAAGAAGTTAATCGTTGTATCTTATGAGACGATTGTCATAATCCGTAGGCACTTGTAAGAGACAAATTCGTCTTAAAGATGACGAGTTCAACTCTTGTTTCGATCTTTTGCAATTCATTTCTTGATAGGACTTTTATCCAAGTTTCCATCCAATTTTCCATAGATTTTTCGGGTAGATTTGGTAAGTGATTTACTGCGATAACGAAATCACTCATTTGTGTATTTCAAACAACACTTTGTTACTTAATGTAAAAATTTCATACCCCAAAGCGAAAATAAACTTCGAAAATATTACGTTCGTTGTAAGAATATTTTTATCTAGTACTACTGATTATATAACACCAGTCCAGGTGATAATATGTAATAGACACAATGAAATGTAAAATTAAGAAACTTATTTAGCCCTTCTTTGAGCTCCATTATAATTAGATTTTTTTAGAAAATGTAATAATGTAATATTATTATATTACATTATAATATATTTTCTGAAAAACCTAATAATGTATTTTTTAGTTTTTTTTTTCAAACTACATTTTGAATTTGAATATGTAGCATACTAACCAAACCGAAAAAACCACCATTCGAAAAAAAAATTTCACCACATTTGCGCTGAACTTTTTCTCATCAGAATTAAAGCGATAAAATATTGGATTCAACGAGTAGACAGCCAGTTTCAAGCTAATTGTTCATTCTATAATTATTTAATCAATTAATTTCTGAATGAAGATGGTTTAAATCGTCCAATGAAAGATTATATTGTAGTCCCCTTTTTTTTAAAAAAGAATCAAGATACATCAGCTATATGTTATTCCCTTTCATCATAACAACTGGTATCATGATCAATACCATATAGAACAATTTTTAAAAAAAGGCTAATTGGCGAAACACCCATAACCTTTATTGATTTTGAGTAATATTCCTTAATTTTTTTTATTTTGACGTAATATGTTCAAATCAATCAAAGCTCGTGGAATACAATATTTTCGGGGTAATCATATTACCACCACAAACTTTACATGGTACACAGGGGCGAATCCAGAAGTTTCGATCAGCTAGGGCGGAGTCGCGAAGACGGTTGACCGACCGCTGACCGTTGACGATCAACGATCGTTGTAGCCAAAAATATAATTCGATACAAAACATCTTCACCGTTAATTTCTTCACAAATCACAACTCACAAGCTGACAAGGGCAAGATCAAGAATCCAAGACAAGATGCCAAGATTTTTGAGGTAAATAGGTAATAATTATATGACATATTGACATTATACCGTGTTAATCAACCAAATGCAGCTGTAAGTGAAAGACAACTATATTGAATCCCACAACAAAAATAAGTCACCAATCTAATGCTTGTGTGTGTGTGTGTGAGTGGAGAGAGAGAGAGAGAGAGAGAGAGAGAGAGAGAGAGAGAGAGAGAGAGAGAGAACAATACCCATTCCAAGAGCGGAAAGTTCGACCTCGTTGTACAGTTATACCTTCGATTTCGAAGCTCCAGCCGGCAGTCCACCAACCTCCGACCACCGCACCGTCCACCGACCACAGTCACAGTCAATGGGTAATCGTCAACCTTCGATCGCCCTCGTTCGCAATCCTCAGTCGTCTACTCGCCTCCTCTATCTGCCGGACAAACAATGGGTATTGGGTAATTGAATTTGTTCCCTTAAGAGAAAATTGGTTTTGTTGTGTGGGCTAATATGGACTTACAAGTTTCAATTGGGCCTTATTTAAAATAAGTAAGGCCCAAAAAAAAAAGAAAACATAAGAAGGGGAAAAAAATTCAGCTCCGTCTTCAGATCTTCTTCCCCGGCGGACAGCAACTCGGCGGCCAGAACTTACAGCTTCCGGCGGATCCAGCACGGGCGGCCGCGGGGGCTGGCCAGGTGCTGGATCCGCCCCTGATGGTACACCACATTACAATTGCACTACAATTAAAACATATTTTTAATAAATACACCGTAACAAATTTACAATTATAATCTTAATCTAATAAAAAAAAAAACTAAAAAATTTATAATATTGTGTGGTGTACCCTGGAATCCAATATTACCCTCATTTCCCGAGTAAAACTTTGAATAGCCACTGAACGTTTTGTACTGTCACATTATGGTCACTGAACTTTGATATGTGTTGAGTCGTCACTCAACTTATACGACATCTGCTCCATCCATCACCTAACTCCAAACCGTTTGAATGGTTTCTGAGTTGGCATAATGGCAATGGACGTGGCAATGGACGGCATCAAATTTTCTGCCTAGTGACAAAGTGTTGGTTTGGAGAATCACGACTTCAGCTGTTGAGAAATGATAAACACAACTCCACCTCCTTATTCCCCAATTCACTCTCACCTCCTTAATCCCCAATTCATCCGGCAAATAGAATAACCCTAGAATTCGGCCATTGCACAAAGTGCTTCTCTTCCAATTTTCAAAATCCCCATAGCATATGATTTCCAATCCTAAATCACCTCGTCGTTTCATAACCTAAACCCCCAAATTACGAAGGAGGACATTAGCTTTCTCGCTCACAAAAATCGCGAAGTTGAGAGGTGTACACAACAGCAAATATGAAGGAGATTTCAATTTGCACAGATGGAAGGAGAACACTGAGGTAAAGCCTATCCTTTGTCTGATTTTTATGCGTTAAACAAACCGTAACTTTGTTCATTTTCTTGGATGATATCATGTTGATTTCTTGAAGAAGAAAGGGACTGTAACGATGATGTACTCGATATGCAAATTGAAGGGACACAATAAATGATATCATTCCAAATATGAAGCGCCAGTTGATGTACGTATATTACTTTCTTGAAAAATTTGAAATACTGTAAGTTTATTCGTATGTTTTTTTTTTTTTTTGTTAACTTCTTTCGATGAAACAACATCATGAATTGTAAACTAACCCGCTTTCTTTGAAACGGGACTCGGTAGAAACAAACTTGGAACCGATAGAGTCAAATTTGCAACATTACGGTTAACAAACATGTAAGTTGTTATGTAGTATGTATTTTTAAACTCTTCATGACAACAACTGCATGCATATGTAAGTTGATATTGACGATGTCGCTGTATTCTTTAATATTGAGGATTAACTTATGGTATGTGGTTGAGGAAAAGAGGAGCAGTGTATTGGGTTGTGTGCCCATATACTATATTTTGATATGATAAAATAATAATTTATAATAAGTAAATTGTGATTTTATTTATTTATTTTTGAACATGCGAATTAAAGTGTCTATGATCACTTGTGACCACTTAAACATTTTCTTTTGAATTATTAAAATCTGAGTTCAGTATTTAGCGACAACTAAACTTCAACATCTGTGATTTGTTTACAGGACCGTTGAAGAAAATGGTACTTAGGTTAATGAGTATAGTTAGAAGGGAAAACAGTAATTTATGTTCGTATCTAATTATTGAATCTCGGACATGGATAAAATACATAAACGATAGGTTAGAGGAAAATATTACAGATTTATTGGCTTATGTGATCTTATATATTCCGAAAATTCAGTATTTTGCCTTAAGTGGAAAAACAAATATCATGCAAAATCATAAAACATATCATTACCTTTTAAACATTTATTTACCTCTTTGTTTTTAGGAAAACAAAAAAGAAAAAAATTTGTTCATTTCTCACGGTAACAAGAAAACATAGTGATGATTCAGGATACCCAGAAAGAATTTTTGATTTTTAAATAAGCATGGAGCAAAGGAAAGAAGGGAAATTATTGTCACAGTTCACGAGCTTGGTTTGGGTTGTGTGATTTCTTCCTTCACTAGCCAAGGACAGGGGGTCGTGGAAGTGTTTCGAGCTTTACTAATAGTTAAGGGTGGCAAGCTTTAGAGAGTAGGGGCAATGTCACCATACTAAATATGACGGAAGAGGACCGGCTCTTCGATTTCATGAAGGGGCTCCAACCTGCGCCAAAATGTCCAAGATTTAGGGGCGGCACAGGCAGCTAGCCTGCTAGATTGAAAGTACTTAGCCAGGGGGAGTCGAGACCAGGACAAGGTTCGCTTGGTCGTAGTCTCAGTCTGCTTTCCCTGCCTTGTCTGATGATCAAACTCGATCTCGAGATGTGCCGGCCGGGATACCGCAGGCTCAGATGGAGGGAAGGTGAGGCAGCGTGATTGATGGCTTTCAAAGAGCTCTGAAAGAGATGCAAGGGATGTGTAAACATTAGCTAATGCTGGCTATCGAAATGAAAAGGGCTCTGCAGGGGGTTTGGTATTTAGGCTGCGGAGGATTAGGGTTCCAAACCCGCGCCTTAGTCTCAAATAGGCTTTCTTTGAAGGCGTAGGTTGGCCTGGGTTCTTGATCTGTACCCAGGTTCACTTATACTAGTTCATCGACATCGACAGTGGCTTGCCCTCCATCTTCCAGCTCTGGGGGAGCGTCTTTGAGCTCGGCAACCTCTTTGGGAGCTTGGTCTGCTGTGGCCACTTTCCCAAAGATTCGTGTTAAGACGTCTTCTGGTTCCGACTCTTTTTATGATGAATCATTCTCTGATGAAACAAACTAGAAGCCCTAATGTTGTAAGGCACGTGACTGCATTCCTAAATTCTATCTCTGGTTCCTTCACTGCTTCCCGAAACTGACCTGCTTACACTGCACTCTTTCTTCCAACAATACTGGAAGTGGACCTATATGGTCAAGCCAAGCAAAAGGGGAGTTTCCTGTTTGTATCCTCTAGTCTCAAGAGTTTCGAGAATCTTCGATAGGAGAAAGAAAAAAAATTATCCAGTACCAGTACCTGAATAAGCAGCAGTTGTTTCGACAGCTTGGATTGGAATCTCGCATTCTCAACGCTAATCCCCCTCCATTCTCATCTCGACATGAAAAGTCAGAGGGACTGAAAGACTCATAAGGTTATAGTGCGGCAAAGCTTCATCTTCATCTGTGGCTGAATTCAATGCCAATCCCCCAGCAGGAGACAGGGCAGCTGAAATCGTGATAGGATCCATTCCTGTTCCTACACGATGTGAAGAAGCCAGAATATCAGAAGTCCGGAAGCAGTGAACATGATTCCGGCCCTCTGCTACTGGTAAGACCATCCCGGTTGATCAATCTCCTGTTCAGTCTCCTAAAAAATAGATCAAATGCAAGAAAAATCCTTTACAAACCCCTGACTCGTTCATTCACTCGCTTGGATTCAGTCTCGTTCGGTTGTTGATTAGTTCATCGGTAGTTGGTTAGGTCATCATCACTCCATCTTATGTCGTCTCTGATAGCTGAGAAAGGTTTTGGGAGAATAAAAATCTTCATTGACTGGAAATGGAAGACCTGTTGATATGGTTTTCAACCCATTAGGAATACCTTCACGAATGAATGTAGGACAGATATTTGAATGTTCGCTCGGGTTAGCAGGGGGTCTGCTAGACAGACATTATCGAATAGCGCCTTTTGATGAGAGATATGAACAAGAAGCTTCGAGAAAACTAGTGTTTTCTGAATTATATGAAGCCAGTAAGCAAACGTGGCGCGGGAGCAGGTCTTGTTTTTTTCTCTCCTAATGAATGGTCTAGTTTCTCACCATTCATACCGGCTTAATTTCCCATGCACGAACAACGTAGCTGAGTATGAAGCCTTGCTTATCGGATTAGAACTAGCTGCGGCAATGGGCATGCGATCCATCCACGTTAAGAAGGGTGATTCTCAGCTAGTAGTGAGACAAGTCATCGCTGAGTATGAGGCAAAGCAGCACCCATACACAAAAAGAGCCCTAGACTCGATTCGTCGAGTTTGATGAAATTAAGATTGACCATGTACCTAGAAGGGCCAATGTTGAGGCTAACACAATGGCCCAGCTATCTTCGACGTTTGAGATTTCCTAATCGGACAACTAAACAAACAAAAAAAGGACGATTCCAACAGCATTCCAGAAAACTTTTGACTCTTACATAATGGAGCCAGAAGAAGATCGGGCAGGAGTGAAACACCTCTCGTCAGGTACTTGTCCGATCCTTCTAAAGAAACTCCCAGGTCAGTAAAACAACAAGCTTTGAATTATGCTTTGATTGACGGAATATTGTATCGGCGTGGAAAGGACGGACTGCTCCTCAGGTGTGTGAGTGAGCAAGAAGCCGAAAAAATTATCTTTCAAGTCCATGATGGAGTATAGTATGTGGATCATATCAAGCAGGGCATAAAATGAGTTGGCTGATCAGAGGCTGAAAATACATGCATAGATAGTGGTCTAATGCCAAGGCCGACGACGGAAGCTCGGGACGGAGCCGTATGAGGCGGAAGTCTCACGTACGGTTCTCTGAGAAGGGAGTGGCTACCTACTGGAACTTCCCCCTTCGAGTTGGCCACGGGGCAACAACCTTTGTCGCCCCACACTATTGCGACAGGAGGGGGCTTGCCCATCAGCTTACTTTGACAAGAGGTGGCAGGAGCGCAACGACCTAGCCCTTCTCTCAGGCCAGCAGTCTTCTACTTCTAGTCGACTGCTTTATGACGGGCTTCCCTGTTTTGTTTCCTGGGCTCTGCTCCGCTGAAAGCGAGAGGAATGGGAGTGGCTCTACTGTTAAGAAGATAAACAGAATTAGAGTTACCGCTTTCTTTCATTTCGGAATGTGGGACGACAATAGAGGTTCTCGCTTTCAGAGTTTAGGTACAGGCCCATAGATAGGATGGAGGTTCATTTGATTCGCGCTTGATTACAAGAAGCTCAAAAGATAAGGCCAAGGAAAGAGGCGAAACTCCACTATAAAGGGGAAGACGACTAGCAGTATGAGGAAATCAAATCAAAAAAGGCTAGGGTTGCTTTCTCTGTTGGTTGAATTCGCCACTAGGTGGAATCAGACCTTCGGCTCTCGATTGCTGCTTGATTACCTATGTCGCTTGCATTAATCTTTCTTCACTTTCAGTTGACCAGCGTGCTTGGCTTGGATCGTTCTCATGGGCGATGATAACACCTTCGCCGATGTGGCTGCTTTTCACTATAGCTTCCTGATTAGGCCAGCTCTGGGAGGATCGGCTTAAGCCTATTGTTGCTAGGATTTTTGAGATAAGCTTGTAGATCTCCCCTTATTTTGGGAAAGCTGGCGGCCGCGTGTGAATTCTTTCAAGGCAAGGGGCCGTTTCAACCGAAAAATTGCCTAATCAGTTGAACCCGGGTGATCGGGAGGGAATGCCAACAAATACGATGAATAGTATGTGTGGTTAGCGAGAAGGGCTAAATGACTTTGAGTCCGCCCGCGCCAGAGATAGATAAGAGATGGACCAGCTCGAGGGCCAACTATGTATCAAAATTGAAGCGGTCCAAGATCCATTACAAGCGGGGCCTAGCCGGGTCGTAATAGATCGACTTTCATGCTAGTTCTTGCTCCGCTTCGCACCGAGAACGAGAATATCACCGGAGCCCTGACGCCGTTCTGCCCCGTCCTCGATTATCAGATGTGGTTTGCTGAACCTGACTGACTAAGACATAATCAGTAGCTGAGGCCAACGTCTAGAGTTCTTACTCGGGCTCGGGCTGTTACCATCAGCACCAAGCAAAGAAGCCTTATCCCACAGGGAGATCCTTTTTCGTTTACTGACCGAATCACTTAACTAACAGTAACGGGCTCCACTAACTGACTTCACTTTTGAGCGTACCCGCCTTTTCCCTTGAAAACACCACACAGAGGAGAGGGTTATAGTACAGATGTACGCTAAGGAATATTATTAGTAAGACAGACGTATAAAGTATATGTACTATAGCTGCAAAAGAAAATAGATCCTTGTTCGGGTGTTCTCCCGCCAGCAGTCTTCTCTTCCTATCACTTCACTTCGTTCGAGAAATCTGATCTCACCGGGCCGGGCGAAGGGGAAAGAAGGTATGGGTGGTCCGGGAACAACAACGGGAGAGGGCTCGTAGCCCCCCTCTCTCTCTCTTCCCCACGCCTATTTGTTTCCCCAGCCTCGGAGAGATGCAGAACTCTTTTTTTTTTTTTAATGAATAGATAGAGCCATGATACATTCCGGAATATTGTAAAGGTAAATAGACTCTTTTCGTAACACTGTCCAGTGGAAAATAAGCCTACAATAGGAGGGAGCGTGCCAACATGGAATTCTTTCTATTCTCTTGCTAGCTCTCGGGTTCCGGCGAATCTTCCTGCTACGCCCTAAATAATTAGGCAGTGCTTTCGATTTGGGGAAGATTGATTTAGGGTTCTTTCCACTGCACACTGTTTGGGGGAGAATGGAGGTAGGGTTCGAGTGTAATGAATTATGTTTTGATTTACACACCTCAAAATCGTGTTTCCAAAGAAACGACTCTTGTGTGGAAGAAAATTTGACGCCATCCAATGCCATGTCCATTGTAGTTATGCCAACTTAGAAACCATTCAAATGATTTGGAGTGGGGTGATGGATGGAGCAAACGTTCTTGTAAGTTCAGTGACCACTCAGACCCATATCAAAATTCAATGACCATAACGTGACACTACGCAAAGTTCAATGAGCATTCAAACTTTTTACTCCATTTTGCCCTCTTTCTCCACCTAGACAAATTTTCCCTCACAATGGCTCAATAATTGGCTAGAATGACACTTGCTCACAGATTTTTATGGGGAGGTAACTGAGAAATTGATTTGAAATTGTGCTGAGAGGCTGAGACTAACTGTTTTTGTGGTGGTAATATAATTATTCATATTTTCGCCAAGTTTCTCCATACAGTTTTATAAAATAACAAATTTACCATCATCTTTAAATAAACAAAAAGAAAAGAAAAGAAAAGAAATAAGAATAAATTGCAATTATAGTTCCAAGTTCTTCAAAAAGTATAAACGAGTCTTACTTTAAAAAAAATAAAAATTCTTTCTTTACCAACCAATCCTACCCACCTCCTATTGAGACTTGGAATTTATCTTAAAATGTCAACCTTAATTTAAAAAAAGAAAAAAAAAATATTTTAAGCTTCTATATATTTGTCAATAATCATTCGATGTAGGATTTATTCATTAACATGCTCTCAGGAGATGGTGACTCATTTGAGTAGATCACTCATGAGATTTGCGTGCTCATTACTGAGTCAAGCTTATTAATTTTGAGAGGGATTCACTTGGCTATTTTGGAAGATGATAGTTGATTTGTTTTCTCCTCCGTGAGTACGTCGAAATCATATATTTACTTGTCAAAAATGATACTCGGGTGAATGAGAAATTGAAACTCAAAGTATGTCATGTGAAAGGAGTTTATATTGGTGGGAAAACTAAAAATAAGGTTTGTCCCACATAGGAAGTGGATGAAAACTAAAATCATTTTATAAAGGATTACACTTTAGAATGGTGTAATCATGTGTAGTATAGAGGCTCTCTCCACGTGCACGAGCAGGGGGTACAAATCTTGGACCGAAATAGGCTTCGGACCTTGAACTTGTGTGCGGACGCGACCTACATACACGAATGTCGAACCGAAAGGAACAGAGTGTCCACGTTTTGCTACATTTTCAACAGACTTTTGATTTTCCAAAACTGTTGAAACTGTTGAAACTCTTGTTTTAATTGCTATGAAATGAATGGGCAGTCAATCTTTATATGTGTTTCGTTTTTCCACAGTTCAGTACATGAATTTTTATTTGCAAATTCATCTGCATACAGTTTCTGTTTTCCTGCATTTTATATTTCTGTTCGAGTTTGTGATGATATTTTTCAAATACTTGTTCATTTCGCCAGAGTAGAATTTGTTGTGCTTGGATTTTACTGGTTTCTTCGCTGTATCCTGGGAGACAGATGCGCGTATCATACCTCAAGCACGTACGGTGAGTGAACAAATCTGTTTTAAGGAAATTATGTGTAACACATGCCTCGGGTTAAAAATTTTTATTTAACAGTTTGTTTTAATAACTTATTGTTGATCGTTTTGCATATTACTGTTCTGCAATTATCTTTTAATTGTTTACTGTAATTACTTGTTATATAATTTAATCTGTTTTAATGTACAAAAACGGTAACTGTTGTAAATACCGTGTTTAAAATATTTTGTATTAAGTTATAAATTGTAAATCCAGTATTTAGTGTGTAAATCCGGTATGAAAAAAATTGAAACAACTATCCTACAGATAGTTCAAACTCTTATATTTTGGTTTATGTTTCGATAATTATTGTATGTGGGATTTATCCCTTAACTTTTGAGACAAATTCTGGCTTAAATCTACAGCAAGTATAATTAGAGCAAGAAGTGGGTTCAAAAGAAGTTGAATTGGTCGAGCTATCTTACAAGTTTATACGTCCAAATGTATATATTATTCCATGCAATATTGTATCTCAAAAACTTTACCAATTAACCAACCTTCAATTTTATTTTATTAATCCACTGAATTGTCGGCGAATATAGAAGAAATTGAAATTCAAAAATGCATTATGCATATCACTGGGGAGGATCACTGTAAATCAATGGAGTCTATTGGACTACCGAAGATGAGAGGAGTTGAAACATGGAGTGGGATAGATCCGGTTTTCACAACACTGGTTAACATTATAATAATTCAGTAAATCTTTTTTAAAAAAAATTAAGGGAAACTAATGTAATTTTGAATTTTTTTACATTTTCCATAAAAAGCATTTGGGCTGGGGCCCAAAGTCCAACCTATATTTGCGGTAGAGTATCTAACTCTTGGGCCCTAACTATGGATTACAGTGGATTAGATAGATAAGGTAATGGGTGGAAGAGAGAAATAAGAGAAACTCAACCAGATTTTTTAAGGAGGAAATTACACCTAGAACTGAAATTAAATTATCAATTTCATAAATCTTAAATCAAGTTTCATATTGCATAAATCAGGTTTTAATTATTAAATTAAATACATTTTATTTTTATATCTATATACAATAAAATTAATTTATATACAACCCCTACCCTATCTAACCCAACCAACCCTAAAATCATTTGAACCCATCCCTCATCTCCTGTCTCTCATCTCCTCTCCCTTCTCCGCCGTCGCCGCCGCTTCTTCCCCTTTTCGCACAGTGGAACTCGTCGTCGGGAGCAGTGAGTGGCGCTCCCTTCTTCCCCTCTTCGCACAGTGGAGCTCGTCGCCGGGAGCAGTGAGCGACTTCCAGCAAGTGAAGTGGAGCAGTGAGCGACTTCCAACCACTGGAAGTGGAGCAGTGAGCAGTGAGCGGCGCTTCCTTCTTCCCCTCTTCGCACAGTGGAGCTCGTCGCCGGGAGCAGTGAGCGACTTCCAGCGATATTTTCACTTGACGCACAAATGAACGGTGCTCGTCGCTTGGAGCAGTGAGCGGCGCTCCGTGCAGCTCCACGATTTGATGTGGTTTTTGGGTGTGTTATCAATTGGTGGTGGATGGGGGCTGTGGTGGTGGCGGTGCTGGTGTTTGGGTGGCGGTGTCGAATCTTTTTAGTGGTGATGGTTTTGTTGATGTTTGGGTGGGGTTTTTGTTGGTGTATTTAATTAATAAAATATATTGCGGAAAACGGTTGGATTTGGTGGTGGCGAAGGTGAGGGAGTGGTTTTGTTAGATCTAGTGATGGAGGTGGTGGTTTGTTGGTGACTGTGTGCCGTGACCGGGACTTGCAGCTCCAACATCTGATGTGAATTTTTGGGTGTTTTCAGCTGGTAGATGGGAGCTGATTTGAGGCAGGTTGTGTTTTGAGATGTTGATGTTGCTATTGGGCGGGGACGGTGGTGGTGCCGTTGGCGGAGGCAGTGGCGAAGTGGTGGTCACAACTGATTTTGGTGGTGGTCACAAATAATTTTGGTTGTTTGTGACCAATAATTTGGTTAGTTTGTGACCAGTAAAAAATATGTGACCAATGAATTCAATAAATTGCGATCACTAAGTGCTTTGTGACCTAAAAATTATTAATTTGTGACCCAAAATTTGATAAATTGTGACCTAGATATAATTAATGTTATGTTTTGTGATCTTAAATAAGTATTGTGACTTAGAAATTTTGTGATTTGTGACCGATGAAAAAATTGTGACTTTTAAATTTTTAAGTTGTGACCGATGAACAAATTGTGACCTAAAATTTTTGAATTGTGACCAAATTGTATAGATCTGTGACTTTAACATATTCGTCGGAATCGGATCAGTCGTCGGAAAAGTCGCCGGAATGGTCGTCGGAGAAGAGTGGTGACCGGAAAGGCCGCCGGAATATCCTCGGAGTTGTAGGGGTGGTGGAGGTGAGGGTAGGTTAATTATTTTATAGTAGAATTAAATATTAATAATAAATTAATTTAATAATTATTATTTCATAATTAAAAATTTAAAGAAACTTGATTTTTGAATTTTGAAACATATTTTGGTATTTTTGAAATAGGTAAAAGTAAATACCTTATTTATGTATTCTTCCCTTTTTTAAGATTCAGTTTTAAAAATCAGATCTAAAGTTTATTTATACAAAAATCAAATATTATTTCAAATCTTTAATATTAATAATATCCAATATCCATTTTCTAAATCATAACCACCCAAAATCCACAAATTGCAACCCACCTTTTCCTTGTCTCTCTCTGGTGGCTCCAGCGACTCCATCGATGCACTGGTACACATGACCTGGTGCAACGGAACCTTGTAGCGTTAGAACCACCGCTAGTTCATCGTGTGTAGAACCATCAGAGCCCCATCATCGTTGTCGCTACAGCATCCTGTAAGAGAAACATTATACTAAAGTTTACTGCTTCTTACCTAGTTGGGGATCGACTAGTGCTTTGAGCCCCATTTTGAGAGAAAAATGCATTTTTGAATAGTGATTTTGGAGAATGTGGAATTAAAAATGAAGAAAAAGTTTTTAATTTACGTGTAATATTATTTTATTGGAGAACGGGTGATTGAAAATGAGTTTGAAAAAATGATTTTTTTTATAAAATGGGAGTCAAACAATGGCTAAAATTTAATTGTGATTTAAATTGAAATTATACCCAAATCCTCAAACTTCTAAAAATTATTAAAATACACCTCCTGACGACTAAGAGCATCTCCAACAGACTCTTTAAACATGAGATGCTCTCTATTTTAAAGAGTCAACATGTAAAATAATGCTCCAATAGACTCTTTAAATTAAGATTTTAATTTAGAGAGTGGGTTTGGCTCTCCAAATTTGGAGAGCCAAACTCACTCTCTATAATTAAATGCATTCAAAAAGTTTCAATTTTCAATGTAGAAAAGTAATAAAATACTCTATAGAAAAACTAGTTAAAATAAAAGATAAAGAAAAATAATAAATATTTTTTGGGAATAGTAAATTTAAGTGTTAAATATAAAGAGTTTGTTGGAGTACATCAAAATTTTAACTCTTTAAATTTATAGATGCTCTCCAAATGATAGAATATGCTCTTTAAAAATAGAGAGTCTCTTGGAGATGCTCTAATAAATAAAAAGCATAATAAACAATAAGGAGAATAAGAATAATAAGGCATCTCCAATGGTTTGCAATTATCACACCAATTCGAGGTGGCATCTCCAATAGTTACACCAAATGAATAGTATTTCATTTATCTTCTTATTATTTATTTCTTAAAAATTTATTAATTTCGACAATTATATAATTATAAATTTTATTATTACTAAAATTATTAAATTTATATTTATATTTAATGAACAAAATATTGCATTTATTAATAAATAAAAAGCATTAAACTGAATACTATAATTTAAAAAATTACATTGAACACAAAAAATTATAGTTTTTACTATCTTTAGTCCTCGTTTGGCCTTTATTTTTCAAAACTCATTTTTACACAAACTCGTTTTTAACTGTATATTTTATGGGTTCCACAACATTTACCAACTTTTCAGTCACACATTTCATCTACTTTTATAAAAAACTACTAAATTTTTTATTTTTATCTAAATCAAACAAGCTTAGCAACTAGTTTGGTCGGTTTATTTTCACACATTAAGCCCATGTTTGATGAGAATTAAAATCATATTTTTATTAGATTTTGATAAAAGTTAATGACGTGTGTGGTTAAAAAGTTGTGGATTTCATGAAATGTGCAGTTATAATTAATTGTTGACTTTGGTTAAGATTAAAGTTTGAATTTGAATTTTTATCGACAGGTGGCTAAATAATATATTTTTAGAGTAAAAAGGTTGTCGGATTTGTGCACTGTGTAGTCGGCACTGTTTTAAAGATTCGAAGCTAAGATGGAAACAAAAGCATGGATCAGAAATAAGACGCAGAAATATTCGTTCTGAGAACAACTGGACCGATGAGTTGGTAAAAGCTTTACACATAACTTTGGGACCCTTTCTTGTTTCCCTTCAAGTATCACATCCTTTTGTCCTTTGACTAACAAAACTCTTGAAAAATAATTGTAAAACACATCTATACTTATTACATAAATCCCATATAAGATTAATCTTAAAGAAGATAGTTCTATGTTAAATGGGATTAATCTAATTATAGAAAGATAGTTCTATGTTATCGTACGTGAATACGTCTAAAGTGTTTGTGTTTATGGGAACTCATTTTCGACTCCGACTTATAGATATATAAAGATTAAGAAATGGACTGCGATATAGACATTTCTCTATATATCTACTGTTCGAGAGACAATGAACACAACAAGGATAGTAGAGACTGGTCTATATCATGCACTCACCCCACCTTACCTTCTTACCTTCATCTATCTCTATCTCTATCTGTATTTTGTTCCTAATTTCTTATAAGTCTAGACTAGAGCAAGGTTTCCCTCACCTTTCTTTACAACTCTTGTGTGGACCAATATTCTGATTCCCTCTATATACGTACTTACACTGAAAAACGAATCTTTTAGGACCAAGGGCCAGGCCTCAACTCTCCAGATAGCCATTATAGAGAGAAACAACAAAAGAGAAAACATAACAGTGAACACCAACTTCTTTTTGAGGAAATAAGTAATTTTTTTACTACACAATTATTGAATTGTTGTTTAATTTCTTACAAGAACATACTAAAATGTTGTGTTCTTTACATTTTAGTGCTATGCTTAGCCTTCCTTGGACATTAATGTCATGTTTAGTAGTTATATTTGGTACTATACTTTGTAGGTGATTTGAGAATCTAACTTTGAGGGTTATTATTAATGTCTAGTAAACGTCTTTATTCCGATTTTATGAAAGATTTGTAAGTTGAAATTTTCACAACATTTTGTTGCAAATGAGTTTATTTTCTATAAATGATAACATTATATTTAGGTCGTGATTTGTGTATGAAGTTAGGGTAGTTAGCTTCTCGACTTTGCCATGACATAGATGACGATATCCTCTTGATCTTGGCTATTACTCCAGTGTTGAGGTCTGATTAGTCTTCTCGATTGGTTGCTATTTGTGACAAATGTTACTTGAGGGATGATGATGTTGCCCCTATTTGACAACCATTTTTACAAAATCCTTTTCTCACAAACTCATTTTCAATCACATTCTCACTGTAAAGTATTACGCACGTAAATCCAATTTCTTTCGTTCTTTTTTTACTTTTTAACTACACGTTCTCCAAAAAAAATCACTATTCCTAAACTCATTTTCCGAAAAAAAAAACTATTTATAATGATTGTCAAACAGGGGCTAAAAAATAAGGAAACTCATAAAAATCCAAAATTTATTTGGCATTGTGGGAAGCTTGATAATTCTTTGTTCTTAATATCTCAATCTTAAATTGTAACGGCAATCATTACACATATCATTCTTCAAGTAGTTGACACTTCAAACTCTTACCTAGTTTACAACAAATCCCCGCAACTTCAATGAATTATAAAAGCAATGCATGAAAAATTAAAAACAGATGAAAAATATTGAGACACCATAAATTTAGCAACAAGAATAGTAGCCCTTTGGTCTGGTTTCAGAAACTCCACAGTCTACATCCAACTCCACATTCTTAGCACTCCATTCAAAAAAATAAGAAAAAAGCAAACATAAAAGCATGTTCGTGTACAATATTAGACTCTACTCGATAGTTCGAGGAACAAAACTGTTGAGTAATGTCTAATCCATGTAACCAAACATGTCGGAAAGATATGATAGTTAAAAAGATTTATGGGGAGCCATTTTCGGATCGGTCGAAGTAGATAAGTTGACCACAACATTTGGGGCAATCTTGGAGCTGTTTAGGAACCATGTGGTACATTAAACAACGTTTGCACCCAGCCACAACAAGCACATTCAGATTCTCTTGTTCATTGCTTTGATGATCATGATAATCTTGATTATGATTCCATTGTGATGAAGGTGAAGGCTCTGATGATGACTCTTCACTGTCATACGAGCTGCAATCGTCTTCAGAGTACAAATCCCCACTGCACTCGACGGTGGTCCTCGGATCCTGGGTCACTTTCATTCCCGTCCTCCAATTTATGTAGTATATTTCACCAGTCTGTAATGCATAGAATCAAGAAACATAAAGAACAAAAAGAAACCAAAAAACGCCAATCAAATTTGCACTAAAGGTACCCTAAAAGGCTAAAAATTTTAAGGGTTTTTCCTTTTTCATTCCTTTTTTGGAGAAAATGGAGTAAATGAAAGGCAATGGGAAAGGTAAATAGATGAAAAGTTGATGCCCTTTTTAGGGTTTGGCCAGCGGAAACCATTGCTTGCTAGATGTGGAGATTAATGAACAAAGAGACAGTAAAAGAAAGAGCAAAGATCTGGTTTACCTTCAAATCTAGGCATTGTTCCCAATGGAAAGGGAGTGAGATTTGGGAATTCAGTTCTAAATTGGCATCCAAATGATGATTTTCCGGTGAAGTTGAAGTGGCCGAGTGGCCAAGCCCCGTCCCATCATCCACCCCTCCGCCGCCGTCGGGGGTGCTGCTTTCTTGGTGGTTTAGAGAACAGTTCTGAAGAGATTTCTCTAAGGATGCAGTTATTGCAGCCATATTTGGAGCTGCCATTTCTACATCCACTAACTTAAATTAACTTACTTAAATTATAGGCATTCAAAAGGGAGATAGAGAGAGTTTAAGAACAAAAAAGTAAGGTAAGAATGAAATAAAAAATGGTAGGATTTTAGGTCAAGAGGAGTTTTTATCGCGCGTGAGAATCTTTCAACGAGGACCTGATTCACGCGCATGTAAATCACGTGACTCAAGACATTCTAATTTTATTTTATTTTTAATTAAAAGTTCTGAGGAAAATTGGGAGAATGAATTGGAATTTGGAAGGCTAGATTTGAGATCTGATAAAATAGTTTTGTTGGTGAGAAACGGTGAAAATGCAGTAACCGAAAAGAATGCCGGGGTTTCCTTCAACACCCTCTGCTTTTTCTGAAACACAAACCAAATGGCGTGAACTATAAAAAATAATTTATTTATGCGCCTAATTTAATTTTTCCAATAGTGTAGACAATGAATTGATCACCTTAACGTAAGATAAAATAATTTCACCGTTGATGTCACGAAATAACTGTAATTATGAATCTTTGAATATATGATAGTTGCAAATAACTATAAGTAAGGTTCTCTTGTCATGTCAATAGTGAAAAATATTTATTCTGTTTACTGTAGTCTGTAGACAATAGGGACGGATGTAGGCCAACTTGATTTTTTTTTTTGTATAATTTCACGTGTAATTTTTTTTTTTTACATATTAACTCGACTTGTAGTCCAATCCTGGGTCCGCTCCTGGTGGACTGGAGATTAGATCTTAATAGAGTAAACGAGATTTTATTTCTCAATATAGTTCAATATTATATGACACATGTCTCCAACAATTCAGAATGTAAACTTTTTTGAAATAGAAAGAGGTTATGCAGGTGAGAAGTGAAGACCGAGAGCAATTAATTAAAAAGATTTTAAAGCCCCTGTTTGGTTTGAGTAAAAATATCCATTTTGATAAAAAAAAAAAAATTTCATGAAATATATGATTAAAAAGTCAATGAAAGATATAGGTCCAATAAAATATGTATTTAAAAATGAATTTAAAATAAAATAAAATTTGGGTACCAAAATGGGGGTTTTGTTAGAAAGGGTAGTAAGAGAGTAGAGAAGCAAGAGCAGGTACTGGTATTGGTGGTGCAGAAAAGGGAATATATTCACGAGATGGGCATGGGAATGGTAGGTTGGATATTTGGGTCAGTGTTACAAAGGACCGACACATATAATTGGTATTTTTCGAATATGGAATCAAATCTGAACTCTTTTTTCCTGTCCACGCTGACAACTACCAACTCTGTCTCTCTCTCCCCCTCCCTGCCTCAATATGTAGCTAGCCCAGTCATTATTCTCATTATCAATCATCTTGTTTTCAGTTCATTTGACATCAATGTTTAAAAATAAATGGTGAAGTTCAAAATTGGTTCTCGATGAGTTTTTCTATAGTCCAGTCATTTTGTTTTGGTACATATAAATAATACTTTTTCTCGATTAGAAAAAAGAAAAAATATTTAACTTCTGAATAATGATATTTAACATTACTGATACTATAATATTTGTCTATGTGACACTAAGAAGTATGTTCAATTAAATATAGAATTATATGACTAATTTGTATTTTTCATTCAATGTCACTCAATTTTATCTAGACTGGTGTCGTAACACCAGTACTTCTAAATATCATAATTTTTTTTTTTTTTACACTTTATGTCTCCAATTAGTTACGGTTAGGCCGAACTTCTAAAAAATTGTACAAAAACACGTTGACATTGTCTACTTTACTTCATGCCACATCAACTTGACATCGTCCATCTCATCGTGTATTAAAATGAAATTTTATAAACAATGTCCATTTTAGAAGTGGTATAAAATTACGCTAAAATCTCGCAAATGGACGACATAGTGACAAGTAATAAAGTGGACGTGATTCCAAATATCGACCCCACTACAACTAAGTTTGCAATTATCACTTACTTCAATTGAGTAACACAATTAATTAGAGATTGATGATTCACAGTTCCTAATAATTCATATAACTAACCTAACCAACTAGTTAATTTGTTAGGAAGCGGTTATACAGATGACAACGGGTTTGATATGGAACGGGTCAACCATTTTCTTCCACCGTCCCATTAAGTATTTTTGTTACCTTAATCCTCCCCCATATCCAGTTAAAGAAGGATAGGGGGGAGAAAGTCACATGTCCCGTTTATCGTCCTTTTTTTTATTTTTGGTAACTTTAGTTAGTGAATGTTATTATCTTTTTTAAAAAATAAAAATTTGTTAAGAAAAACTCATGTTCTCCTTAAAAATGATAATAATTTTATTTTTTTTGTTTGATAAAAAAACTTAAATTTAAATGGGTAGGTAGCGAGACAGGGACCATGTTCCCGTACGCGTCCCATACCTGTTTCGGGGCAACTATCCTTGTCCCGTTTATCCGATTAGATGGGTAATTCATTCCCCATTCAAGGTGGGGTCCGCGAATATTGGGTTGAACGAATTTTTTTACCATTCATAAGTGGTTGTGAAACTCAATCAATGGACAAAGCACATGACTTTGAACCCCCTCCCCTCCCCCAAAAAAAAAAAAACAATTCTTCCATCTTAATATCAATTTGATAACACTTATTCGGACTCGAAGATCAATATTCCTTTTTTTATTTAATAATCTCTTCCAAGTAGAATTAAATATATCATCATTTATGACTCAAAATACTCTTATCCCGAATTCGAACATTTGAATATGATTAGATTATGATAACATTTAATGAGATATTACAAAGCAACTATTATTACTTCTAACATATATAGACCTTTAAAGTGATTGTCAAATGCTATATTTCATATTCATTCACCCTAATGAAAATAGAAATCACAAATCAATTCAATTAATGGCCGAAGTAATTGAAAAGTATTGAACTCCTAAAAAGCATTCAAATCAAACAAGTTTTGAGTACAAGATCTCGAATTGAATATGAAATATGAAAACATAGGGTTTGTTGTTGTCCTAACATCCATTCAATTAGTCAACCATCATATGATTACAATAATGCGATTTGGATTGATGCAAAGTCACTCGAATTTAAAGTGCAGAGGGAAGATAGAAAATAATCTTGAATTACTTCAATTATTCTTGATCGATTTTCTCCTTCTTTTTCTTCTCCTTCTTCAAGAGAAGATGTATGGAATATGTAGGATGAGTTTTGTATCACAGCTTCTACTAGGCTTCTTCCTTTTGCATGGAATACGTCTAATGTATCCTAAAAGTCTCCTTTTTTAAATGAATGATGAATATGTATTTATAGTCCTAAGATTAGGTCAAAACTCGTGCCCTAGTTACTTTTCCAATAGAGGTCAAATCAGAATAGAAAACAAATCCTGGCCGATAACACCATGCATCACACAGGATTTAGGTTTGTGATTGCAAATGTACGTCTTTTTCACTTGCAGGAATTAAAATTACTCACTTTGCGATTGCATGGTATATACTTGCGATAGGAAGGCGTAAGCTTTGTAATATAATACAAAAGGAAGAAGATTGTATGAAAAAAGTGGGATCGCATCAACAAAAATGATTTTTCAATTTTCGCTTTCGTAGAAGTTTGGGTCAATTTTGAGTGGAAGCGGGCTAATAAGCAAAACTCAAATGTTTGACCTCTTTTGGCCAAATTTCATCATTTAGTTCTCCAAAAATATGTTTTTCGATTTTTGGATAATTTTGTTTTATTTAATAAAATCGAAATTTATTCCATTTATTGCGGATTAATTTTGAATACTAGGGATTTTAATTTTCTTCATTATCTTTAATTTTCATAATTATCTAGAGCTAATCATTATTTAAAATTTCGTCGTTATCCAAATTTTAGTTATTGTTTTAAATATGGCTGCAATAGTGGTGTCAATGGGCCAAGCGACTCGGCTCGGCCCATTGTTGCACGAGCTCGGCTTGTGCTCGCACGAGCCAAGCTCGTGGCTTGTTGCCACTTGGGCGAGCTAGCTCGTGCCCGAACTCGCCCAAGGCGAGCGGCTCGACGAGCCAAGCTTAAGCTCAGCTCGCCGGTTTGTCTCGTTTTTTTTTATTATTATTTTTTATTTTATATAAACGCTACTATAACACTATTTTTTTTAAAATATACATTTTTCAAAACATTTATCGGGGCTCTTCAAAGACTCAAAACATTTATAATTTTTAAAATAGTAAATATATATTTTCTAAATATATTTTTATTTAAAAAAAAAAAGATAAACCCTCCTCCTTTATCCGGGTTTAGGACCGGCTACTTCAATTTCGAGTAGGCGGAGTTAAAATTGTACACGAATAACTTTTTACGTGTACAATTTTTTTCAAAAATTATAAATGTATGAAAATAAAATTTTGTAATGAATGTAGTGAAATTAAATATCACTTACTTGATTACATGCAATTTCGGCATATTTATGTTGAATTCGATAATTAGCGTCTTCCCAATCCTTCACGCACATTAACGCTTTCAAAATATTTTCTTTTAGTCGACTTTGAATATCAGAGAGAACCCTCTTCCCTTCACTAAAAGCAGACTCCGAAACTACAGTGCTAACCGGAGGTGTTAATAGATCTTTCGCAATTGTAGAAACAATTGGTCATCGACGTTCGTTATTTCGCCAGAATTCAATTACATTTTCTGAACTTTTCTTAACTGATTTGTTACTAAGCATAGTATAACGAAAGTAATCAATTAATTCAGATGACAGCGCATTTGGACTAGTCGACTTCGAATGTCAGAGAGAACCCTCTTCCCTGCACTAAAAGCAGACTCTGAAGCTACAGTGCTAACCGGAGGTGTTAATAAATCTTTTTCAATTGTAGAAACAATTGGTCATCGACGTTCGTTATTTCGCCAGAATTCAATTACATCTTCTAAACTTTTCTTAACTGATTTTGTTACTAGGCATAGTATAACGAAAGCAATCAATTAATTCAGTTGATAACATATTTGGACTACTACTCGAAGTTTGAGTACATGCAATGGAACACATACTACTATTACTAGAGGAACCATATGCATATGTAGTTGAATCATATCTGATTGAGTCTATGTTTTCTAATAAATTAATTACTTCAGCGTCGTCATCGTTTATATTAGTGGGATGAGTAGTAGGTACACGAGTAATTTGTGTACCTATTCTTGAAGCATATAATTCATATATTTCAGTTAACGTTTATTCCAAATTCCTATAAGTAATATGAATATTAAAAGTTAAAGTATTTGAAATTTGGTCAATTATAAATTTAGTACCCGATAGATTATATCGGAGGTCCATGACGCATGCTAAAGGAAATAACATAGGTAATTCTTCCCAATATTTTCTAAATTTTAATTCCATGGCATATATAATCGCATGAAAATCAGAGTCATTTTGATATCTCTTAAAAGCCCTAACAGTTATATAAAGACGTTCAAGAATCATGCAACTAGTTGGATAATAAACACCAGATAATATATTCGTAGACGTATAAAAACTTTCCAAAACTTTCTTAATTTTAAAAACTGTATTCCAATCGGATTCATTTAGATATCATTGTCTTTGTTTCGAATATGTCTACTGTTATAAAATTTAGTGATAAACGGTTCAAAACCTTCACAGAATTTTAATAATAAGTAAGTTGAATTCCACCTATGACCTACATCAGTAATAAAAGTTTTTGTATTAGAGTTCCCAACTTGTTCACAAAATTCTTCAAATGCTTGTTTTCTATTAGGTGTAATCGTGATATACGTAAGTGCATTCCTAATTCGACTAATTTCGTCATTCACATGTTTTAAACCATTTTGTACAATTAAATTAAAAATATGGCACATATATCGAATATGAAATAAATAACCACCAAAATCGGGTTGAAGTACTCTATGCAATTTATCGATAACTACTTTATTTACAGAAGCATTGTCAAAAGTAAAAGAACGAATTTTACTCTCGCATTTATATTCTTTAATTATTAACATAATTGCATTAAATATAGTGTTAGCATTATGAGAATACTCAACAATTTTAAAAGCAATAATTTTTTTATGTATAACCCAAAGTGAGTCTATATGGTGTGCAGTTGCAGCTATATAACATCTTTTATTAATCCCTTCCCATAAATCCGAAGTTAAAGATATCACACCCCCGTATTTTTCTAAATCCGCAATCAATAATTGCTTTGCATTAAGAAAATATTCAATTGTATTAGAACGAAGAGTATTTCGACTTACCCCAACGTACCTTGGTTGAAAATATTGTTTGACGTAGTTTATGAAATGTTGGTTGTCCACTATTGCTAGTGGCAGCTACGCCGCGGCAACGAACTTCACCATTCTCGTTCGATTTTCCTCCTTCGAATACATCCACGTAGAAAGTGGCATAATAGTAGCACCGGCGCTACAAAAACCAAACTGTAGTTGCGTTTGACCACGTTTAAGAAGTCCATGTTTGGCCGCACATGCTTTGTAATGACGGTTGAGGTGAATGGTTCCAATGCCTTTTTGCCATGCCAGTCGTTGTTGACAGTATTTACGTACTGCTTTGATTTCTGAAAGTCCATCGATCACACGACTAGTGTTAACCAATTTGAAATGTTCCCAACATTTTGCCTACTTCTTCCCCTTTCTCTTCCCTCTTGTATCGGGAATATTTAATACAGGTTCTTCATCTTGTTCCAAATCAATAGGAACACTAGGATCAACATCAACGTTATCCAAATCAATTGGATTGGGATGGCTACCTTCACGAACGTCGAAATCTTCAATATCTTCTGGAATTGGTAGTTCATTGAGACCGGCAAATTCATTCTCAAATTGATTTTGGGCAGGTGTTTCGCCTTCCATACCGAACAAGTTTTCAACAAATACTTGTGGATCCATTTGTGAATTGTTGAAATAGAATGTAGAAATATAGAAATGAGAAGTGAATGAAGATTATGTACTAGTGTATAAAATAGGTTGCAAAATTAAGATAATAATGTAAAAAAATGTAGAAGAGAATTATAGAATAAATGAATGATATTGTTGATAATGATTTGTAAATTGTAGAGAGTGGAGAGTATAGAATGAAAGTTTGGTGGGAAAAAAATGTTGTTATGGGTTAGGTATTTATAGGAGAAGAAAACTAGAAAAATAGGAAAAAAAAATTTAAAATAAGTGACCAAACGGTCACTGAAAAATCAGTGACCGTTTGGCCACTTTGGTGACCGTTCTGGTCACGTTTTAATTATTTATTTATTATTATTATTTTTTATATATATAGGCTCGTCTAAGATGAGCCAACAAGACTGGTTCGTGGGCTTGTTTCCGAGTTGAGCCCGGCCCACCTGCCCGTTCAGCTCGTGCTCAGGCTCGTTTTTTGACAAGTCCGAGCCGCTCGTGGGCGTGAACAATACGAGCCGAGCGGGCGAGCCGACGAGCCGCTCGACTCGTTTGACACCACTAGGCTGCAAGCCTTAATGGCATTTAGATGAACTTAATTATAATAAAAATTATTGAGGATTTTTTTTTCTCAAAATTCTCTGTTTCTTGCACTCATGTATGAATTAACAGGTTTGAGTTTCACCATTTTGTTTATTTTCTATAAGCTTCTGCAACAACACTTTGCTTCTTTTTTAACTTGGTTCCTGGATTCCCTTCATACTTGAACCAGGGGTCATTCATCTTTAAATCTCTACAATTTAGTCCTCTTCATTTTACAAGTATCTATAACTGATCGGGTTAATTTCACAAATGGTTACTGAAATTACCTGAAAATTTCAAAACGGTCACTGAAATTTGAAATTTCTTTCAAAACGGTCACTGAATTTTCAGATTTTTTGGACAAGTTTGAGGTAATTTTTCGCCAACTTTCGACCACCAAAACAGCCGATTTCGAATACCGTTGGAAAGCCCACGATGTCCTCTTCAATTAACACTAAAAATCTCCCCAAAAATCCAAGAGATTCGGCCGGAATAAAGCCACGAAATCGACAACCGAAAATTGTGAAAATCTGCCTAGATTTTCAGATTTTTTAGGCAAGTTTGATGCAATTTCTCGACAACTTCCGACCATCAAAACCGTTGATTTCGAACACCGTTGAAAAGTCCACAATGTCCTCTTCAATTACCCCAAAAATCTCCCCAAAACTACAAGTGATTCGGCCGGAATAAACCCAAGAAGTCAGCTACCCAAACTGGGCAGATTTTCGGACTTTTTTGGTAGCTGACTTCGTGGGTTTATTTCGGCCGAATCACTTGGAGTTTCGGGGAGATTTTTGGGGAAATTGAAGAGGACATTGTGAGATTTCCAACGGTATCCGAAATCAACTGTTTTGGTGGTTGGAAGTTGCCGAAAAATTGCCTCAAACTTGCCCAAAAAATCTGAAAATCTGGGCAGATTTTCACAATTTTCGTGGGTTTATTCCGGCCAAATCACTTGGAGTTTTGGGGAGATTTTTTGTGATAATTGAAGAGAACATCATGGGCTTTCCAATGGTATCCGAAATCGGCGGTTTTGGTGGTCGGAAGTTGCCGAAAAATTGCCTCAAACTTGTCCAAAAAATCTGAAAATTCAGTGACCGTTTTGAATGAAATTTCAAACTTCAGTGATCGTTTCTGAAACTTTGAAACTTCAGTGACCATTTTGAAATTTTCAGGTAACTTCAGTGACCATTTGTAAAATTAACCCATAACTAATCTGTTGTAAGTTTCGAAAGTTAACAATTAAGTACTCGACCTTTTAAACGTTGGATTTAGAAATTTGTTAATTTCCTTCTATTACTCTATTAATGCTTCATATTGACTTCATGCAATCTGTATGATCTTCAAAAAATGCCTTAACTTTTGGAATTAAGCTGAATGAACATAATGTTTGACATAGGGGTTGACCGACCCCTCACATTGCATGTGGGTCCCAACCTGAATTAAAAAATGCCGACCTCCCCCATTGTGTGAGGTGTGTCATCCCCTATATCAAGCATTATATTTGTGTAGCAAAACTCTGAAACAAATTCAGGCTTGCAAGTATAATTAGAGCAAGAAGTGGGTTCAAAAGAAGTTGAATTGGTAGAGCTATCTTACAAGTTTATACGTCCAAATGTATATATTATTCCTTCTCAATTTAGCAACAATGCAATATTGTATCTCAAAAACTTTACCATTTAACCAAACTTCCTTCTCATGAAGATAAATGAACCATTAATTGATGATTTGCCTTACAAGGGAAAATTTGTACAAAGATGGAACTGGCAAAAATTTTAACTTCGAGGAAAAAGTAAAAAGAATTTTTTTTTTTAAAAGATGGGATCAATTTTCCCACATGAACCCACGTGCCTTCAGCACAATAAGTAGGAATAACGCTGTTCAGAATCAGTGGTGTAGAACATTTTGTGTGTCAACATATTATAGGTTGTATTAAATGGACCATAATCCCTTGTATTTATTTAAACTTTTAATTTAATTTCGTTAACGTTGCCAATCAGACTTGTGTTAAATATCAATAGTGTTAAATAACGTGACTATGATAAGTAGGTCCTCAACCTAACAAATGGAGCCTCTGGAGTCTTTTTGTGGCATCTGGATCATTAATAGCTGGCAATCGTCTTTATAAATCCCCCCCTCTTTTGACTAATACTCATTAATTTAAATTTAACTTTCTAAAAAGTCCAAGAATTGCACTAATATTGTAAGAGGAAGTACTTGGTGCATATAATAAGATAATGTGAAAGGACTTATATTCCTTACACGTTGCATAGTTTTATGCACCAAGGGAACATATTGTAGTGGCTTCAACTCTAGCGTGCTTCTTTCTTCCACATTATTGTCCCAAATTTCAGACTTTTCCTCCTTGAAATTGTACTCGAGAATCTTCCCTGGTATTTTACTAGAAGGTGCATGTTTTTCTATTCGAAAAATTCAAATTACGCACATGATTAGAGTATACAATTCACATTTTCAAACTTAGCTCGTGTATGTGACCACATTTTAAAAAAATTATTTTTTCTCGTATTCATATTCAACTACATATTTTATGGGATTTACAATTTTTATCAATTTCTATTAAAATTCAGTATTTTAGCTAAACCAAATAAGGGTTAATGTTTTACAGACTTTTTGGCATTGTACGTGTCGAATTTCTTGAAGTTTTTATTGCGTTTTGAAGTATGAAGTACCTTTGTACTCTTTATATTTTTGAAGTGGGTAGAATTAGCCATGTCAACGAGTCGAGTCGAAAAAAAAAAGCTCGGACTCGGCTCGAACTTTTTTAGGCCGGGCTTTTTTGGCCCTAGTCGAGTCGAGCCGCTCGGTCAAAAAAAATGAGGCTCGGCCCCAGCTTTCGGGCCGAGCCAGACCGAGTCGTTCGGGGGTTTTTTTTAATGTCAAATCTACATTTTTACTTAAAAAATTAAAAATTTGTACGGTTTATACATACTATAAATTAAATAAAAAAAGCTCAGGCTCGGCCCGAACCTTACACCGAGCCCCGAGCTGGGCTGGGCCCGACTCGAGCTTTTTTCGAGCCGTCCGAGTTGGCAAGTTTTTTTGCCATCCCTAAGTAGAATAGCCTAATTGAAATTCTATTTCTTATATTGGGCTATTGGGCTCAAAACTCTGTGCAGACAAAGTCCAAAGGAATTGACTGAACCTGTAGGTCCAATGATTTGTTAGTCGTTGCTGCAGAGTCAGATGAATCTGATGCTTGGGCTCACAGGATTAAGTCCATAACACATTCACCCTTTTTTCCATAATGTCCATGGCCCTTCTCATGGAGCTGGGAATCAATTGACAATTTATTTTACCATAGCTTAACAGATTTCAAGTTAAGATGATTTACGCAAGGATCTACACTCAAAATATATATTTTTTATATTTAAAAGAAATAATACCTCAAAATATGTCCGACGAGGTCAATAATGTTGTGACTTCTATGTCCACCTATGTAGCTCTTGCACACTAAGACTACATTAGAATGCAAAATTATTGATGCTAAAGGTGGTGCAACAATCTTATGCATCTTGGCTACCAAGTTAAATGGTAGAAAGTTGAGCGTGGGAAGACTAATCGATAGAGTTTTGTTTGGGATTATAATTTTTAAATACCCCACTTAAGGATTTATCTCCCACCAATGTGCTACCATTGAGTGGGTGGTGGACGACTTGACTCATAACTATCACTTACCATAAGTTGGTGGTTGATGGGGGTTACTTCCTCCACCTCTAGCATACGTGCATATATGGCAATTGTATGGAAGCGCTGATTGCTCCTTTTTGCCTTGTCCCATCCAATCATTCATCTTTCCCTATTGGAGTGTATGGTGTGCGACACTTCGACAAGATTGCCCAACACATGCCTATTTGGGAGAGCTTACTTGATGTTCGATCTGCCATTAGATATTTGTAGCACAATATCTATGCCTCACTAAACTACCCTATGGGTTACAACTCACATGCTTCTTCAGACTCTCTAGAGTTCTTCATATATCTAGGATATTGGCAGTCTATGCACCTCAACCTATGGCTTCAACCTCTTCTAACGTTAACTTTTGATCTTTGGATGACCCACAATGATTGGTTCATCTTGGGCCTCTACAACGTTGGCCTAAGCCTTAGGTGTGTCAACCTAGGCTCTGGCATTGATGGTTTGACTGTTCACGTGTTCAAGACCTCCATGTGGCTCCTATATGAAGGTAATTAGGACTCCACACGATCACGCTAAACTTCCTCGATTTATAGAAAAGATTTTATATTGATGAGAAACTCTATGATGAAGAATAGACTAATGGTACTTTCTCAAGTAAGTTCATGAACTATAGATAGGCTAGCTCTTTCCTTCCCCTCCCCTTTGAGCACTATTCTATATGTTCTCCCTTCACTTGTATCTTTGGTTGAGCCATATTCTACCTTTGTTTTCATCAACGATGTAACTAGATTAGATGGTGTGTCAAAATCGCTTTGATCCCTAAACCCCGAGTCAAAGGTTTTTGCATTAACCATTTCCCAAGCTCTTGTGCAATACTTCGATATTGGGACCATTCGGAGGAACTTTAAATCATTTGGGTGACAGTTTCTTTTTCCAATCCCATAGTGGCCTAGAATAATTTTTTGAGAATAAGAGGATGATTTGAATCATGCAATAAGTTAGTCTGAAGATCATTAATAAATTTGACCCACTTTTATATTACACAAAAAAAAACCTTTTCTAAAGGAGTTGAGGCGAAATGACACGATGAACATATTATAATTTAAGCGTAAAAAAGATACATACAAATTATTGAGTGTTAAATCTAAGCATGTTTGGAAAGTGTTACATGAAAATCCTTTTTAATTTTTTTTTCTTTTAACTTGCTCAAGTAGTGCTGATTCTGAACATGTTTGGAAAGTGTTTATCAATTATTTAAAAATTATAAATAGATATAAAGGTAGAAATATTTTTTTAAAACAAAAGTCAAAGTCATTGATTCGTACATTGATATTCTAGATGATTTTTCGTTTCCGCGGAATGTAGGAAACTAGCGGGTGATAGTAGTGGGGTCCTGCGACTTAATTCACCAATAAAATCACACCACGTTGTAATGAAAAGTAGATTTCTTACTAGACCCGTCAACTATCCGCACATATCTCTTCCGGAAAAATTCATTAATTCTTCGAAAATCTTAAAACCCCTCCTCAGAAAAATCGAATCGTTGTTGTTATGGAGAAATCGTCGAAGATTGAGGAGCCTGCGATCGGGATCCCATACAATGCGGCGTACCAAGCGCCGATGCCTCAACAGTATTACGTAGGTGAAAACCCTTATCAATCCGGTGCAGTCCCCCCAAACGCCGTCGTTGGGGACCCAAAAGGAATTCCTCTTCAGCAGACAATTTACCGAGATACGCCGGCGCCTTTTAATTGTCTTCACTGTGGTAGTACTGGAATCACCTCTGTTAAGTAAGTTCTTCAACAGTTCAATTCCCTTTTCCCGTGTTCTCTGTTATTGGTATAAAGTATTTGAACTGTGTCTGTTGGGGCTTCAAATATTCGAGAATAAGGTTTTCAATTTTGTGAATTGTACGGTTCTGTTTTCCAGTGCAAAAATATTTGCCGCAATTGTGTTTAACAGTGTTAAATTGGGAAGGAGTGACAAGTTTCAATGAAGCGTGATTAGTGTAAAATTGTGAAGCAGCGGTGTAAAATATATGGTTTTTAGAATTTTTATTAGTGTTGATTTAAATTTTAGGGGTGGTAGATGAGGAACAATGGGTAGAAATGCAAAAACTCTGCAGTTTCCATTGACTAAAGAAAGGATTGAGAAATGTTATGTGCCATTAAGATTAAGGAACTATAGTTGCATAATTTTGCTTCTAATAGAGATTGGATTTGTTTTCAGCTGAGAATCACAGGAGGGAATGCTGTACTGTGAAACTTTTTAGTCGGTGTACTGATTTTATTACTTCGGTGTTCACACTTTTTTATCATTTATATAAACTGAACTGATGTTCTATAAAGAAACTGAGTTGTCTGAATTCTTTGCAAAGGCTGTTTTTGGTATTCATAACTTCCAATATTTGGGAGTCGAGTCGAGTGCAAACATGGGACCAGCTTTCTTCATAAATGGCCTAGCTGCAGTGGTGATGATATTATAGCTTGAAATTTATGATGGTATCTGGAAATTTTTGTTTTTAAAAAAACACAAAATTAGATAATTTTGCAGCTTTGTTTTAAAGAACTTTTGATATGGCGTTTCTTCACTGTTAATTGGAACCACAAAGTTACTACAATGTGAAGAAGCCAAGAACATGCTTACACTGTTTCTGCTTAGGACATTCAATGTTTAACATATATTTTTTCTGCTTAGAACATTGAATTCTCCTCAATTCATCAACAATTTCCTTCTTTTGGAAAGAAAACATGAACTGTTATAGATAAGTAATTAGAACACGTTGTCAATTAAATGCAGTGTTTTTATTGGACATCTGTGGTAAAATCTCAAAGTGCATCTTACCTTAACTGTCAGATGATGTAGGATTTGTACAGATCAAATTTTTTATATTGTAAGTTTTCAAGGACATAAATATGTTTTTTTAGTAATTCCCTTTGTTTGTTCAACAGACATAAACCAAGTTTAGCAGCTTTTGTTGGTTGTATGATGCCGATGATGCTTGGCGTCTGCTTTCTATGCCCTTCGATGGATTGCCTATGGCACAAATATCATTATTGCCCAAGCTGCAACGAGAAGGTGAATTTATTTATCTACTCTGGTTTGTTATTCACTCTCATCTTCCTTATCATTGACTTGATTACTTTTCATACTAGGTTGCTGATTTTGAGAAGTCTGATCCTTGTCTGGTGATGGATCCTCCACAGTGGGAACAAGAGAGCTTTGCTTTGCCCGCGTGATTTAATGACTTGATCGTTGGTTCTATGGCCATATTTAGATTTCATCCTTCCTGTATGTGATTACATATGTATGATAAAACTAAATGAAAGCAACGTGGACTTTTGATTTTTACGTGAAACTGGAATGCAAGTTAGTGAAAGCATCAAAGAAATTGTCGAGGGAAAAAAAGGGATTTTGGAATTATGGAATAAATATAATTTTGCATGCTTGTAAATTTTGCAATATTTCATGGAGTAATTTTGTTTTGTATAAAGTGAGTATTGTATTATGTTTTCTATTTGTTGTTATTCCCTTTCACCTTTGGTATGATAGTTAAAACTCCTATTCTCCAGGTTCTTAAAGATCTAATAGTTAAAAGGAACGAAAACTAAGTGGAAAAATATTTGAAGTTTTAACTACAGTGATTGAGACGTCTTTCCCTACCAGATGTTCAACTGGCAACATCCTCGCAGGATTTTTGTATAGGATGTAAAATCTTTTCTTTTGGCCACTTCTCTACCCTCGTAAGTTCTTTACGAGATATGCATTGTGCAATTGTTTTACATACTGGGCCAGATGACCAACTGGAAAAATAGGATCAGAATGCTTGTAGCTAGGGAGAAAAATCGACTGATAACGTGATAACCGGTGGGGGTGGGGGGGGCAGGTGCCGAGGTATCTGTCCTGGGTTGGACACCGGGCAGGTACAAGGAACATGGTCCCAGTCTTTTTAACCCTTGATTGGAGAAAAAATAATCTCTCCTTTCATACCACACTTGGCTAGAAAACATTATTAGAATCATAATCTCCTTATAAATCTGAACTACCAAAGAGTCTAAAGTATTACACCAATTGCTTGCTGTCTCACCCTAATCGAACGATCAATTCCTCCTCTATCACATGCTATCTTCCACCCAGCACCAATTCTCTGGACCATTCGTCCATTCCGGCGGCCAGGTCCTCTCTCTGTCTCACACACACAGAGGTGGCTTTGGACGGCCCCTATACCTTTTTAGGTGTGTTTGGCATAACTAAAAATGGGCAATAGTGGACAATCCTTAGTGGCACTTGAATGGTGTGAGGCCATGAGATTTGAGATCAAGGCACTTGAATTAAATGATACATGGCTAATTTTGATTTGCCACCAGATAAAGAGGCAATATGGTGTAAATGGGTATATAAGATTAAGTTTAATGCTGATGGAAGTATTGAAATGTACAAAGCTAGGCTGGAAGGGGTACATACAACAAGAAGGTCTCGATTATCATGAAACTTTTTCTCCAGTAGCAAAACTTGTTACTGTTCGAAGTTTACTTGCCCTTGCAGCCATAAAAGGATGGTTCTTGTATCAATTGGATGTTAATAATGTATTTTTACACGGTGATTTGGATGAGGAAGTATATATGCAATTGGCCCCTAGTTATGTTGGTGATGGGAGTACAAAAGTATGCAGACTTCGCAAAAGTATATATGGACTTAAGCAAGCCTCACGACAGTGGTATTCAAAATTGTCTAGTTTTATCATTCAACATTGTTTCATTCAATCAAGAGCAGATTATAGCTTATTTACCAGGACTATTCAAGACTCATTTACAACTATTCGAGTATATGTTGATGATGTTATCTTAGCAAGAAATTGTATGAATACCATCAACAAGCTCAAGGTTGCTCTTGATGTAAAGTTCAAAATCAAGGATTTGGGAAAGCTGAAGTATTTTTTGGGAATCGAGGTGGCAAGATCAAAACATGAAATATGCATATGCCAGAGAAAATATGCTCTGGACATTTTGGGAGACTCGGGTACAATAGGCTAGCACCATCCAAGATACCTCTTGATCAAAATGTTAAGCTGGCCAAAGATAAAGGGGATTTACTTGCTGATCTTTCTATCTATAGAAGGTTCATAGGGCGGTTGTTGTACCTAACTATAACAAGACCAGATTTATCCTACTCAATTCAGTTATTGAGTCAATATATGGACAAGCCTAGGATACCACATCTCCATGCAACACACAAAGTATTAAGATATCTCAAAAGGACACCAGGTCAAGGCTTATTTTATTCATCTCCAGCTGAAAGGTTACTCAGATTCAGATTAGGGAGCCTGTCCAGATACTGGGAGATCTGTGACATGTTATTATGTTTTCATAGGATCATCACTAGTGTCAAGGAAGTTGAAGAAGCAAAATGTGGTTTCAAGATCATCCTCTGAAGCTGAATACTGAGCAATGGCGCAGGTCTGTTGTGAACTGACATGGATGAGATTTCTATTTGAAGCTCTGCACATTGAACACAACTAGGAAACAATGTTATACTGCGATAACAAGTCTGCCATCTATATTGCCACAAATCCCGTTTTCCATTAAAGAACCAAGCACATAGAAATTGAATGTCATCTTGTTCGAGACAAAATACAAAGTGGAAGCATTTCTACTGAGTATGTTCATACTGATTCTCACGTGGCAGACATGTTAATTAAGGCCTTGAATTCCTCGTCTTTACTCACACATGAACAAAATGGGAGTAGTTGATACCTACTCTCCATCTTGCGGGGGACTGTTAAGTGGTGAAGAACAACCCAAGCAGCTGGCAGATGACATGTCCATACAGTCATGAACACAAGTGATATTAGCATCCAACAAGGAGGGAAACATCTAGAAGCGAAGGTGAACGTTACGCAGTTCGACCCTAACAACACCTAGAGGGGGTGAATATGTGTAATATGTGAAATTTAAAATTACTAACGAATTAATCAGCAACAAGTTACTTTTTAATTCTTTTCTAGATGATTATCCATGCAAGTCAACTTTAGTTCTAAGTTTGAATACCGCAGTTGTAAAATCAATGAATATAATGAAAGTAGTAATCAACACTAAGATGATCACGGAGAAACCCAATTGAGAAAAACTCCGGGCACTTTATCAGTCAATCCACTATAAACGAATCTGTACTTACAGTCTACTAGATTAGACGACGACATGAACTATCTGATCTCCTGACTGTAATTCTAACAGCTCTCCTGAATTCTGTGCTCCCCTATACCAATTCCAGCTGTAATCACCAACGCTCTCTTGGAACTCCGTTATCCTGCAACAGCCCCTAGCTTGGTAAAATCGCATATCTCATGTGGATCACGAAGAACAACCCGTTCTTCACAGATTGGAACTCCAGTCGCCTTCCTCGATCTTCAGCACCTCTGACAGATATGTAGGAAGTAGTGGTTTGATATTTGGATGTTGAATCTGATATTTTTCTGACCAAAATACTCACACAAGATGAATGTTGAATAATATGATATGGAGGAATCACTCTCTGATCTGTTTCTCTCAATGTTCAATCGTAGAATCTCGTACATGTGAATTCTGATATTTATATGTAGGTCAAAAAATGAATGGGCCAGGGAAAAAGACTTTAAAACGCGAAATAAAAATTTCTCGAATAAAGCGTCGCTCGAGCGAAGGCTCAGCGATAGTCGAGCGATAGGTTGTCGCTCGAGCGAAGGAGGGGCGACAGTCCAGCGATGCAGTTTCTGTTTTTGTAGCTCGAACCAACCCTTGGCGACAGTGTAGCGAAAATCCGCGCCGTTTTCCTCCTTGTTCCAAACTCGAAACCCTAGACCTATTTAACTAACTTTTAAACAAATTGCACATTACTCCTTGAACTTTTATAATATGTCAATTTCAATTCTTTTGTTCACAGAATTTGCCAATTACAAAATCTATTAAAACCTAACAAAAGGAATCTAGAAGCTCTGCATTACCAGCATTCTGTTATGGATTGTGCTACATGTACACTCCATGGTTTACACAATCCTTTACACCACTCTCACATGGAGGGGGGCCCACGAATATTTTATTGTGTGTGGGCCCCCCTTCATGTGAGAGGGGTGTAAAAGATTGTGTAAATGATTATGTACATTTAGCATAATCCTTCTGTTATAGCACATGGCTTTGCCACCGTTTCTGTTTTCCTGTAACAAATTCTTTTGTTTTACACAACATTGTAATTCTATATAAGTTGTATATAACATTGTAAAACTCTTTAGATGATAAGAAAGTAAATACACAGAAATTGTTCTGCCATCATCTTTCTATTTCCTTATTTTGTTATAGCACCAATTCTCTGGACCATTCGTCCATTCCGGCGGCCAGGTCCTCTCTCTCTCTCTCTCTCTCTCTCTCTCTCTCTCTCTCTCAGGTTGCTTTGGCCGGGCCCGATATCTTTTTAGGTGTGTTTGGCATAACTAAAAATGAGCAATAGCGGACAATTCTTAGTGGCAACACAGGGGAGGGTTTGAAATTATCAAGATTTCTTTATTGTCGAATCAAATTTCTTATTTGAATTTTTCTAAATTTTATGGCTTAACTTTGTATAATGCTCTATTTGCTGTGATGTGTTGGTTCGTGGCTTACTTTTAATGAGTTTTTTTTTTTTTTTAAATTTATCTTGCTTGTTGATTCTTTATTCATTCTTATGTGAAAAAGCTGCCCTAATATAGTTTGTGTTCGCGTATTTATAAAAAAAATAAAAGTAACAATAAATGGGACATGCGGTTCTTGGCCCCACTCTGGTCTATCTTTAGTTGGGGATTGGCTTGTAGCCTAAATTTATATGTCAAAAATAAAATAAAAAGTTGATAGATACTCGTTGAATTGACTTGTTTAGCCGTGAATTGGTCACACATTGATTATATATCTGCATCTTTATGGAATAAACAAGAAGCAATTCGACCTTGATCTTTGGTTACTATTACAGTTTCTATTATTAAATTAATGAAAAATTAGTTAAATAGTTAAAGTAGGGTTTGAACTTCGATTCAACAGTGACATTTATCTTTTCTTACGATAATATTTATATTCTAACGTGATAGTCAACCAAACATTGTGCACCCCGATTGAGCTCTATTTTTCAGAAAGAGTTTTATATGAAGTGATTTTAAAAAGAATGTGCAGTTAAAAAATAAAGAAAAATTTTGAATTCATGTAAAAAAATATGTAGTTGAAAATAATTTTCGTTCATACAATTTTACGACGGTATAATTACGTTGTGAATAATCCAGCATGGTTAGTAATATGTGCAAACATGTTTTCCTCGAAGTTAGGAGCACGCACGTTATATATGTCAATAGAAAATGAGAAAAATATGTGAATGTATAACCAAAGAACTAATAAATAAAAGAAAAGAATATTCAAAGGCTGGTTGGCGAAAAATATCCAAAAAATAATGTCATGAGTGACGACTGTGGACCTAACTTATTTTATCGATACTATCTCGTTTTTTTCATTTTCTAGAGAAAATAAATAGAAAAAGTACATATTATTTACTTATAGTTCCTGATTGAGCTCTATTATTCTCAAAATTTATTATTTCAACGCTCATTTTTAACTACATATTTTTACATAAATAATTTTATACGTAAACTCTAAATTTTTTTTTCTTTTTCAACCACACATTTTTCGATTTTTTACTATTTCAAAATGTATTTTTTTGGTAGGGTGGAGCCCAATGAGGCACTTAATTAATGAATAGAATGTTGGGTCCACTAATCTATGATTATCTTCACAATTTGGCCCCATCAAATCCATCAATCACAATAATTAAGATTACTTTTTGTTTTCAGCTTTTTCTTTACATCCCCTTATTGAAGACAAGAGAAGATACATTACTTGAATGTCATTGATGACCAATTAAGAGCTTGTTTGGTAGGAATTTTTTTGGGGAAGAATTGATTTTGAATAGTGATATGATGGAAAATGTGTGGTTGAAAAAGAAGAAAAAATTATTGATGTGATGGAAAATATTATTTTATTGAAAAATGTGTGGTTGAAAATGAGAATTGATTTACTGTAGAAAATGAAAATCCCTATCAAATAGGCCCTAGCCCCTAAGTAATTTACAAGAGTATGATTGATAAAATCAATCAATTAATTGTTTTGGTTCGACATCCCAATCCCAATCCCATCCACATCAAATCGATTTTAAGTTGTACAGATGCATTACCTTTTTAAAAATTAATTTTTGCTCTGTGATGTTCCACTAATTAACTAGAAATACGTCCGTTCTTATCTGCTTGCTCGTTGGTCCATCTCATTCCTAAATCTTATCTTAACTTTCGAAATAAATAATTTTTTATGTTAAACTTAGTACTTAGCTAACTCGCAATATTAATAATATGTTAAATCGACTTTAAATCGATAAATAATACAAGTATTTTAGCATGAAAAATAAACTCTATTTAGTTAAAACTTATGTAATTTACTTTAAATTAATTGAGCTAAATTGAGTTTGAACTAAAAAGACTTTAAGTTATTAATTTAATGGATCATCCATGTTAGATAATTAATTAACAATTTGATTTAGGTGGGATAAGTACTTATATAGCAATGAAAAAGATGTCACCATGCCACCTTACCAAAAAGGTACGATCTATATATATTTTTTATTCAAATTCATAGCAGCTTATATATAGATTGCTTCTTCATTATGTAATCTTATAGATTCCTCCAATCTGAACTAACAATTGCAAAGGAGAAAACATTAAATTCGTGTTAGAATATTGTGAATGGAAGGGAGGGGTCGAGTGGCGTGCGATTTTTGCAGTGATCAGGTGGCGGTGCTCTACTGCCGGGCGGATTCAGCTAAGCTGTGTTTGTCATGTGACCACCATGTGCACTCGGCCAACGACCTCTCCAAGAAGCACCTCCGCCAGCAGATCTGTGATAACTGCGGCTCCGAGCCGGTCTCCACCCACTGCGCCACGGATAATCTGGTACTGTGCCAAGATTGTGACTGGGATGCCCATGGAAGCTGTGTAGTGTCCGCCTCCCATGATCGAAGCCCGATTCAGCCCTTCTCCGGCTGCCTGTCGGCCCTTGACCTGGCGGTGGCGTGGGGACTGGAAATTGAAGATAGAAAACTAACTCATCAACTGAGTTCATCGGGTAATCTTGGGATGGAAACTGGGCCGTTAGAATCGTGGTTTTGTAAGGACGGGGCCGTACCCAGTTCAATGATGCTGCAGGAGCTGATGGTGCCTAATGACAATTCTGTATTTTACTCTAATTACGGGGATGGATTGATCACAAAGAAGAGGATCCCAACCTGCGGGAAGCAGAAGCAGGTGATCTTGAAGCAATTAATAGAATTGCATAAAAGTGGATTGCCTGATGGCTGCAGCGGCAGTGGCGGTGGTCTGGAGGAGGCGATGCCTGGGACGCCGAGCGGGAGTGAGAGCTGTGGGTGGCATCAGGGGTATATGAGTTGGCAGCAAAATAGAGGCTTTACATCCTTGCTAAAAATGCAGACTACACCAGACGATCCAAAGGAGAATTATAGAATGATGGATGGAAACATGTGGAATGCTGGCACATCTGATCATGGCGCGCAGGTTTTGTTCTAAAGAATTACATTAAATTGTTTGGTGAATTGCTAAAATTTGTGTTTTCTTGAATTATTTTGTTAGTACTTCTGAACAAATTTGATCAATTCTTTGAAGATGAACCTCGTATTTTATGATGTTAATGGATGGAATGATTTGATGAAATGATGTTAAGCGTCCTTGGCAAAACAGACAGTAAATTAAAACCTATTCCAGTAAACATGTGTTCCAAGCCAAATATTACAACTTCTTTTTTTAGGGTATCACCGAAGATTTTGATATGTTCCTGCACCCGTCTATTGCCCAATTTTAATATATTCGATCCTTCCCCAAGAAATTGAACTAGATTCATTCTGTATTTGGATGTACAGATATGGGATTTTAATTTGGTAAAATTGAGGGGGCACGAGGCATCTATCCCGCTAGAGGAATATATTGCAGGTGACATGGAATATATGGTGAAAAATTATGGCGAACTGCTCAAAGATGCAGATCGTTCAATTAAACACGAGGTATGATTTCTTTTAATGCTAGAAATTCTCTTCGTTTTGATTAGTAGATGATACACTCTTTTTCTCTATGTGAAGACAAAATGAACTTTATGGTCTAAGATAAGAAAGTCTATTTTGATGGCCAAACAATTGATCCTTTTCCATTGACTGCCCATAATTGTTGAATTATTTTTCCTTACGTCAACTTGACAATTTCTCTTGTCCAAGTCTCATTTTTTATTAGTTCTTTTTCGAAAGAAGTTTCATTTTATATTGGGGAAATTAATGTGGTGGTCCCCAGCTTATGGTAATGTAGCATTCGGGGTCCTCGCCCTTTGTTTTTTTTTCCTTGTGGTACCCTACTTTACAAGTATGTTGGGTCCCAGTAGACAGTTTGTCCATTTGGCCGAAATATAAAAAATCTATCCAATAGGGATCCGAGTGTGCTCCCTGTCGAATGGCGTGTTTTCCCAAGTCAAAATAAGTAGGTTAGTTCCTTTCCTTGAAACCGTACTTGAGAGTTTCATAACTCATATGGCTCAGCAATCATTTGCCACGAGAACTTGAAAAGTTGGGCATCCACTAGAAATAAAGATTGGAGTTCCAATTGTCACCTTACTAATAGGTTGAGGATCGCCGCTTAATTTTCATCTCAACTAATCGATCATCATGATAATAAAATTATAAAAAATGTCGAATAATGTCAATGGTTTATTAGGTAACCACTTATTTTGTTCATATTTTCATTCAATTGATGATTTCACTTCATATTTGGCAAACAAGAAGCTAGCAAAAGCCTTGTTTAATTCAACTTGATGATCCTTTGATGTGTAAAAATATGTTATATGCTGACAATCCATTTTGTTGTTGTCTTTTACTCTTTTTGCTTTGTGTTATAAGATAACAACTTTAAACCTGAAAACTATAACGTACTTCATAAAAAATGTAGAACCAGATAGTTAGTCCGGGGCCTGCAACATCTGAGAGCAATAACTTACCAGCATCAAGGCCATCATCATGTTCCGGATATACTAAACTGAAATCCTATGTTGTCTCAAAAAATGTCCATTTTATGGACCAGTCTATTTTGGTGAAAAATGATCGTGCCACAGCTGCAATAACTAAGGCTGATATGGAGCTTTTGGCCAAGAACAGAGGGAATGCTATGCAACGTTACAAAGAAAAGAAGAAAACACGAAGGTACGTCTTCCCTTTCATTGGATTTTTTTTTTCAATGAATTCGAAGTGTGCCTTTCTGATATGATACATATTGTAAATAGATATGATAAGCACATCCGGTACGAATCAAGAAAAGCAAGAGCTGATACTAGGAAGCGAGTAAAGGGTCGATTTGTCAAGGCGGCCAGTGAAGCTTCAAATGTATAATGAGTTGTGAACGGAATGAACATCTATGTTCGTATGTATATATATCTTACTTCATTTTATTTGCATAATATTGTGTAGCCACCATGCTCATGCGACTTTTATGTTATCTGATGATTTTATCCTATCAATGGACGGGAAGTTGGTCCATAATAGTTCTGTTTTCGGGTATTGAAATGATACGAGCCCTTAATGATTTTTTGGGATATGGTTTATCCCGGTTTGGTGACGTCCAATCCAGACAATAGTAGTTTGATAATATTTTTGTAATAGCGTAAAGAATTTTGAATGAGATTGCTATGATTTTGAAGGACAAAATGTGAAGTTAGTTGCTTGTCCTTGTTGAGTTTGAAAGTAGGTTTTTAATGAAAGCACTCAACATACTAGTCTCTTTAGAGCTTTTCAGGGATTTAGTGTGAGGAAACTTGTGAAATACACTCTTTGATCATGTGAGAGCTTTTAAAGCTATGTAACAGAAGTCACACCGCTGGGTATTGACTCCTCCATTCACCACCCATATTTTCTAGCTCTTTATCTGCTTAACCTCAAATTCACTATTCTCATGATTCTTGAAACAAGAACCAAGCCATGAGGGACTTGTCCTTTTTTCTCCTAAAGATTTCTCTGGGTGCTAAAATGAGGAAAGGCTTCAGAAACTTCTGCAATGGCGATGCCTCGACTGCAACCTTCAACCAGCAAAAAGTTGATCCATGTAACTTGGAGAGCAATACTCGGGGGGGAAGGCACGCAACCTTAGAGGAGATGATAAAGCAGTTAGATTTGGAAGAGAAAATGGCCAGAAGAGAAAAACTTGATGATGATGATGATGATAATAGGGGAATCCCACACCGGATGTCGTGTGTTAATAGTTCTGATATTCTGCGAACTGCAAGGAACGCATTAAATCAGTACCCTCGGTTTTCTCTCGATGGAAAAGATTCTATGTATCGTTCTTCATTTCAAAACCTGGCTTCTGGATCAAGAAAGTCAATATCCCGGAACCATGGTTATAACTTAGAAGCAGAGAGAACTTGCTGTTTGCCTCCTAAGTTGGCAGGGGAACGTGTAATTTGGTGCAAACCCGGGGCCGTGGCCAAACTTATGGGTTTGGAAGCCATGCCAATACCAGTAAAAAGGCAAAATATCAGGAGAAAAACTGAGAGACATGAAAACTTTGGCAATGTCATAAGGAGAGAAATTATGGGTTCCTGCTCAAGAACTGGATACTGTTTTATGAAGCCTGTAGCGGTGGAACTTCCAAATGGTGAATTAGGCTGGCCAATTCGACGTTTTCGGTAGAATAATACATGGTTTCTAAGATGACTATTTTACATTGTTTAAAAAGAGTTTCTATCCAGATGACAATGATGCCGCTTACTTTGAAGTTAATGATTGTTACCTGCAAACTATTACCATATAAATTCTTTACCCTTTCAAATTATCAGTAAAAAAGTGAATTCTAATTCATTACAGTTAAAAAACACTGCTGGTTTTCGACTAGACTGTCTTAACTCTTATTAGGATCTCAATCATCGTTATAGCCCCTGTTTGGTGGCAATTTCTTTTTTTTGGAAAAATATTGTTTTAAATAGTGATTTTTTGGAGAATGTGTGGTTAACAAGTAGAGAAAGTTTTTGAATTGATGTATAGAATATTTTATTGTGTGGATGTATTGAAAGAATGGGAGACAAAAATGGACATAAAGTGCATACAGTATCTACAATGGTTTATTTTTCTACTTTTTCTTCATTAGTTGGAGTTCATGTGATGGACATTAGGATAAGATAAAGAATAAATTAGATAGAATTTTAATAGAGGGTTTAATTTGAATTATAAGTGTTTTAATTAGATTAGTTTAGTTTGTTTATTTTGATAAAATTCTAGATTAATTGAAATTCGTTTAATTTTAGTTTCTTTCAATTTCTTGCTCTATAAGTAAAATGTTTATTCATTGTAATTCACAACCAGAATATATAAGTAAATATTGATTTTCTACCCTCAATTCTTCTCTTCTTTGCACCCCTTCTTCTTCTATTCCCAATTGTTCATTGTCAAAATATGTGCGTTCTGCATCAATTTAGTATCAAAGCAATTCGTTTTCCTTTAACCAGACATCCTCGTTCTCAAGTCCAAAAATTCACCGATCGTTTTCATCCATTCCATAGTACCATCCACTCCATTCCATATAAAAAATGCTGCAACTTGCATTCCATATACTACCTCAAAATCCCAATCAACAGTTTCCATCCAATAGCCTGCCACCACCCATCCCGTCCACAGACGCCATCAATCTCCACCATCCAATAAAAAATATTACCTTCAAATATAAAAAACCTTGTCATGTAGTGCTGTCAACAAAAAAATACAAGAATTCGTATGACAGTAGTAGCAGCAGTTTTTGCCGGTTTTCTTAGTTAGTTTCGGATAAAAAAAAGGAAGAAGGAAGCAGTTAGTTCCTGTCATGTAGTGCTGTTTTTCTATTAAAAAAAAGAGTATTTATCAGCTTATTCCTGTCATGTAGTGCTGTTTTTCTCTCCCAAATCAGTTGCTTTGATTCCACTGGAGGATCTTCGACGCTGGACTCATGACCGTTTCAGCGGCGCTTGCGACTCCGTCGCAGCAACGTTGCTTTGAGAGTGCCGTACAGTGTCGCTACATTGCTCACTGTCGGCAATGATGCCATAATCACCGTTGTTTAAATTGATTTCGGATCTGTGGTTTTAAATTGATTTTGGTTCGACTGGGATACTTTTGTGGTTTCACTCTGATTTTGAATCTGTTTAGCTTGAGTTTGAGTTGTGCAGATGGCGTGTTGATGGCAGTTGTGGTGCAATTGGTGGTTGCGGTGGTCATCGTGGTGTAGGCAATGGTGTTGGCGATAGTGGTGGTGGTGGTGCATGTTGGTTGTTGGAGTGGTGGTGGTGATGGTGATTTCCATGATTTGGTGATATTGCGGTGGTTTTATTGGCGATGGTGCTGGTGGATCTAACGCTACTAGTAGTAGATCTAGAGCTGGCAATGGTGGTAGTTGATACAGGCAGCCGTCGTGGTGGTATTTGGGGTGGTGTTGGCTGTTATCATCGTCGTTGCAATGATGTTGGTGATGGTGCTGCTGGAGGCAGTGGTGAGGTAGTGATGGTCACAAATTATTTTGTTGATTGTAACCAATAAATTGATTAATGTGTGACCAATGAAATAAATAGTTTATGACTAATAAATAATACGTGACCTAAAAATTTGTTAAATTATGACCAATAATTTCATAACATGTGACCTAAAAATAATTTTGATCAATTAATTTGATATTTTATGACCATAAAATAAGTTGTGGTTCATAAAATTTGAGATTTGTCACCAAAAAAATAATATGTGACCAATTAATTTATTTAATTTGTGACAGAGAAATAAATTGTGGTCTACAAAATTTGTTGTTTGTGACTGTGTCACCTGTGATTGTGACTAATACATAATTATAACAATAAATTATATAATATTGTGACCTTAAAGTGTGTTTGATGGATATTATTGAGAGAATAATGTAATTTAAATAATTATATGATGGAAAATATGTGGTTAAAAAAGTAAGGAAAAGTTATTAATGTGTAGAAAAATATTATTTTATTGAAAAATATGTGATTGAAAATGAATTATGAAATAATTTATTTTCAAAGAATATGTTCAAACATGGGCTTAATATATTTAATTAATAAAATATTTTTAATTAATTATTTAATAAATAAAATTTAAATTAATATCAGACTTTTGAAAAATTAAACCTTATTTCTTAAATTCGAAATGGTGTATTACTAATGAAATTTTCCCATAAAATAACCTAGAGCCCACTTATCCATCATTGGTCCATATACAGAACTCATATTCCCTAAACACATTTTCTGAAGTGGAAATTACATTTAACCCTACTTTTAAAGATTCTAATTCTAAAATCGGATGGAATGTTTCAATTTTCACAAATCAGATTTTTCATATTTAAATATTAAATATTAATTTTCTTCCCAAACCAAAACCCTAATTAATTTTACCCATCTCTCTTTCTCTCTCTCTCTCTCTCTCTCTCTCTCTCTCTCTCTATATATATATATATATATATATATATATATATATATATATATATATATATATATATATATATCTCACGCTCACTGCCATTTCTCTCCCTTCTCTCTCCGTCCGTCGAAAATCAAAGCCACCGGGAAGGTCACCGCCTCCTCAAGAAACCTCAAACCCCTTCCCACGTCAGCACTACATGCATCTACATCTGGCCACTGCTGCAGCAACTGTCGATTTATGGCTGTCGTCGCTGCAGCCATGAAGTTGCTATCTGAGAAACGCCGTTGCTAAGTGGCGGTCGATGCACTCCACTGAGAGTTGTTTGCAGCCACGATTTTATTGATACGGACAGTGGTGATGGCGGCAACATGTGATACAATATGGTTTTGGTGGCGATGCAGTGGTGGGTTGCTGTGATAGTGTTACAGGTGACCTGTAATTTTTGTTGGTGGTGGCGATCTAGTTGTGGTGGTGGGGATGATTTTCCCAATTTATAGGCCGATTTGGTTGTGGTGGTGGGGATGATTTTGTTTGTGGTAGGCGACTTTAATTTTTGGGTGATGATTTGGTTGGTGTTTGGGCGACTACTGTGGGTTTGTGAGGTTTGGTGGTGGTAATAGTGATAGTGATGGTGGTTGTCGTGATGATTGTGGTGCTCGTGGCGGTGCTCGGGAGTTGAATGAGATGGGGTTTGAGGTGGTGGTGGCGACGGCGGTTTGACAGTGAGGTGGTACGGCTTGCAGGCAGCTGAGGAGGTGTTTTTTTTTATGGTAATAGTGCAGACAATGGTCTGGTGGTTGTAGTGGTGTGGTGCGGTACGGTACGAACATCAGTTGTTTGAATCAGTGTGATTCGTGACCAAATGTGATCGTATAATGGACTACACGTGACCTTAAAATTCTACAATTTGTGAGTAAAAATTAATCTGTGACCAATAAATTTGAAAATATGTGACTGATAGATAACTGTGACTTGTAATTTTTTATTCGTGACCAATACAATAATATGTGACCTATAAAATTATTGATTTGTCACCTCGAAAAAATCCATGACATGCAAAGTTTTTGATCTGTGAACGATAAACAAATTGTGATCTATAAAATTTTTGAAGTGTGACCTCGAAATAATCCGTAACGTATAAAATTTTTAACTTGTGACCTCAAAATAATTCGTAAACTATAAAAAAATTTATTTGTGACCTCAAAAATAATCTGTGATCGTATTATATAAATCTGTGAAGGTCACCAGAATAGTCATCGAAATCGAAATAATCGTCGAAACGGTTATCGGAATAGTCGCCGGAAGGGTGGGGGTGGAGGTTGGTGGGTTAACTATATATATATATATATATATATATATATATATATATATATGTGTGTGTGTGTGTGTGTGTGTGTGTGTGTGTATATGTCAAATATCTGATTTTTGAAATTTAAAAGCTGTTTTCTTATTTTTGAAATAGTCTATATTTATAGTAGGATTTATGAATTTTTCCCTTTCCTGAAACCATCCCTAGCCCATTTTAGTCCAATTCAGTAATCCAAACCGTAAATTAGCCCAAATCTATACCATCATACCCTCCAATCCTTAATCATTTCCCCAACTATCGATACCTAGCCCACCGACAACTCAGCTACAAATTGCTGCCACCTACCTCAAATCCCACCACCAATCCAGTCATTAACACCACGCCATTCCTAGTCGCTATCTTTAAAAGAAGAAGAGAAAATTACCTGAAACCCTTTTTTTCAAAATTACATTTCAAAAATAAGGTGGTAAAGTTTAGATTTCAAAATTCAGGTGGTAAATAGGATTTTAATTAATATTATATAAAACTAAAAAACAACCGCGGTTTGAACTTTGAAATCACCGTCCCCACCGTTCACCCTTCTCTCTCTCTCTTACTCTCTATCTCTATCTCTCTCTCTGGCGATGGCGGCGTAGCACGGTAGTGGAGCACGACGGCATCGATGGTGGCGGATCTAGTTTCTTCTCTCCTCCTCGTTGTCCGTTCGCCGCTGATCCTCCGACGAGCTCGAAGACACTGATGCCTCCACTTTTTCCTCCGCCGTCGGTTCAGTGGCAGTTCTCTGAGGAGCCGAAACTGAAACGTAGTTACTTGTGCTCTCTCCCCCAAAATTGGAGTCTATCCGATCGGAATCTCCGACACCACAGCTGGATTCTGCCGGAAAATTATTTTTCTTCCGCCGTCTGCTGAGAATTTGATTTTCTAGGGTTTTAGAGTTTAAGAGCTGATTGTGTTAAATTGCATTGGATTCTTTTCCCTTGATGTATTGAAAAAAAATTGGAACTGCGTAATTTCTTTTTTTATTTCACCTTCTCTGAGCTTGATAAAGCTTCAGATTTCTATTGACTGTTCAATTCTTTCAATTGGAATTATTATCTCCTTATTTGGTTTTTTATTGGAGTTCTTTTCTTAAATTGAAAGTCGAGAAACCCTCTGGACTGTTCATATTCTGTGATATTCGCCCACTGGAGAAATTCTTGGAATGAAAATGGGTTCAGGGCTTAATGATGAACCTCTGGTTGGAGAGCTTGTATGTTCCATTGGTAATCCAAATCCACTAGTTTACCTGTTGCAGAACGAGGAAACCCGAGCAACTTCAGTTGCTTATTGTGATCAGGTCAATAGAAGCTCCTATAGTGATGTGCCAGAAAGAGTAGTGAGTAGTGAGAACCACATTTTCCAATATCAGTTAGATGGTGATGTAGTGTTGGGGAGGGTATGGTGTTTGTTTTGAGATGATGTTGTCGTCCGCGAAGTGGTGGTCACAAATAATTTGGTTATTTGTGACCGATTGTAACCGTTTGTGACCGATTGTGACTAGTTAATTATGACTCGTTGTAACCAATTGTGACCAATTGTAACCGTTTGTGACTAGTTAATTGTGAGTAATTATGACTGATTGTGACTCAAAATTCTGAAAACATTTTAGAAGTTGACTACCGGGTAGTTCATTGTGACTGTTTGTGACCGTTTGTGGCCGATTGTGACCGTTTGTGACCGATTAATTGTGACTCGTTGAGACCGATTGTGACCGTTTGTGGCCGATTGTGACCAATACATGGGTTGAGGTGTGATTTTCAATTTTCTGAAAATTTTGAAATCGCCGGAATGGTGGTCGGATCGTCGTCGGAATGGTGGCCGGAGCGTCGCCGGAGCAGTGGCCGGACCGTCACCGGAGCAGTGGCCGGACCGGTACCGGAGATGGAGGGAGGTGGTGTAGTGAGGGATGGGATGGTGTAAATAATTAATATATATTATATTATAATTTAATATTTAATATATTATAATTTAATATTTAATTAATCTATTTATCACCTGATTTTTGAAATAATTAAACAAATTTGTTAGTTTTGAAATGTGAACTTTAAAAATAGGAACTATGTATTGTTCCCAAAGAAGAACACCAGTCATACATCCTTATATATACACAATCCATCAACAGTCCTTAAAAGCACCACCCATTGTCACCATCTTCGGCACAAATCCACACATCCCTTCCGCCACGACATCTCGCGTCGACCATTCTACCACACAATCCTTCTATTATGTCAGCCTCGAGTTATCACCATTCAACCCACTATTCTTAGAAATAGTCTTTGGCTGCTCCAAATTGTTTGGATTTCTGCTTCTGTCTGTTAGTAGATTAGATTAGTTAAAAAAAAAGTGAGTAAAAAAATAGGAAAAAAGAAAAGAAAAAATTGTTCTTTGACACGAATCGTCCTCCTTTGTTCCTATGGATTCGGATTTTCAAAATTTCAATTTTTTTTTTGGACGGCGGCGGTCCACTGCTGGTTGCAGTAGCCGGTGGGCTGCTGTTTTGGAAGGCGGCGCCAGCGAGCCCTCCCCAGGCTTCTTTCATAATTTTATTTATTTATTTATTTTTTTGGTTTGGGTGGATTTGGAGGCGGGAGTATGGGCTGGAAATTTGGAGTGTTTGGGCTCTAGTTTGCAATTTAAAATTAGGGTTTAGTATTTACAGTTTCAGCCCCTTAAGTTTGTAACTTTGGTTATTTCAGTCCCTAAGGTTATAATTCACTCAATTGAACCATTTAAAGTTTCGGGTTTAATAATTCAATACCTAAGGTTTAAAAATTAATTAATTTGAGCCATTAAAGTTTTGAAATTTGCAATTAAGCCCCTAAAAGTTCATAATTAATTTAAGTTGGCCCCTAAAGTTTTCAATAATTAATTTTTGGATCCCTAAAGTTTTGCATAATTAATTTTTCACTCCTAAAGTTTTCAATAATTAATTATTGACCCCAAAAGTTCTGAATAATTAATTTTTGATCCATTAAGTTCTGAATTATTAACCTAAAGGTCCCTAAAGTTTCAAAATTACTCAAATATGCAAATTTGGTGATTCCTTTTCAAATTTTGGTACAAATGACTCTTTTGAGAGATATAATATTTGATAGTGAATTAATTGAAGCAAACATTTTGCCAAAACAACATCTCTTGTGGAAATTAATCAACTTAGAATACAGGCTTATTGATTGACATGTTTCTTTATTGTCAATGTTTGATCACTACAACAAGAGTACCACTTACAAATCAATATTTCTGTCTAAAGACTAAGTATTGATGTTGTGCTGGGTATCTTGTGATGGGCCCGACCACTAATTGAAATAATTATTGTGAGCTCTTCAACTTAAACGTTCTCTAATTTAGTTTCAGGTTCTGCTGCTAATATCTCTGCTAGCATCAATTCTATTCCAATGCTTAATGGAACCAACTTTAAGGCATGGTGAGAGAACGTAATGATTGTTCTCGGAGTCATGGATCTGGATCTTGCTTTACGGGTCGATCAACTTACTGCACTTACTGATAAGAGTACTTCTGATGACAAGAGGGAGATGGAAAAGTGGGAATGATCTAACCGCATAAGCTTGATGGTCATGAAGCGTGCTATTCTAGAAGCATTTCAGGGCACTATGTCCGATAAGGTGACTACGGCTAAGGGTTTCCTTGAAGATCTTGAGAAGATGTTTGCTAAGAATGAAAAAGGCTGAAACTAGTACACTTTTGACAAATCTTATCTCAATGAAGTACAACGGGAAAAGAAACATACGGGAGTACATTATGGAAATGTCTCATATTGCTTCAAAACTGAATGCACTCAAGATAGATATGTCTGAAGGTTTGCTAGTGCACTTGGTTTTGATATCTCTTCCGACACAATTCAGTCAATTCAAGGTGAGTTATAATTGTCAAAAGGACCCATGATCCCTTAATGAGCTCATCTCATACTGTGTCTAGGAAGAGGAAAGACTGAAGCATAACAAGACAGAAAGTGCTCATTTAGCCACCACCTATAAGGACAAAATGAACAAGAAAAAGAAAGCTGATAAGGAAGCTGCGGGTATAGCATTATAAAAGAAACAGCATATGGAACCAACTAAGGGTGGTTGTTTCTTCTGTGGACCTGCAGGTCATAGGAAGAAGAATTGTACCAACTATCACGCATGGCGTGTCAAGAAATGTATTCTTCTTAATTGGATAGATTCTGGTGCAACAACTCACATCAGTGTATCTATGCAGGGTTGCCCGAGTTGCTGAAAATCAAGTGATGGTGAAAGATACATCTATGTTGGCGAAGGTAAGACGGTAAAAGTAGAAGCAATAGGAAAATTTAGATTATTATTAAAGACTGGATTTTATTTGGATCTTAATGAGACATTTATTATACCATCTTTTTGACGAAATTTGATTTCTATTTCTGATTTGAAAAAATCTAGTTATTCTTGTTCATTCGGGAATAGAATATTTAGTTTGTTTCATAATTCAAAATTAGTTGGTTCCGGTTCTTTATCAGGCTACGATAATCTTTATTTAATTGATACGATTGCTTCTTTTAATGAATCCTTGCATGTAAGTACTCAAAGTGTAAAGCGAAAATTAACCTGTGAAAATTCGATCTTGTTATGGCACAAGAGATTAGGTCACATATCTGAGAGAAGAATTGAGAGATTTGTATCTAACAAAATTATCAATCCCCTTGACTTTACAGATTATCATATGTATATTAACTGTATAAAGGGAAAACAAACCAACAAAAGAAGATTTCAAGCCAACAGGATTTCGGACGTCTTAGAACTTATATATACGGATATTTGTGGACCATTCCCTACGGCTTCTTGGAATGGTCAACTATACTTTATAACGTTCAAAGATGACTTTTCAAGATATGGCTATATATATCTCATTCATGAAAAATCACAGTCACTGGATGTGTTCAAAAACTATAAAGCTGAAGTTGAAAATCAACTCGGCAAAAGGACTAAAAGCGTCAGATCTAATCATGGTGGTGAATACTATGGAAGATATGACGGTTCAGGTGAACAACGTCCAGGACCATTTGCTAAATTCCTACAGGAATGCGGTATAGTCCCACAGTACACTATTCCGGGTTCGCCTTCTATGAATTGTGTTGTTGAAATACGAAATAGAACGCTTAAGGACATGGTGAAGAGTATGATTACTCATTCTACCTTGCCGAATCACTCTGGGGTGAAGTATTAAAGATTGCAGCGTATATACTCAACAGAGTTCTAACTAAGGCTATCGATAAAACCCCTTTATGAACTTTGGATGGGTAAAATACCTAGTTTGAAGCACTTACACATTTGGGGATGTCCAATTGAGGTAAGGCCCTATAGGCTAAATGAAAAGAAACTGGACGCAAAGACTATCAATTGTTATTTTATTGGATATTCTGAAAGGTCCTGGGGTTACAAGTTTTATGGACTATGGTCCCACAACTAAGGCAATTTTCGAGACATGAAATGCACGATTCATTGAGAATGTTGAGTTTGCAGGGGGAGAAAGGGTTACAGACTTTGTCTTTGATGAGGAATATATTGAAATTCTTCTAATTGCCATTGACAATGATCGAGATTAGGTTTCTATTCCTGACATTGTTCAAGAAGTAACTCAGATCAAGATAATGTCATTGTATCTCCCTCTAAAAGTTAACAACTTGTTCCAGAAGAACAAACTCTACAACCTCAGGAACTAATGACATTAAGAAGGTCCACTAGAGAGAGGAAAAGTGCGGTTCTGGATGATTACATCGTATTTCTCCAAGAACATGGAGTTGACATTGGAGTGTAGAAGATGATCCGATCAACTTCCGTCAAGTCATGAAAATGTCTAACTCTCAAAGTGGCTCGATGCCATGAATGAAGAGGTAAAGTTCATGAAGGACAACGACGTATGGGACCTCGTTCCTTTAACTGAAGGTGCGAAACCCATTGGTTGCAAATGGATATTTAAGACCAAAAGGGATTCGAAAGATAATGTGGAGAGGTGTTCAAAACATTCTTTACACATAAAGAAGGTATTGATTATAAAGAGACTTTCTCTCCGATTTCTTCGAAAGACACTTTCAGGATTATAATGGCATTGGTAGCGCATTTCGATCTTGAGTTACATCAGATGAATGTTAAGACAGTGTTTCTCAATGGTGACATTGATGAAACAATTTATATGGTACAATCAGAAAACTTTGTGTCGGATAATGTAAAGCAAATGGTTTGTAAAGTAAAGAAATCCATCTATGGACTCATACAGGTCTCTCATCAATGGTATTACAAGTTTCATCAAGTGATCATCTCGTATGGTTTTGAGATGAATTTAGTAGATGATTTTATATACCATAAGTTCAGTGAGAGTAAGTATATTTTTCTGATTTTATATGTCGATGACATATTGCTTGCCGCAACTATATAGATTTATTGCACGAAACCAAGAGATTTCTAGCAAGAAATTTTGAGATGAAAGATCTTGGTGACGCCTCTTTTGTATTAGGAATTTAGATACACCAAGATCGTTCTCAGGGTATTCTAGGATTATCACAAAAGAGTTATATTGAAATGTACTTAAAAGATATGGCATGCAAGATTGTAAACCAGGTGACACCCCTGTGGCTAAAGGAGACAAGTTTAGTTTAAGTCAATGCCCTAAAAATGATTTGGAAATTAAAGAAATGCAGAAGATTCCTTATTCTTCAGCTGTAGGGAGTCTGATGTATGCTCAGGTTTGTACGCGTCCGGATATAGCGTACATTATTGGAATGCTAGGGAGATATTTAAGTAACCCGGGAACGGATCATTGGAAAGCAGTCAAACAGGTCATGCGGTATTTACAGAAAATAAAGGATTACATGCTCACATACAGGAGATCAGATCAGTTGGAGATCATCAGTTATTATGATTCCGATTTCGCAGGTTGCCAAGATAGTAGGAAATCCACTTCAGGCTATATCTTCCTGCTTGCTGGAGGTGCTATATCTTGGAAGAGTGCTAAGCAAACACTCATAGCTATTTCCACAATGACAGCGAAGTTTGTAGCATGTTATGAGGTATCAAATCATGGAATATGGCTACGAAATTTTGTCACTGGGCTGCGCATTGTGGATAATATAGAAAGATCACTCAACTTATTTTGTGGCAATAAATCAGCAGTACTGTATTTCAATAACAATAGGAGCTCGACGAAGTCAAAGCATATAGAGATCAAGTTCGTGGCTATTAAAGAAAGAGTTCAGAGTGGACATGTGTCAATAGAGCATATCGGGACAAACTCTATGGTTGCGGATCCGCTTACTAAATGATTGATACCCAAGGTCTTTCGTGAGCATACTACCATATGGGTGTAATATCTCTTGAAGATATCTAGTTTCAGTGGGAGTTTGTATTTCTGCACTTTTCATATTAGACACATGTATTGTCAATTTGGATATGGTTTATGACTAAAGTAATTTTCAGTTATAAAGTTTTTGGTTTAATATTTTTGAACTCATTTGAAAATAATCTCACTAAGGTATTAAGGTGGTCCAATTGAAAATAGGCATATTAAGATCACATCACATGAAATTTCCATACTACACATCCATACTTGATCAATGTCATTCAGTTATGTCCATATACGTAACCATTGATGGGTTTAGTTACGATATAAGTAGCGAAAGCCGCTTTGATCTTATGTTGATATGATTGATGAACTGGATTGTTTGGGGATGCATTCGGTAATGATAGCAAAATTCTGAATACTCATAAGGTTATATTTAATACACAAATATAAGGTAACACATATAGCCCAAGTGAGAGATTGTAAGGATTTTTAATCGAACATGTGGGCTTATATATGAAATATTGTATATTAAATTAAAGGCTATCAATTTCGGTTAAATCCGTTTAAAGTGATCTAATCAGGTTTCGGTATTTTGGGTTTTAAAACATCTAACTAAAGTATGGGCTTATGTGTGTAGAGACCGGACCTATCCTAATTCCATGATGGGCCGAATCAGATCAATGGGCAATCAGTATAAATATATGGTTATGGTCCCCGGATCACATGTTCTATTCATTCTATTCTGACTCTCATCTTCAGAGAGAAACAAAGGAACAACGTGTTGATCTGGAATACTAAAACTGCAGGACTTGTTCATTAAAATAATCATGTCTGATCAGATACTCTTCAGCTTTTGGTTATTAAGTTCTTGATGATCCAACATGAATGATCCTTATGACGGTAAAGAATATTATTTTTCTCCAACAAGTTTAATTTGAATTATAAGGGTTTCAATTAGATTAGATTTGTTTGTTTATTTTTATAAAGTTCTAGATTAATTGAAATTCGTTCGATTTTAGATTCTTTAAATTTCTTGCTCTATAAAATAAAGAGCTTATTCATTGTAATTAACAACCAGAATATATGAATAAACATTGATTTTCTTCTTGCCCTCAATTCTTCTCTTCTTTGTACCCTCTTTCTCTTCTGGTTTCCAATTGTTCATTGTCAAAATATGTGCATCTTGTGTCATCATGTCATATATCCTCTCCTAAATTTGTATTTTTGTGTTTATTTTTCCAATAATAATAAATACTTCATCTCATGTGTGTGTGGCTGCACTTACGAGGAAACTAGGGAAGTCTTATAAACTATTTAAAGAAATTATTGAAATACCAGAAATGCAAATATAAGCGATCAATCACATGAATCTAAAAATTACAGAAAATGAAACTTGCAGAAAATTAAAGATTGAATACAAGGAATTGTTTTCGATGACCGCTTTTAACACACAATCCCCTATTGAGTATCCATTAAAATGGATAATGCTCGAATGCACTAAAAATGGTCAAAACGGCAACCAAAGTTTACAATAATTCAAGGATACAAAATATTGAACCACAAATTGACTTATCTTTTAAAAACTATAGATCGAACAACCAAGTTCACCAAGAACTCACACAAACCACAAATCTGATGTATAAAACACGAACACTTAGAGCATCTCCAATAGACTCTTTAAACATGAGATACTCTCTATTTTAAAGAGTCAACATGTAAAATCATGCTCCAATAGACTCTTTAAATTAAGATTTTAATTTAGAGAGTGGGTTTGGCTCTCCAAATTTGGAGAGCCAAACTCACTCTCTATAATTAAATGCATTCAAAAAGTTTCAATTTTCAATGTAGAAAAGTAATAAAATAATCTATAGAAAAACTAGTTAAAATAAAAGATAAAGAAAAATAATAAATATTTTTTGGGAATAGTAAATTTAAGTGTTAAATATAAAGAGTTTGTTGGAGTATATCAAAATTTTAACTCTTTAAATTTATAGATGCTCTCCAAATGATAGAATATGCTCTTTAAAAATAGAGAGTCTCTTGGAGATGCTCTTAAGCCCTTAACATTTTCAATCAGAAAATATTATAATCAGAAACAAATTTGAAAATCTCAATTTCGAATGAGAGTTTCCAGACCAGAAGATGAAATCCTAGATGAAGGGTTGTTTTTCTCTATCTCAAACTAGAGCCAGATTATTTAGAATAATGAATCACTGGAGTCAAGTGAGGAATTTAACCCTTGAAAACATCCAGAAAGCAATCTGACTGTCAGCAAGATGCCAAATGTCAAAATCCAGTTAACTCCGCACTAACAAAGTTGTCATTTGATAATACGAGTTTAGTCAATTTTGGTGGCACGCACATCACACGTGCACAATGACCCAACAATTATGATATTCATTTCAGGATTAGGATTAGTCAGTATTTTTCAATAATGTATGTATTTACCTCTTGTAGTCATATTATCTCACATTTTAAATTCAGATGACTTAGAAGACTCGTGAAATTCAATATACAAGTGGCTATGAACATCTAGAAATTGCATTGGTCAGTTGTCTTCCAGCGTAAACTCTACATCACACTGATTGAACAATCCAAAGCTATCAGATCTTAAGGTATTTTGTAGCCATTATCTACCAGTATAAAAACTACATTCTGCTAGCCAATATGAACGAATCGAGACTGTACAAACCCGTACCATACTTCTCGTAAAGCTTGTGAAAGTACTGCAAATGAGGTCCTTTCTCATTTTCCTCGCCATTGCCATTGCCATTGCCACCATTGCCATTGCCACTGTGGAAAGCAACTCTGAAGGTAGCTATACAGATTTGTGTTAAACACTTGTAGTAATTCGTTTAGTACATGCTAAAAACTTAGAATTTTTTTGTGTTTTCGAGTCGAGTATAAATCTCTGTTCTTGTGCAGTGGATGCTCTTCAAGTCTGGAAGACTAAACTGACAGATCCAAATAATGTCCTCCAAAGCTGGGATCCAACACTGAATAATTCCTGCACCTGGTTCCATGTCACCTGCAATTCAAACAACAGTGTTACAAGAGTGTGTGTATCTATTTCTCTCCACCTCCAATTCAAAATAATTTTCTTAATCTGCATAACTTGGTTTTATAGTTTTAGATGGTTATTGAAAATGCGATTTTGATTCATTGAAGGGACCTTGGCAACGCGGGACTAGAAGGACCTCTCGTGCCTGAGCTTGGAATCTTAGCTAATCTTCAATACTTGTAAGCTCGATAAACCTTTATCCATTAGTACATACCAAACATGCAGTCAATGAATGTTCGTGCTTTGCTCTTTGACAGGCAAGTCCAACGCAATAAGATCGGTGGAGAAATACCGAGAGCTTTAGGCAATTTGACAAAACTTGTGAGCTTGGGTCTGGATCAGAATCAGCTAAGCGGATTGATCCCAGAAACTCTAGGGAACTTAAGATTATTAAGATTCTTGTAAGCTAATTATCTTCATATTCCATACAGCAAAATTCTGAAGTTTTATGCAATTTTACAGATATTTTATTGATATGATTGCAGGAGGTTAAACAGTAACAATTTAACTGGGAGAATACCAAATAGTGTCATTGAACTGATCCATTTTGGCAATTTGCTGATCATGTAAATTACTGTCCATTCACCAATTTATGACCCTTGAATATTTAATTGAATTTATTAACAAAATCTACATTATTACTGAAGAACTGTTCTGAATTTCCATTGCAATGTGATCATCAGGAATGTCTCAGACAATCACTTGGCAGGCACTGTTCATCACACAAATAAAGCAGGTAGGTGATACTAATCAGGACGGGACAGTATTAAATTATTAATGAAGAAAAATACGTTAATTTTGTTCGTAATAATGTCTGGTATAGTTTAATACTACGTATGAAAGGTGTCTCTCATGTGTGGGTTCTAACGGCAATTAAATTTGCTCCGTCTATTGAAGGATTTGTTACTACTACCATAATTCAAGATGCAAAAGCCTAGAAGAACATGATGCTGACCTGGGCTACTATATATTATCCATTCTTGTACTGCAATAAATTGCCTTGACATCGGAGGTGAAACTTTAAAAATTTGCAATAACATTCACCTACGCCGGTGTATTACGTATCATGTACTTGTTGGGAAATTTCACACCAATTCCCCTTTTCTACTTAACCCGCAGGATCTTTTGTTGTCCAAAGAAATATTAGCAAACAAGAAAAATAAATAATATAACGCACAAATTAAATGGACCGTCAAAGCTTTTCACTATATGAAAATTGTTACAACCATGTAGAATTTCACTCACCAACCCAATTCTAAATTCCCGATAAAACAAAAGAAAAATTAACTCTTTTCTTTCCCACAGAAAGTCTCCAGTAGCTTTGTATCCCACTCTAGCCTCCGTTTTTGACTTACATAAATATTTCCACCAAAACAGCCTTCTTTTGTTTTCTGTTTTCTGTGCATATATATGTAAACAGCAGCCAACGGTTTGTCACCCCAGCAGTCGGCTCCTCCTTTCTCTGTTTTATCTATCAGGCCACGTCCAAAATTAATGAAATACTTCCATTATTTATAGGACCAAATAATCAAGTAGAAGAGTTTAATTCAAACTCAAATAATGACCCCAAAACCGACTATAAATTGGAGATCAAATTCTAACAGGATTCTGCCATCAACTTAAATTAGAAGTCTTCTATATAATAAACATCTTTTATTATTTGCAATAGGAGTCTTCCAACTTTTGACTTTTGAGGCAATTATCCAACAATCTCCACCTTGCCGAAAACGAGTCAAAATCTTGTCATCTCTTCTACAACTTTGAATCACAATACTTTGGGAAAAACAGGTAAGTATTTGCCACACTTTGACGGTCTCATACTCCACCATATGAGTATAACCACTCAGAATAACCTCCGAGCATTTCATCGGCTACATGTCGAAACAACCCTGCTGATAGTTATGGTGCAACTCTCCCACTGACTTTCAAAGAGAGCTCATCAGCCATCGACACTACAACACCACCACCACATACCCACACACCTTGCATCAAATGTCAGTCAATGCTATGTGCAGATATCATGACCCACGCCAGTAAGAACACATCCTCTATCATGGCAACTGGCAACATGCCATGAGGACGTTCTTATCTTACTTTACAGCGCATCAAGCACGTCCTCCTCCAGCAGGAGAGACGCATTGTCCGAACCCGAGCAGTTAGCCGATCCTGCTCTACTTTTTGGACAATTCCTCTTCACGTGACCAGTCTGACCGCAGTTCTAACAAGTTGCCTTTTTCTTCATGAAGTTTCCCCTCTTCCCCTTTTCAGTCACAAACACCGCATTATCAGAATGAATATTCTGACCCGCCAATCTCCTTTCTTCTGAGATTAATTTGCTTTTCACTTTTGCGAAACTCACAGTTTCCTTCCCATACATCAAGATCGGCTTGATGTGTTCATAGGTAGACGGAAGAGACCAGATGAGGCGTAATGCCTTATCCTCATCATCTATCTCCACTCCAATAGCTTCCAGTTCTGAAACAATCCCATTGAGAGCACTCAGATGGTCTGAGATTTTTGTACCTGTCTCCATGCGCAATAAATAAAATTGCTCCTTCAAGTACAGCCGATTTGATATGCTCTTTGTTTGATATAGTTTTTCTAACTTTTCCCACAGTTTCTTTGCAGCAGATATTCCATGAATATTTGCAAAAACATTTTTAGCCAGAGAGAGACGTATCATGCTTGCAGCCTTCAAACCCAATTCCTCCCAATTTTCATCACTCATACTGGATTCAGCTTCCTTGTTAGAACTCTGAGTTGGTTTTCCTTTCAAAGCCTTGTGCAGTCCAGCTTGAATCAATAAATCCTTGACCTGTACTTGCCACAAGCCAAAGTTGATTCTCCCATCAAATTTCTCAACGTCATATTTCAACGACATATTTTTCTGTTGCTCCACTCCGAACCACCTGACGCTCTGATACCACTTGTTGGGAAATTTCACATCAATTCCCCTTTTCTACTTAACTCGCAGGATCTTTTGTTGTCCAAAGAAATATTAGCAAACAAGAAAAATAAATAATATAACGCACAAATTAAATGGACCGTCAAAGCTTTTCACTATATGAAAATTGTTACAACCATGTAGAATTTCACTCACCAACCCAATTCTAAATTCCCGATAAAACAAAAGAAAAATAAACTCTTTTCTTTCCCACAGAAAGTCTCCAGTAGCTTTGTATCCCACTCTAGCCTCCGTTTTTGACTTACATAAATATTTCCACCAAAACAGCCTTCTTTTGTTTTCTGTTTTCTGTGCATATATATGTAAACAGCAGCTAACGGTTTTTGACCCAAGAAGAAAACCAATTTTCTCCTTTTTGTCACCCCAGTAGCCGGCTCCTCCTTTCTCTGTTTTATCTATCAGGCCACGTCCAAAATTAATGAAATACTTCCATTATTTATAGGACCAAATAACCAAGTAGAAGAGTTTAATTCAAACTCAAATAATGATCCCAAAACCGACTATAAATTGGAGATCAAATTCTAACAGGATTCTGCCATCAACTTAAATTAGAAGTCTTCTATATAATAAACATCTTTTATTATTTGCAATAGGAGTCTTCCAACTTTTGACTTTTGAGGCAATTATCCAACAGTACTGTGCATTGTCTATTGTGTATCTCGTATGGATTGTAATCGACCAATATTTGGATCTCATTTTTATTTTTTTGTGTTGTATTTGAAATCTTTTAAAAGTTCATTTCTGATGCAGAAAGAAAACGTAAACAATAGAAGGGTTTTGTTCATAAGATATGAACGGATTGCTCGAATTTCATTCGAACGGACACGATAATTATTTGGAATCCACCAAATAAAGGAAAAATTGAAATATATTATTTAATCAATTAAAACAATTGAAATGTTTTTACCAATGTTCTTAAAATCAGCCTGACCATTGACCCGATTAAGTTAAAGGGTTGAGGGTCAAATGGTCGATCGGGATTGAATCGGAAATTAAAATAATTAAATAATTGATTTATATATAAACTCATAAATATAAGTAAAAAATTTTAATATTCTGAATTTCATTAGTCAACCAAAACTATTTATGGAACCATTTAAAATTAAGTAAAAATTAAATGAGTCAAAAATTACGTTAGAAATAGTGAACTACAAAAGTGGCCTATTTTATCCAAACACCTCCATCCTCCTTCTAACCTAGGCTGCCTTAGTTTATGTTGATATTTTCAGATCCAGCCTCCATTTGAGCCCCATCTTTTCAATGATATATTTTTTAAAACTCATTTCCAATCACTGAAGAAGAAAAGAATGGTTTTTTTAAAGAATTGTATTTTGCAATTATAAGATCTAACGAATTGAAAAAAAAAATAATAAAAAAAAAAATATATATATATATATATATATATATATATATATATATATATATATATATATATATATATATATATATAAAGAAAGATTAAACAAATTGATGAATTTTTACATGTGGTATCATGGCACAAGACTCGTAATTATAGAAAAGAAGAAGAAATTAGGTTTAGGTTTGTGATGTGATTATAATGAGAAGTGATTAATTAAAAGTATATTAACTCTAATTATGTAATTCTACTTAAGGCTAATTAAGTAAATACGAAAATAATTAAAAATTGTAGTGTACTTAATAAATTTTGTGGTGGTAATATAATTACCCTATATTAAAAGTGAGGATCGAGGAGAAACTTTTGAATACCCAAATCACCCATCATATTTAGCTATGTACTTAATACACCATTATTTAATTTTAATTTTTAATAATGAATTAATAACATTATTTCCTTACATATTTAGTTATATATCCAATATACCCTTATTTAAACTTTTGAATACCCAATTTACCATTACATATTTAGCTATATACCTAATAAACCCTTATTTAATTTTATTTTTGTTAATAATTAATTAATAACAATGCCCAATATACCATTATTTAAACTTTTAAATACTCTAGTTACCCTTACATATTTAGTTATATACCTAATATACCCTTATTTAATTTTAATTTTGTTAATATTTAATTAAGGGTAATTAGAACGCCCACACCTTTCACTACAATAGTAGAAAACATTCTTATCTTTTATTTTTTGATATTTTCACCCTTATTTTCACCTTTCAATGCACAAAAAGTCAATTTTCATCCATTTTCTAAATTAAAATTTGTGAAATCACGAATATACAGTTCTCTTTAAATAAAACAAAAATAAAAGAAAAAATTAATTGCAACCATAGTCCCAAATAAATTATTAAAATGGTAATTAGCACATAATATTCATACCTACCTTTCTTTTTTTTTTTTTTTATTATTCAACCATAATTACACATTTGATTGTACAAACCATCACCTCTATCCATTTTCAGTTAATTTATTTATAAAGAACTATGAAATGATGAATATACACTCATTTTCAATTTAAAAGCTAAAGAATTAATTGTAACCACAGTCCCAATTTTTTTTTAAAAAAGTGAAAACGAGCCCAAAATAAATTGTTAGAAAATTATAAATGACCTTTTAAAAAAAAAAAAAAAAAAAAGTGCAAACAAGTCTCAAATAAATTATTTAAAAATTAGAAATAAAAAAATAAATTTCTTTTTTTTAAATAGGGGGGGTATATTCATCACTTTGCAACTCTTTATTGAGAAATTTGATAGAAATAATGGTTTGTGCAATCAAATGTGTAATTAAGGATGAAAATGTTAAAAAAATAAAAGATAGGAACGTTTTCCGTTATAATAGTAAAATGTATGGATGTTATCAGCTAATTACCCTTATATAATAATTTATTTGAGGGCTCATTTGCGCTATTTTAAAAAAATTGGGACTATGGTGCAATTATTTTTTTGTTTTTGTTTTATTTAAAGAGGATGGTCTATTCGTCATTTCACATTTTTTAGTTGAAAAAATGGGTGAAAATTACCTTTTGCGCAATGAAATGTGGAAATAAGGATGAAAATGTCAAAAAATAAAAGGTAAGGACGTTTTCCATAATAACAGTTAAAGGTGAGGACGTTATGTGCTAATTACCATTTAATTAATAATATCAATTCCATATATATTTAGCTATTTGCTCAATATACCCTTATTTAAAATTTTAAATACTTAATTTACCTTTACATGTTTAGCTATATACCTAATATACTCTTATTTATTCAACGTGAAATTAAAAAAATTCTTTTCTTTTTCATTTGTCTATAATTCCCTAAATTAATCCTTTTAATATTAACATTTTTATTATAAAAATATAACTTAAATTGTTTCCCTCGATTGAATTAGTCGGTTTAAATAAAATGACACTCATACTCCCTTATTTAAATGGTTGTTTCATTTGCTTGTTTCACACATATCCTCACAACTAAATAATATATTTAAAGATCTCTCTCTCTCTCTCTCTCTCTCTCTCTCTCTCTCTCTCTCTCTCTCTCTCTCTCTCTCTCTATCTATCTATCTATATATTTACATAATGGATTACATAATGTCACATGACACTCTATCATTTACCAGTTCAAAACATAATCAACTTTTTCATCCACTCTTTTCACTCCATGTCATTCTAGCTAACCACTTATGTATATTTTTTTTATGTACAAATAGCAAAATTTTATATGTAATATAATAAAACTAATGTATACAGAATGTTACTATATAATTTGATAAATTTTATTTTTTATGTTATATTTACCATTGTTTAAAAGTTGTATTAATTGTAGTTACGTATGACTCCCCATTATACCTAAATTTAGATAAAAATGGAATACCAAATGATAGGGTAATTATATTCCCACTAAAAATTTTATTAACTACACAACGTTATAACTGCCATAAATATTGATAATCTTTGCTTCATTTCACACTTAAATCCTTCATTATTTTCCGCTATATTTTTATCATTATATGAATATAAATAAATTATTATAAAATTATAACATGAGTTGAAATTCTAAATCATACAACATTAACAAATTAAGATTTTCAATATATAGAGAGAACGTATGATAAATGAAGATAGAGATAGTATGTTGAGGCAACGTTTTTCAATTTCCTGCCAATTGAGAGCATGTGAAATGGATTGAGAGATGACTATTTTTATAATTAATAATTAATGTAAATAAATGAGAGTGGAGATGTATGGATACTTTATGTTAGCACATGCACCATGTAATAAATATAATTAAGATTATTATAACCGTAAAAATCATTCTTTCTCATTTTAGAATTGTTGTCAATGAAAGCAACTTGTTGTTGGCTAAATGTAAGAACTGTTGTCAATGAAAACAATTTGTTGAGGGTTATATCTTCTCAAAATTAGAAAATAGCCTAAATAATGCTTATGTATGTCAATATATTTATGTTGGGTATTGGAGTTTTGAAAATGTCGATTTGCATGAGACAAATTCTACAAAAAATAATGGTTGTTTTGGTCAAAATTTTTTATTATGCTAAAATATTTAAGCTTGATTATTTCAATTGAATTTCTAATATCATGAATTTAATTGCATGAAAGTTTTATTCTAGATATATCTATTACCACGAATCATTTTAATTGTATATATACATTTGTTTTGGACGTCCTAACTAAGCATATGACACCCCCACATTATTATTGTCTCATCATATTCATGCAAATAAGCATTATTATTTTTATTCATATTTGTGAATTTTGTGGAGTCATCTTTAACTAGACATCTACATATCATATCTCTTTCCACCAATGTGATTCATCTTTGGCTTGACGGTTTATATTTATAATATTTCTAATTTTACTGTTTCTATTTAGTTGTTTTATTATTTATTAAACCATGATTTAATAAGATAAGGAGACATTAGCTTATGTTCAATTATATTGAACTTTGACATTTAAGATTTTTTTAAGACGTGAACAACCACTTTGTATTGGTCTTTGACTGATTTTTATATTAAATAAAATCATTTGAGAATTCTTTTTTAATTTTTGGTATTAAACAAATTTTAAAGTGTTAATTATAATTAGCATATGTCGCTGCATCATATTGGTATCTGAGCATAATCACATTCTTGATAAAGATATGCATTGTATGATGTCTTATATTTACTATATGATTTTTCCAACATTGATAAATAAATTCCTAAACTAACATATTAATGACTTTTTTAATGCTAGAAACATTACAAATGAATATATCATCATCAAAAACACTAACTGAAACGAGGTTTGATTCATCAATATATTAACAAAATGAGTTTGGTTGTTAGTTTAATTTGGAAAATATTAATTTTTTCCGTTTTGTTAATCGTTAATGTATATTATTACTGTCATATCTTAAATTTGTTTTCATATTTGTAAGATTGGTGTCACCAAATAAAGATTGCGATTATATCTTTAGAAGACAACTAAATGCATTTGAAGTGAATTATAAAACTATTTGTATTTTGAAAATGTTTTATAGAGATCCACATCAATAAGAACGACCCCATTGAAGTTTTAAACTAATTTTATGTGATGGGGATGTATTATATAATGTCAGAATTAGCCAATATTTTTCTTATAGGAGATTCACTATTAGACTAATATGTTATTTTTTAATAATGTTTTCAGGGAATTAATTTTCAAACTACGTTATTTAAGGATACAATTGAAAAATTCTTTCCCATGTTAATGGGAAAACATACTGACTTCGAAATAGAAAAATAAGAGCAATCAACACTCATTTAATATTTTCATATTATATACATAATTTCATAAAAAAATTATTCTTATATATATATATATATATATATATATATATATCTATATCTATATATATATATATATATATATATATATATTACAATTTTAATTTTTTCTTTAACAATATCAATTATCTCAAATACTTTAAAAAATCGTATTAATATTTTTACAATATTACACATCTATTCATTTGATACATAATAAGTGCAATGTACATGCTTACTACTAGTCATATTGGGATCCCAATTCTGTAAATAAATTTAGATAAAAACTAAAATACTACAAAAGGCAAAAATACCATTAAATAACTAAAAATAGAAAAATGCTTAAACAAATCCCTAAATGGTGGTATTTGGTCCCAAAAACTTGACAATGTTGGCCGAAGGTCATAATTATCAGGAAAATTCTATTTGGACAACCTCGATTGACAACCTCTCACATGTGTGGGGGATCACATCTTTATAAAATTCAAAAAAAAAAAAAAAAAAAAGTGGACCCCCCATGTGAATGGTTGTCAACCGATGTTTTACACGTAGCATGGCTCTAATTATCATCCAAAAAATGTAAAATATTGAAAAACGATTTCGGATTGTACTCACGGATGAAAATCCAATCAAGCTGAAAGTTATGCGCAATTTCGTATGTCTCTCTATTCTTTTATTTTTATAATTGGTTTATGATTTTCTCTTCTAATTGATCTGCATCAATGTTCATGATGTATTTCACATGCAAATGATTTTATTTTATTTAATAACAAGATCGAAGATTATCTAAACTCTAAACATTATTTGTGTGTAATTTGCACATCAATGTGAAACGTAAAGCAGTCGCTTGGTACAAAAATAGGTAGGTTTTCTTTGACTTGATTAGATAATGAGAATAATACATAACCACTACACTATAACCATCATATTTCAAAACTAACAATCTTGTTAAATTAATTAAAATTCAGGTGTTAATTCCAATTATACACACACACACGCACAATTGACATATATTATATCCCCACGCCAATGTACCCCACCCCACCCCACCCCACCCCACCCCACCTCATCTCACCTGACTTGTAGAAAAATTCCAAAAATTGAAAACATTTTCTGGAGATTACACTAATTGTGACCAAATTTATTTTCAGTGTAACTATTTGTGATCAAATCAATATGAACTGTAACACAACTAACACATAATTGGTTACAATAAGTCATAATAAACACATACTAGGTCACACCCTGTTGCCGCGGGCACCACCACTCGCAACACTGTCAAGAACCAAATGCGCACAATGACCACATGCACTACCAACAACAAAATAACCCATGGATCAGAAAATACCATTTGCAAAACACCAACAGCCATCCCAAAAATCTAGCTAAATAATAGGTCTGATAAAAAAACCACCCACCAACAAACTACCCACATCGTAAACTATCCACAACAAATCAGATCACAATAACCACCAACAAACATGTCATTAAATATCAATAACTTGTTCAGAGTAATGAAATGCATTAAAACTACCCAGAAATATCACGTCATTAAATATCAGTAAGCAGCATCACTGATGTCAACACTGCTTAGGCAGCACTGCGCCTAGTTCGACGTTACGAAAAGCAGCGACGCGAACAGCGACACTGCCGGAATGGAAAAAAGCTTTACCATGGTTGGTGATGTTGGAAATGGTTTGGTGAGGGGTGGATGAGTAAAGAGAGAGAAGATAGAGAGAATGAAGATTGTAAGAATTTTAGGGTTTTAAAATGAATTTGATTTTGGGATGAATGGGAGTTGGGGGTGGGTGGGGTGAATATGTAGAATAGGTAGGTGTAATTAAATTTTTATTATATAATTATTAAAACTTAATTACCACATGATTTGTGAAATGAAATTAATCTCCTTGATTTTTTTTAAAATTAGTCTTTAAATGTAGGTTTCTAAGCAATAATGAAGCCAGCACCTGGTGAGGGGGCGCGACTGCGCGTGTTGGCTTCTCTGGAGTCACTGTCATCGATCGAGAGACTCTGCCATCGTAGAAAAGTTGAATCAGAAAATGTAGACTTAGGTTGAAGATGAAAGCAAAGTTGTTGGGCCATTTTTGTTTTTAATTGTGATTGTGTGGGCCATTTTCATCATTGGGCCTCTCTTTTTTTATTTATTTAAAAAAAGGCGCAAATGCCCAATCTTATAAAAAATCACTTTGTATTGAAGCAGACTCCCAAATAAATTTCAATTGCAATGAAAAACTAAACAGGCAGTGCAATTGTGTAAACCCTATCTGCTATCTCTATTCTTAAATTCTCAATTCCTCTCTTGAAGTCTCGTACCTAGCACCGGCCCTGTGATGGGATGACCTGCTGCCAGCTACCGATGCCTTGCCTCTCCACCTCGGATCTCTACCATTGGCCTTTGCTGTTGTGGGTCAGAGAGCCTCTCTTTTCTTTTTGTGGTTTTTATTCTTTTAGAGTTTAGTTCATTTTTGGATTTATTATTTATTATTTATGCTTTATGAGTTATGGATGTGCTTGTAAGTCCGTTGGGAATTTTGTGAATATGAGAATTTCAGAATATTGGGCATTTTGTTATTGAATGTTGAGGTTTATGATTTATGAAAATTGGAATTTTGTAACTTTGATAATACTTGATATTTGTGGACTGTGAATCTGATTTGTGATAAATGATAATGATTAACATGGAGAGTTTTTGCGATAAATAATAGATTGTTGTAATATTAAATATCAATAAATGACCTTGCTATTACGATGGTCAATGATCGACGGTCAGCGACCACCCTACCTGACTTCCAATCATGTATCCGCCACTATTTGTAGGTAATCTTCCTTTAGATAATTCAAAATTAAGCAAACAGGGGTTCATTTGTGATGAATGGTTTGCGAGGCCCACGAACAGCTATCGGAACCCAATTGGAGTTTAGTTAATTTTACTAATGGTCACTAAGTTCAAGAAAAATTCAAATTGATGAATAAAGTATTTTGTGATTTATTTAGTCACTAAAGTTTTATAATGTTACATAATTGGTCACTCAATTAACTCGATAACAATGGATCCAGCATTTTAGCAATTAAACTTTTATTTGAACTAACGAACACTAAAACAATCGATTCCTTCTATTGACCTCCTATTTTAGCTTTGTTAGTACCTTTCTTGACTGTTTATTAATAATGAAAAAAAATAGGATTTTGATTAAAATGAATTATTTGGGATCTCAAGAATCGCATTTTATTTTGAAGATCTGTAATTTCACGACTTGTAAAGGAAAACAATTGTCAATGTCAAGGTTTAAGGAGCTGATATCGAATCTGAAATGAGTCGTGCTAAAGTAGTGACCAATAATGTAACATTATTTAATTTTAATGACCAAATACTTTATGATCAATTTAAAATGTTATATAAACGTCAGTGACCATTTGTAAAATCAACTCAACTGAAATTTGAAAGGTAAAGGGTCAATATAAATGGAGAAAGAAAAATAAGTGATTATCCAATCATCGTAGAAAGCTTTTCGCCATTGAATAAAGGGAATATTGGGGCTTATTCTTTTGAATCATTGTACCTTTTTTTTTCTTGATTTTTTATCATTATTCTTAAAAAGCAAAAACAAAGACGAAGAAACACTGAGCCCCTATTTGGTACTCATTAAAATTTTTATTCTCATTTTTCTACTCATTTTCGACCACATATTTTTCATTAAAATAATATTTTCCATCACATCAATAACTTTTCCTTCTTTTTCAACCACACATTCTCCATCAATCTACTATTCCAAAATACATTCTTCCAAAATAATATCTATCAAACACACCCTGAATTGGTCAAATCGCCACTTTTAAGAAAATGTTAGTTCAAATCATGGACATTTCTCATGTTTAACCCCACATCTATTTTGAGTAAAGTTGTAGTGCCCACCATTTGCTACGTGCACATGGCCCGAGATTCGACACTAGGACACCGTCTTCGAGAAAGAGGTGTAAATTAACTTCACGTCTACCTATGTTCTTTAAATAAAATAATTTTATACGTAAATTCAAAAATTTTCCGTACTTTTTAATAACATATTTTTAAAAATCATCATTACAAAATTTATTGTTTTAAAAAATGGGGCTCAAACAAACCCTAAGTTGTGTCATTAATATCCTATTTGATGCCCATTATGTCTTCAAAATGAGTTTTATAATAGTTATTTTTTAAGGAAATGTGTGATTAAATGGTGTAAATACTTACTTTAGACAGTACACATAAGGCAGTCAAAATATCATATAACCAATTTTTCAATTGTTCTGATTGCCGTGTTTAAACAAATTATGGTGTTCTAAGTGGTTTTATATTAAAATATGAATATCAGATATAATGTGTAAACCCCAAAAGGAAAACTTCTACGGGACCCCATGGGTAAATCAATCCACTAATCATTTGATAAAAAATATATTAGTCCCAATTTTGTAATTTCGTAAAATCTTTCTATATATAAAAAGTGTCTATTTAACGGAATTTGTTGGTTTAACGGAAAAACTAACGGAATTTGTTGTTTTAACGGATTATGTAACAGAATTTCTTGTTTTAAACAGGCAGCTGCACCTTCTTTCAGTGTTTTTATCATAATTTTATATTTCGATGTTCGATTGAGGCGATTCAAAATGCGTTGGAAAGATAACACATCTGGCTACAACTTTGATTCAGATATCATTCTCCAATTCGATCACTTTCTATGTCAAAAATATGTCTCAATATAACGGACTATGTAACGGAATGTTTTGTTTTAAACAGGCAGCTGCACCTTCTTTCAATGTTTTTATCATAACTTTATATTTCGATGTCCGATTGAGTCGATTCAAAATGCGTTGGAAAGCTAACTCATCTGGCTACAACTTTGATTTGGACATCATTCTCCAATTCGATCACTTTCTATGTCAAAAATAGGTCTCAATATAACGAACTATGTAACAAAATTTCTTGTTTTAAACAGGTAGCTGCACATTCTTTCAGTGTTTTTATTATAACTTTGTATTCTGATATCCGATTGAGTCGATTCAAAATGAGTTAGAAAGCTAACTCATTTGGCTACAATTTTGATTCAGACATCATTCTCCAATTCGATCACTTTCTATGCCAAAAATATGTCTCAATATAACGGACTATGTAACAGAATTTCTTGTTTTAAACAGGCAGCTGCACCTTTCTTCAATGTTTTTATCATAACTTTGTATTCCGATATCCGATTGAGGCAATTCAAATTGCGTTGGAAATCTAACTCATTTAGTTACAACTTTGGTTCAGACATCATTCTCCAATTCGACCACTTTATATGCCAAAAATAGGTCTCAATATAACGGATTATGTAACGGAATTTCTTGTTTTAAACAGGAAGCTGCACCTTTCTTCAGTGTTTTTATCATAACTTTGTATTCCGATATCCTATTGAGGTGATGCAAAATGCTTTGGAAAGCCAACTCATCTGGCTACAATTTTAATTCAAACATCATTCTCCAATCCGATCACTTCCTATGCCAAAAATAGGTCTCAATATGAGACTAAAACACCGGAGCATAACTTTTCGGTTGGAAATTGATCTGTGATCATCTTTTGACTAAATTTGATCCCCTTGACATCTTTCTTTATCCAATTGACTCCGAGCACTCTCAAATCTTCATCGTGAGATTCGGCACAACTTTTAAGTATTTACATTTTAACTCCCGAACTTTGGATCCCTTACAATTTAGCCATTTCTCCAAATTTGTCTACTTTTGCTTATTTTTTTCAATCTCACAACCTACATCACAATATCAAAATCACACATCTAATTATTTATCAATTACATAAATATTACATCATTAATTATTTATAGGGTGTCTGTTTCTGCTTTTCAGCAGAAATCAAGCCATTGGCAACACAATTCATGCCGTTGGGAGCCGCAATTTTGAACCAATTCTCTCACTGTAGAGTTGTAGATTTGAAAAAAAAAAGGGTAACATAATCAATTTTTCTTCCTCCTTGCAGCGCGCCCAGACACGTCCTTAATTAACCAAAAAAAATTACATCTTTATTAATAACAAATTAATTATTAAACAAAAATATTAAATATAAACTAAGCAAACGTGCATTGCACGTTGCTTGCACCTAGTAATAATAATAAATAACAATCAAAAGAAATCTAAGAACAACACCCAGATTTCCTTTTTCTTTTGACTGGTTGTAGAAGTTGAATCAAACCCTCCATTTTTGACTTTATCGCTACTTCACTATTATACTCGATTGTAACTACCACTTAGAAATAAGAACCCCGTTCTTAGCTTCACGCTAATTATCTCAATCAATTGACGTGATTGAACATTCAGTGCACGTTGTTTTGTATTATCCAAATACTTGAAGAGAACTTTGGCTTTGAAAATATTTAATGAAGCATCACGTTTGTATAAACTTTTTTGAGTATGACAGAACTGCTCGCTGCCGATTAAGGACGAAACTCCTTACTGATGGTTAACAGTAGAACTACTTGTCACAGGTTCATCGACTGAATTAGGTATTTCAAAGTTATACTTTGAATTAATCAATGAAACATAATATCATGTGTGATTTCTTGAATTCGACAAAGCCGCAGCATGTAAGAGCACGAACGAAAAAGTTATTCAAAGCTTATTAATCGTATTCTTTATTTCTTCATTTACTTATGTAAAGCAATAAACAAGATTTCAGTTAAAACTTACCAAAAAATCAAATAATGAAACACGGTAAGTATAAAATTATATCATAAAAGATTTATATTGATATGACAATAAATAAACTTAAGGAAAGCTTAATATTAGATCAATCTTTCCTTAAAGCAATAACCTAGATTAGATTAAATCTTACCTAAAATTATACACAATAAAATTGGTATTAATATAATCATATTATACCAAATTTATTTAATATGACAATAAATAAATTTAAGGAAAGTTTAATAATAAATCAATCTTTCCTTCACTTTAATTATTTAACCTATCAAATAATATCTAGGATGATAGGTAAATAAATTTATATTAGCTGTAATATGGAAAGTGAAAATTGCATCCCATTTTGGGTGTTAAAACCCTAAAATCTACAGTCTTAGAATTCTTTTGAAAACCCATACCACCCAGTCAATCAGGATTGACTGCCTGTTTGGACATCATTTTTTCAAGTTTTTAGCACTTGTCATTGAAATTTAAAAATCAATCTACATTAAGTAAGCCAACTAAAATAATAAGTAAAATTATATCAAATATATTTTTTCAACAAATGATAAGAAAATGTTTTGATTTTATGTGCAAAATATGTTATTGTGAGAATGTGTGGTTGAAAATGATTTTTTAAAAAAAAAAAGAGTTTCGAAATAACAGGAATCAAGCAGAGGCAAACAATGTGATCTTGAAGTTTAAATTACGTGAGCTGACATGATTCGAATATATTTTTATTTCATGATAACTTTTTTTTTTTTTTAACTGTAGAGGAAACTCGATCGACAATATGGACATTTTTCTAAGGGAACAATACATATCTACTAGTTTTAAAGTTCACATTTCATAAATAACAAACTTAAGAAAATATTTCAAAAATCAGGTGATAAATATATTTATTAAATATTAAAATATAATATAATATAATATAATATACATTAATTATTTATATCAATGCCACCTCACTACACCACCTTCCTTTCCCCCCCCCCCCCCCCACTACACCACCTTCCCTCCACCTCTTCACCGGAGACGGCCATCTGCTCCGGCGAACTTCCGGCGACGTCTCCGGCGAACTCCGGCGATTTTTCCGACGACTTTTCCGGCGAACTTCCGACGACTTTTTCGATGAACACTCCGGAGCGACCATTCCGGCGAATTAAAGATTTCCAAAAAATAAAAAATTGAAAATCACACCCCTACTCTCATGGATCCACCTACCACCACCCACTCCTGCTTCCACGTCCTAAAAAAATACTGAAAAAATTTCAAGTCACTTTATATAATCAAGTTACTGTTAGGTCTCATCTGTTACTAATTGTGACCAATTGTGTACTCAATGTGACTAATTGTGACCAAATTCGTGTTAAGTGTGACTATATGTGACCAATTTTGTGTTAATTGTGACCAGATGTGACTTGAATATGTTCAAGTCACATTTGGTCACAACCAGTCACAGTATACACATATTTGGTCACAAATGATCACAATTGGTTACAACGAGTCACAATCGGTCACAAACGGTTACAATCGGTCACAATTGGTCTGAATACAAACTTCTGAATACACATATTTCCAAAATTTCAAGTCACAATCGGTCACATTTGGTTACAATGAGTCACAATTAACCAGTCACAATCGGTCACAAACGGTTACAATCGGTCACAAACGGTCACAAATAATCAAATTATTTGTGACCACCACTTCGCGGACGACAACATCATCTCAAAACAAACACCTTCACCCTCAAGCTTGAATAACAAAAATAGAAAAAAAAAAATTAACAGCATTCCAGACGCAATCTTGGGAGCTGGAGAGTATTCAATACCTCAGTGCAGCTCAGGAGTTCCAGAACTTCTACTCAGCTCCAGAGCTATTCATATTTCTTCTAATCTTGTATACATCCTTTTCCTTATTGAACTAACAATGATAAATTTATAATTATTCAGAACTTTACAGGCTTAAGGAACGTAGATGAAAGTCTCACAAGGATTAGAACAAGTCTATGTCCAGTTACAATTTTATAGAGCAGGGCCACACTATCAATCACAGCTCCATCTACATTTTACAGAAGAGAATCTATCATTGGGTTTTAACTACAATTTTTCCAATTTCAGTTAACACACTAATGATCATCAGTCAGAAACAATCAAAAGCACTAAAATTTCCTTTTCTAATGCGTTGTTAAACAAATATGAAGAAGTAAAATCTCAGCCACCAAGTCCTAAACCAACTCCACCTTCACCACCAGTTTTTTCCCCACCCCCAACACCTAAATTCCCACCTCTTCTACCTTCAGTACAATTACCACCACCAAAATCGGCTCGAGCCAGGCTGATTAATCGGACCACCAGAAGTTGCAACCACGCTGGAAACAAAAAGAAACTTCGTCAAACTATATAATCAGTAACCTCCTCTAAAATCACTAGTAAAGGCTCTTTCCTGCAACTGTGAACCAATCGACCGAGAATGCAATTTAACACAATCAGCTCTTAAACTCTAAAACCCTAGAAAATCAAATTCTCAGCAGACGGCGGAAGAAAAATAATTTACCGGCAAAATCCAGCTGTGGTGTCGGAGATTCCGATCGGAGAGACTCCAATTTTGGGGGAGAGAGCACAAGTGATTACGTTTCAGTTTCGGCTCCTCAGAGAACTGCTACTGAACCGACGGCGGAGGAAAAAGTGGAGGCATCAGTGTCTTCGAGCTCGTCGGAGGATCAGCGGCGAACGGACAACGAGGAGGAGAGAAGAAACTAGATCCGCCACCATCGGTGCCGTCGTGCCTCACTGCCGTGCTACGCCGCCATCGCCAGAGAGAGAGATAGAGAGTAAGAGAGAGAGAGAGAGAAGGGTGAACGGTTTACGGTGGGGACGGTGTTTGGTTGTTTTTTAGTTTAAATAATATTAATTAAAATCCTATTTACCACCTGAATTTTGAAAACTAAACTTTACCACCTTATTTTTGAAATGTAATTTTGAAAAAAAGGGTTTCAGGTAATTTTCTCTTTTTCTAATGATTACCTCAACTCGTGATCATGGGCACAAATTTGAAATGATGGATGGAAATGGAGGCTAGCTTACCTTAATAGAGTTCAACCCTCCAATGCACTGTCCAATGATTAAGTTTAGTTAGACAATTTCTCGAATTCAGAATTCTATGAAATTTTTACAGTATTTCCTAAGCTCATTCAAGTAAAGCATAGTAAAATTTCTGAATTTTCTAACATCATTTAGGCACTCAAATTAATACTCAAACACATGCCATTATTTCCAGGGTACATTGAACACAACACACGGAAATGATATAACTTATCCTCTAGACCTTCAAATAACTTGATTCCAAAACCAATTGGCGGATTACTCATAAGGCTTTCAGACTGCACAGTCTCATTCAATCAATGTTATCTCCATCTATCCACGATCTCTTCTCAGTCTGAATTTTTTTATAAAGTAGGAGTGAGTATAGAGCCTCGAAAGATTTCATTGATGCATTTTCGTTTAAACAAATATGCATATACCAATGTACAATATAAAAATTTCACACCATAAACATTTCATGTAATTGGATTACCGATGAAATCCTTGATTTCGAAGAATCTCTTAGGATTGTAGAAGCTATGACCATAAAATTTTAACATTTATTGTTCGTAGCTTGCAATTAAATTTATGCACAGAATATACATAGATATTCATAGGGAAAACCAACTCGCACCACCTACCTTGATTTTTGATATGAAAATGAGAAATCATTTGTCTTGAATAACCATGCTTTATTAATACTTCTTGCAAATAATTTAAAACTAACACACTCGGATACTTGAGAAACACTGTGATTATATTAAAAAGTAATCCGGTTTATACTTTTCGTTCAAGTAATTATCTTGTTTGACCAAAAACTAAAAGAATAAAATAAAGATGTACTATGAATTATTCTTTTGAAGCATTTGATGGGCTCCGTCCTTTTTTTTTAAGAGAAATGATATTCATCACCACTGGAAATGCATTCTCAGTCTATGTGGCGTTAATGTGACATTAAATGATAGGTGAAATTAAATAAGTCATTCAATTTTATCTATCATTTAACCAATCATTTACATCTATATAGATTGAAGATACATCCCCGCTGGGGATAAATATCATTTTTTTTTTCTTTTGTTCCAATTTACTTTGTCACTCCTTTTTATAAGTTTGGAGGTAATTACTTATGTCCAGTCCTTTTGCACCTTCTTTTTATATAAATAAACATGGTCAGGCCATTAATTTATGCCTTTTGACACCCATTATTTGGGAAAAATAATATATTGAATAGTAATTTTTATGAGAAGCGAAAATATTTGAGTTTACGTGCCGAATATTTTATCGTGTGATGTAAGGTTGAAAATAAGTATGTAAAAAAAAAAAAGAGTTTTTAAATAATGGTTATTGAACATACATCATGTTTGCATCAGCTGCTTTCTTATTAGTTATGGAAAACTTTAATATCGAATTTGCATAGATAGTATACGTATCCATAATGCGAAAAAACTTTTGAAGACGATACAAGTCTTCATAATAACAAATGATAAACTGAAATGCAAAAGCATGAGACCAATAAGCTAGAGGGAGGGAGGCATGAGATAATAGTGCTAGGGCATTTCAACAATCGTGTCGTCTTTCAACGAGACCGTTGTGTGAAATGGGATATACCATTAATTGATAGAAAATGAGAAAGAAAGACGTATTCGAATATGAAGTCTTTATATGACCGTCAAAATGTTTTTCCACAATAATTTTAAATCAGTGTTCTAAAAGACGTAAAGCGTGATTAGACGTGAAACGAAATTTCAAGTTTTACGAGGTTAAGTGAGCCTATGAGAGATTTAGGCTTACAAAAACAGTTTTCTATTTTTAATATTATTTTGAATTTTCAATCATTTTAAAAATCATTTAATAATTAAAATAATACATATCAAACATCAAAAATTACAAAATACTATATTTACTTAATAATTCATATTATTAATCAATTATACAATTTTCAAGTTTTTGGAATGTAAAATTTAGAATTTTTTCATAGTTTCAATTTTCAATTAGACAAGTTCTACTTATTAGATTTAGGGTGGGTTTGATTGCAAGGGTGGAAAATGAGTGGAAAGAAAATGAATTCCAAGGAAAATATTTGCCTAGAAATTTTTTTCCGAGAATTGTCAATTAGTTGCGTTTGATTGATATAATTTTCCACCTAGAAAATGTTGAGATTTTCCAACTTTTGGTGTTTGATCGACTTTGTTTTCAATGGAAAATTATGATTATTTGTGCGAAACTATCCAACCTAACAAAAATTTTTCGACAACATCCGTTCATCCTCTAGCATCAACTCCACCTGCGCCTCTCAGCCTCCTCCTACTCCAACAACTTCTCCACCACCTGCAAGCCCAACTTCCCCAGCCAATTCTCCTCCACCAGCTTCATCCCCACCACCACCGCCCAGCCTCCTTCACGGATCTTCAATCCGTGATTTGAGTTTACAATAAACAAGAAAAGGGGCTTGAAACAAATTAATTCACAATATAATTAAACTCAATTCAAGAAAATGGGCTTGAAACAAATCAATTCACAATATAATTAAACTCAATTCAAGTCAACAGGCAATTGATACATCCAAATCACTTCAATTGAATACAAAGTAGAAGAACAGACCTTCAGCTCCAGTTTCTCCACCAATTCCTCCCGCATCAATCCCACCTCCGACTAACTCCCCCACCGTCCCAACAGGTGGGAATTCGTGAACTAGAAATGGCTCCGGAATCCGGCACTGAAGAAGACGATGGTTCATCTGAAAAATCGATTCCCAGCTGAAGAAGACGTCGATTCTTAGCTAAGAAACGAGATTTCGGAAATTCTGGGTTTCACCGAAAATTCCCAGCTAAGAACATGCCGAAGATGTAGATTCCAAACTAAGAAGACGCTGAAAATTCTGGGTTTCACCCTCCCCCACTTCTTGACCCATATGAGGGTATTCTCCTCCGTCGCCGTCGTCTGGCGGTGGTGGAAGACCCAAACGCCCCCTAGGAAACGGGCGTCACTTGCGGGAGAGAAATTCACAGGTGGATTTCCTTCTTCCAGGGAAAATCGATTCCCAGCTGAAACGAGAGAAAATGTTTTGCTCAATTTGGTGGAAAATAGGTCACGTGAGGGTTAAATGAGAAAATGTTTTGACTGGAAAATTTAACCAAACAAACATGTCAAAAAGTGGGAAATGGAACTTATTTTCTATCTTTCATGGAAAAAATTGTCTATCAAACATGGCCTTATAAGAATTTAATACATGCTTTTGGAGTTTGTAACAAAATAACGAGTCTCAAAATCATGATTACATAATGTAGATAACATCAAACTTAAATTTTATTTAACTATTTAGATAAAGTCATTTTTTATTTTTGTATAAATAAAATCTTTTAAAAACTTGAAGTTAAAGTCAAATGAAAAGTTTTTTTTTTTTAAAAAGCTAAAGTAAAATAAAAGACTTTTTAATAAAGGGAAAAAGAAAACCTAACAAAACGCTTCTAGGAAAGATGAAAGAGAGAAAGGAAACAATTCAACCGTTTAGGAATTGGAAAAAAAAAAAGGTCTAGGTATGAAGCAAGGCGTTTTGCCCAAGTTTCGGTCCTAAACAAACTTTTTAGAACAGTGCTTTAAATCGAATAAATACATCTTTTACGTCAAATGTGTGTTTGATAGGATAAAACCATATTTATCGTGTACAATGATCGATAAAGATAGCATAGTACTTAAAGCTGTCATGTTAAATTAATGGCAGCGTCCATACATCAGATAATATAGTTTCAAGTGGGTGAGATAAGACCAACGTTGAGTTGGAAGAAGATATATTGTGATTTTTATTACTAACCATTTTCTTTGAACGTGTAGCATGATCGGTGACCCAATTAAGCACATTCTAGGATATATGTATCGATTTACACTAAAATTCCTTCATATCTCAAATTAAGCCCAATTAATCTCAAATCCTGCTCAATCACTTCCCTAATTTTTTCAAGTCCTCTATCTAATTCATATATAATCCTTCTTTCACAAATTTTAGGTTATCTATCATCTTTACTAACTCAACTATTATACGATTCGAAAAAAATTAGATCATTTTCCGAGTAATGTTGTCTATCATTAATAGACATCGTCATTAGTTTGGATGGCAATAGTCCCTTTCTTTATTATCCAATGAAGGTGTGATGCATTATAATACATTGAAAAGTAGATCGGGGGCTCCATTGCTACCTAAACTCAAGATGATTTCTACTAATTTTTCATTATTGAGCAACATCAATCCTAAGAGGAAATTAATATATAATTGTCTTTCGTTGTAGACATTTAGATTGATAGCATTAGTCTTTTACTGGCCGAACTGCAATCGATACGATGTGTAGAAACTCGAAATTTCAAAGTATAAAAATGGTTAATCCATGATTTATTATTATTTTTTCCCAAGGTCTTTATGTTCTTTAACCTGTCGGAATTTCCACCGACAATGTACATAAACAAGTGTGAGATGTTCCCCGATAGTCCATAGGATATGTCAATCATATTTTTTGATTTATTACTTTAATTTGTTCCAAAATGATTTTTCTAAATGAAAATCCGAATAATTATCTACTTTATGTCGAATGTTATTATATTTAATGATTCTTTGTCGTTTTGCTCTCTATAGAATATTCAACCGTGAAATAGGTAAATAACAACTAACGGAATTCAAATTTAAGTCAATTTATATTTATTATACGAAACTCTTCAATCTTGTGATGAAAGTCAAAGTCAAAGTCAAAGTCAATTCTTATCTAACAATTAAACAGATGAATAACGACAAACAAAATTTAAAGTCAAAGTCAATACTTATCTATTGAAGGAACAACGTCAATCTTGTAATCAAGCATTCACCCATTGTTATTTATACTTTTTGAATGCTAAGCGGAGAATATCTAATCACTAAATGGGTAAATAACGACAAACAAAATTAAAATTCAAGTCAATTTCTATTTATTATGTGAAACTAGTCAATCTTCTGATCAGCAGTTCCCCTTTTTATTTATATTTTTTGAATGCTATGCATAAAATATCTAACCTCTAACGAGTAATAACGACAAATATAATTCAAAGTCAAATGAATTTCTATATATTGAATGAAAATCGTCGATCTTGTGATCAAACAGTAACCTATTTTTATTTACGCTTTTTGAATTCTATTTTGTTTATTTCCTCTTCTCAACTTTTTCAAACTATTCAAAATAAGACATGACACGCAAAGCATGTGAGTCTCGAGAGTTCATTATTTCTATCAGTGATGATGATTGATGACTCAATTGTACTTGAAAAAATTATCCGGGACCAGACTCACGTGTTATAATTGGAAAAGTTTGGGGGCCTTAACTGCAAAATTACGCTATTTTGGTTCCACAGTTAGTCAGTCCCTTTGTTGCCTCTATAAATTCCCAACAAAGTGTTTTATTTATTCCCCGCAAAATTTCAGGCTTCAAAAGAAACAGGAAAATCTCTCTGCCGAAGCTTCACTTGCAAGTCCCCAAAGCTTCAACAATGGCCATTTGGGTTCTTTTTCACCTTTTTCTCTTCCTTGTTTTAGAGCCAACAACAGCAAATTTAGAAGGTGAGAGATAGTATGTTAGATCTGTTTGTTTTCTTTATGATTTGCAGTTGTTTTGAAGTGATTTTTGGTTAACAGGGAATGCTCTTTTTCAACTGAGGATAGAAGTTGACGACCCGGAAAATGTTTTACAGAGCTGGGATCCGACCCTGGTGGATCCATGTACTTGGTTTCATGTCACTTGTGATGCTCAAAACCGGGTCACCAGACTGTAAGTACCAGCTTCTTGCTTATAAATCTAATCTACACGACAGACAGATAGCCCCTTTACTAATTCAGAAATATAAGGATTCTAATTGTTCTATGTTTTGCAGTGACCTGGGAAATGCAAAGCTATCAGGAAAATTAGTTCCTGATTTGGGGAAGTTAGAGCGTCTTCAATATTTGTGAGTACAGATTCTTTAAATGCTTAAGAATCAGAGATTGAAAAAACCATGAAACGATTAGGATTAAGCTAGACGTACAGAAAATGATTTACAGAAACTCTACAGAAATTCAAAAGGCCACCACGTGTCGCTGAAAGGAAAAGGAAAGAACTATTGGCCTTTGAAGAAAATTATTCATAAATTCATTAAATTACTTATGTTTTTGTCCAAACTTTCGGGCGCACTATGGAATATCAAACAAAGTCGAAATATTACATTCTTAATACCATTTTGAAGTATTCACGGCCTAGTATTTTACGTCGTTAATGGTGTGCGAAATGGATTATTGTAGCAAATGTTACGACGTGTCAAAGTAGGCCGTTCTAAACTAATATTTCGAGAATTTCGATAACAAGCTAACTTTAAAAATTCTTCAACGATTGTACGCTAGCTGAATCCATAAATCTTCTATATCCTCTCGAAGCTTATTTCGAGAACTATATTATAGACATATTGAATGATTTAAATGAATATCGAAAATATTTAAAAGTACGTCAAACGTGTATTAAAAAGAAGCGCATAACTCGTCTTTTTTTATAATTTATCTCATTTTATTAGGAAATTTTTTATGTGGTATGACTTCAATTTTTTTTCTTTTTTACATAAAAATTCCTAATAAATTTTTTATTACTTTATATGGGTTATAAATTGTTATACTACTTTTTCATCTTGATTATTTTTAAATCCGAAAAAAAATTTATATATAAAAAAAGAATCGATCATTTTTAGGAATTTTTTTTTTATTATTGTTACTTTATTAAATTTTTATTATTGTTACGTCAAAAAATTTATTAGGAAAAATTTTTAGATTTAGAAATTTGTCAGGCAAAAATAAAAAACATTAAAAAAATAATTGATTTTTTTTTAAAAGACGAGTTATACGTTTCTTTGTAATACACGTTTGACGTACTTTTAACTATTTTCGATATTCATTTAAATCATTCGATATGTCTATGATATAGTTCTCGAAATAAGCTTCGAGAGGATATAAAAGACTTATGGATTCGGCTAGCGTACAATCGTTGAAGAATTTTTAAAGTTAGCTTGTTATCGAAATTTTCGAAATATTAGTTTGGAACGGCCTACTTTGACACGTCGTAACATTTGCTACAATAATCCATTTTGCACACCATTAACGACGTAAAATACTAGGCCGTGAATACTTCAAAATGATATTAAGAATGTAATATTTCGACTTCGTTTGATATTCCATAGTGCGCCGAAAAGTTTGGACAAAAACATAAGTAATTTAATGAATTTATGAATGATTTTCTTCAAAAGCCAACAGTTCTTTCCTTTTCCTTTCAGCGACACGTGGTGGCCTTTTGAATTTCTGTAGAGTTTCTGTGAACCAGTTTCTGTACGTCTAGCTTAATCCAAACGATTAATGGCCTAACCCCACTGGGTGGGACGAGTCACTCGGGAAATGCTACCTGTACAGGCTGGTTTAACGATGGGGTTACGTAATGCTGACCTGGCAAGATTTCACACCATTTTGAACAGAAAAAAAGTTAAATCAGTCAAAGAAATCTTGCCACCTCAGCATCTGCAACCCCATGTGTTAAAAAAACTAGTACAAGTAGTATTTTCCGAGTCAATCAGTCCCTTGCAGAGAATCATGAACGATAAAAAGTGAATGCAAGCGGGTACAGTTCAGTTTTTTGCTGACACACAATGGCATTTAATGTAATTAAAATAGTTGGTGTTGCTTTACAGGGAATTATACATGAACAGCTTTGTGGGTCCAATTCCTGCTGAACTAGGAAAATTGAAGAATCTTGTAAGCCTGGATCTTTACCATAATAATCTCACAGGATCCATCCCTCCATCTCTGGCCAACCTCTCCAAACTCAGAATCTTGTAAGTACTCGAACACATTTGATTTTAAACTTCTTTCGCTTTAATACCAGATCAGACACTATCTAGTATTGTTTAATCAACCTTATTAGTGGCTTTTGCCGATTTTTAGGCGTCTGAATGGCAACAGGCTGACAGGAAGAATCCCAAGGGAACTTAGCAAGCTTGGAAAACTAAAGAAGCTGTAAGTAGTCAATTCGAAATAAGACAAGAATTTTTAACAAAAATTTTTTTTCTTTGGCCTTTGGTCAGGTTTACAAACAAATTAATCTGTTCTTCACATGCAGAGATGTGTCCAATAATGATTTGTGTGGTACAATTCCAACAACTGGCTCCTTTTCTAAGTTCACCGAGAACAGGTAACTGAATGAAACTAAAATCTCGTTCAGTCCACGGTCTATTATTATCTAATACTATGTATCAAACGCGTTGTTTAATGTAAGAAGTGATTGATTATCTGTTGTCTGATTGCAGTTTCAAGAATAACTCAAGATTAAAAGGGCCTGAGCTGATGGGCTTTGTGAGATATGATGTTGGAGGCTGCAACTGAAGCTGCACACACACAAGTAGTGATTCTAATGAGGGATTTTGGGCCTTTATGTACTGTCAATGTGCAATCAAAACTAAACCCTTTAAAAAAAAGCACTTCAATATTTTGTTGGTACGTGGAGTATATTATGAGTTTGCTATTGCTGTGTGGAGATCGGGGTGGAATATAATTTTCGCAAGTTGAAAAACAAAATGTTTAATAGAAAATATTTTATTAAAGATAAAAATTTCAAAACTTCACAACACAAGATTCAAGATTGCACAACACAAGATTCAAGATTGATGTTAAGTAGAAGGTTTCAACTGGATGGATCCAAATGTGACAGCATAATATAGGCCACAAGCTTAATTAAACTGAGATCTCAATGGTCTTAACCTCGGACTTCTTCACTTGTTCCTTGTACACAGTCACACCATTCTCTATGCTAGCCTTAAGGGAAATACATGGAAATGACCCAAATTCAAGGTCATATTTCCAAAATAACTCATTTCACTATTCAACCATATAAACTACCTAAAATACCCTTAGTATAAAAAGTTTCAAAACAAATCATTTTAGTCCTTAAAATTTTAATTCTAATTTTGGATTCGACAAATTGTTTGCTCCTTGCAATAAAAAATTAACTTTTATTCACCATCAACTCTTTCCACCTACCTTGAGCCAAAAAATTTGATATTGATTAATAATTTTATTTTGAATTAATTGTATTTTTGCATTTTTAGTGTAGCGACCGCGAACTTTTAAATTATATAAATTAATTTTTTCGAAAAACGTGTCGCTAAAACGTAACCCTAATTTTCTAGAGAAACGCGTTCGTCTAGCCGTTATAAAAACGAATTCAAATCTATTCGATTGAATCCAATCTCGAATAATTATTTTATTATCAATTTCGAATTATTTTATTTATATCCAATTTTTATTTAATTCAAGCCCAATTATTTAAAATCCAACATTTATGGTCCAACATTTAAAACCCAAATTATATAAGTCCAATATTTAGAGTTCAATTATATAAGTCCAATTATACAAGTCCAACAAGGAAATCATTTTTTGATCCAAATCACCTAAGCCCAATTAGAAAACCCTACAGCCCAAATGCTAGGCCCAACTATTCCTAGCCCAATTACCCACCTAGGGATTTGTGCCCTAATTCCCACTATTCATATATCAACCTCATCCATTTCTCTCCCATTCCACAATTCACGCAGCCATTTTTGGTAAGGCTTCTCTCTTCTTCCTCAATTCTTGGAGAATAATGTGGATGCTAGAATACCAATTTCTAGTATCAACACCATCTCCCCCTCACACTCTCAGCTCCATTTCACTTGGGTCACCATTGATACTAGAACAACCATTTCTAGCATCAACAGTGAGCTTCCCAAGCTGGTAAACTCAACACCACAGCCACTGCACAATGCAGCCATTTCCACCCAAGCTGCTGCACATACACGAGCTGCAGTCACCATTTTCACCCCCAAGTAACAACACCAAAACTGCAACTCCAACTCACTGCAACTCCCAACAACACTACCAGCACCACACCTCCACTGCAAGCAAGCAGTCACACAAACCAAACCACCATTTCAGAGCCTATCCACCAAGCTTTGCTCAAGCTACTGCCAAAACCAAGCAAAGCCATAGCCACCAACCAACCCGTCACCCACACTCTTCAAACCCGAAATCAAACACAATAGCCAAGTTCAAAATCGAGCCCCAAACCGAGAGCACAACCCCAAACCCGAAAGCAAAGCCATAGCCACCACACGTACAAACCCAGCTGCAAACACCCATTGCTTCACCCAATCTTCACGAACACACGAGCTGCACTGTCACCACACTTCCCCAACACCGAAATCGCAGCTGCCAAAAAAATTGACAGCCCCTACTACCCACCTAAAATCGACACCAACACCGCCACACCCACACCTCAAAAATCAACACAAACAGCCATTAAAACCAAGAGAATAGGAAACCCATACACTTACCTTCATGTATGACCCATTTCGAACTGAAAACCCCAAGAACCCGAGTCCCTTTCGCCTCGGTTGCCTTCGACCGTGAGCCCAAAACCCATGCCACCTCCACCCCGTGCCGGCGCCACCACTAGACGGTGGCGCTGCCACCAACCGTCGCCGGCGGTGGTGGAAATCGGAGGAGGGGCAAAGCCCCTCCATCGTCTCTCTCTCTCGGTCGAATGAGAAAGAGAGAGAAGTGAGATTTGTTTGTTTTGATTTTGGTTTTATTTTGATTTTATTTTAATTTGATTTTGATTTTTAATTTCTAAAAGTTATGTTTTAGCCCCCAAGTTATAAATTGTTTTAAGTTAGTCCCTAAATTATTTTTAGTTTAGCCCTTAAGTTTAAGTGTTTTAATTTCAGTCCCTTAATTTTATTTTCAGTTTTAGATAATGTTTAATTTAACCCCCAAGTTTATAAATTATTATTTCAGTCCTTAATATTTTATCTTCAGTTTCAGCAGATTTTCAATTAAGTCCTTAAGTTCTGAAAATGTTTAATTTCAGCCCTTTAGTTTTATTTTCAGCTTTATTATATTTACAGATTAGTCCTTAAACTATTAAAAATTATTATTTTAGTTTTCAGCTTCTATTTTCAGCTTTAATATACTTACAGCTTAGTCCTTAAACTATTAAAAGTTATTATTTCAGTTTTTAACTTTTATTTTCAGTTTTATTATAATTACAGTTTAGTCCCTAAACTTATGAAAGTTATTATTTTAGCCCTTAAAGTTTTATTTTCAGATTTAATAAATTTCCAATTTAGCCCCTAAACTTTACTTTATCATTTTAAGTCATTTATTTCAATTCCAATAATCTTCAATTAAGTCCCAAACTTTATTTTAACGCTTTAAAACTTTAAAGTTTCGAAATGTTGATTCAAACTCATTTTCTATTTTGGCTAGACGATACGTATGAACAATTAGAAGCTTGAAGTTATTTTCCCGCTCCACTTTTCACGCAACTCGAAATATTTGAGGTAGACTCGCCACCATTAATTAGTTTAAATTATAATTGCATGCTTTATGTGAATTACGTGATTTATATGCTTTATGCATAGGATGAGAATGTGTCATATGCGATATATGATATTGTTATGCTTGCCATAACTTATATGCTTAATTGCATGAGAAAGAAAGAAAGAAAGAATCTCTTATGAGATAAGAAGAGAATGTTATGCATAACTTATGTGCTTCATCCGCACAAGAAAGAAAGAACTACCCATAGCCTGTATTTTAAAGAGCCTATGATTTTCAAGAAAATGAACCAAAGATGATATCACGTTGTATATTGCATGAGTGTGTATTCAATTATTCTGTAAATTAATTATCGGCGATGAGTCTACTGAGTATTTCTTCGAAATACTCATTCTGCTATTTTTAACAATACTTGCAGACTTCGGAGGCGATCGAGATTGATCCGGCAGTGGTGGCATAAAATTTGATTATTGAAATTATTAAATTTTCAAATTTATGTATTGAAACATTGTTAACGTATTTTTCGTTTCCGCTATTCCAAAACATGATATTTAAATTTTGAACAATTATCCAATGTATTTTAATTGCCGACGTAGTTTTCAATTGCAAATGTGATTTTAAAAATTAGGTTATTTCCGCAAAACTGATTGACAAAATTAGGGCAAAAGACGATGACGTGGCAATCCGGGTTAACAGAACTCGGGGCGCTACATTTAGGATCCCACAAAAATTGGTATCAGAACTCTATATTCTGAGGATTTAAAGCCATAAGAAAATGGAAGATAATAAAGAAATTTGCATAGGATGGTACGTTAACAATTTTACTGAATATTTAGATACTGATAGTTATATTCAACATCTTGTTAATAAATCAAGAAATCTAATTGAAAAAATAAAAGACTCGGATAGCCTTAAAATAAAGAAAAAATTTGAAAAGAAAATCACTTTTCTTTTAATAGACTTTGATGAAGTTCTAGATGAAAACATAGGATATCTTGTTAAAATACCTATTCTCATTGAAATGGAAACTTTAAGAAAAATTCAAAAAGTTCTTAATAATGAAATTAGGAGAATTGAAGAATCAGAGCATGGAAATTGAAAAATCAGAGGATTTAGAGACTGAAGTATATGAAGGAGTAGAAGGATACGCTTTCAAAGGAAAATTTGATTGGGAAAAATTTAGAAAAATTAATAAAGCAGAATTTAGTCTAAAACCACCATGAGAAAATAGATTATTTAATATTTTAGGATCAACCTTTAGAAGAAAAAAGTTAGTTATTAATGAATATCATGAAATAGAAAAAGTCATAGATATTAAACATACACAAGGAAAAATAAAATTAAATCTAATAACAAAAAGAAATATTAATGAATTTTTAGGAAAATTAAAACAAGAAAAACGAAAAAAAATATCTTATGTCTACCTTACTGGAATACAAATAATAATAAAATCATGTTTTAAAAAAGGAATTAATAGCCCTATAATACTTAATCTACAAGATGAAAAATGTATAACTGCAGAAAATGAAAATTTAGGAATAGTGAAAGGAAATTTAGCCTATAAAAATTAAAATTTACTTGTTATCCAAGATATTGTATACATATAAATGATAAAAATTTAGATGGTTGTCTTAGTTTACATTTTAAGATGACTAATAAAATACGAAAAGATGATAATAAAGTTTTTACTATATTATATCAAGGATTATATTGTTATACAAATAGTAATTATGGAAATATATATAAAGAAAAGCCTTTTATAGAAATTGATGAAGAATTTAGGGATATAGGAGAAGCGATTTTACCTAGAGAACAAGATATAGAGGAAATAGAAAATTTTGAGATAGGACATGATGATGCTATAAGTATCGATCAACCTATAATACCAAAACAAATAACATATAAAGAAAATAAGATAATTATTGGAGATAATACAGTAAGACCTAGTATTTCAAAAATAATACAAAATAAAAATAATAGTGTTTATGGAATCAAAGGAAAGTTTTTTAATGGAAATAAATGGATAAATGAAATTAAAATACTTATTGATACTGGAGCAAGTCAGAATCATATTTGCTCTTTTATTGATGAAAGAATTAAAAAGAAAAAGGTAGAACTTTATAGTTATAGAGACTTTGAAGGAAAAATAAATTCTTGTGATATCATAGGACAAGTTCAAATTAAATTAGGAAATTTATTATTAAGTATAGAATGTTATATTGATAATAATATGAATTTTGATGAACATCCAATATTATTAGGAAATTCATTTTTAAATAGTCTTGATAATTATAAAATAGACAATGAAGGAATTCTTATTATATATCAAAGAATAACTACATATTGCCTTAAAGAAAAATGAGTAGAGAAATAAAATTCTCAATAAGTGTATATATACAAATAACTGTATTTGAATAAAAAATAACTACTTGTGCTCTAATTGATACAGGAGCTGAGATAACTGTCTTTAAAGAATTTTTATTACCAAAATGGATTGAAAATAAACAACAATTAACATTACAAGGAATAACTGGAGTAAGAGAATCTTTAAAATATAAAAATGAAAATATAGAAGTTATAATATGATCTAAAATAGTAACCATAAGAAACGTTTACCAATATAATATAAATGATTGTCATATTATTCTAGGAAATGACTTTCTTCAACAGTTTAGTCAATATATTCAAAATATTTATACAATTCAATTAAAAACCCCATGTGGACATTTACTAAAAATTGCTAGAGAATTTAAACCATTCAGAGTTCAATGAATTTCAGCGTGGTGAAAAAATAGAATTTATACCAAAATTACTCAATTATTCAATCAAAACAATTACTCTTGATCAAATAAAAGATCTTTTAGCAAAAAATTATAATGAAAACCCACTTGAAAAATGGGAAAAATAAAAAACAACAGCTAAAATAGAACTATTAGAACCAACAATCATCATTAGAGTCAAGCCTATGCTCTATAATCAAGAAGATAAAGAAGAATTTCAAGTACAAATTCAAGAACTTCTTAATCAAAAACTTATAAGAAGAAGTAATAGTCCTCATAGTAGTCCAGCTTTTATGGTTAGAAATCATTCAGAGATAAAAAGAGGAAAACCTAGGATGGTTGTAAATTATAAAGAACTTAATAAAAATACTAAATTTGATGGATATTATTTACCAAATACAGAAGTATTAATAAATATAGCTAAGAATAAAAAATATTATTCAAAATTTGATTGTAAATCTGGATTTTGGCAAATTAAACTAGAAGAAAATAGTATACCATTAACAGCATTTAGTACTCCTCAAGGACATTATGAATGGTTAGTTATGCCATTTGGATTAAAAAATGCATCACAAATTTATCAAAGAAAAATGAATGAAGTTTTTAGAACTTATAATTTTCTTATTGTTTATGTTGATGATATACTTGTTTGTTCAGAAACATATGAAGATCATCTTAAATATCTTAGAAGTTTTGCTACACTTTGCTCAAAAAAAGGTATAATACTTAGTCAGAAAAAGGCAGAAATAGCAAAAAATGAAATTGAATTTTTAGGAATGATAATAAATAGTGAAGGAATAAAATTACAACTTCATATTTCTGAGAAGATAATTTTATTTCCCGATAAACTTGAAAATAAGCAACAAATTCAAAAGTTTTTAGGTTGTCTTAATTATGCTGAAAGATTTATAGAAAAACTTGCAGAAAAAAGAAATAAATTTCAGAAACTATTAAGAAAATCAAATAAATTAGGTTTGAATGAAGAACATACTCTTTGTGTTAAAAATTTAAAAGAAAATTGTAAAAATTTACCTAAACGTAGACTTCCTGATGAAAAAGATAAATTAATAGTTCAAACTGATGCTTCAGATTTATATTGGAGTGCTTTATTAAAAACTGATTTAAATGAAATTTGCAGGTATACTAGTGGAACATTTAATAATGCTGAAGTAAATTATTCAACCAATGAAAAAGAATTATTGGCAGTTGTTAAAGGAATAAACAAATTTAAAATATTTTTGTTACCCAAGAAATTTATTGTTCAAACTGATAATACTTAACTTAACGGACTAGTAAATAATAAATGAACCTTGCTATGCTAACATAGAGGACGACATAAGGGATGCCATAATTAGTTAAAAAGACATAAATGTCCTACTTCTATTATCTACTCAAGTCAATGTTCTCTATTCCTAATATAGGATAAGTTTGGTTTATTTCTCCTAATAAATGAAAAAACCAATTATGCTCGTATTTATCAATATATTTTTTATTAAAACAATCGTTTAATATTCTAATTTTATTTTCTAATTTATTAATTTCTTTATTAATTCTGACTATATTTTCTGTAAAATATAAAGGAACGGGTATATTTCTACTATTTTTCAGAAAATAATCAAGCACAGTATAAAATGATTTAATTTCTTCCTTTTTCCTTTCGCAGTTAATTTCTAAATATTGAATAATAATAACACAAACTTCATAAATATCATAAGTGCAAATATTAATACAAGTATTTAACATAAATAAGAAAGATCTTACAGTACTGAAGCAGAAGGTAAAGACAGAATAATATCAAAGAGATTTCCCTCGAGCTTGCTCCCGTATGTTTGTATACTCAGATATAAGTGATCGATGTTATTTGAGTTTAAGAAAGTGGGTTATGGTCCAACACGACTTCCGCACTCTTATTATTTTTCTCTCGACTCTTTTGCAAATTTTACAATGGATCACACGGAATCACAGTTTTCCTTTCAACTCCTTGTTAAAACATTACCCTTGAAAGATAACAGGGTTCTAATGGCTTTCTCTAAAAACGCCTCAAACGCCAACACACGGCTAAACGGCAACAAGATACTAGCACAACCCTCAAGGTTCTCACCGTTGGAGTATAAGTAAGATAAGAGTTTTTGAGAAACAATAAGAATAGAAAGACAGTATTTTCAAACAACTTTGATTTCATAAACTCATCACACTAATATCTCTTGCATAAGAGTATACATACATATTTCGGCTACACTCTTGGTACTTTCTCTAAAGAGATTACAATTCCATAGAGGTTACTTTATTACAAGCTTCAAATGAAAGAGATAAACTGAAATGGTTACAAGACTCGAAAAACTAGAGAGAAGGATAATTTTTTGCTTAAGAATGGGATGCCTTCTTCTGAGAATTAGTCTTCCTTTTATAGACTCGAAAAAGTTCTACAGCTGGTCTTCATTATTGTTGTGTCACTGTGTAAGATAATGGGAATCTTACTGTGGCCTAAAGTTTTTTGTCTTAACATAGAAAATAATGTAGGTGAAACCCCACAGTTTTTCTTTACCAAAGTAACTTTGACAAAGTAGTGATAAAGGGGGTCCATTACTTTTCCATATGAGATTCAAACCACTCATCCGGAAATTCCTCTGGATCTAGTGAGATTGGTGAACCATCTTCTTCATTGCTACAGTACTCGCACTTATGGTTTGGATAACGCCAAAACTGTTTACACAGTTCATTTTTTGTCTTCTGTGTTCCACTAGCGTTTCCTCCAAAAATATGATCACACCAAATATCGAGATAGTGCCAATCTTCTTGTTTAGTGGGTGCCACAGCTTTACTGTAAATCAAGTGGTCTTGTGATTCATACACCCAAATATTTTGATTTTCTTCAATAACTTTCTGGATATGCTCAAATTGCTCCTTATATCCCTTAGCTCTACGGAAGGTTGTCATCTTGATAACATCTTCTGGTGTAGTTTCATGGACTTCACTCTTCTCAGGCTGAAGATGCTTGGAAGTAGTGGCAATCCTTATAACATGGCTAACTGGCAGTAGCCTATCTTCTTCATTATCCCATTCGGGACAGGCAGAGAAAAACCTGATATATATGTTCTTATGTTTAAGAACTTGGCAATACATTTCAATAGCTCGGACTACTTCTTTTGGTAACAAAGAAATTTCTTTTAAAGATTCTGATGGGTAAATACAAATTATATTTCCCATTTCATAAAGAGCACGAACCCAATAAGCTGGGGCTCCTGAATAGAGGTTAACTTTGTTATAGGTTCCATATGTTAAGGTTTTCATCCAACCTCCAATACTGGTAAACCAGCAACAGGCGAGATTAAACAATACATATGCCAAAATAAAATCGTTTTTACTCTTGATTTCCATAACACCATGAGTGTTGCAGGCTTTGATGATATTTGAGCTATTAAGCTCTGGTATGGAGATACTATCCTTTGTAAATATTTTCTCCTGTGAGGGAGACAAAGTAGTATTCTCTCTAACTGAAAGTTTATGAAGCTTCAATGCTTCTGGTTCAATATTGGTACCGAGGCCTTCAGATTTATTGACACTAGGGCCTTCAGATAATATAGCCATGTTGGCCTTTTCAGATACTGGCTTGACAGCAGTCATCTCCATTAGAGTTATCTTGGATTCTATTGCAGCAATCTTCATGTTTATTTCGAACTTCAATATTTCTAGCTCCTTCCTGATTGGCTCCATTCCTGGTTAAGAAATCTGGAATAAAATTGTCTTTCCCTTTAATGTGGACAATATCAAATTTAAATGGTGCAAACCACATTTGCATTCTAATAAGTGGTCTTTCAGCTGCACTTGTTCCAAGTTTATTTGTTAATAATGGTTTTACTTGAGTATTATCTGTTCTAATAAGAAATTTTCTAGGTAGCAAGTATGGTTCAAATTTTGCTACTCCTTTCTTAACTGCTAAACATTCTTTACGATTAATATCATACTTGGTTTCAGCATCTTTGAATGTGCCTAAAGTATAAGCAACAAGCTCTTCTAGGCATTTACACAATGGATTACAAAGAAACTCTTTATGATTTTCTTTTCTTTTAAGTATTGCTCCCTAGTGTAATAAGGAGGCATCAGTTTCTAAAATAAAGAAATCCTCTTCATTTGGAATATTTAATTCAGGTAGATTTTCACATATTTTCTTAATTTTCTTTACCATTTCTACATCTTCTTGTGTCAATTCCCATACAGCTCCTTTCTTCAGTTTTTTGGTAAAGTGGACTTTATATTTAGCACAATTTTTTATAAATTTTTCTGAATAATTTAATAATCCAATAAAACTTTGTAATTCTTTCTTGTCTCTAATTTCTTCTGGAAATTCTATAATCTTCTTACCAATATGAGGTTGTTGAAGTATTTTTTCTTCGGTAAAAATATATCCTAAGAATTCAATTTCAGTTTTAGCTATTTCTGCTTTTCTTTCTGATAAGGCTAATCCATACTTATTAGCAATATAGTTAAATTTCTTAAGATGTTCAATATGTTCTTATAAGTTTTTACTATGAATAAGAATATCATCTATATAAACAATGCAGAAATTCTTTATTGGTTTAATAATCTTATCCATTCTTTGTTGAAATATTGCAGGTGCATTCATTAATCCAAATGGCATAACATTCCATTCGAATTGTCCTAATGGATTAGGGGTAGTAAAACTAGTTAAAGGTTTTGAGGCTTCATCTAGTTTTATTTGCCAATATCCTGATTTACAATCAAATTTAGAATATATTTTACTTCCTTGTATTTGTTTTATTAACAAATCTTTTATTGGTAGTTTATAGCTATTTGGTATTGTTTTAGAATTTAGGTCTCTATAATCAATTACCATTCTAGCTTTTCCTCTTTTAATTTCACTATGATTTCTAACCATAAATGCTGGACTATTATATGGACTAGTTGATTCTCTTATCACTCCTAATTGTAAGAGTTCTTTAATTTGTATTTCAAATTCTTTTTTATCTTCTTCGCTATAAGGAAATTGCTTTCCTGATATCTTTGCATCTGAGTCTTTTAGTTCAATGGTTGCCATAGGTTTATCTTTATCCCATTTAGCTAAAGGATGCTCATGATAACATTCTTTTAGTTCTAATTTAACATTTTCTAATTCTTCTTCTAAATTTTCAATTCTTAATACTGGAATTTTTTGTTTTTGATTAATTTCTGTATAACATCCACCACGATTACCTGCAGAACTCTGATGTCTAGGTCTATGGTGAATTGGTTGATGTACAATTCCAATAGCTTTGTAGATTTTTGGTGTTTTAATTTTGTGATTACAGGGTGTAGTAAATTCAAAACTATCCTTATATTGTGTAAATGGGCTATATGTATAGATAAATTTTTCTCCTAAAAGGATATCACATCCAATTTTATCTGTTGCATATATTCTAGGAATAAAACATTCTCTATTTCCTATAATGATAGGAACATTTTCTACAAAATCTCTATAGATTTCAACAATATCGCTTGCTGTTTGACTATAAGTTGTTTTCTTATAATCTCTTTTATAATAATGTTCTAGAAACACATTTCTTTTACATAGGCAAATACCTGATCCAGTATCAATTATGGCATGAAACTTTATCATACAATAGTCTGGTAAATTGAGAGTTATCTCAATATATGGACTAAGTATACTAGTTTTGATTGATCTGATTCCTTGTATCATATAAATTGGTTCTTTGTTTCTAGTAATTCTAGGAATCATTTTTTGTTTGCCTTCTATAGTTATTTGTAGAGTATTCTTTTGTATATAAAATGGTGAGACTTTTTCAAGAAAGTTCATTCCAAGTAATATTGGACTAGAATCCTTTCCTTTTCTATAGTTTTTATGAATTTTAAGATTTAATTTAAATTGTTCTCCTTCAATATCTGTAAAATTTAGTTCTAAACTAACAAATGTTTTAATTTCATATTTAATTCCATGATAGTCTGTAAGAGTTATTCCTTGTGGTAGGTTTTCTTCTAATAAATGATCAACTAAGTCTGCTCTTATATGACTAGTATTGGCTCCTGTATTAACAAGGGCTATTATTTCTTCATAGTTATTTTGATTATTGATATATTCTGTTAAGATAAGGAAATTATCTTCCTCACATTTTCTAAGATCAATATCAATGCTATTTCTAGGTATTATTGGGTAATTTCTACTTGTAGATGTTCTACTAGAGCTTGCGAGTTCTCTAGTACTGATACTTCTTTCTATTCTTCTACTAGGCATTCTGGCTATAAGTTGTCCAGAGGTATTCAAGGTAACTAATCCTTGATTTCCTACATTATTATCTATTCTTCTAGATTGCTGATGAAAATCAAGCAATATATCTTGTGGTAAGGAAATGTTATTATTACTCAACATTCTTGGTGGGGTAAATTGTGCTAAGTCTTTAAAATCTTCATGGATTTGTATGAAGTCTCCTGAGACTTTATTGATTTCTTTTTGGTGTGTAGTAGTAAATGCATATAGGGCTTTACAATGTAAGGTTACAGCTTTACTTCTTGGTGGCATAATTAATCTATCAATTCTATGATATAGATTTAATCCCATACTTAAATTTTCATCTAGTAAGGACATGGCAAATCCAGGTCTTATAGTAAATATAATTTTCTTATATACAAGATTTCCAGAGACTACTCCTAATAGAGCATCCATAGGATCATGAAGTATTCAGTTATCCATCAAATACATTTGTATAGGAATATCCATTCCTTCTCTAAAATATCCTTTCACCATAATTTGGATTCCTCCTATCACAATATTTTTTAATCTTTCTCTAGTGGATCTATTTATTTTTGCTAATTCTCGATTAACCCATTCTCTAGTTACTAGAGGTATAGTAGTATTGCCTTTAACATTTTCGATGTTAATAGGTACTTCATCATGTTTTGCAATATATATGGTTTTATTAAACCAAGGTAATATTGGTCTTACAAAAACGTCTTTATCTCTTATAGATATTTGTTTTTCTTTTATTGCTCCATATCTTTCTTCATCAAATACTACTGTTTGTGAAGTCCCTTCTTCATTATCTAAGGTAGTTTCTATAGTATCAATGATTTCTTGATTCATATAAATTTGTTCAAATTCTGATTCTTCAATTTCTTCTATATCTAGCTCATAGATTGAGTCTGTTTCAGATAATTCATCTAAATCTTCGATTATTTCATAGTCTGAGTCAGATTCTATTTCTTCCATTATTCTAATGGTTTTAACATTTTCTCTTTTATTTCTATTAGGGCAGTTTGGAGATATGTGCCATATTTCATTACATGTAAAACATTTGCATTTTTTATAAAATTCTTCCTTAGATTTCTTCTGAGGTTTTTTATGTTGGTTATATTCCTTTTTCCAAGGTTTTTTCTTCTTAAAATACTTCTTATGACTCTTAAATCCTTTGTTTCTCTTCCAGGGTTTAAGATATTTCTTAAATTTCCTTTTATAGTATGGTTTCCTAGGTGGTTGGTGACAACCAAATTGTGGTACTGCTGCTATTTCTCCATAGCAACATAAACTTGCTTTCTTACCATGTTTCCTAAATAGGTGTTGATACATAGATTTTCTACACCATTCTGATATTTTTCTTTTAGCGAATGAAGTTCTCATTCCTAAGGTATCAGCTCTATGATTAGGATCTTCCCATTCTATTTTATTCCAATAAGTTTGGTAATCTTCAAATAATTTCTGACCCCATGGCCAAGGTAGTTTAAGAAAATATCTATTAAGTAGTTTTTTATCTTCTTCTGATAGATTCCATTCTTTTATGGATTTAGATGCTTTGATGTATATCTTTTCAAATTTCTTAGTATATTCGTTTAATTCACACATATCACAGATTTTTAATAATTCCATTTCTCTTTCTGCTTGTAAGGCTTCTTGAGTGATCATATCTATTTTAGTTTCTGGTATAACTTCTCCTAAGAGTAAGTGTCTAAAGAAATTTTCCATTCGTTTTAAAATTTCCTTAAAATTTTCAGCATCTAAGCTTTCATTGCTATCAATAGTAGTTGTAGATTTTTCTCCATATTTAATTTGATTTTTAGTTTCTTCAGAAGTTCTTCTCCAGATATCTGAAGTGATTCCTCTAAAGGTGTGGATTATAAAGTTGTATGCTTGAGTGGTATTCCATTTATGAAAAGCAACAGCTAAATCAGTAGCTTTTGTCCATGAGTCAATAATTTCCCTTTTATTATTGCTATCATCAACATCTAGCCATATTCCTGTTGTAGGAATTTGTTCAGTAAATAATTTAACTGGATTATTATCCCTAAGGTGAATAGGTTTGGTTGATGTAGTTTTGACTCCTTTTCTAAAATTATAATTTTCTCGTTCTTCTGTTATCCCATATTCTTTCATCCATTCAAAATTCCAGTCATCAGACTCGACTTGAATCCAATCATTAGTTCTACTTGTTTCTCCAACTAATGTTTGTGGTTCAACTTGTTGATTTAAAGGTGGAGTATTAATTTCAGTGGTTTCTTCTTTGGGCGGATCATTCATATAGATATTCTCGGTTTGAATGGCTAATTGTTCTAAACTCTGTTTATAAGCTTCTAATTCTTCACCCGTGGCTTCATAGAATTTAGTTTCTAATTCTTTTATAACATATGCGGTAAAGGTGGTTCAATTGATATATAAGAATCCTTAATTTTTGATTTTTTAAATTTTGATTCAATTTGTTTATATAGGATTTTTGGTCCTATTTTAATATTGTCATTAACAATTTCCAAATTAGACTCGATATTTTTTATATGAGTTAAAACATCTTGGTTTAAAATATCCGTTTCTCCTAAAGGTTGAGCAAAATTATCATATTGTTCTAAAAATTGATTTATAATAATATCTTCTTCTTCATTTTCAGAAAATTTATCTACTAAAATTTGTAATCCTTTATTTTTTATTTCTGCTAAATGTTGAGAACTATTTACTTGTTTAATTTCTTCACTTAGAAATTTATATTTAATACTTAAATTTGTTGCTAAATCTTGTAATTTAATTCGATTAGTATTAGTTAAAATACTAATATTTTGTAATTCTTCTAAAATCATTTTATCTTTTCTATTCATTTTAAAATTTTCTTTAGGTTCGTTACCAGGCTCTGATACCAATTATAGGGTCAAAAAGCGGAAAACAATTAAAATATAGAGATAAGGGTATAATGGACAATTGCAACACAAAATGACAAAATTGTGTCAAGGGCTATGTCAAAGGCTATGTCCGTTTAGCATTATTCATAATAAATTACCAAATTCACCTCAACATAGAAGATTACATAGATGGCAAGTGTTATTATCTTTTTATAACTTTAAATTTGAATATATAAAAGGAAAAGATAACTTATTTGCTGATTTCTTGAGCAGGAATCATGATTTTGGACAAGATTGAAGCATTTACCAGGGAATTGCAAAATCTTCTAACAGATTTTAATGCAGATTATCTTGCTATTCAAGAAGATCATTTTGATATTTGACAAACTTTGTGCAATCTATCAAACAAAGTTATTGAGAATGGAAAAAAGATTGATAAATTAAATGATAATAAAGAAAAAATAGCTGAAAATTTGACAGAATGTTTGGACTTTTTTGTAAGTTGCAGCCAGGAGTACCCTCCTTTGGAAAAAGGTGAATACAGCCAAAAGGCGAGTCATATCCCATTTCGGGAGATTAATACATCCACTTCAAGTGGAGATTCGAAATCTAAAAGAAATGACCCTCTTACCTTGCAAGAGGAAAATGTCATAACAAAGAGTCCACAACAATTACCCGTCAGTATTGACAAATTGTTGGAAAAATTTACAAGTGGAAAAGGAGCCACTGAGTCCAGTACTCAAACATCCTTATCAAAAGGCCCATTGGAACGACCATCGTTATCAGTGAATTCCAAGAAAATAAAAAAGTACCGATTGGTGACCTCAAATCACCAAAGTGAATAATCACAACTCATCATGTTCGAACTAATCTACATCCTATGGAGAAGAAGTATTATGAATTTTCTAAATGGGTATATAATTTCAGAGAAGGAAGTTCTCTATATTTGACAGCCCTTCCAACGGCGATTTATCTAAGGATCAGTAAAGTTCAAGGAGCAGATCCTAATATTGTTCGAAAATTGGCAGCATTTGGATTTTTAGATCGACTCTTCCCAGGAATAGATCTAAAAGAAATTGAACAGTTTGACAAAGAATTTGTTACTTGTGTTAAAAAATTCAGTGATAAACAACCAGTTGAACTAAGGTTTTACACAATTAGTCCTGAATATAAAGAACCAGAATGGTATGGAGAACATCATCTTGTCACTATTCGAAAAAATAATGGAAATCCACTCAAGGAGATTCAGATTTTTAAAGAATTACCCACTATTAATAAGAAATGGATGATTTATAGAAGAGCTCTTGGAATAAAGTCAGTCTGCTCAACGATGCAGTTCTTTTACGGAGAAAGATACATGGTATATGGGATGAGCAACAATTGGATTCTCATATGTAGAGGAGATAAAGAATCAAAAATTCTTGAAGAAAAAATTTGTGAAATAATCAACGATCAATTCCTCGGGAGTGAGGAATGCATTAAAGAAGCCTGCCGACTTATGGGACACGTCCACAAGTAAAGGACGATCAAGAAAAACGTGACTGACAGCACCATGTGAACTTTGAAGATAGGAAGACAGCTGTCAAGCTGGAATCAAAAAAAGTTGCCGACACTGGAATAAAGACAACCGACAAGCACTTTAAATATTTTCAACCACATTTGAAATTATTGTACTTTTTACTTTTGTGATGTAAAAATCTGATTGGCCAGAAGCTTCTCGGTGAAGCGCGAGCCTTTCTATAAAATAGAGACTCTACTGAAAGGGAAGATCATCGAAAATTAGCCATCTGAAATCTCATCTTGAACTACCCTTTCAAACTTCCAAAAATGACCTTTTTAATCCTTCTCATTAGAGAGTAGAAACCACTCTTCGGAGTATCAATCTTTGTAAAAATCTTTGTATAATAGCTTTCAAACTATCTTCAGATCAATAAAAAATTTTGAGTTTGAAATAAATCTTTTACTACGCTTTGAGTGTTGTTCTACACAGTGAGTCTGTTTGAGAGTTTTGAGTGCCTTTGTGTCCATTTTGTTGTGATGCTGTCGGACTTTGGCCAACTCTTGTGACGAAGGTGACCAGGAACATATATTATTCTTGCTATTTGGCGAACCGTGGTAAGACCCTTATTTTAAGCTACAAGAAAATTTATTGTCTGAAAATTTGCATGAAAATTATTATATAAATTTTTTTATAAGATTGTTTACTTTGAAGAACTTTTATCATGGAAAGTTACGGGTTTTATTATAGAACTGTGCCTTTTAGATATACTAATAGTATTGATTATAGTCACATGATAGAAATTCCAGAAACTTATGATAGTTATACTAGATGAATAAATTTCATAAAAAGAGATGTTAGATATTATGAAAAATGTCTTACAATTGTGATCATTTGTCTTAATTTAAGCCATTCATCCCCAATAATTTATGGTGTAAAATAAAAAATGTTGGGCAAGTTTTTTTTTTTTTTTTTTTTTACGGGCCGGCCCGCGAGCCACACGGGCCGGCCCGGCTCGGGCCAACTCCTCAACATGAGGCTCGGCCCAAGCCTTGGCTCGGTTCCATCGAGCCCGAGCCGGGCCTGGCTCGGGCTTTTTCCGAGCCGAGCCCGAGCCGTCCGAGCCGCCGAGCTTTTTTGCCATCCCTAGGAGGACCACGAGCAGTTAAATAAGAAAAATATGGAGAAACTACTCAAACTAGCACAGCTAGATATGAAGCAGAAATAGACCCAAGAAGATATGTTAATACAAAAGTAGATTTTAAAACTACCAAAGAAAAAATGTATAGAGACCAATTTAAACCAGTATTAAGAGAATCAAACCCAATGAAAATTGCAGGATCATATTTAAATTTAGATTGTGAATTAGATGTTAGAAGAGTTATAAATGAATGGAGTACCAATATGATAGCACACTTTAATTATAATCGCAGTAATACCGATAATAAAAATAGAACTGAATATTTATTAGCAACATTTAAAGGAAATGTATTTAATTGGTATACAGGATTAGAAGAAACAACAAAAAGTGTTTGGAAAGATAGTATTGAAGCAGGATTTGGAATTAGTATAATAGAGGGAATAAATAGAGTCGCTACAAGAATTTATAGAGAATTTGCTGGAGAAGACTGGGTAAATGAAAGTACTAAAACTAGATTAGAAGAAATAGAAGATGCTAAAAACAGAATGGAATATTTACAAATTTGTAATATGTGTTACCTTAATGAATATTGTTGTAAATATAGTAAATATTATTATATGATGTTTGGAAGTGGAGCTGATAATAATTATTATAAAGAAGTTTTAATTAGAAAATTACCACCACCATGGAATAATTATTTTCAAAACAAGATTAAAGAAAAATAATTAGGAAGAAATGAAGAAAGTTATACATTAGGATTTATTATAAGAACTATAAAAGATGAAATAAGTACTATGTGTAGTAATCAAATGATTTATAAACAATCAGGATTTATACAAGATATGATTTGTTGTAGAGATACCGAAATACCAGCAAATTGGGGATGTTATGATTATAAAAGAAAAAGAAATATAAAAAATATAATAAGTTTAAAAAGAAATATTTTAAACCTAAAAGAAAATATTTTAGAAGAAAATATAAACCTTATAATAAAAAACCATTAGATAAAAAACGATGTAAATGTTGGAATTGTAATGAAGAAGGACATATAACCACTGAATGTCCAAAAAAGAAAGTTAGAATATTAATTATGGACTTTGAAAAAATTAGAGATGAATGTGAAGAAGTTGATATTGAAGAAATAGAAATGAATGAAGAAATATTTGAAGAAAAATCAGATTTAGAAGAAACGTCTAGTGATGACGAATAAAAATAAGAATAAAAAGTTTAAGGACTTGTTTTGCAAATAAATGCCCCATTTCATTAAGGGTAAAAGTGACTTTTTAGCAAAATTCTTAAAAAACTACTATTCATAGGTCATTTTGAAAAATCCCCCTAGTCTTAATCTGATTGGTCAGCAGATATTAATTCACCAGATCTAGCGTAGAGTACATACCTGGACTGGAGATATTTCTTTATGAATTTGGTCGAGTGATCATTTTTCACTATGTTAAATGGGAACTCGCCATTAGCTACGAACATCACCGTACCTTCAATCGTGACCTCTAGTGAATAAACCCAACAAATAAGATGAAAACTAGAAGTTTCACCACCAGAAAAATCAAATTGGGGTTGAGACTCATTATGGTTTAAAGCTTCGTGTTTAACGATGCATTTTTGTAGTACCTGTTTAAATAAAATTGTGCAGATAACCTTCCTTTGCAGTAGTTACATTGGGCTTTCTGTTTTGACTTTCCATCTGATGCACTTGTGACACCCAGTCTGAAGTGTTCCGAGCACTTATTTTGCTTTCTTCGTTCATCGATTATTTGCTTGAAACTATTGTTTACGTTTCATCTTTTTCAATGTCGTCCAACTTAAAAGTTATTAGTTCAACCCTAAAATCACCTAATAGGTGAATAATGCGAAATTAAATTTATCAATTTAAAACAAGAAGTCATATTTTAATTGTTCTAAATGTTTAGTCAATCAAGTCAAATTATTCTATGTTGAATTGCCGCTATAAATCATTAAAGCAGTAAATTACACAAGATTTGATGATGGAGAAAACCTTTAATTGGGTAAAAACTCTGGACCTAGCCAATAGTTTCTACTATAGACAAAAAAGAACTTACAGTATGATCCAACCTAAAAAACCCACTAGACGTGCTGATCTAATTCCTACAATATCCAAGACCCGTTGGAACGTGCTCCACTCATACATGCCCTCTTATCTTCTGGAATTGTCTATCTCATGTGGAACAACAAGAATGCTCAATCTTCCCGTGCTTCTGGTCCAACCACGCCCAATCTTCAATAACCTCTGAAAGCTATTGAAAAAGTACATTCCTGATAATATTTAGGAAATGGGTTTTTTTGGATTATAAGAATTCGATGTTTTTCCCAAACTTATGGTTGATTAATCTCAAGAATCAAAAGGTTAATCTAGATTTCTGGATGTGTTCTTGGATCTTGGAATGGATTATGAAGATGTAAAACAATGATTAACCACCCCCAAAATCGTAATGAGCATTGAGTATTTATAATAGAAGGTGTTTAGGGAGTATAAAATAGATAAAACTCTTGAAAAACGCAAACTAGAGTTTCTCAAAAAATATCGTCGCTTAAGCGTCAGGCTAGCGATAGGCGAGCGAGAGGTGTATCGCTCGAGGCGGGGCGATAATGATTCTGTTTTGGACACTTGAGTACCAATTAGGTGACATGTTAGCGTAAATCCGACGACTCTTTCTTCTTATTCCATACTCGAACTCAAAAACTCTCAATTCATACCCTCCAAAAGATTCCTTGACTTTTACAACTCTTTCGTAACAATCTTATTATTTTACAATAATCCTTTTGTCTAAAAAATTGTCAATATAACTAAAAACCAACCACAAATCAATTGAATTTGTTCTCCCAAATCTATGGTCATCATGATCTAATCGAAGAGCGGGAGTCGGAACGCTTTCTGTTGAGTTGGAAGCACCAACTCAACAAATAAGATGAAAACTAGAAGTTTCACCACCAGAAAAGTCAAATTGGGGTTGAGACTCATTATGGTTTAAAGCTTCATGTTTGACGATGCATTTTTGTAGTGCCTGTTTAGATAAAATTGTGCAGATAACCTTCCTTTGCAGTAGTTAAATTGTGCTTTCTGTTTTGACTTTCATTCTAATGCATTTGTGACACCCAATTTGAAGTGTTTCGAGCACTTACATTTTGGTTTCTTCTTTCATCGATTATTGCTTGAAACTATTGTTTATGTTTCATCTTTTTCAACGTCATCCAAATTAAAAGTTGCCAGTTCAACCCTAAAATTACATAATTGGTGAATAGTGCGGAATTAAATTTATCAATTGAAAGTAATAAATCAATTTTTAATTGTTCTAGATGTTTAGTCAATCAAGTCAAATTATAATATGTTGAATTGCCGCTATAAATAATTAAAACAATAAATAACACAAGATTTAATAACTGAGAAAATTCTTAATTGGGTAAAAACTCCGGGACCAAGCCAATAGTTTTCACTATAGACAATAAGAACATACAGTATGATCCAACCTAGAAAACCCACCAAACTTGCCAATCTAATTCCTGCAATATCCAAGATTTGTTGGAACGTGCTCTACTCATACATGCTCATTATCTTTTAAAATTGTCTATCTCCTATGGAACAACAAAAATGCCTCGTTCTCGTACTCTTCCCGTGCTTTTGGTCCAACCGCCATCAATCTTCAGCAACTTTTGAAAGCTATCGAGAAAGTATTTTCCTGATAATATCTATGAAGTTGGTGTTTTGGATTATAAGAATTCGATATTTTTCCCAAACTTATGATTGATTAATCTCAAGAATCAAAAGGTTATTCTAGATTTCTGGATGTGTTCTTGGATCTTGAAATGGGTTGTGAAGATGTAAAACAATGATCAACCACCCCCAAAATCGTAATGAGTATTAGGTATTTATAATATGAAGTGTTTAGGTAATATAAGATAGATAAAACTCTTTAAAAACGCAAACTAGGGTTTCTTGAAAAACACCATAGCTCAAGCATCAGTCGAGCGAAAAGTGTGTCGCTCGAGGCGGGCGACAATGATTTTGCTTTGGACGCTCGAACATCAATTAGGCAACAGTCTAGTATAAATCTGACGACTATTTCTTCTTATTCCGTACTCGAACTCTAAGACTCCCAATTCATACCCTCCAAAAGATTCCTTAGCTTTTACTCTTTCGTAACAATCCTATTATTTTACAATAATTCTTTTGTCTAAAAAATTGTCAATACAACTAAAAACCTAACACAAATCAATTGAATCTGTTCTCCCAAATCTATGGTCATCATGATCTACTCGAAGAGCAGGAGTCGGAACACTTTCTGTTGAGTTGGAAGCACCAAATATTTTATCCAAGTCATTAATCCCAACCGTCTGCTGTAATACATTTGGAATTGAAATAGTATTTGGAAGAAAAAGGTAAGAATAGAATAATATAATGTTACTACTATTGGACGGAAATAACTCAAAAAATAAATAAATAAATAAAAAATCACAGGCAGTGAAACTTAACAGAAATTGTAATTTAAAGAGAAAGATTGAGAAAGAGCGGGGGAAAATTGCTTCAATATATTTCCATATCTCTTCCTTATATTACAGCAAAATATATCTTTATATAGCAATGTACAAAATCGTGTAAATAAGGAAATCAAATCCTAACAAGGAAGGTACAAATATTCTAACATAATTACAGCTCATTCATTTGCATTTATTCTGGGAGATTCTCTGGTCCCTACTTTTAGCCGAGGAGCTGTGATCATTCGTGATTTTGGCAGCTGAATTGTATCGTTTTGGTGGCATATTTTGAGTAAATTTCATCACCCCCCGCAAGATGGAGAGTGGATATTGAGAACTCCCATCTTGAGCAAAAGAGAAGATAATAATGGAGATGGAAGGGCTTTGGTGAGTAAGTCAGCCAAGTGTGAGCTTGATGGAGTGTAAACAGTAGAAATGATTCCTTCTTGAATTTTGTCATGAATCAAATCGCAGTCTAATTCAATATGTTTGGTGCATTCGTGAAAAATGGGAATAGCTGCAATGTGTAAGGCAGATTGGTTGTCGCAATATAAAGTTGCAGGTTGTGAGTACATAACTTTGAGATCAGCAAGATATTTGTGCCATGCAATCTCACATAAGGCAGCTGCCATTGATCGATGGTGTGCTGTCGTAGGCACCCAAAAATAATTTTTAAACCTCTAAAATTAATGTAGTAATGGAAGTAAGGGTCGATCCCACGAAGAGTGTGTAATTCAATATTTATGCTTTGTACATGATTGGAGGGGATTTTGTATTCAAACAATTGTAAATAACTCAATTAATAACAATGCCAATTAAATTAACGAAAACAATCAAAAGACTAACATTGGTCTAAGTCCACATCCACCATCGGAAATCCACAATTGATCATAGATACAAGGATAATTCAATTCATATTTCGAATATTCGTCGTTAGAATTGATTCTTATTTCTCCTTAATTTTAGTTAATTAGAAATCAACGTTCTAATTAACCATAATTATTAAATAACCTCAGACCAGCACTCAAGATTCAATTTAACAACAACTTTACACAATAAAGAAATCGATGAACTAGATAACACAAACACCAGTGGTTGCATTCAATCTATTTAAACATTCTTCTTAAAATTCAATAACCTCTATCGCAGAAAATAATCAAATCCTAGTGCTTCACAAGTTAAAGGGATCAAACAATTACAGATTTGATGTTTAAGTTAGCGGTAGATTGTTATCATCAATAAACTAGCGGGCCCTCTAGCAGTTAAATGCAACAAATCATAGAAATAAATGCAGAAGAACATTCAATGCTCAAAATATAAATCAAACAATAAGAAAAACTATTTAGATCTCACAATATGTGGTTCCGAGGCTTCCGTTTCCTTCAACCAAGTGTAAATGTGTAGTTACAATTCATGAATCTAAGAGAAAAATCGAGAAGAATGAAGTTGGAGGCGTTCTCGTGTGTTTTCGGGTGTTATTAGGGTTGAAAAATCGTGCAAGATATGTTGCCAAAGGAGTTTGAGTCAATTTAGGAAACCTGAGATTCGGGATCAGGGAACAACCATGTGATCGCAAGGTATTAAGTCATGCTGTTGTAAGGAACAAATGAATTCAACCCTCAGACTCTCGGTGATGGTCCGTGCGATCACGTGGAATTAAAGCCATGCGATCGTAAGGCTGTACAAAGCTTCCTCCGGATAGCTTTCAGTATTTTGATCGCAACATTCTCTTCTGATGTCCAATTGAGGCGATTCAAGATGCATTGTAAAGCTAACTCAAAGGGCTACAACTTTTATTCAGATGATATCTTCGAATTCGATCTTATGATATGTCAAAAACTGGTCTCAATATAAGGCTGCAAATCGGTGCAAAACTTTTCAGCTTGAAAGTTGATATGTGATAATGTTTTAGCTATATTTCATCCATTTGACTTCTTTCTTCATCCAATTGGCCTCTAGCACTCTCAAGTCTTCATTGTGAGGTTCGATACAATTTTTGAATATTTACACTTTGATTCCTGAACTTTTGTTTTCTCTCATTTTGGTTATTTTCCCCTCATTTCTTCCAACTTACGTCATATCCATTGAATTGTCACCTAAATCAAAATATGAGAATACTAAGTACATTTAGGCATAAAATAGTTATATGAATGCATTAAATAAAGATATAAAATGTGTATTTTATATTCCTATCAAATTCCCCCACACTTAACTTTTGCTCGTCCTCGGGCAAAACTTAAATTTAATTCTCTAAAGACACCAAGTCATAATGCCAAGAACTTAGAACCATCAAACTTTTTCAAAACACATAAAATATCATGCATAAACGTTCCACACAACTCTAATCAATGAGCAAGCATTTTCATATAAGTTGAAGTAAACTAAACATGTAGACCCTCACGGATATAAGCACTCAACTCTCATGTGTTTAAAAGGGTAAGTGTTTCGCTCAAATTCATTCCAATTGAGATGGTCTACCATATGCTTGCATATCTTCTCATTCGCCTCCATTTAGATCACATGCTTTACAAGAATCATAAGGACTTCTCAAAAGTTGTAATGTGGCTTATGGTCAAAGTGAGAAATATTTGGGTATGTGACTCAAGAGCTATAGAAACTAGTGGAGTAAAGACAAATAGACTTATCTCAAACATATACTTAAGACATGTAAACCAACCACTCCACATGATAGCTTCATCATTTTTGTATTTATCCCACACAAATCGAACTCTTTCCTGAGATGTAGGAAGCGTTATGAATATATATCTTCTTCACATTAAAATCACTCTCCTTCATCACATATTTTCTTTTTCTTTCTTTTCTTTTCTTTTTCTTCAATCATTCATTTTTTTTCTTCATCTTGTGTTTTTCTTGCACAATGTAAACTTCAAATTATACACCAATAATGGAACTTCCTGAATTGACATAGAAAATTTGTTCCAATTCACCAATAATAGCACTACTATAAATTTTGATACCCCCACACTTATTTTCTTATATATTCACACTTCTCATGACATTCAACAATACTCCACTATCTCTAAAACTTGGGTAAAGACATTATTTTTCCAATTTAAAACTTGTAATGTGAGTTTATACAAAGAAAAGGTAATAAGGCTCAAATGGACTCAACAATGGAAAATTTAATTATAGGATCGGCTATTTGGCTAAGGTGGCTAATTTATGTAACAAAGATGGCCTTAATCATGTTCGTGCATGCATGTGTCTATGTGATCTTGAAGAGAATCAAGACAAATTTTAGAGAGACAAAACCATGGAAGAATATCACACATGAAAAAAATAACGAGACCGTTATGGATGTATCAGTCTAAAGGCTAAAAATCTCACCAACTTTTGTCCACATAATTTAGTTACTACCATCCTCAAAGAAAATAACTGACTAATCAACTCTAAATTAGATGATTATTTATTCAATCATGTTTTGAGTTCTTCAAAAGCCTAATTAATTCTAGCAAATAACATACACAACCCAAAACAATCATTTAACCCTCAATTCATTTTCATGAAAAATCATACAAAAATTTGTGAAATTAAACTCGCTCAAAATTTAAATGTAATAAATCTAAATATCTAAATCCTCTTCCCCACACTTAAAACTTACATTATCCCCAATGTAAGGTGAAATGTAAAGAAAATGACAAAAATAACACGAATTAACAAAGGAATGCGAAAAAAAAAAAAAAAAGATAAAGGAACGAACCCCCCTTGAGTTGCGTCCCCGGCAGCGCCTTTGTTTATTGTCTTTGGCTCGACTTATTGTTTTCTTGTTTACCCCGGGTCTATCATGGTTGGCTTCGATCTTCTTTGCGGTGCACCAAGTCCATTGGGAATGATAACTGGTAGTGTTCCTCCACCTCCATGGAATGTATACTTGTAGTGACTGGGGTGAAACTTCAAATCCGGAATGAAAATCTGCAAAACAAAGGATAAAAGTTTCTCATTAGAAACTGGCAATACAAAACAAGAACTATTACCTGACTTTGGAAGATCATTTAATGCTGCCACAGTTCTTTGTAACTCGGTGTTTAAGGTCAACTCCTCTTTTTCCTTCCCAAGATGCTCATTAATGACAGATTCCCATTCAATTTTAGGAGCAAATTTGAAAACATCATGTACTAATTGATCAATTACATCAACAAAATGAACATGATTATTAATACACAAATGTTTCATGGAATCATAGATATTAAACTTAATGATCTTATCATCAAATTTCATGGTCAATGTACCATTATTAAAATCATTTTAGTTTCGGATGCCCTTAAAAATGATCTTCCTAACAAGATAAGAGTAGTATGATTACTATTGCCCATGTCAAGCACATAAAAATCAGCAGGAAAAAACAAATCATCAATTTTCACAAGAACATCTTCAACCACCCCCTTAGGATATGCATTAGATTTATCAGCTAGTTGAATTATCATACCAGTGTTATTTAAGGGTCCAAGTTTCAAGAAATTGTATACAGAATATGGCATGACATTAATAGATGCTCCTGAATCTAGTATGGCCTTTTCAAACTTAGTGTCACTTATCATGCAGGTGATAGTGAACATACCTAGATCCGTGCACTTTGCTGAAAGTTTCTCTTGAATAATTGCAGATACGTGTTCTCCAACTTTTACATTTTCAATTCCCTTCAGTTTCTGTTTCCTCTTACTTGTGCACAATTGTTTTAAAAATTTAGCATAACGAGGCACTTGTTTAATAATATCTAAAAGTGGAATGTTTACCTTGCATTTACTAAAAATTTCATGCAACTCATCACGATCTCTTTCATATTTTCTACATCCTACTAGAGTTTGAGGAAAAGGAAGTACAGGTTTATAATTCGAAAGAGGTGGAAACTTACGCTCAGTTACCTCATTATCGTTGGGAGCAGTCTTGTTTGCAACAACGTTTTCTTCATTTTTTTGCTCAGATGATGTAGGGGTTGCCTTTACTGAAACATCAACCTTTGTGCCACTCCTCAACATGATTGCACTTACATTTTTCCTTGGATTTACTACCGTTTGAGATGGCAATTTTCCCAAATTCTGTGACTCCAATCGACTGACCGCGCTAACCATTTGACTCATTTGATTCTTCAAACATTGAATGCTAGCCTTGGTCTCTTGTTGAAATTGTAAAGTGTTAGTTGCAAGAGATTTAACAATATCTTCTAAAGATATTTCAGAGTTAGAAGATTGGCCATGTTGTTGTCTAGGAGGGTATGGCTGATTATATTGCTAGAAATTCTGTCGATTTTGATTCACTTGTCGATTCCCATAACTAAGGTTTGGATGATCCCTCCATCCTTGGTTGTACGTGTTTGAATAGGGATCATAATTTCTTTGTGGTTGTCCAGGAAAGCTACCGGCTACATTTACGTGTTCAATGGATTCTTCTTGAAGTGTTGGGCACATATCAGTTGGATGGCTTACCAATGAACAAATTCCACATGCTTTTGCTATTTGCATAGTACCTGCAGCCATTTGGCTAACAAGAGTAGTTAGACTCGCTATTTGTTATTCAATGGATGAGACATTTACCTCGTTAACTTGTCTAGAAGGGGGATTGAATCTAGTGCCAAATTGTTGAGAGTTGGCTGCCATGTTTGCAATTAGGTTACTTGCTCATTCGGGAGTTTTATCCACCAAAGTTCCTCCACTTGCAGCATCAATCATACTCCTTTCTGTAGGTAGAAGACCTTCATAAAAGTATTGAATAAGAAGTTGCTCACTGATTTGGTGATGGGGGCAACTTGCGCACAATTTCTTGAACAGCTCTCAGTATTCATGTAATGACTCTCTGTTGTCATGCCTTATGCCACAAATTTCCTTTCGGATGTTAGCTGCCCTTGAAGTTGGGAAATATTTCTCAAAAAATAATCTTCTCATCTCATCCCATGTAGTAACGCTTCCCGATGGTAGATAATAGAACCAATCCTTAGCCGAATCCTTCAGAAAAAATGGAAAAGCTCTCAGATTAATTTGTTCTTCAGTAATTTCCATAGGTTTCATACTCATGCAGACCACATGAAACTCCTTCAGATATTTATGAAGATCTTCACCTGTAAGACCATGAAAAGTTGGCAAAAGATGTATTAGCCCAGATTTAAGTTCGAATGTAGTAGCAGCATCTAAATTATGAAAAGTTATGCATAGAGATTGTTCATTCAATGTAGGGGCTGCAAGCTCTTTCAAAGTTCGATTGTCCTCAGTCATGACTTCCTCTTCCTTTGATTCAAAATCACAAGGGAATAAGGTCTCGGGATCAAAATTATTCACTATGAAATTCCACCGATTGTTACTCTTGAACCTGCGTAAAGTTTTTTTCTAGTTCCGGATCGTACTACAATTCACCTTGATCAGAATATCGAGTTGCGGCCATAATCAAATAGAACAAATTAAAGAGAAGCTAGGGTAAGAGAAAAAAAGTCTATGCTAAAACTCCTAAAAATAATAAATTGTCTAAAAACCTAGAAAATTATGATTTTTTTTAAAAATAAAATAATTAAAGAAGTACAAAAATAAATTAGCACCACTCCCCGGCAACGGCGCCAAAATTTGGTGTGCTGTCGTAGGCACCCAAAAATAGTCCTTAAACCTCTAAAATTAATGTAGTAATGGAAGTAAGGGTCGATCCTACGGAGAGTGTGTAATTCAATATTTATGATTCGTACAATGATTAGAGGGGATTTTGTATTCAAACAATTGTAAACAACTCAATTAATAACAATGTCAATTAAATTAACGAAAACAATCAAAAGACTAACATTGGTCTAAATCCACATCCACCATTGGAAATCCACAATTGATCATAAATACAAGAATAATTCAATTCATATTTCGAATATTCATCGTTGGAATTAATTCCTATTTCTCCTTAATTTTAGTTAATTAGAAACCAGCGTTCTAATTAACCATAATTATTAAATAACCCCAAACCAGCGCTCAATATTCAATTTAGCAACAGCTTTACACAATAAAGAAATTGATGAACTAGATAACACAAATACCAGTGGTTGCATTCATTCTATTTAAATATTTTTCTTAAGATTCAATAACCTCTATCGCAATAAATAATCAAATCCTAGTACTTCACAAGTTAAAGGGATCAAACAATTACGGATTTGATATTTAAGTTAGTGGTAGATTGTTACAATCAATAAATTAGCGGGCCCTCTAGCAGTTAAACGTAACAAATCATAGAAATAAATGCAGAAGCACATTCAATACTCAAAATTTAAATCAAACAATAAGGAAAACTATTTAAATCTCACAATATGTGGTTCCGAAGCTTCCGTTTCCTTCAACCAAGTGTAAACGTTTAGTTACAATTCATGAATCTAAGAGAAAAATCGAGAAGAATGAAGTTGGAGGCGTTCTCGTGTGTTTTGGGGTGTTTTTAGGATTGAAAAGTCGTGCAAGATATGTTGCTAAAGGAGTTTGAGTCAATTTAGGAAACCTGAGATTCGACATCAGGGAACAACCATGCGATCGCAAGGTATTAAGTCATGCTGTCGCGAGGAACAAATGAATTCAACCCTCAAACTCTCGGTGATGGTCTGTGCGATCGCGCGGAATTAAAGCCATGCGATCGCAAGACTTTACAAAGCTTTCTCCGGACAGTTTTCAGTATTTTGATCGTGACTTTCTCTCCCGATGTCTGATTGAGGAGATTCAAAGGGTTACAATTTTTACTCAGATGACATCTTTGAATTAGATCGTTTGATATGTCAAAAACTGGTCTCAATATGATGCTGAAAACCGGTGCAAAACTTTTCAGCTTGAAAGTTGATATGTGATAATGTCTTGGCTATATTTCATCCATTTGACTTCTTTCTTCATCCAATTAGCTTCTAACATTCTCAAGTCTTCATCGTGAGGTTCGATACAACTTTTGAATATTTGCACTTTGATTCCCGAACTTTCGCTTTCTTTCATTTTGGTCATTTTGCCCTCATTTCTTCCAACTTACGCCATATCCATCGAATTGCCACCTAAACCAAAATATGAGAATACTAAGTACATTTAGGCATAAAATAGTCATATGAGCGCATTAAATAAAGATGTAAAGTGTGTATTTTATATTCCTATCAATCGATATTCAGCTTCGGCAGAGCTTCGAGAAATGGTAGTTTGCTTCTTGGATTTCCAGGAAATGAGAGACTGGTCAAGAAATACACAATAACAAGTGGTGGATCTTCTTGTATCGGGGCAAGAAGCCCAATCCGAATCACAATATGCAGTGAGATGACAGGAAAAGGATGCAGCAAAAAATAAACCTTGTGCTGGAGAATTCCTGACATATTTTAGCACCTTATATGCGGCTTGAAGATGGGGGAGACGTGGGGCTCCCATGTATTAGCTGAGCAAGTGAGTTGAGTAATTTAAGTCTGGCCTGGTAATGGTCAAATAAAGGAGTCTGTCAATGAGTCCCCAGTATACACCGGGTCTTCAAGCATAGTACATCCATCTTTTGAGAGCTTGAGATTAGGGTCCATGGGTATTGTGCTTGGTTTGCAACCCAGTAGAACAGAATCATGCAATATATCAAGTGCATATTTAAGTTGACAGAGATGAATACCAGTGGAATTTCTCGCCACTTCCAGACCTAAGAAATACTTTAGTGTGTTTACATCTTTAATCTTGAATTTGGTGTGCAAAAACCTCTTGAGGTTTGAAATAGCCTGAGGGTCATTAGATGCCACAACTATGTCATCAACATATACGACTAGCGCAAAGGAAAGAATATCCAGATTGCTTGATGAAGAGACTATAATCAGCTCTAGATTGAATAAAACCAAAGTCGAGTAAGTATGGTGAGAATTTAGCATACCACTGTCGAGAAGCCTGTTTAAGGCATATAGATTTCTTTTCAGCTTGCACACTTTGTCTTTCCCTTTAACCAAGTACCCCGGAAGAGTTTCATGTAAACCTCTTCTTCTAATACTCCATGTAAGAAGGCATTATGAACATCAAATTGATGAAGAACCCAGCCTTTAATAGCAGCAATAGCCAAAAGAGTTTTGACAGTCACGAGTTCAGCAGGAGAAAAAGTTTCGTGATAGTCAAGTCCTTCTTGTTGCGTGTATCCTTTGGCAACGAGACGTACCTTGTGTCTTTCAATGGTGTCATCCGCGTGGTATTTTTATTTTATTTTGTAAACCCACTTGGATCCAATAGCAGTTTTGCCTTGAGAAAGATCAATAATGTCCCAAGTATTATTTAATTCAAGAGCAGCAATTTCACTGTCCATTGCTTTACGCCACTCAGAGGATTGGACAGCTTGTTTATATGATGTTGGTTCAGATTGTTTAATGAGGGAAGTAGAGAAAATTGCATGTTGGGGTGATAATTTTTCATGAGAAATGACAGATGATAAGGGATATGGATGAGTAATATGTGAAGTACCTTGTTCGTAGGAGCAGATCAGTGAAGGGGAAGAGCCACCAGCTTGTTGACAGTAGTAATCCTGCAGATAAATGGGTTGTTTCTTGGGTCTTTCAAATCGTCGAGGAGCTGTTTGGTGTGTTTGGAAAATGTATAGAAGGGGTAGAGGTGGATATAGGTAATTGAGGAAGGTGTGACTGAGGTGGGTGATATCTAGTGGAGGAATGGAGTCTAAACTGTGAGGAATGGTTTCTGGTTGCTGAATTGGTGCAGGAATATCCGGTGAAAGAATAGAGTCTATGCCAGCGAGGGTTGATTACTGGTTGGTGAGTTGATTATGTAATATCTATTGGAGGTGTAGTGTTGAGGCCGAGAGTAATACCAGTCTTGTATGGGAAAACTTGTTCATAAAAAAATGACATCGCGAGAGTTGAAAATAGATTTGGTTTGTAAATCCAATAATTTATAACTTTTTACTCCAAAGGGGTACCCAAGAAGGATGCATTTTCTGGCACGAGGGTCAAACTTGTGGCGATGAGTTGTCAAAGTGGAGGCATAGCATAGGTAGGCAAAGATTTTTAGGTGGCTATATGATGGTTTTACTTTGAATAAAAGTTGGTATGGTGTTTGATTTTGGAGATTGGGAAAAAGGGTCCGATTAATTAGATAGGCGGCAGTCATAACACAATCGTTCCAATAGGAAATGGGAATTCCGGATTGAACGTAATGCTCGGGCAATGTTCAATATGTGTCGGTGTTTGCGTTCTACAATCCTGTTTTGTTGGGGACTTTCAACACAACTTTTCTGATGAATTATACCTTTTTCCGTATAGAAATTTGTCATGGAAAATTCCACTCCATTGTCTGATCAAATGGTTTTGACTTTTGTTTGAAATTGTGTCTCTACAAGATAGCAAAAAGATTGAAGGAATGGTCTAGTTTGTGATTTGTTTCTCATTAAATAAATCCATGTTGATTTTGTGAAGTCATCAACGATTGTAAGAAACTATTTGGATCCATCATAGCCCATATGAGAACAAGGTCCCCATATGTCACAATGGATTATATCAAAAGGTTGTTGTGCTCGTGTTTGACTAATGGGAAAAGATAAACGGTGCTGCTTTGATAAATGACAAGTATCAAATGGAGAAATTTCATTCATGAATTTTTATTTGATAAGTCTTTTTCTAACAAGGAAAGGCGGGAATCAAAAGGATGTCCCATTCTACAATGCTATATTTTATGCTCAGAATTAGGACTAAAAACAGAATTAAAATGGAAAGGTAAATTAGAGGACCTGGCAGCAAAGGCTTGAGTAGGGACTGCTGTTAATTGTAAATGGTATAAGCCATTGCAAGCCTCACCCTTCCCAATCGTGCTCCAAGAAGAAAGGTCCTGCACAAAACAATCATTGGTGAAAAAAAGGAAACAACAATTGATGTCCATAGTTAGCTTTCTGGCTGAAAGAAGATTAAAAGTAAATGAAGGAATGCAAATTAGGATTGGATTTAAAACATTTTTCCAAAGAATGGCCTGAAATTTTACAATGAGTGCAAAAAGGTTTGTCTCTTTTTGGAAAACCAAATTGTTTGGTGGGATCTTTGTTGTAGGTAAAATGGTTTCTGGTTGCAAAGGCAAGGGAATCAGAAGGGATGGGAGGGTTGGAAAGCTGTTTAAGCTTTTCTTCTTGCTGGACAAGGGCATATACTTCACTTAAACTTGGTGGTGGCTTAAGTAAAATAATTTGGGCCTTGATGTTTGTGAAAGAATCATTAAGTCACATGAGAAACTTCATCATCCAGTCACATTGCTGGTTGGCAATGACAGTTTGCATAGCACCACATGTGCAGGGTGGTATGGTTTCAAAATTCACGAGTTCATCAAGCAAGCTCTTCAATTTTGAAAACTAAAGGCTAACTAAGTCGTCTCTTTGAGAGAGAGCATTGATAGATTGCTTCAACTCATAGAGCCGAGGACCATTGTTTTGTGCAAAACGTTGTTCTAACTCAAGCCAAAGAGCGATAGCAGTTTCAACATACACAACACTGTTCTTGATTGCCAAGGACATAGCATTCTGTAGACAAGTTACAACCATGTCATTGCATTAAAGCCATGGTTCTAACAAGGTACTGGAATCAGATGGTTGAGGAAGAGTTCCATCGATGAATCCTAGTTTCTTCTTGATACGCAAAGATCTGCGAATGGTGCGAGCCCAAGAATGGTAATTATCGGCGGTCAAAAGATGATTTGTGAGTAGTGTGCCAGGGCCATAGTTGGGATTGAGAAAACAAGGGCTAGAAGGGTCTTTGGGGTTGAGGTTAATGGTTTCTGGTTCTGCCATTTTACTGGCTCTGATACCATAACAGAAATTGTAATTTAAGGAGAAAGATTGAGAACAGAGCAGGGAAAAAAATTGCTTCAATGTATTTCCATATCTCTTCCTTACATTACAGCAGAATATATCTTTATATAGCAATGTACAAAATCATGTAAAAAAGGAAATCAAATCCTAACAAGGAAGGTACAAATATTCTAATATAATTACAGCTCATTCATTTGCATTTATTTTGGGAGATTCTCTGGTCCCTAATTTTAGCCGAGGAGCTGTGATCATTCGTGATTTTGGCAGTTGAATTGTATTGCTTTGGTGGCATATTTTGAGTAAATTTCATGAAAACTCAAGATTGCTGCTAAATCTAAAGATGCAAAAATTATATTGTAGAATATGCCACGAGTTGAGCAAGGCTCGTCTCGGGAAATTGTTTTGTTGATTGGCTCGACCCTCCATTAATTCCTATACGAGCCTAGGCGGTCCATGGATCAAATTCAGAAGAGTCGAGCCTGTGAGCAGGCTAGCGGTTTTATCCATTTCCAATCCCTAGGTGGATGATATATGTTTATGGGAAGAATATGATGGTTCTACCATGGATTCTTAAAAGGTTATTAGAAAGAATAATGTTATTTAGTATCGAAGGTTTTTAACACTAATTTTAAGTGCTAGTGTCCATCAAAGAAACATAGTTAAAAAAAAAAAAAAAAAATTCGCCCATGTAGTTCAGATAATAGTCCCTATCGATGCTTATTAAAACAAGAGAGATACTATGCTTAAACAAAAGTGTACACTCAAGTTAATTTACACGCTTCACATGGATGGGTCTGTGCACAATAAGTTATGTGCATGGACCATCTTCCATGTGAGGGGTGTAACATCGAGTGTACACTCTAGAAGGTAAAATTATCTTTTTCCAGTAAAACAAATATACATACCAAACGAGTATTTGTGTGTCCTTACCTGCATGGCTGCATGCCATTGTCAAGCTTTCTCCTGCAAAAAGACTTTAAAACTGATGAATGAAGAAAAATAAGAATGCAACATATGTCCTCATTCATATATTTAAGAGAGGAATTTCAGTCGCACACAGCGTGGCACCGTCGGCCGGACGGCTGCTTATGCTGCCATGCCGGTGGTGCCGCGCTGTGTGCGCCTAAAACGCCTCCTCTTTCACCCTGGCTCCATTCTCAATCTCCTTGAATTTTCACAGCGCCACAAACTGCTATTGGAAATGTGAACACTACCCAGGAAAAAGCTGAGCATCACGTATTTATACGGGAATCGTTTACGATAAGGTTGGTTATTGAAATCTTGATCGAGCTGAAAATAGAGAAGAAATCGCCACGAGAGGCCGACGTATTAAGTCAGAAAAATGGCGGTGTAATTCGTATAAACGAGACACGTTAAAGGTCGCTTGATCATGGCAAAGGACAAGTGGCACGTTTACAGAAAACTATACCTTTCATCAAATAATATTAGGTTATTGGTCGGCAGGTTCATAAATTATTAAATTTGTTATGTCTACACTACAGAGTGGTTGGTTGTTACAGGATGACATTGTGAGAATTCAATCCTTTGTTCACATTGTGGACCCTAATATTTAAATGAAATAGTTGACGTCTTATCACAATGTCACACAAGTGACAAGTCTATTATTGACGTGCCAACTTTCTTGAGCTTTCGGCCATAGACAAGCGTGAGCTAGCTCCTTATAAATGGTCTAACGACTTTGTGGAAAAATAATTGTCTAACTCTTCATTTATTAAATATTGCATGCATCAAACATTTAATCGAAAATTGAATCCGTTACGCGTGAGACCATGTTGAAAACAAGATATACTCCTCCACAATATGTTAAAACTTTCTGGTAAATTTTTCAAAGTTAATTTGCACAAAACATCCTTATCATTTGTCTTTACTGTGCAAATCGTCCATATCATTTCAGGTATTTGAACCCTCAAATCGACTATTCTTTGCATATATCACTCTTGCTGTCTCATTATATCCATTCTCTCTGTTAAATAATTGTGTGCAGTCCACTCATGTGATTTGCTCAAAGATAATTTGGTAAAGAAACTAGTTGGCCATCTTTTCCGAAAATTCGAGGTTTGGCATGTTGAAGGAAAATTTGAGATTTGCAACTCAACACAAATTTCGAATTCTGGGTGATATCTCGAATTTGTCGTAGTGAGTTAGCAAGTTAAATCTCGAGTTTACTATGAAAATCTCGAGTTTTGAGAGATGACTTGTCAAGACAAGTAGAATCAAGATTTTCCTAGCAAACTCGAGATTTGACTTGCTAACTTGTCAAGACAAATCGGAGACATCACCCAGGACTCGAGATTTGTGTTGAGTTGCAAATCTCGAGTTTTACTTCAAAATTCAAACCTTGAATTTTTAGAAAAGATGGTTAATTAGTGTCTTGACCAAACTATCATTGAGCAAATCACACGAGACCATTTGATGGAGCATATGAACAGAATGAGACATAGCGCGATTTATGCAATGAATGGTCCATCTGAGGGTCCACATGTCAAAAGTAAAGCAATTATGGACGATTTGCACAATGAAAATATACAATAGGAACATTTTGTGTCAATTACTGGTTCCTCTAGGAGTTCCCAATTTTTAGTAAGTGTGATTAACCACGTTCTCAACATTTCATTTGTGGCACTCATCTCCAACCTTTTCATATTGCACAAGTAGTATATCCACCCATAAAAGACGTCTAATTACGCCAAACGACAGCATAAATGACTGTGACAGAAATGGTAAACTATTCAAAAAGAGTAACATTTAGCATAATTTAAACAATCGCCATTTGGTGTTTAATGGAATGAAGCAAACCTTTTATTGAGCAATTTTACCCTTTCTGTCATATGTCTCATGCATGTTATATGAACACCTAACGTTTGAATAGATATTTTTCATTAAGTGGAGAAAACACGCACACGATGTTAAAAGGTTGGAGATGAGGTACAACAAATGAAGAGTTGAAAATGTGGCCATCGCAATGTAAGAGATTGTGGTCCCCCGAAATGAATTTATCCTAAAACTTTTCTACGATACCTTGATCGCCTCATATTACATGACTTCACCCAAATAAATGAGATGTCATTGATGAAGCCTTTCTAAGCAACCTAGCCCATGTATGAGCTCTATTTTTTTAAATTAACATTTTTTTCTCAAAACTCATTCTCGACCACATTTTTCACAATAACATTACATGTAAATTTAGTTTTTTTCTCATTTTTTAATCACATTCTTCAAAAATTTAGGGTCTGTTTTCTTTATCATTTTCAAGCCATTTTCTATTTTCGATTTTCCAAAATAGCGAAAACGTATTCTCTTTCCTATTTTCGAAAACGCGTTTTTGAAAACAAGTTAAAAATTTACAAAGAAAACACAAAGCGGCAATTTGTCGTTTTGAGTGTTTTCAGTTATAATCAAGCCAAAATTTTCAAAACGCGTTTTGGGTGTTTTCAAAACAATTTTTCAAAATATCAAAAAGAACACTTTTTCAACAATCTCAAAATGAACACTCAAAATACAAAATTCAAAATGAATTCAAAATACAAAATTGAAATACAAAGAGAACAGCCTCTTACTATCTCAAAATATATTTTTCCTCGAAATCTTATTTTGGTGGAATCCAGACACTAATAAAACGTACGTATAACGGTATAAGCAGTTATTAGTTGTACTGGTCAACGTACATAGTCAACACTAATTTGGCCCACTTTTTATTTTTATTCTTAATTAGCGATTGACCTGATCAGCCAATCAGGTGATGCTTGAATGGGTGCGGGGGGCGTGGTCTAGCACGGCGCCTGCCCACTTGACGTGATTAACAATCTAAAGCTCTATAAAAGTCAGAAATTGACAGCCCAATTCAATTTTTGCCGTGTCGGGTCGGGTCGGGTCGGGTGGATGAGGACTCTGGCCTTGAAATTGACATGTATCTATTACAAAGACATACATATATATAGAACTAGTGACGTGAAGAATTCCAAATAATCTGAGATAATTTTAAACCTTAGTGATAGGGAAACTTTGGTCGGCAATATTTTTCGTCAAATAATTGTTTCTTTCCTCTTTGTGATGGCATCACCATAGCTCAATAATTATGGGTGATCTATTTGAAATCTATCGGCAAGAAAACCCCGTGAATTAGTGTTAACTGAAAAGGTCATGCCTTTTTGCAGAGAGCGGTATCATTGTTGTAATTGCTAATACTCTCTAGTTACTTTTTATATTTCAGTATGTGTAGCAGAGAATTGATTGGCACGGAGAAAGGGATACAAATTTATCGAGAATATGACTTAATGGTTGTTAAAACTTTGAGAACTGGATTCCTAATGCAGAGGAGATATTACATGGATTATGTTCTCATTCTTATGCTGGATAAGAGGATTCTCCTTTGACAAGGCTGTGTGTGTCTCACAAGTCACAACGTGCGTTACTTGATAAGGCTCGATGTCTGTCTCACAAGTCACAATGTGTGTTACTTAAACATGCTGCCTCTTTTTCCCTTACGTTTGTCCATCTTTTCTTCTCCCTAGCTAACTTTCTTCGACCTTGTTCTTTATAGTCGTCTTTCGCTTAGCAATACATGTTTAATACATACAAGTTATTAAATACAACTCGACATTACAATTAACAAATTGTATACCGAATCAGAGCACAACTAATCAGAAGATAATCATCACTAACATTGTCACACTGGTTTACATATGTATTAAGATCTCCATATAGTGCCTATTTTTCTTCTTTTTTTTTGCTTTCTGCCTTTGATAGTCATTGATTGTCTCAAATTACATCTTTGAACGAGTTATTTTGATGGGGTTTCTGAAGCCTAAATTAGTATTACAGTCTAATGATGACAAAGTTTTCCTTCAAAAACTATTGCAACTACTGCTTTCTTCATGATTATCTGATTCGATTTCTGTGATCCCACTTGAACCCGAGGACGAGGATACAGGTACCAGATTCAAATCAGTCCTGTCCTTGGCCATGAAATCATAGAAAACCGGCATAGATTTTCCTACGATAGGCGCCAATCTGCTTCCTTTTTGCACTGGTGCTGCCTGGTCGTCATTTTTGTTGCTTCTTCTCTTCAAAAATATACGACAAACTACCCAGTTTTCCTGCAAAAAATTAAAATGAACAACCATTAAAATTGCTTCTACTGGTTTACATAATCTAGTTTGATTGAGTTGAAATTAATTTGAAATATTACCTGGGCTAAATTTCTCCCTTGAGGGATAGTGGTTTGTGCCTGAGCAAGGCGATACTCGTGCATAATCCAATCAGTTCTGCATCCAGTTGGAGGCTTTCCTGTGTAGAAAACTAGAGTTTTCTTCATCCCAACAACCTGGTGGCTCCTTGAACTCACGATTTTCTTGTCAATTCCAGTAGCCTTCCAATAGCCCGAACCAGTGGCCCGGTTTGATCGGTTACCATTCGGGTATTTTACCTCCCTCGTGCTGAAAAAGTACCTCTCTTGCTCTGAATCACCTATATATAAACGCACAGAAAATCAACTAAATGCTACACGTGAGCTCAGAAGATCCAAGTTATGGTCTACTTTTGTTCTAATTCAGAACCTATGCGGCATTTGGTCGAACATATTGCATACAACCCATAATCTTAAAAATTCACAGAATAAAACGAAAAAGACAACTAACCTGGCAAATCCCAAGGATCAGACTTGTTCACATCGACCTCCGGGATGATAGAAGCTGGGAGAGGATAGGAAAGAACCTTGCGTTTCAAATATTGTACCACAAGTTCTTCATCAGTTGGATGGAACCGAAATCCAGGAGGCAATCTCAGCACACCATTCTTCACAAAGTTAATTTTCTCCATTTCTTCTTTTTCTTTTACTAAACACTTCAATTCAATTCTTCAAACTCTACCCAGAAAGTATAATCTTTGAAATTTAGTAATTCTCACATAACCCATCAAATTGAAGCATACATATTATAATATAAGAAGAAAAACACTCACACAAGAACTAGAGAAGAACAAGCGCAAAAGAAAAAGGCAGAGGGAAAAGGGAAGAGATGGGTGTCTAAGAGGGAAAGCAAAGCTTTTTTATAGTAATGAGGATGTGGAGCGAGAAGGGGTACTTTTAGAGAGAGAGAGAGAGAGAGTAAAATATGGACGCAAATATTTGGCGTAAACTTGACTCTGTCTCCTGCTTTGACGTTTGGACTTTAACAAAGTCGAAGAACGAACATGGCCATGGCTTGTTCCTCTGCAAAAAGGTTAAAATTTCGACAAATAGACGATAACGAAAATTCCTAAACTAATCTTTGTTGGGTTCGCAACTTGTTTTATGGGAATAATCGTAGCTGTTTAAACAACGTTTCCACCTCGCGCTTTACAAAAATGTAATCTACGATGTTTTGGTCTTGTTTCCTCATAATGTTACTTTTCGAATATTAATATTTTCAAAAAATAACTTTAAATAAATTTGTTTACACATCTTAACATAAAGTTCTACACATGTTCAATGTTTAATGAAAAATAAAATTTTAGTGTACATAACAATGCACGACACACGATGAATTCCCAAACTATACAACAATTTCACGAGTTATATTGTAATTATTTTGCATCACATTCCTTTTTAGAGCATCTCCAATTATGATATAAAATAAAGATTTAAATCTTCAAAGTGATCGATAACCTCTCCAATGGTTTGCAAAGGAGATACAAATTGCATTTTAATGTAGAAAATGTAAAAAGTGAATTTAGATCTTTTTTTTGAAGCGGGAGATTTAGAAACGTCGGGATGTAAATGATTACGTAAAAGTAGTTTTAGAGATATCAATTTACACCTAATTTTATACCACCATAAGAGATGCTCTCATAGACAGAAAAAATCTAATTTTATATTAACGTATATTGGGGGTTTAAATGGAAGGAGATGAAAAGTAAACAAAGGAGGTCTAATATGGAATTGAAATTCTTCAATTATCCTGGATTTTAATTGGTGATGGGACTTCTTTGGACTAAGGTATTTCACGTTTGTGCAGATTTTTTATGAATTTGAATTGTGTTTTTACTAAAATACCCCTATCATAAAGATTAAGGGCCTATTTGAAAGTTTCTTTCACGATTTTGACCATTTTTAGGTGGCAATGTATATGAGAAATTGAGAAACTCAATGCTTGATGGTATTTTGGACACGAGCAATGCTACTAGTACATCGGGGTGTACATCACGGTGTACACCCTCCTCACATGGGTAAGGGGCCCACTCGAATATTTTATTCAAGTGGACCCCTCCATGTGAGTGGATGTAGACCTTGATGTACACTTTTTGATGTACAAGTAGCATTTTTCTTTGAACACTGATTTAGGGTGGTTCCAGTATATCGTAATTTGGGGGTGTTTTCTCAGCCCATCAATTCGATAGCTTTTTGCTTCTTTTCAAATTTATTTATTTTTTAATTCTACTATCTCTAAAACAATTATTTTATAAGACAAAAACTCAAAAATAAATACATAAATTATTTATAAAGAAATTGCAATAACTAAAAAAAATTACTTCTAAATGAAAAAGTACTTTTATAACTAAATAATTTCATGATAAGTAAAAAGAAAAAAATACATATAAGACAAAAATTCGCTTTTATGTAAAAATTGCTTATAAAGTGAAAATATTACTAATAAGATCAAAATTCACTTATATGTAAAAATTATTTATAAATTAAAATGTCAATTATAAGAAAAAATTTTGACTTTAATTTAAAATTAACTTATATTTAAAAAAATACTTAAAAGTATTGAAATTTTCATTAATTGACAGCACATTTACTCAATATTGTTAGCACATCTACCTTTTTGAACCTCTACTAAATACCACTCAAAACCAGACCCCTTACAAGCGCCCGAATTGATACTATAAAAACTCATAATCGGTACCCCAAAATTCTTATTTCTTTTTCAACTAGTAATTAGTTTTTTCGTTATTATTCTCTCTTTTTTCGACAATCGCTGTCAATCCTTCTTTTACAAACGTGTCTTCAGTTGAAGAAAATTGTTTAGAAAGAGTGGTTATGAGCACTTTATTGTTCCGATTTACAAGAATTATGCTCAAGACATGTATAACATTAATGTATTTAGTACAATAAATTAGACATAATCGAAAAATACGGAGAACATAATTTTAGTTCACCCTTATTTGTTAATACCGTGTTGCATTGAATATGTAACCTTATCAGACATGACACTAGTATGACATTGACCTCAAACTCAAATTAGTCGGGGAATGCTTGCGAGAGAGGGACAAAGTTGGTTTGCCTTGTGCGTATTAGCACAAACAACCACAACACCACACGAAATTGCATTTTACCACTGCTTGCAAAATCGTGCCAAATTCTTTGCAACACCCTGGGGACCAAATTGGGGAACAAAGCTACAACGTATGTAATATGCCATATATTACCCTTTAATGGCTAGGGAATGGAATACATCTTAAAGTGACCCTTTTTTGTTGCCAAGAGCTAGAAGGAAATTTAAGAATATATTCTTTCCTAATCATCAAACATTATTCCACTTCTAAACAAAGATATACACGTAAAGTATGTGTTTATCGGTTGCATCTACATATAATTATTCTCAAGCACATTGATTTTGAGGATGCGGTTTTTTAACTGCTTTTCTTGATAATGTGTCACTGTATACTAACGAAAAAATAGTTCAGAATCGTTTTTAAAGTACACCAACATGTTAATAGTTGCGTTTTAGAAAAATGTTCACACTAATGAAGAAAACATCTCAAAAACTATAGAGGAGACCTTGCTTTGTAGAATATTATCATTGTTGCAAAGGAAGATATCAAAAGCACTTTTCTAAATAGATTCTTCAATGTATGACACATTTTGATGTGAGAAATTTGCTTGTATAATCCTACTTTAACACCCAAAAAATTATCTTTATATTTTTCGAAACCTTTCATGTGCGAAGCATGTATATCTAACATTATTAATTTCTTTTATGTTTACCTATATAATTGTTAGCCGTTTCATCTTAAAATTTAAGCTGCTAAAGAGGGTACATGTCCAACTTTTTTATAAATAAATAGTGACGAAACTTAAACTGGTGTCTATTTTTTACTGTAGTATTATGTTAATCATCACAAACTCAACTTTTACGATAAAACTTACGTATTTTCATTTAAATTTCATCTTCGACAACGTCAAGTTACAAGATTTTGCAATTCTAGGAGGGACCTAGAAATTGACAATGCGCTGGAGATTCTTCACAAGAAGAAGCCATTGGCACTATTCATGTATTACCTTATCCTTTTATCTGGTGGAAAGAAAATGATATTTTTTGTTTTCTATCAATTAGTGAGGACAATATTGGCAATAAATTGTTGGGTTAGGAGTGGTTAGGCAAATAAAGTTTGGAGGGCCTACTGGCTTATTATTGAAAAGACAGATATGCCCCTAGATCGTAATTCTTACATGGATTATTTATAATCACTCTAGTGTATGTTTGATTAAATTTTAAAATTAAATAATTTTAAGTCACGAGTCTTTGAAACTATACTAGGCAGAAAAGTTCTTTAAGCTCTCAACAAAGGAACAATTTGACTTTTTAAAGTTGAGAGGGATCCCATGCAGTGGGTCCAGATGCCACTTTTAAATCATTTAATATATTTTAAAAAAATAATAATGGCATATCCGCAAATAGAATGAATTATTAGGGAGAGTTGTGGAATTTTACGAAACAAGAAACATGAAGTTGGGATAACGTGGGACGGACGGCTGAGATTTTTAGTTGAATAGGAGCCTTAAATATTGACAATTCAATGAAATTGATTCCGTATGGAAAACGGAATCACGATTTTTTTGAAAAATAAAACAAAATAATGGAGTAAAATTAGAAAATAAAAATATAATTTTGAAGTTATTATGGAGATTTCCACTAGTTGGTCCCGGACCTTTCAATAGTTGTGCGTAATCATTTTCTAAGACCAAACTTTTGTTCTTCTTTTCTTTTCGTTTCTTTTTTTTTTTAATGGAGAAGTGGAGGGTGGTACCAATCGGTGAACACTTGACTACAGTTGTAAAAACAAAAATTCCTGACAAATTTGGACAAGGAGAAAACATTTGTTAATTTCAGCACAGTACTTGCATGTTCAATTTTGTGAAACTAATTTTGGCTTCTCAACTCGAGCTGGTTTACACAAGTTTGAAGTTAGGATATTTTCATAAGATTCGTGCAGTAATTTAATAGAGATTTGGATGGTTTTCTTGTCGATTGATGATATTGAAACTACAATAATACATCGGAAACTAACTCATTTATTTTTAAAGGTTAAGGAGTAAATTGAAACCATGAAAATAGATTAAGAACCAATTATGTAATTCCATTTTTTAATATTTTTTTTTTAGGACTTTGGAGTCGAGGCGTTTGCGTGTCGGTATTGAAGAGGATTTTTGGGGACAAACAGAAAGAAACTTCAAAGGTTGCAATTATTGTCTTTTTTGAGTGTTTCCATATCACACATGTTTGTGGGCACTTCATAATTTAATAATTAGTATTGCATATTATAATTCATTTTGACTTAATTCTTTTGAAAATATTATTTAAGAAAGTTGAAGATTGTTAACTTAAAACGTACACGTATTTAAATTTTTTGACTTGACTCGTTTTTCTTTTGAAGACATTCGAGAAGTTCAATTCAATTAGCTGGAAACTTAATTCGAAAAGTAAGTAGTTTTTGTTTTGAAGACATTCGAGAAGTTCACTTCAACTAGCAAGTAACTTAATTCGAAAAGTAAGTAAAACAAATTTGAAGTAATTTTCAAAATTTATTCATATTCTTCTGATTGATCTGACTTTTTCCTTGTAGTCGCCCTCATTGGAAGATTTCGACAACGTAAGGGGATCTTAAACCCTTATATGATGAAGATTAAAATCAAATTTCTAATAAATTTTAATAAAAATTAATAAAATGAAAAAAGTTGTGGAATCCATGAATAAGTACTTCAAATTAGTTGTCTAATTTGATTTAAATTAAAATCTTGATTTTAATCTCTACCAAACAGAAGTTAAATAATATAAACTCATACCAAAGTAAGAGTGTGAGATACATAGCAGAGTACGATGCAAAATAAATTTAGTGCGATAAAAGTAAGTAGAAAGTATTAAATAAAAACAAAAAAGTTAAAATCATATCTATTTTTGTTGTATTCTTGGTTTTGCTCATTTATTGTTGAAGGAAATAAATATTGCTTTAATGTTAAATATTTTCTTCTCACAATGATTAATCTAATCATTTAACTTATAAAGATATGGCAGCTTTCTTTAGGGAATTTGTGAAGTGAAAAAAGTGGACAAATTAAAAGCGTAAATGATGACAAAGGAGAATTAATGATGTCTTTTTTGACAATCATATATGTATTATGCTCTTTTTCCTTCATGCATTATTATGTCTGAATTTTTTAGTCCAAATTTTTTTAAAAAAATAGATTTTATAAAAAAGTAATTTTGTTGAAAAATGTATAGTTAAAAAAAAATTATGAATCAACGCACATAATTATTTTATTGAAATAATATATTGTCAAAAATAATTTCTGAGTAAAAATAAATTTTAGAAAATAGAGACTTAGTTGTATTCAGAGGGTGTTTGGTGGGGAATAAAATTAAATTTTTTAGTAGATTGTGATAGAAGTTTTTGAAATGTGTGGTTGAAAAGTTGTGGGACCCATGAAAGATGTGATTAATATTGATTGTTTGACTTTAACTTTGATTTGGATTAAAATCAGATTTTAATCCGCACCAAACATGGGCTCAATATGAGGTAAGTATAATACATCGAATCAAATTTTAATTTTTTTATATCTTATATAATACGATCAATTTATCCTAGCAAACACGTCAATAAAATAATTGTTTCACCTTAATTTCTTGATGGCTTAATTAATTAATATTCCAAATAAATCATTTTCCATGGTTGTCCAATATAACAATCAACCAACTTAATTTTGTTATGGATTGACTTATATGTAAATGAATAAGAACACCATTACATAAATAAATAGAATTCTAGATAGGGGGTGGGGAAATTCAAAAGTCACAATAAAATCTAGTTGACCAATTGCACAATTTAATGACAAAAATTCCTCGTTGAGATCATTGCTTGATTCCGTGGAATCAATGGCTCCTCTTTTCTTTATTTCAAAGCTAATTTTGTCAATCCTTCACAAGCAAATGCAGAAAATTTGCAAGAAATATCTTGCTTAATTTCCTTTCCCTAGTAATAGGTAACCCCTAATTTAAGAATACATGTTTTCAATGTGGTAAATGTTATGATAACCTTAAATTAGATTGTCATCCGATTTCTTTCTTTGACTATATATACCTTTGCCCACAAGAAAAGAAGAAAGATACGTTCATTGTATCGTTTAAATACATGCATTTATTTCATGATATACCGATTAAATGTAACTAACAAATTCGTTCACGTGTTTTTTTCTTTGTTACTCTTAACCTGACGTACTCATATGCATAGGGATGGCAATAGGGTCAGGTCGATCATTCTCATCTACCGTTTATTTTTTTGTTTGTTTTTAGTTTTTTTTTTTATTATTAATTTTGCATTTATTTGTTTCTGTCTATAGTAAATAGAAGGTTGATTGTTAAATTAAACTTCTTAGACATTGATAACGTAAAAAGATCTTTTGGAAGTTCCACGAAGAAAATCAAAGCGTCGACTCTCCACTTCCAACTACTACTAGAATATTGCAACTTGCATGTTTCTCGAGTTTATGCCTATACGTACGTATACAATATACAATTGAGACAATGCATCATACATGTACAAGGTTCCACTTTTATTAATTTCCACATAAAGAGATGGTTATAACTGTCCAAAAGTGAAAAGAAAAGGTTTTGTTTCAACTTTTAATAGTATGTAGCCTTCTTCGAAGAAACTTCCACAAAGAGGCATTCCAATTGTTCTCTCTTTCTTCTAAACCTACTGCCTTTTGCTTCCAAGTTCACGTGCGGCTCGTTCACAAAAGAACCTCACTTTATTGAGCATGCAAGAATAAACTTTTCTTTTTCCTTTTTTTTTTCGTTTCTTATTTTCTTTATACAGAGTGTAAGCTTTCTCCGTAGAGGCATAAAACAGACTAGCGTGACCTAAAAATGCTCGACTTGACCTGATTTTTGCCTATTCGACTCGGCCCAAATAATGTTGTGCAAAAATACGCCTATATAAGTTTATACTGCTTCTCAGTAGCACAACTACGTAATGTAGATTACAAGCCACCGTATTTTTTGTGCGTTATATTCCTTTCTTCTATTAGAATTCACGACAAAAAGGGTTGAATTTTATGGATAAGGAAATCTTCATCCACTTTTTCCTATTCCTTTTTATTTTTTTATCCTTTGACTTTGTTGGAAATGAAGAGTTGCTTCTACGTCACTTACAGGGTATTAAAAGTGTTTATTATAAAAATGAATAAAAATTACCTTAAATGTTACATATTTGATAAATCTCATTACAATATATTAGTTTATATTTGATGCAGACGAAGGCATGACTTTACATTTTGACTTTTGCGAGAAAATTATAATTAAAATTAAGACAAGATAAAAAATGCGATTCTTCTAATAAAATTTGATAATTTTATTCCAACCAATTTTTTTTTTTTTTTGCACCACATTTTAATTGCAATTAATTTATGTCCCTAAATCTTTTTTCATCGAGCAATTATCTTCAACCTTTAACTAATCGCACATCTCATTCTTGAAGATGGTTTCTATCAAAATGTTTTATTTGTCTGCTTTAAAATCACCTGAAAAGAATTTGTCGCACTTTTGCATTTATTACTTTTTAAAAATATGATGTACAAATAAGTCATTTTATGTCTTCTCAACGGTCCTTATCAGACATGAGATGTGCTAATTAATGGAAAGTTAATGATAAGAATGTGTTAAAAAAATTTAGGAACATAACTACTACAAGAAGTAATGATCGAGGGCTTTAAGTGCAATTAAAATGTAGTGAATATAAGTGTCCTAAAGGGTATTAAGGCAAGCTAGATTCCATATGCAGAGTAGAAACAACAGGGAGAAGGTCTTAAACTTATTTGATTCTTTAATTTTTTTATAGCTCAGAATCAATTCCTTTTGAGGCAGCTTGACAAACACAGTTTTATTGCTTCATCCAGGGAATTTCTTCTCACTTCCATTGGCCAAGAAATAGACCTTGATCATGAAGCAAATAAATTAATAACCTGCACACAACCAATAATATATACATTTCATCATGTGATTAATAGCTCCTGCATACTTCACTAAGGGTCTGTTTGATAGGCAGATGTAGAAAAGAATTCTAATTCCATGTTAGTTGGAAAACAAAAACCCACCAAATCCATAGGAATTCGTTTTTCATGAAAACGAAGAAAATGCAGCTTAAAGTAGTTGTACATTGGAATTCGGTTTCCACACGTTACAATCAAACAGTTAAAGTGAAATTTGTTTCAATCAAACAGGGCCTAAGGTATTTTCTGCTTAATTGATGATGAAATTCAGAAAATACGCAAGGTGAGAAATAATAACGCTTACAAGATATGCACTTTTGTTTTGCAGAAGACGCTGGGCCAATTTTTAGACAATTCATTTAGCCCACTCTTATCAGGGTCGGCCTTTAAATAAGCTCAATTTGGGCTACAACATCCAGGCCCAATATTATTTCAATACATTTCAGAATTCTGGTTAGTTTCAAAAAGCAAAAAAAATTAATTTTCATAAAAATTTAACTCATTTTTTCAGAAAAATGATTTGTAAACCATTTGACACACTTGAGTTTTGTATACATTTTTCCCAAAATTTAATTAACTATTAAAGTCTGAATAATTGAGTACTCTAGCTTGTCTTGAAAGCTAAATTTTTATTGATGTGATGAAAAATATTATTTTATTAAAGAATGTGTGGTTGAAAATGAGTAGAAGAATGAGAATGAGAAAAATAATGTGGTTCAAACATGGTCTTATGATGGCTATGAATTGACAGAATTAAAAAAAAAAAAAAGAAAAAGAGTAGTGAGGCGTTAGAATGAGGAATGTGGCAAGAATCCAAAACAGAATTCTACCTTCTTCCCACATATAAGGCCTCGTTTGTTTATGATTAAAATCAGATTTTAATCTAAATCAAAGTCAAACAATCAATATTAACCACATCTTTCATAGGTCCCACGACTTTTCAACCACACATTTCAAAAATTTCCATTACAATTTATTAAAAATCTAGTAAATTCTAGTAAAAATCTACTAAATACTTGGTCCTTTCTCATTAGCAAAAACGTCCATGTGCGAGTATGTTCAAGTAACTAGTAAGGCTAAGTGTAAGTGTGTGTAAGTGCAATCTTCAATTCGACACCAATATACTTCCAACCATTGTGTCTCTCTCACATCCAATATAATTCTTCTTATGACTTGAGTGTCGAGACTCGGAGTGTACGTGGTCGTCGCACACCCGTCGAAGCTACATTTTGTGCAGTCTAGCATGATTGTCCATGTGTGCGGATAACATATGCATGGACAGGAGAAAAGTTAATATCCATTGAGAGTTGGATCTCACCGAGTTCGAATGTCAGCTGAGTCGCTCCATATCTTCCGTCGGCCAATTTATTAAACAATATGGATAAATTCCCTATTCTGCTTAAGTAGTGTTTTGATTAAAACAAAATCTTTTTTATTATGGTGCACCTAATTGAATTAAAAGGGTACGTCATCACTTTCATATAAAAATAATAAAATAAAGGGTTCGTCATTATGCTAAAGCCACGAGGCACTTTTGATGTGACCAATTTGAGTGCAGGATAAACCCTAAACAAACCACCACCATTAATTACTTCTTATCAAAACCCTCACTACTCTTTCCCCCAATTACGTGTAAACTTTATCTTGTAATTAACCGTTACACAAATATTTTTTTTTTTCAAAAAATTACAGAAATGGCTCTTGCATACTAACTACTATATATATAAGCTGGACGAGATTTGTAGAAAACGCGAGAATAGGTCAACAAAAAATTAGAGACTGATTTTTCTCGATTACGATCATATTACTAGTTTTGATGCCAACAATGTTTTGTTCTTCGTTGTTGCACGAAATTCTTGAAATTTGTCATTTAGTTCATAGACGAGAATATGAGTCACGAATTTTTGATTTAATGAATTATGAGATGAGTAAGTCATGGCAGTAGTAATAAAAATAAAAAGATGCATAAAAATTAATTCCAAAAAGAAAAAAAAAATTATTGCGTCATAGAAATTACATCCACAGTCAAATCCACCCAATATTAAATATTACGTCATCCAACTCATCCCTCCACTATATATTCTTCACTAAGACACTAACCATTATCCAAATTCAAAATCCTCATACTCTTTCTTTCTTCACTTGCTTTTCTACTCATTCTCTTCTAGAATCAGGTAACAATGCAGAATCAAGCCACAGAATGGTATCCTCCACCAGAGACAGCGGCGGAGGAGTGGGTGGCGAGGGTGGCGGCTGGAAGTGCGGTGGTGATAATCAGCAAAAGTACATGCAGTATGTGCCATGCAGTGAAGGTACTTTTTTATGGAATGGGAGTAAATCCAAGAGTCTATGAAGTTGATGAAGATCCAAGAAGTGAAGAAATTGAGAGGGCACTGAGTTCTTCAACTGGTACTGCTGTTCCAGTAGTGTTCATTGGAGGGAAATTTGTTGGTTCAATGGATAGAGTTATAACTTTTCATATTAATGGCACACTGGTTCCACTTCTCAAGAATGCTGGAGCTCTCTGGCTTTGAAATATACATATAATGCTTTCCTTAATATGTGGAATAAGACTAGTAGTAAGTACTACTTTGTTTTCATGTCAAAATGTTATAAGATTTTTCAGGCAGTATGAAAAATCGAAACTCCTCCGAAAGTATGAAAGAATCTCAAGTAAACTAACATTTTTATCCCTCTAAATCAGGGACGGATGGAGGGGGGCTGGGCCGGGCTACAGCAACCCCCCCCCCCCCTCCCAACTGATTTTTTTTAAGTTAGAAAAAAAAAAATTATGTGTAATTTTATTTTTTTAACGTATTAGCTCAGCCTGTAATCAGGTCCTGGATCCGTCCCTGCTCTAAATTATGTCATGTGGAGAGCATGCACCCGCTTCCACAAGGTTTGATCGATCTGAAAGTCCGATTGTCTAAATTTAAAGACGATTTGTGCAAAACAAACAAACGATAAGGACATTTACGTTATAACACAGGTCATTTGCTAATAAAAAGGCCTGAAAAATAGTTTGTACATAGGGAAAATTCAAAAATAAGGTGTATTCTTTACCTCAATTCAAAAATAAGATAAATAGTTTAAAAATTCAAAAATCAGGTATGAATTTAATTAATTAAAAATATTTATTAAATAAAGATAATAAAGTCATTATTGGTCACAGATTCATAATTATAAGTTACAGATTTATTTTTTGGTCACATATCGTCAAATTTTTTGGTCACAAATTATTTTGAGGTCACATATCAAAAAATTTGTTAGTCACAAATTATTTCGAGTTCACATATTTCTAAATTAATTGGTCACAAATTATTTTTTAGTCACATATTATTAATTTTTTATGTCACAGTTGAATAATTGGTCACAAATTAGCACACATTTGGTCACAGACTACCGCATCTACCACTATGACCACTTTCGACCACTCTCACCACGCCGCCGCCGTCGTCGCCACAACAGTACCAACAAACCCGCCACCATCTCCACCCGTCGATGACAACACTGCCACCTCTGTCGCCGTCCCCTCCACCACCACCGCCACCACCATACAAATGCACCACAACAGACACCCGATGCAACACCACACACCACCTCACAAACACACCACCACCACACACAAAAACCCATCCAAACCTCCCCAAACCGCCAGATCCACCACATAAACACCATCACGTCGCCGCCACAACAGTACCAACAAACCCGCCACCATCTCCACCCGTCGATGACAACACTGCCACCACTGTCGCCGCCCCCTCCACTACCACCACCACACAAATGCACCACACACAGACACCCGATGTAACACCACACACCACCACCACACACAAAAACCCATCCAAACCCTCCCCAAACTGCCAGATCCACCACATAAACACCATCACGACGATCACCACATAAAAGTTCGATCCGATTCGACTCTGTCGCGACGCTGCTGCAGTGGGACGGGGAGGAAGAAGCTGCAGTGGGGAGGGGGAGGAAGAAGGGAGGAGGAGCTGATGGCGGGCAGGCGGCGGCGACAGCGTCAGAGATACAGAGAGAGGGTGGAGGAACGCGAGAGAGAGTGAGAGAGAGGGGTGAGAGATTGATAAAATTAGGGTTATGATTTTATATAGTACCTGATTTTTGAATAATAAAATTTGGTCCCTGATTTTTTAACTTTAATCTTCAAACACCTGGAATTTTGTAATTTCCACTTGTACATATTGAGGCCAGTGGTAATATAGTAACTTTGGGCTTATCAGAGAGCCCTTGATAAAAGGGCCGTATTTATTGCAGAAGGATTGATTCACATTTCAAGCCCAATATACAAGCGAAGACCTCTTTTTATTGGTTCGTGGAAAATTTTAATATATTATTTTTTATTAAAACAAAATTAAGTCCCTGTTTGTTGTAAGTCTGAAAGGTTGATAAAAATTTAAGTCAAAATCAATAATTAATTTTAATTATATATTTTATGGGATTCAAAACTTTATCAACTTTTCCACAATATATTTTATTAAATTTTATAATAATATACTGAAATGATTTTTAGCTAAACCAAAAGGGGCTAAATATAAGTTACTTATTTTTAAAGTACCTCATATTTTTCTGTCTAGTAAATGATTTTGTTTCATTTACGAGTAGATGAAGAAATTACACGTCCAAATATTTGGAAAACCTTACTAAATAATAAATATATATTGTATGGGCCATGCACAAATTATTTCAATAGAGTCGACTATACAATATGGTAGCAAATAATATTAACAACAATGTCAATATGAAAATTTATGATCTATCTCTTATTGGTTTCGTGGGAGATACACGATAATAAGTTAGCCGAAATATGGTTATCGATTCAATGCCCTGCTTTTATAGGATAAGAAGGGTTAGTCAATTCATCTATGTTAAATATTTGAATTAAAGCATAGACGGTTAAACATGTCACATATATTATTTAAATATTATCTTCAACACGTCATCTTATGTGTAAGCGATAATTATTTTGTTTCTCATCAAAACCTTACCCTACGCAATTTCATTTAAATAAACAGCGACGAAACTTGAACTCAAGTCCTTTGACAGCTCTAATATCATGACCATTTTATATAAAATCTTAAACTTTCTAGTTAGGACACATATATATTATTTGAATGCCGTTTTCAACCATCTGGAGTCCATGTTCATGACTTATGATGCTGGAACAATCCACGCTGTGCTCCCGAGAAACACTCGAACAAAGAAAAGAATTAATTAAAAGCTTGCTATTATACTGTCGAATCGAGTATGACCTATCAAACATACTCAATCTTATCAAAAATTTATTTAAGCATCAGTAGATGCTGTGATAGTGGCCTATAGTCTCGAGAATGAGGAGATGTAGTCCCCTCAAACAAAAAAGTGCCAAACCCATCACACAATCTGCAAAAAAAGTGCCTTCACACGCCTTCGTTTTGTAGTGAACTGATATACCAAATTCTGATTACAGTTAGTAATAACACCAACCACTCACAGATTCATTATTATGCATACAAAACCCAAATTCTCATTGTCATTCTATATGGTACAATTATAATTTGATGCATCCCAGTACAGCTAAATTGTCCTCCCTATACTTCTACCGTGGATCCAGTTTTTATCTTTCTTCTTGCAACTTTATTCGTTTTTCCCAGTCTCCTACAAGCTGAGCCTCAAAATCCCACCTCGCTTATTACTATAATAGGTTCTGTATATTGTGACATATGTTACGACTACACATTCAGTAAATATAAGTCACTTAAATATCAAGAACCAGTCTATCTATACTAGGTTGTAAATCTGCGAGCATGTTTGGTGTACAAAATTAGACACGACCCATAAAACGAAATGTGTTTCATACAGATTGGTGTGGTTGTTGACTGTGCTTATCAGGTGTAGATGTTCATGTGCAGTGTCAATTCCAAGCGAGTTCACCGGGAACTACAAAACAAATTGCTTTCTCAGTTAACAGAACTACTGAAATTTGGAATGTACAAGTTGGATATACAGTCCGTTGATGGTGTTGATTGTGCTAAAGAGTCATCTATTCAAACATTCTGTCTAGATATGAAGCTCGATTTTTGCCTGTAATGTTCCGGGTTTAGAGAGTCGGAAGTGCTTCTTGGACCACCTGGTTTCCATAATGCATAGGTAGCAAGATCTCACATCATTTTGGACAAAAAATAAAGTTAAACCAGCTTCTGAGATCTTGCCACTCTGCATTCCATAAATCAGGTGGTACAAGCAACATTTTCCTTAAAAGAGCATGTCTACTGATATAACAGTTAAATCAAAAAAGAAAAATGTGTGTATTTGCACATTAGGTGCATTGACTTATACACCAAGGACAAGAAATGTAACCTTGTGTGGGAATCCCAAAATGGACTCTTCAGATTCTTTCAAGTCTTCCAAGTTTTTCTTTCCAGTAACCTTGTGTGGGAGTCACAAAATGGACTCTTCAGATTCTTTCAAGTCTTCATAGTTTTTCTTTCCATTAATTCCTCCTTACGGGATTCGTTTGGCCTCCCCTCTCTCAGCTGCCTCCATTTCCTCAATTTTCACCGTTACCTCAGCTACCTCAATTGCCACCTTTCACGTCGTTGCCATTTCCAAAACCACCGTCATTGCCTTTTCCATTCCCACCTCTTCCTCCTTTCACTCCCAACACCAGCGTAGCTTTCTCCGCCCACATTTAACTTGGGTGATCCGAGAACTTGGATCCCGAATAATCCTTTCATCCCCTCCTCCTCCAGCATTCAATCCTGGAGATCCAAGGACATGGATACCTAAAAATCCTCTATTATCATCTCCTCCACCGATGACCTTTAATTTCCAAGATCCAAGAACCTGTCTAACGCATATCCCCACTTCTCCCCCACAAAATCCAAATAGCCATATCCCATAGTGTGATCTTAACTATTTGCAATTTTCCTTTATCACTGTACTTCTCTCGTGTCAAATATCATCTGCAAAACAAAAGAAACGAAGTAGACAGAAATTTTTGATTTGTCGTTTCTATTTTAGTCATCAGAAATACAATACGTCCCATTCTATTCTTGCAGTACAACCAGATTTTTGTTCCATCGGATCTCCCAAATGCATGGTAATACTTTCATTTGAACGAAAGGCAAAAACATGTAAAATGTTCTGTAATGATCATAAACCTAAAAATTGCACCTAAGATGTCTGATATGCTCAAAAATTGAAGTTATGTTCATGATAAAAAAAAAAAAGTATTATAATTTATAATTATATTGGCAACAAAACGCATGAATATCGACATTGAATAAAGTTCAATTTTTGTGAATTTTTAATTTGGTTTATTCATTTTCTAAAATAAAATCGTAAATTAATTGTGCTGTAATAACGGATGAGAATTGAGACAAGTTTCGTAATTTGCCCACAAGATTCTCGTTCAAATAATGAAAATGTATAAAGAAAAACAACACAAAGATTTACACGGAAAACTCTAAAATTGAGGAATACTCGATGTAATAAAGAAATGTCGCACTATACGAAAAGTTATAAAATCATAATTTCTAGTTCACCCAAATCATCAAATATTATAGGAAAATACCCACAATATTTTACTCTTTGTACAAGCCATAAAGAAAACAAGAATTTCTTTAGAAAATTTTCCTCTCTATCACAAGCTATGAGGGGGAAAAAATATATTATCAATGTATAGAGAATTTATGCTTAATTTTCCTTCAAAAAATTCGTTACCTACATAATTAAAAATCAGTAAATTGGAAATATTTTGTTCTGATTCATTACCATACCATAAAGAAAATGATTCCTACATTTGAGAGGAAAACATTCCGACACCACATAGATACACTTTTCGGATAAATCAATAAAGATGAACGACTAAATTCTTCAATCTTTGTTTAACGTTATACTTTTGTTCCCAACCTTCCTCAACCTTTCATTAATTTACATATATTGTTTTCTGAAGACGATTTCCATTCAAAAAGTAGGTTAGAAACGTATGAAAAAGATTTATATGGTTCTCAGATGTCTAATAAATACCGCTAATTATTAATTTTGCCAAAAAGTAAAGACGCATAAACTTATATTGAATCTTTCAATAAATGTGACATCACATTGAATATACTAGCAATAAAAAGATATTTGTTTGCATATAAGGCTTAATTTGAAGTCGTTCTTTACTCAATTTTAGAAGATAGTACCTAACCATTGATTCTGCAACAATTGGTAATAGTCCTAAAATACCGAAAATTTGATAAAACTCGAGAGAAATCTCAATTTTTCATTCTATATAAGACGACAATTATATATAGCTTGAGTTTAATAAAAAAAGTCGCCTCGTTAGACTATATGTTGTGGTGTGATCCAAATTCCATGTAATTTGGTATTTGGTTGAATATAAGAAGTTTAAGGAGCTTGGGTTTTGAGAATTGTAATTAATGAAGATCAAATTTCATCAAGAATTGAGAGTTTAGCTTGGAAAAGGATTTTGAGATGAAAAAACAACTTGGAGCGAGCGCCCCTATTTGATTTTTTGCCCCAAGCGTCTGGCGCCCAGAGGGTGGAGGTATTATAAATTTCGTTTTTCCGGATTTTATGACTTCTTCTCCATCTAAAACTCCAAAAAGATATATATATATATATATCTTCACATATAGAAATTTTAACATTTTGAGAGTTAGAGAACTTAGATTTCAATTGAGAGCATTAAAATCTTGATATTGTAAACACAATTGCTATTGATTATAGTGAAGTATTCCTCCTCTACTTGTGGTTTTTTTCCGTATTGGATTTTCTCGTAAATGTTAGTGTTTATTTCCTTCTTATTTATTTCATTATCGTCATTATCTTGCGATCCAGAATTCATAACAAGTGATATCAGATTAAGGTTGATTGTTCCACATGGCGACAATGAAATATGATATCCCATTGTTGGATAGAAATACGAGGTTTACCTTATGGCAAGTGAAGATGCGAGCGATTCTAGCGCAGATGGATTTAGAGGAAGCTTTGCTTGACTTTGATAAGATACTTGCTACCTGGATGTAGGATGAAAAGTAGTATAGGGATCGAAAAGCCCAATCTCAAATTCATCTACATCTTTCAAATCAAATTGTTCAAGATGTTCGAGAGGAGAGAAGTGCCACTGGTTTGTAGTTGAAATTGGAACAACTTTGCATGACAAAGAGCTTGACTAGCAATCTCCACTTGAAACAACACTTGTATTCTCACAGGATATCTGAAGGTGCATAAGTGGATGATCACTTAACTATGTTCAAAGAAATCGTTGCCAATTTGGAGACATTGAAAGTTAAGTATGACGAGGAGGACTTGACGTTGATATTGTTGTGTTCTCTACCACCATTATATGTGATTTTTAGAGATATTATTCTATATAGTAGGGATACTCTCATTGTGGAAGAGGTTTATGATACTCTACTATCTAAGGAGAAGATGATGCATCTTGTTGGAGGATCTGGGAATCAGGTTGAAGGCTTGGTTGTGCGTGGGAGAAATCAAGATAGAAATCTTAGCAGGAATATAAGGGGCAAATCGAAATCTATACATGTCACTATTGTAAGAAGAAGGGGCATATTGGAGCTGATTTCTATGCCTTGAAAAATAGAAATAAAGCTCATAGTGCTATTGAGAAAAGGAAGCAACATATTAACACAGCGAAAGCTAATGTTATGGAAGATGGGTAAAGTGAATGAGAGTTTCTTGTACTTTATGAGATGGATTTCAAACCTTGTGAGAAATGGGTTCTTGACTCGGTTTATACTTTTCATATGTGTCCCAAAGGGACTGGTTTTCAACATATGAAGGAGTTTTGAGAGGTTCAGTGACTTTGGAAAACAACCCACTTGGCAAAATTGTCTAAGTTGGTATAGTCAGAATCAAAATGTTTGATTGGACTATTAGAACACTGTAAAGGATGTTCCAAAACTGAAGCGAAATCTCATATTTTTAAGTGCACTTGACTCAAAGGGTTATAGATACACCGATGAACGTTGAATTTTGAAGGTGAGTCGGGGTCACTCTTGTTGTACATTTTGCATGGTTCCGAGTAATTGGAGATGCAGCAGTTTCTATTTCTTCTTTGATAGTTGATGAAATTACAAAACTTTAGCATATGTGGCTTGGACATATGAGTGAGAATGGCATGTCGGAGCTGAGTAGAATGTGACTTCTTGATGGGTAGAAAACTAGCAACATAAATTTTAGTAAGAATTGTGTATTTGGAAACAGAAGAGAGTCGAATTCACGAAAGGAAGACAGAACACGAAAGGGAACATTTGAATATATCCATTCACATCTATTGGGGATCGGCCAGGGTACCATAAAAAAGAGGTCATTATTACTTATGACAGTGATTGATGATTTCTCTAATAAAAGTTTGGGTATTCTTCATGAAGCAAAATAGTGATGTATTTGGGACCTCTAAGGAGTAGAAAACATTGGTAGAAAAGCATACTGAAAATCAGGTGAAACGTCTACCCATGGATAATAGGTTGAAGTTTTGTTCAGATGAATTCAATAGCTTCTGAAGGGTTAAAAGCATCTTGAGACACTTGACAGTGCCTGGAACTCCTCAACAGAATGGTGTGGCAAAACGGATGAATAGAACTTTGATGGTGTGATTTCAAATTCTAGGTTACCTAAGACTTTTTAGGCTGAAGCTGCTACTACAACTTGTTTTCTGATTAATCGCTCACCTTCATATGCCATTGATAAAAAGACACCAGAAGATGTATAGTGTGGTAAACTTTTTTGTTATTCTAATTTGAAGATTTTTTGGTGTTCTGCTTATGTTCATGTGGATAATGGGAAGTTAGAGCCTAATTCTAGAAACTGCAAATTTCTCGGGTATAAATCAGGTGTGAATAGGTATAAATTGTGGTGTCCTGAGACAAGAAAGGTGGTTGTTAGTAAGGATGTAGTATTTGATGAACTTGCTATGGTTCGTGGTTCACCTCTTAGGGATTCTGATAAAATTGAGGAGTAGAATCATTCAACTCAGGTGGAGTTGGAAATTGATTCAGAGGAATAATCAGAGGTTGCAAAACAGTCTACTAGAGATCAATCCAGTTCGAGGTTGACAGACAGTAATATCTTGCCTACTTTGCCTACACCACCAACACGACAGTATTCTATAGCTAAGGATAGACCTTGCAGACAGATTAGACCTCCACAGAAGTATGGGGAAGCAGATTTGGTAGCTTATGAATTGTGTGTGACTGAAGACGTTGATTCCACTGAGGAGCCACTACATATTCAGAGGCAATCGGTTGAAGTGATTCTAGCATATGGATGATTGCCATGCAGGAGAAGATTGAGTCATTAACCAAAAATAACATTTAGGACTTGGTAAAATTACCTAAAGATAAAAAGGTTGTTCGCTGCAAATGGGTGTTCAAAAGAAAGGAAGGTACATCAGGGATTGAAGATACTATATGCAAGGCTAGATTGGTGGCAAAGGGCTACAGTCAGATTCCAATTGTTGATTTTACAGATGTGTTCCTACCAGTTGTGAAGCATAGTTCCATCTTGACTTTACTTAGAATGGTGGCTAAGAATGACTAGGAGTTTAAGCAGATAGATGTCAAGACAGCATTCTTACATGAAAAACTTGAGGAAAGCATCTACATGCAATAGCTAGAGGGGTTCACAGTCTCTAGGAAGGACGACCGTGTGTGCTTGTTGAAGAAGTTCTTGTATGGACTAAAGCAGTCACCGATGCAGTGTTATAAGAGGTTTGATTCATTAATGACTATTCATGGTTTCTTCAGAAGTAATAATGATAGTTGTGTGTACTTCAAAAAGGAAGATAATGGATCGACTACATATTTGTTATTATATAATGATGATATGCTCATAGCAACCAAAGATAAAGCAAATGTCAAAAAAGTGAAGTTTCAACTCAGCAATGAGTTTGATATGAAGGATTTGGATGCAGTAAAGAAGATTCTTGGTATGGAAATCTTGAGGGATAGAAAGAGTAGCATATTGTATTTGAGTCAGAATTGGTACATTGAGAAGGTGCTTGAAAGATTGAATATGGTGAATGTGAAGGCTGTCAATACTCCCTTTGCTGCCCACTTCAAATTATCATCTGACTTATGTCCTCAGTTAGATGAAGACATTGATTACATGTCTTGAGTTCCTTATTCCAGTGCACTTGGTTCGCTTATGTATACTATGGTTTGTATAAGACCTGATTTGACACATATAGTTAGTACAGTTGGCAGATACATGAAAAATCCTGGCAATGAACATTGGAAAGTAGTGTAGTGAATTTTCAGATACTTGAGGAGCTTTTCTAATGCTTGTTTGCATTTTGTAGAAATTCAGATGGAGTCATTGAGTATGTAGATTCAAATTATGCAGGTGATCTTGATAAGATGAGATCATTTACAAGGTATGTGTTTACCCATGGAGGTTGTACTATCAGCTGAAAAGCTACTTTGAAAAATATAGTAGCTTTGTCTGCAATAGAGGTAGAATACATGACCATTATAGAAGCATGTAGGGAGGCTATATGGCTTAGAGGATTGATTGGTAAAATCTGTGAAGACTTGCAGACGTCTATAGTATTCTGTGATAGTCAAAGTGTAATTTTCTTGAGTAAGGGTCGGATCATATGTTTCACTAGAGTACTAAGCAAATTGATGTGAGGTATTATTTTGTGCGTGATGTGATTGCTCGTGGTGATATTGTAGTGAGTAAGGTTGATACCAAAGATAATCCTGCTAATATGATAACAAAACCACTTCTCATTGCTAAGTTTCATCATTGCTTGAACTTAGTGGGTGTTTGTTATTGATTTAGCCCATTATGACTTGTTTGGAAGACGAGGAATTGTGTTTACTTGGAGATGTGTCTTGAATTCTTTGTGATTGAATTTGTTTCAATGTGGAGATTTGTTGTGGTGTGATCTAAATTCCATGTAATTTGATATTTTGTTAAATAGAAAAGTCTAAGGACTTTGGGTTTTGAAAGGGGAAATTATTGAAAATATCCAAAATAAACCAATAGCCTTTCCAAAATACCCCTTTTCACTATTCAACCATATAAACTACCTAAAATACCCCTAAAACCAATCATTGCAACCAAAGCTATCAAAATAAGAAAAGAATACAATCAAATCCTAGTTTATAAAATGACTAATAAAAGTTATGAAAAACCAAGAACTAAAAGAGGACCATATAAAATTAAAAAGATAGCTAAAGATAAAAAGGAAATTGAATTTGAAAATGCATTTGATAAGATTGGATATCAAGAACAATTAAATGCATCTCAAAAAAATATTAAAATGTTTTAAAGAAAATATGATAGAAAATTTTGCTAAAGAAATTGTAAGATCTATAATAATAAAAGATATACAAGATATTATAGATAAATTGGAAAAAAGGAAAAAGAATATTTCTAAATATGAGATACCTTTTAATCCAAATATAGATATAATAACAGATCTTGAAATTATAAATTCCCAGATATTATTAGATTTTGAAAATTTATTAGAAACATTATAAGACCTAATTTTAATAGATTATTAGATTTTAAAGTTTATCAGGTTTTTAGTTTATTAGATTTTAGATTTTTGTTCGCTCATAAGTAGCACCCCCAAATTGGTATCAGAGTCAAAGAACCATAAAGACCTACATAGGATCCATAAGACCTATAAAATCAGAAAAAGTAATGAAAATTGAAGATTTAGGTAATAAATACCATATAATAAGAGAGATTTTGAATATAATAATTATAAAACCAATATTAAAAGTGTAACTATTACACTAAAAATACTTGAAAAATTACCTATGGAAATAAAACAATTTATAATTGAAAAAATAAGACTAGATATTGTCAGAGATATGTACACTTATGAAATGATATTAGAAACCTATGACAAACATATGTATGATTTAATTGTAGAAGAAATAAGTAGATATGACTAAACATAAAAAAGTTATAGATGTTACAATTACCAAAACAGACTGATATTATATGTTAAAAGATAATCAAGGAGAATATATAATAGAACCATTTACTAAAAAATTAAAAATGATAACATTATGTATAATTAAGGAATTATCTAGAGAAATAAGAGAACAAATATTAGACAAACTAATAATAGGAACTATAATTGATGAATATATAAATGAAAAATTGGTAAAGAATTAGAAAAAGAAGAAATTATGCTACATTGTAAAGAAAAAATACAAGAACTATCATTAATTAATTCTTAAAATGGAAAATAATTTGACTAAAAATTTAAAAAGAATAAAAATAATTAATCATTTAATATTAGATAAATTATTAACCCCTAGAGATTTAACAAAATATCAAGAAAACCAAATATTGAAATTAAAACAAGAAAAATATAAGAAAAGAGCAAATTATTTTGAAGAATTAAAAAGACTAGCAACTGATGAAAATAAAAAACAAAAGTATGATAAAATTATAAAGATTGTAAAGATACTGAATGTAGAATATATTATTTCAGCCAATCAAAGAAAAGATAATTAGATGGAAGACTTAAAAAAATTAATAAAAATGTTGATAACTAATGTACAAAATTTAAGAAATGAAATAAAAGAAGAATTAAATATATTAAAAATTGAAATCAGGGAATTAAAAGAAAATAATAAATGTCAAGACAAGAAAATAGATAAAAAAACTTATAGAAGAAGAAATGTCTAGGATAGGGAAAAAGCATAGAAAACAAGAAAACTTAGTAATAGAAGCAGGTAGTATGGATGATTATTTCAGAAAAGATATTTTACGAAAAATTATAGAGGAAGAAGAAAATTACAAAAAATCATTAGAAAAAAGAAAAAATATAGAAGAAATTCTAGAAGAAAATAAAGATGAATGAAGAATTAGATTTACTAATAGAAAACTTTGATCAATTAAGTTTATAAAATATAGATGAATACCAAGTTTTAATGAATACTGGAGGAGGACCTACCCCAGCAGAAACTTCTAATCAAAAGATTGATCCAGATGAAAGTTATGCACCTATATATAATAAACCTTATAAACAATTTTATGATAAAATAATAAATAGACAACCACCTAAGGGAAATAAATATAAAAATAGATTTGAATTGAATGATATTTATGACAAACCAATTAACCATGGAGGAACAAAATTATATTTAGATTGTAAAATAGATACTAAGAAAGCTTTATTAACTTGGGCAGATTCAATGATACTATTCTTTTTATATAACAAAGATGATACTTGGGAAAGTACAGATAGAAGAATAGATTACTTAATAGCATCATTCGAAAGAAATGTAAAAAATTGGTGGGAATGAGTTAATGATGATACAAGATTATTAATGAAAAGAAATATACAAACAGAAATAATAAAATCAGATAAAGGAATAAATAGAAAGATTAGTAGCCTATATTGCAAATGAATTCTTAGGAGAAGAATGTATTAGAAATTTTCAAGATGAAACAAGAAGAGAAAAAGACGATGCTAGAATAAAATTAATAAATTTAACAATTTGTGATATGTGTAAAATAAAAGAATACACTTGTGAATTTAAAAATTACTACTATATACAATTTTATAGTAATAAAAATCAGGAAGTATATTTAGATATGTACTATACTAAATTACCTGGAACATGGGGAATATATTTCAAAAGAGAATTTGAAAAATATGTAAAAGATAATATAGGAATACCAAGATCTTTAGGAGCAAGAATAAAATTTCTATTTGATAGACTTTCATATATATGTCAACAAAGACAATTATTGAAAAGATCAGAAAAATTAACAAGAATATGTTGTGAAGATATAGAAAAACCTACACAATGAGGATATTATCCTGAAAAGAAAAGTATTAAGAGAAAACATAAAAATAAGAGATTTACAAAATTCAGAAATTTTAGGAAAAAATATACAAAGCCTAAGAGAAGATACTATAAAAGGAGATTTAATCCAAATAAACAACAAAAGAATAAAACATATAATAAAAAGGATAAAAGTCAATGTAAATGTTGGAATTGTGGAGAAATAGGTCATATAAGTCCAGATTGTAATAAAAAGAAAGTTAGAATATTACAAATGGAATATTTGGAAATAGAAGATGAATTAAGTGAAATATCTGATATTGAACAATACTATGGTCAAGAAGTATATGTAAGTGAAATAGAATCAGAATCCGAATAAAGAGATTGAAGAAATAGAAAAAGATAATATAGAAATACAAGAATATGAAGAAATAGAAGGATAAGGATTAAAAGTAACTTTTGATAATAATAAATTCAGAAAATTACAAAAATTATCTTTAGATTTAAAGGTTGGAAAATGGGAAATCTTTGATAAATATGGAAAAGAGAAAAGATAGTTATAAATGAATATCATAAGATTGAAAAAATTATAGATGTGAGAACAACTCAAGAAACACATAAATTAAATCTTTTAACAAAAAATACAGTTGATGAATTATTATCAAAAATTAATAAAAGACAAAGTGAAAAGATTTAATATGTTTATTTAACAGGAATACAAATAATGTTTAAATCCTTATTTAGAGAAGGAATAGATTCACTCTTAACAGTGAGTTTACATGATGGAAGAATAATAAATTTAAGAGATAATCATTTAGGGACTATAGAAGGAAATTTAGCATATAAGAAATTAATATTTACTTGCTACCCAAAATATTATATTTCTTTAAAAGATAAAAATTTTAATGAAGTTTTAGGATTGCATTTTAAATTACATAGAAATGATATAATGCAACCAGGAGACCAAATTATAACTATTGAATATAGAGCTTTATATACATTTACTAATTCTAATTATGGGAATATTTATTCTAGAAAACCATATATAGAAGTCCATAAAAAATGTAAAGATATTAGTAAAATTATAGAACCAAATAAACAGGTAAATTTGATTCCAAATGAATATGAATTTAGGATATCAACAGATAAACCTGATATAATAGAATTTAGGGAAGAAGAATACCCCGATAAAAATATAATATTCAAAGATGGAAAACTAATCAGAAGATCATCAAGTCTTAGAATACCTAGATTATTAGGAGAAAATAGTCAAATAAGAGAAATGAAACTACATAGGAATACAGGAAATATGAAAATAAATGGAGAATATTTCAATGGAAGAGAAAAAATATCAGGACCAAATATATTAATAGATACAGGAGATAGTGAATGCCATATAACTTCAATAAGAAATAAAGGTTTAGTACCTTATAAAACAGAACCATATAAATATGTAAATTTTGATGGACAAATACATACTACAGAATTAGAAGTTAAAGTGCCTATAAAAATAGGAGGAATTGATCTGATAGTGCCATGTTATATAGATGAGAGTATGAATATAAATCCTCATATATTATTAGGAATGAGTTTCTTAAATGGATTTGAAGATTATAGTATAAAAAGAAAAGGATTATATATATTTCATAAAGGACAAAACATATTATGTAACAAAGATGAATAACCAAATAAGTTTTCCATTAGCACTATATATACAAGTTACTATTATAGAAACAGATATAACAACTTGTGCCTTAATAGACACAGGAAGTGATATAACTATATTTAAAAACTTCTTGATTAAGACATGAGAAAATAAAAGTAAAATAAAAATAACAGGAGTTACAGGAGAAGAAACCCAGATAATAAATAGTGCTGATAAAATTAGTATAATACTTGGAAATAAGCAAATAATAATTAATAAGATATATAGTTATGATAAGTTAGAATGTGATATATTATTAGGAAATGACTTTATACAACAGTTCCAATATTATAAACAAAATAATTATATGATCATGTTACAAACCCCTTGTAGACATTTATTAAAAATACCAAGAGAATTTAGACCATACAGAGTTCAGCCAGCCCAGCGTGGTGATAGATGGGAGAAAAAACCAATTCTACAAAATGAAATAAGAAATAAAAGAATAGTGTATAAAAAAGTCTTAAAAACAGAAGTAGAGATAAGTATAGAAAAAATTATAGAACAATTAGAAAAAATTTATGGAAAAAACCCATTAATATTTTGGAAACCATATCATCCTAAAGCAAAAATAGAATTAATAGAAAATGTGATTATAAGAGTAAGGCCAATGTGGTATACTATACAAGATACACAAGAATTTAATGATCAAATAAAAGAATTATTAGAACAAAAGTTTATTAGACCCAGTAATGGACCCCATAGTAGCCCAGCCTTTATGGTAATGAAACATTCTGAGCAAATTAGAGGAAAAGCCAGAATGGTTATAAATTACAAGGAATTAAATAAATATACTAAATTTGATAGATACTTTTTACCAAATAAAGAAGTCCTAATAAACCTTGCAAAAGGAAAACAATACTATTCTAAATTTGATTGCAAATCAGGATTTTGACAGATAAAAATGGAAGAAGATAGTGTACAATATACATCCTTTAGTACACCTCAAGGTAAATATGAATGGCTAGTTATGCCGTTTGGATTAAAAAATGCACCTCAAATATATCAAAGAAGGATGGATGATATATTTAGAAAATTTAATAAATTTCTGATAGTATATATAGATGATATATTGATATATTCCAATAATAAAGAAGAACATAGAAACCATTTGATACAATTCATAAATGAATGTAAAAAGGAAGGAATTGTCCTTTCTAAAAAGAAAGCTATTATAGAAAAACAAGAAATTAATTTTCTAGGATTAACAATAGATAATAAAGGAATTAAATTACAAACTCATATATCTAAAAAGATAAGTAGTTTTCCAAATAAATTAGAATCAAAAGAACAAATACAAAAATTCTTAGAATGTCTAAATTATGTTGAATGATTTATTGAAAATCTTTCTAAAAAGAGACATAAGATACAAATTTTACTTAGAAAAACAAATACTAAGGGATGGAATAATGAACATACAGAAATAGTTAAATCATTAAAAGAAGAGTGTAAAAATTTACCAAAACTTAGACTATCAGATGAAAAAGATAATTTAATTGTTAATACTGATGCCTCAGATAAATATTGGGCAGCAATATTAAAAACAGATTTAAATGAAATTTGTAGATATTCAAGTGGAACCTTTAACCAAGCAAAAATAAATTACACCACACATGAAAAAGAATTATTAGCAATTATTAGAGGAATAAAAAAGTTTTCATTATTCTTATTATCTAAGAAATTTATTGTTGAAACTGATAATTCTCAAGTTGCAGGATTAGTCAGGAATAAATTGTCAATGGAACCCCAATATAGGAGATTACACAGATGGCAAGCTTATTTATCATTTTATAACTTTGAAATTATCCATATTAAGGGGATTAACAATTTTCTTGCAGATTTTTTAAGCGGAAATATTGAATTTGCAGATGGATAACACCATAAAGATACTAGATGAGCTTAAAGTCATGACTCTTTATGCCAAGGATGAAGCTGAAGATATCAAATATGGGATGGACCAGATGAACGAAATATTACAACATAATGTTAAAATTATGATGGATATAAGTTCATCACATATGAAAGTTACAAATGATATTATTGATCAAATTGAAGCTATTAAAGCTCAATTAAGATCACCAGATACCAAAGATACTATTGGATGGATACCAACAGGTTAATACCAAACATGTACAAATACGGAGTGATCCACCAAGCGGAAGCAACAGTGGACCAAAAAAGGATATTACTATTCAAAGTCCCCAAAAAATTATTATCAATGAAGGACATTCTAAATCTATCAGGATCCAACCAGATGAGGAAGACGAAGTCCCTTTGTCTCCAAAAGAAGATGAATACAAGATGGTCACTAGAATGATGTATGAATTAAAAGCAACTGATTCATATTTCATTTCACCAGGTGATCATATTTACCCAAGGATAATAATGATGAAAGGATCCGAACCAACAATGGTAAAATTGATGGCTGACTATGGATATTTGGATTTAATTTATCCAGATAAAAATTTTAAAGAACTTGAAAAGTTTGATGACATATTCAAATCTGAAGTTTCCAAGTATGCTCAAGGAAGATCCATATATTTAAAATTTTATACCCTTAGTCCAGAAATAGATGGAGGAATATTCTATCCAGCAGAACATATTATTACAATTGGATATGTTGGATGGAATTTTGCTATGGATATGGGAGAAATTAACAAACCAGTACCAAAATTTACCAGAGCATGGATGAAGAACCGAAAAGTTCTTGGATACAAAGTTCTTTATAATATGGCTAAAAATCTTTATACGAAAAGATTTAGATGTTTATGCCAATATGAAGGATATACTCTACTTACAAATGATGGAATGCAAAAATCCGAAGTACTTAGAGATTATATCAACAAATTTGACACACATCAGATGCTAGGATGCATATCTACCTTACAAAGAGCATGTGAAGCCAGAGAGTGCCCCACTTGCCAGCAAAATCAAAAAGCAGATTCCAAAGAGATAAGGAAGATGTGATTAAAGGAAGCCAGCTGCATACCAAGACAAGGATATAAAGGAGATGTGACTCTAATGGAGGGATCAGGAGGTTCTTAATTTCAAAGCACTAATAGTTTAGTGATATATGACGAATGCAATAATGTAAGAGGCCAATAATTTTGCCTCAATTGGATGTATAAATAGAGGCCTTCGGGCTTAGAGAAAAACAAAACGAATTGGAGAGAAAAACTTGAGCACTCAACTTGTGAGAAAGCCAAATCTTCTGTTTGAATACCAATCTTTCAATATCAATACTATTCAGATATTATCATTCACATTCCAATCCTCTTAAACAAATATGAAATTCTAAACTACTCTTCCCGTAGATTCTTGAAAGGTTGAAGAAGAAATTTATTTCTTACTTTAACAAAAAGAGAGTTTTCTTTAGTTAAGATTTATAGTTTTAATTCTAAAAACCGACACATTGAAGGCAAGAAGCTGAAATAGCAAAGAACCCTGTTTAGGCAAGATGGCCACTTGAGGGAACAGTTTGCATATTCAGAGCCTGAAGGTCACTCGATTCTGAGAAGAGGAACTAGAAGATCGGAATTAAGGTAAAAACTATTGTTTTTGTTAAATTTAGAAATAATTCTTCTTAGATCTTAAAGAATCGTAGGAAATATCATAATGATGTTTTGTTTAAATATATGTTTTATTGATAATTGAAATGCCAGGATATACTGTAAAAGGATTAGATAATTTACTAGAAAAAATGAGAGATAAAATGAAATATATTGCTCAAATATGTTGTCAGATGGAAGATGAAGGAAATATAATAGAACTTGAAAAGATGGATAGAAAATTAAAAGATATTTTTAAAAGTTATTCGAATATATTTCAAGATAGAAGGAAATTATATAATAAAATTCAAGAAAGAGAAAGGATAATTATTCATAATAACTAAACTATTATTGTTCCATTATACTAATTAAAAATGCCAGGATATACAGCTAAAGGATTAGATAATTTGTCAGAAAGAATATTAGGAAAGATAAAAAATATTAGATCTCAATTAGAAAATAGAAATAGAACATATGAAGAATATATAAAACTTATAAAAGAATATGAACAAAAGATTAAAGATTATGCTAATCTAGTAGATCAAATGATAGAGTTGGTAGATAGAGTTGAAAATATAGAAATATAATATAACAATTGTCAAAACTATTTATAAAGAAAGGATATACTTTGCAATAAACAAATTATATATCATTAAGGGTAAAACAGACTTTTTTATAAAAACCCAAATGGATCTATTTTACCCGGCTAGTTTAGAAAATGCCCCTTTTGAAAGTCCTCATTGATGAAGATTAAATTTTATCAAGAATTGAGAGTTTGGCTTGAAAAATGATTTTGAGATGAAGAAAAAAAAATATAATAAATATAATATATATATATATATATATATATATATATATATATATATATATAGATATATATATATATATATATATTCCACATTGTATCTTCTCATATAGAGATTTTAACAACATCTTGAGAGTTAGAGAGTTTAGATTTCAATTGAAATTATTAAGATCTTGATATTGTACACATAATTGCTATTAATTATAGTGGATTATTCATCATCTGGCCGTGATTTTTTTTCATTTTGGGTTTCCACATAAATCTTGATGTTTTCTTTCTTGTTTATTTTATTATCGTCATTATCTTGCGATTCAAAATTCATAACACTATTAATGGGATTTCATCAAATTATTCTAATGTTCTTGAATTATTTCAATTTTCTATTTCAAAAAGGTTCTTAAGCCCCTGTTCAGTAGATATTAAAATTAGATTTTAAACAGATTTTGATAAAAGTTGATGAAAAGTGTGGTTGAAAAGCCGTGGGTCCATGAAATGTGTGGTTAAAATTAATTGTTGTTTTTAATTTGAGATTTTGATTTGATTTTAATCCAAACTATACAGGGGCTAAATAAGTCATTTATGAATTTCTCTCTTAGAATAATTTCTTTTCTTCCGAAGTGCTTGCTCTTATTTGAATTTTATAATGATATATTAGATCACAGTATATATTAATTGTATGTCATGTTCTAGGTTTTAGTAGTGGTGAGTTTGGCATACACATCTGTAGAAAAATTAAATCTTGGAATAAAGTAGAATATTAGTGAAACCTCCTGCCAATTGAAACAAAAAGGTACATAGAACACTAACATATTGCCCTACTGTTACAAGGTTAATGTAAAGTGTTTCGTAACTGTGCTATGGACTAGGCTAGACACTTAATCCCTCGTCAAAGAAAAGAAAATCAAAATAATTTCAAAATCAAATGAAGTGTCAGTTAATTATAATAAAAAAGCTAAGCTTTATTATTAATAAATTTAACAAATTTATATATAAGCGTTATTCTTCTTTATATACTTGCCTACCTCACGGCAAAGCTTGCAAGTTAAGATGGATAGCCTATGTGATATATAGAATTGTACAATCAGTTCTTTGTTTTGGAACAATATTATTAAACTAGAAGTGGTTATAGTAAACATTTAAGTTTATTTGAAGATGTATTGTGTTAGAGTACAGTGACCTGAATTCTATTGGCATATCCCCAAAAACTCACGTTACATGACATATGTGATGAAATCAAAATTATGAGAATTTTTAAGAGGTTCATGATGGTATCGGGTATGGACATTTTTTATTATTCTCATGTGCGTACAAGCACGCGCACACATATATAATGTATTTTAGGGTATCGATATATTATTCGAAGTAGCAGTCCAAAGCGCTCATCTCTTGTACTCATATTTGATATAGTGAATTTTTTTCCTCCTTTGCCTGTGATTTTTTTGGTATAGAGTTTGTTAGAAATATAAATCACATCTAAAATCGAAACGAAATCTAGATGCAAACATCATAAATTAAAATAACCAAAAGCCTAGAAGCTACATCATGCAAGAATATTAGGATTCACAGATTTAGGTTGTATATTATTTATCCTTAGAGTTCTCTTTAAACAATATGGTCCATCTTATATATTAATAATGGAACCACTGCGGCTTTTATCACAATACAGTCGTGATTAAACCACGATGATCACCATACTAATACACTTAATGACATAGATCAACTATGTATAAGTAGCATGAAAATTATATGAAATGTGATCTCAGACATGCCTATTTCCGACTGGGCCTTCTTTATTTTTTAGTGAGATCATTCCAAAGTCATTGCACATGGAAAACACAAGCAAGCTCAAAAAAGAATCATAAACCATCAATTTTATTTTGTAGAAAATCAAACAATCCAATGTCTAGAGCAAACATATAGTACATAAAAAATGACTCCCACTAGACCAAGGTATCCTCAGAAATAATGTCCATGTGAATAGTGTGCTTATGAAAGACCTTCGACGTTTATCCCTTGGTTAATAGGTCCGCTAGCATGGAATCTGTAACTATATGTTCAATGGAAATCTGTCTATCCCGAACTCTCTCTTTAACAACTAGAAACTTGATGTCGATAAACTTCAACTTCGTCAAGCTCATGTTATTGTTGGAGTAAAGCACTACCGAGTTATTGCCACATTAAATCTTTAATGGTATGTTAATGCTATTTACCACTCGCAGCCCAGTGACAAAGTTCTCTAGCCATATCCCATGGTTGGATGCCTCATAACAAGTAATGAACTCCACAGCCATGGTTGAAGAAACTATGAGAGTTTGCTTAGTGGACTTCCATGAGATAGCTCCTTCAGCCAACATAAAGATGTAACCTCATGTGGAGTGTCTGCTATCTTAGCATCTTGCAAAATCGGAGTCAGAGAACCCGATGACCTCTAAATTGTCTGATCTTCGATAAGTGAGCATGTAGTCTTTTGTTCTCCTCAAATAACGCATCACACTTTGCATGCCTAGATCACTCAAATATCTGCCCAAAACTCCCACTATAAATGCTATTTCAGGACGAGTATAAACTAGAGTGTACATTAGACTCCCTACTACTGACGCATATGGAATCTTCTGTGTCACTTTTCTTTCAAGATCATTATTGAGGCACTGTTTGAGACTAAACTTGTCTCCTTTAGCGATGGGATGTCTCCTGGTTTACAATCTTTCCTGTCGAATCTACTCAAAACCTTATCGATATAGCTCTTTTGTGACAACCTAAAGATACCTCGAGAATGATATCTCAATATCTAAATACCTAATACAAAAGAAGCATCCCCAAGATCTTTCATCTCGAATTTCTTCATGAAAAAATTCTTTATTTCGTGCAGTAAGCTTATATCACTACTAACGAGCAGAATATCATTGACATATAATACCAAGAAGATATATTTACTCCCACTGAACTTGTGATATATACAGTCATCAACAACATTCGCCTCAAAACCATATGAGGTGATGACTTGATGGAACTTGTCATACCATTGACGAGAAGCCTGTTTGAGACCATAGATGGATTTCTTCAACTTGTAGACCATAGAATTTGGATCTCTCGATACAAAGTTTTCTGGCTATACCATGCAAATCGTCTCATCAATGTCTCCATCGAGAAATGCAGTCTTGACATCCATCTAATGTAGCTCCAGATCAAAATGAGCTACCAGTGCTATTATTGTTCTAAAAGAGTCCTTTGAAAATACCGGAGAAAAAGTCTATTTGTATTCTATGCCTTCTTTTTGAGTAAAACCTTTAGCGACTAGACGAGCCTTATATCTCTTGACATTGCCATTTGAATCCCTCTTCATTTTAAATATCCATTTACAACTAATGGGCTTCACTCCTTTAAGCAATTCGAAGAAATCCTAAACGTCATTGTCTTCCATAGACTTCATCTCATCCTTCATGGAATCAATCCACTTCTGAGAGTTAGAACTGCGCATGGCTTGATGGAAGTTGATCAAGTCATCCTTCATTAAACTAACGCCATCCTCATGTTCTTGGAGAAAGACGATATAATCATCTGAAATTGCATTTTTTTCTCTCCCTAGTGGATCTCCTCAATGACACTTCTTGAAATTGTTGAGTCTGTTCTATAGGTGGTGCTTGAGGAAGAATCTCATTGTTGTTTTGGTCTGGAACAATGTCGGGATAGGAGCATGAACATTGTCAAGGAATCTCGCATTTCCCATTTCAAAGAAGGATCTTGATGTGGGATTGTAAAATTTATATCCTCGAGAACGTCCAGTGTAACCAATGAAATAACAGCTGATCATCCTTGAGTCCATTTTTCTTTCATGTGGCCTATAAGGCTGTGCCTCAGCTGGACAACCACAAATGTGCAAGTGCCTAATGCTAGGCTTCTTGCCTGTCCAAAGCTCATAGGGGGTTTTGGCAACTCCTTTGCTCGGTACCCTATTAAGGATGTACAATGAGATCTTCAAAGCTTCTCCCCAAAGTGGCTCTGGCAAGGAGGAATGTCTAATCATACTCCTTACCATATATCCTTAAGAGTTCGGTATCATCGCTCTGCAACACCATTCATGCTGGGTTTGCCTAGCATGGTGTATTACGGAACTATTCCACACTCATTGAAAAAAATAGCGATGGGACCTCGAAGTTGTTCTCCTAATCTATCATACTTTTTGTAATATTCACCGCTACGATCAGATCTGACAACCTTTATTTTCTTTCCAAGTTGAAGTTCAACTTCAGCTATGAAAGACTTGAAAACATCCAGAGATTGTGACTTCTCGTGTATCAAATATAGGTAACCGAATCTAGAGTAATCCTCTATGAACGTAATTAAGTACTGTTATCCATTCCAAGAAGCCGTAGGGAATGGACCGAAGATATCAGTATGTATTAGTTCTAAAACGGCTGTAGCTCTCTCGACACCTAATTTTCTCATATTTGTTCGTTTCCCCTTGATACACTCAACACAAACTTGAAAGTTTGTGTAAACTAGGGGCTCAAGAATTCCATCTAATACAAGCCTCTGAATTCTCTGCTTAGAGATATGACATAAACGCTTGTGCCATAAGGTGGCGAATTTTCACTTAATTTTTGCTTTGTACCAAATTGGTTTTTAGAGTTTCGTTATAGGAATTAACAATATCAAGCATATACAGATTATCAATCAAATAACCGGAACCAATAAAATTTGAATTTTGATAGAGAGTAACTTTATTATTTCCAAATGAACAAGAAAATCTTAATTTGTCTAAACTAGAAATAGAAATTAAATTCCGTCTAAAGGACGGTGCAACAAAAGTCTCAAATAAAACCCATTTTTAATTGTATTTAGAAAGTCCCTATAGCCTCCATTACAACTTTATTGTCGTCGCCCACAAAGATGAATTTTTCAGTATCACTTGGCGGTTGGCTCCACAGGCAACCCTGCATAGACATAGTTATGTAAGTAGTAGCACCAGAATCTATCCACCAAGTATCCTTAGGTACATAAGCTAAATTAATTTCAGAACAAACTAAAGTTAGAAGCATACCCTCCTTTACACGCTAGGTAGCATACTTGGAACACTCATTTTTCATGTGCCACGGGTTCTTGCAGAAGTAGCAGGCAAATTCCTCATCTTTGTTTCTTTTGCTGAGAATGTCCTTGCACAGTATCCTTAGCTCTCTTCCTTTTCTTGTTCTGAGAGGTTGATGCCAAGTGAGCACTCTCAATCTTATCACGATGCTGCCTCTCTTCTTCTTGTATACATGAGATATAAGCTCATTGAGGGACCATTTGTCCTTCTGAGTGTTATAACTCACTTTGAATTACCCAAAGTGTGCATGAAGAGATATCAAAACCAAAATGCACGAGCAAGTCCTCAGACAGCTCCAACTTAAGCGACTTGAGTTTCGATGCGAAATGAGACATCTCCATGATATATTCTCTTATGTTCCCTTTGCCCTTATACTTCATTGCGACGAGTTTAGCCAAAAGGTTACTCACCTCCGATTTTTCGTTCTTAACAAAATATTGCTCAATTTTCTCAAAGAACTTCTTGGCGTTCTCACTCTCAGTAATAGAACCCCGAAACGCTTCCAGAATAGAATGTTTCATGATCATCAAGCACATTCGGTTAGAATGATTCCACATCTCAATTTTAATCTCACTGGGGTTTTTCGGAGTAGAAGTGGTCGATCTAAACGAAGTGCAAGATCTAAATTCATACAACCGAGGACAATCTCCATGGTTTCTTTCCAGACCTCAAAATTTGTCCCGATCATCATCAGGATATTGCTGACTTGGGCAGAAACGTTCATAGCAGTAGCAACAGAAACTGGATAGAGAACAAAATAAAGAAAAATAAGACATATACAAATAATCCAAATTGACGATCCATCTCAAGATACCTAACACAACATTAATTCTTAGCCTTTGGATAGAGAAATTAACTGTAAGTGGTACTCTTAATACAGTAATCAAATACTGACAATCAAATCTGTCAAACAATAGCCTTTCTTTGGACTGACTATTGTTTACATGAAAAGTCTTTATAATTGTCACACATTTATTATCGTAGGTGCGTGTTATTTGACCAAACCATGTCTTTCTTTGGGCCGAACATAGTTCGCATAAATGACTCTGCACAAAAAATCTATGTATTTTCAGTCAAACTAATCTACACAACATGAGTTACTTTGACAACATGTTGCTTCAATCAATTTAATTTAAAATACTAGACATTCAAAAGAAATAATCAAAACCAAAGTTTGAATTTATTTTAAAATTTACACCCTTTTTAAAATAAAATTCAATAGTCAAAGTCAAAGTAAAAAATCAACAATTAACAATCAAAATTCTGGTCAAAATCGAGTTTTTGGCACCTTTTTTCAAGTCCAAATGAGATTGCCCACAAAATATGATTGTAGGCAACTCAAATCAAAGCAAACATAGCCATCACTTTCAGCCAAAATACCGTAATTTCCTCTTCTTCTTCTTCTTTTTTTAAATTTTTTCACAAAATTGAAACTTGATTTAATGGTCGAATGCATCAAGAACAACCAACAATTATTATATTATGAATCAAAATCCAATTCAGATATTTTTGAATCTTAAATTGATAAGAAAACAATGACCTCAATTATTCTTAAACTTTAAGGAATTTCACAAAATTCAAACATTCTATTCGAGAAAAATAATCTAAACATCATATGAATAGAATATGCACAAATCTTAATAATCTAACAACGATAACCGCTCTGATACTACTTGTTAGAAATATAAATCATATCTAAAATCGAAATCAAATCTAGATGCAAACATCCTAAATTAAAATAACCAAAAATCTAGGATCTACATCATGCCAAAATATTAGGATTCACGGATTCGGGTTATATACATGGATACATTATGAACTATTGTTTACTGTTGCGAAATTACTATGACAATCGATCATGTAATGATGAACACGAATGAAGGGGTGTGGTTTGTTATCTTCCTCAACCAAATCATCTTATTTCTTCAATGAGACCGTCGTCTCTCTTCCAGATGTGGAGAAGAGAAACTATGTATAATTTGATATATTGGGGACCATAACCAAAGAGGTCTTTATATATATATATATATATATATATATATATATATATATATATATATATATATATATATATATATATGCTTAATTAGAGTTCCCATAATCCCCTAATTGTAACAATATTGGTATCTATTCAATTAACACATATTTATTAAATAGCTAATATAGTTGAATTAAATATGTTGCCATTAAATAGAAAAATCGTTGATTTTCCTAATTTCCTAAATATTTAGGAACAGAGTTTCCATGTAAATCTGTGTGTTCTTGTTCTTAATTTATCTACTACCCATTCTCGTTTTACTTTTGTACTCCCTCCGTTCTTATTGGCTAATTTTGTTTTTCACAAGGATTTATAATTTTTATTTAATGTTATGGAAAAAACAATTTTTGCGAAGAATTTTTCTATTTTATACTTATTTAATTATCAACAACTGATAGTAACGTTTAAAAATAATGATGATTAAATTATTATTTGAAATAGTAAATAAATTGAATGATTTAACTTTCAATTCTCAACATTCATAAATTCTTAAATTGAATGATTTTTATATTTTTTTAATTGTGGTCCCGCTACCTCACAACAAATTACAAATGTCCCAAGCAAAAACCTTTTTAGATTGATTGGTAACCATAAAAAATTTAATGCTTTGATCAAAAGAAATTTTCAAACAAAAATTAAAAAATATTTTAACTTTTGAAACAAAGTTTGGATCTTAGCCGCCACCTTACGTCCCAAGCAGAAGTCAAATTCAGATTGATTGGGAATACTATATTGTTGTCCATATTTTCAAAGGAGTGGGAAATACAATGAACCACTTAGGTGTGTTTGGTTTGTTTTTTTCAAGTTTTTTTTAAATTTTCAGTTTTGCGAAACACTGAAAAAGTGTTTGGTGTGGTATTTTTTAAAGGATTATTCTATGTGTACATTAAGGGATCCATAATGTACACATGGCCGACCCTCCAATGAGAGTCGGCCATGTGTACATTATGGATCCCTTAATGTACACATAGAATAATTCGCGACAGCCGACCCTCCAATGAGGGTCGGCCATGTGTACATTATGGATCCCTTAATGTACACATAGAATAATTCGCGACAGTCGACCCTCCAATGAGGGTCGGCCATGTGTACATTATGGATCCCTTTATGGATTCCTTAATGTACACATAGCACCACTCTTTTTTGAAAGACATTTTCGAAAATAAAGATAAATTTATAACATAAAAATCAAAACGCATTTTTGACGTTTTAAATATTTAAAATTTTGAAAATACGGAAAATGAACATTTAAAAAAATTAAAAAATAAAAATATAAAATTCTAACAAAAAATATTTGAATTTTAAAAAATAAAATCTGAAATTTTAAAAAAATTCTGAAAAAAAAATTATTAAAACTTTTAGAAAAATAAAAATAGTTCAAGTTCTTAATGATTGTTTAGATAAAAATTCTTAAAAACAATATTTTAATTAACACAAATAAAAATATTGCCAGTTCACATAATTAATTTTTATTTCTTATATTTTGAAATCATTTTATTATTTATGTTTCTTTTTCTTTTGTAGAAAGAAAAAATATTGTAAGATTCACCAACTTAAAAATGTGCATATTACTTGATAATATATTAACATAAAATTACTCTATTTTTAAGGGAAAATTGCGATTGCGGTCCCAAACCTTTCATTTTATTGCAAATTACATCCAAACCTTTAATTTTTGCGATTGAAGTCCCAAACCTTTCATGTAATTGCAGCGTCAGTCCCAAACCTTTAATTTTTGCAACAGAAGTCCCAAATATTTGTATGTAATTGAAGCGTCAGTCTCAAACCTTTGTATGTAATTGTAGCATTGGTCCTAAATCTTGAATTCCGTCCATAAAACCGTTAGTCAATATTCAAACAGTATTTTTGACTCGAAAAATTTGCAGCTCCGGTCCCAAAACTTTTATTTTGTTACAGATTACACCCAAACCTTTCATTTTTACGGCCAAAGTCCCAAACCTTTATATGTAATTGCAGCGTTGGTCCATTTCACGCATTCTGTCCATAAAATCGTCAGTTAATGTTGAAACAATATTTTTGACTCAAATGACAACTTAGCCTTTGTTTGACACTCATTTTGTTTGAAAAATAATTTTTGAAATAGTGATTGATGGGAAGATTGTGTTATTAAAAAGTAAGGAGAATTTTTTGATTTATGTGTAATATTATTTTATTACTAGAATGTGTGGTTGAAATGAAGAAAGAGAAATAGAATGAGAAATATATTGAGAAAAAAATGGGTGTCAAACATGGGCTTAATTGATGAGCAAAATTGTTAAAACAAGTTATAAAAAAATGTTTATCTTCTTCAAATCCTTCAATTTTTTCACAGTCATCGCATTCTCATCATCGATAACTATCAAATCAAATAACAATTCGATCTGATTTGTTATAATAATCAAATCGATAAATTATTTTTATGACATATTATTTGGACGGAATGCGTGAAATGGTCCAACGCTGCAATTACATATAAAGGTATGGGACTTCGGCCGTAAAAATAAAAGGTTTGGGTGTAATTTGCAATAAAATAAAAGGTCTGGGATCGGTGCTGCAATTTTTTAGAGTCAAAATTACTGTTTAAACGTTGACTAACGGTTTTATGGACGGAATTCAAAATTTGGGACCGACTCTGCAATTACATACAAATGTTTTGGATTTCGGCTGCAAAAATTAAAGATTGGGGACCGACGCTGAAATTACATAAAAGATTTGGGACTGAAGATGGAATTACATATAAAGGTTTGGGACTTCGGCTGCAAAAATGAAAGGTTTGGGTATAATCTGCAACAAAATGAAAGGTTTAGGACCGCAACCGCAATTTTCCCTATTTTTAATGAATAATTAAATTTCATGAAATTAAATATCATAAAACAATTTCTCAAAATTTCAAATTACAAGTATGTCCTTAGTTTTCTATCTTGAGAAACAGTTTTTCAAAATGACAAATTAAAGCATTTTTAACAATCTTAAAATGGATCATCAAAACAGAAAATTGAAAATGAGCTCAAAACTGAAATTTGAAACACAAACCAAACAAACTCTTAAACTCTACTCCCTCTAAGAACTGTATATGTTTTTGGGTGATTTCAAGTACATAAGTTAAAATATGTACAATTTTAAGATTAGATGGAAAAAAATGGTTATAATTAGACAAATTACATAATAACATATTAATAAACGAACAAAATAAATACATTTTCAATAAAGAAATAGAACTAAAATTTGAAATAAAAGAAATAAGAAAAATTGGTTTATATAAATGGAACAGGGTGAGTAACAAATTGCAAACAAATCATTCACTACTACAACGTTGTCACGTACGTAAACACATATGCATAACCACCTAATTTGAGTTGATTTAATTATATTTTGAAAAATCACAACCCCACAAACACTTTAATCCCACTAAAAATTGTTTGACCTCTTCCTAGATTTTCCAAATCCAGAGTAGCTACCCTCTTCATGTCACTATAAACACGATTAAATAAAAACAATAATGTTTAAAACAGACGTCATTCAAGCGTTGAAAAATTGGGAAAATTTCAAGAATAATTTATATCCTTTTTTCATCTTTATCTCTTTATATAAATGCTGCATCTATTTCAACAAGCGGTTAACCATTCATAGACGCAACTTTAATTAGAGCATATCCCGTGAAGTTTCTTCTCTCTACTGTTCTCTTTCCTTTTCTTCTGTCGTCTTCTACTTAAAATCCTTCTTCTTAGCTTATTTTTGTCGTAAGTAATTATTTTAGCCATCTTCTTTTGCATGTATGTTACAGTTTAACAGAAACTTCTAAAGAAATGAGTAACACAATGAGGCCGAGGATGAAGATCACGTTTAACCTAGCTTATGACAGAGGTTGAAAAATCATTCTTTTGTCTGTGACTTTTAAATTTCTTTTTATCTTTTTTGTGTTCTTGTTTTGTTGTTCTTGTAAAAAGGACATGGATTTGGGTAAAGTAAAAGTTAAGAAAGGATTGATGATCAAGACATGGGAGAGGTGCAAAACCTTTAGTGGGATTGGAAGAAAAAATTGTTCTGGAATTCAACATGTTCTTAAGATGAAGAGCAAATCATGGCCTCGTGGCCTTATAGGCGGCGCCACCACCTCCGATGACCTCGAAAACCGAGGGAAAAAATGTCGAGTGGTGCCGGATGGTTGTTTTTCAATCTATGTGGGACCCCAAAAACAAAGGTTTGTAATCAAGACTGAATATGTTAATCATCCTCTCTTCAAAACCCTACTTGAAGAAGCTGAACTGGAATATGGATACAGTACTGAAGGCCCTCTTATGCTGCCATGTGACGTTGATACTTTTGTGAAAGTGTTGGTGGAGATAGAATATTCCGACAAGATTAACAGTCTGCAGGGATGCAACTTTGCTAGGAGTCACAGCTCTTACCACCTCCTGACGCCGCCGCGGGTGGCGATGAATAAATTTTAAAGTTTGCAGCGCAAGTTGTTAAGGCTCATTGTAAGATCTTAATCTCGCGTTTTCAGATTTATTATAAGCGTGTTTCTCACCGGAGATAAAAATTAAGGCAAATTGAGTATCGTGTTTATCGTTTTTGTCAAAATAAATATGGAATAAAATTTCTTGCTATGTTACTTATGTAAAATAATATATAGAAGTTTTCTTTTAGTGTTTCTGTCTTACAATTCCAGTGTAATCGTGGTACTTCTTCTTATAATCTGGCTAAATAAGTTTAAATATAAATAAACAAATTTCTATTTTCTCAAATATATATTCTTTTACTGTGTCCTTGAGATGTGCTCCCAACATTTTAGATAACACAATTTTGGATCTGTGACTTTTTACGTGATTTAAAGTTAGACGTTAAGTGGTTTGACCTTTTTCCCTTGAACATTAAGTTACGTGTTTAATTTGACGTGTACATTGATAATTTGTGTCATGTGAGGACACTGGCGGAGGTAGGGGTGCGCTACAGCCCACCCTTATCCATGCCCACCTCCTTTAAATTTTTTTTTTTTTTTTTCTTTGTTATACCCATTATTTTTCCATCGTTCAAGCATTGTTGAAAATTTTTAGTAGCCCATGACTCTCAGATAATTTACACATTTTTTAATAAAATAATATTTTCCATCACATCAATAAATTTTCTTTTATTTTTAATCACATATTCTCCATCAATCTATTTTTCAATAATACATTCTTTTAAAAGAATGTGTCTCAAACACACCCTAAGTCGCGAATATAGACAAATTCAAGACTTCAAGTTTCTACACTATCTTGTTTAGAAAAATATTACACTTTTCGAGCTTCAATTGATCAAATACAAATTCGATTTACAAATATTAATAAATAAAACTTATCTCTAACGACCACTTTAACATTTTAACTGGGGTGATTCGAAATATATGTACTTGTGGAAATATAGGTGTTTTAAAATTAGTCATAACATTCAAGAAAATGGCAATTGCCAAGTGAAGAACAAGGCAAAAGTTAGATCCCATCTAGAGACGGATCAAAAAGGAAGTTCAGTGAGGGTAAAACCAAAAATTTTGAAAAAAAATCTGGACAAAAAACTAAAAAAGTCTGATCCCATCCACGTACTGGTCGTCAAGTAGGTCCGCCCCTGATCCCATCCACGTATTATTCTTTGTTTAATCCATAATAATTTGGATATTATAGTCTTTTGTATTTTTTTAATGCAATTAGTCCACACATAAATATGAGATACTAGAGTTTAATTATTTAAAACTTATAATTTGTCAGCTAGGTTCATATTTAAAAGTCCACCACATTGTCTTATTCTCTTATTGTCAAAATCCGCCTTCTCTCAAAGTCAGCTAAGTAATTTATTCGGCACATTGGGACATTATTAAATTACATTTATTTGTTAATTCATTATAGTCAATAAAATACGTTAGAAGATGATATATATTAGAGTAATGTTATACTACTCAAGAGTTGACTTTAATTCCATATTTTGATTTAGTTAAGAAAATTGATTAGAAATTAAATTAAATTCTACAATTAATTTTAACACAATATTTCACAATATTCACAACTTTTATTAATTTTTCAATCATATATTTTATCATTTTTTATTAAAATTTACTAAGGCTCCGTTCGGGAGGGATTAAAAGCCAATTAAAATTGAAAATGTGGCCGTTATTGGGTCTCACTCGTCTAATAAAAGTCAACAATAACGGCTATATTTTCAATTTTAATCCGATTTTAATCCCTCCCATACAAGGCCTAAATCTCTGGTGCTTGTATAGCAGCGCTACTTTAGGCAAAAAAAAAATATTTTTTGGTCCAATCATGTGGGATCACGAAGTTTGTTTAGCCTCTAATTGATAAGGACAAAAGTTATTGAAATGTATTGATGAAAAGTTATAAATTTCATAAAATGCGTGGTTAAAATTAAGGATCATGTTACAAGTATATAATCATTTATATAATACATTACATAATTGACATGTGGCGCGCATCCATCGGTAGTTTACAATTTTTGACTTTTTCACACTTCATATTCACGATCGGATTTCTTCCGCATGAGCTATGTAATCCATTATATTCAATAATTATGTACATATAAATTTATCCTAAAATTAATTGTTTCTTTTACTTAAATTAAAATATGAATTTTAGTAAATAGTAAAAAAAAATGGTTAACTACGGTAACCTTTAAAGATTGAAAAGTCAACAATAGTAGCCACACAATGCAAAGTCTCTTTTGCCCTTCTTTCAATAGCTCCTGTCTGTGAGTACAGAGGAGCAAAAAAGTAATTACGCATAAATAATTAATTGACATTTTGTCAAAAAACATTTTGTATCCTACAACTACAACCCTACTCAAACTTTCATATTCGAGGTTCAATTTTTTTAATTGAAAAAATCTAGTGAAATCTATCAAAATGTGATAGTTTTTTCAAAGAAGCTTTGTCATGTACAATGTTTTAAAAAGCGTAAAACGTGACGAAACATAGAGTACAAGTTTCGGCCTAGACAAGCTTAGGCGAAGCCTAGACTTTAAAAAGAGTAAAGAAGCCTTTTTTTTAATTTTAATATTATTTAAAAAAATTAAATCAATCTAAAAATTATTTAATAATTAAAAGAAAAAAAGCGTTGAAAGGAGTTAAGAAACATAAAAGCGCAAAAATAAAAAAGTGGGCGCTAGACACGTCTAGGCGTGAAAAAATATTTTAAAAAATGAAAAAATGCGCAAGGAGACGTTTTGCTCAAACTTCGAGTTTAGACGTCGCTTTTTAGAACATTACCAACCGACCTAATTTTTAGCAAAATCAAACCGAGACTATAAGACTACAATCTAATTTATTGGAGTTCAATTGTTGAAACGCATATCGAGGTGCCAATCTTCGTGTTCATATGAGATTATGACCCTCACACCTACCCTTGTTCGAATAAGCTGTTTTAAAGAATTGATAGTAAATAGTTATATTTGATTTTTAATAACCTATAGTTAATAAATTATTGGCGTCAACTCAAGAAAGACTATGTGACAAGTATGACCAATAGCAAGCTGATGCCTAAATCTTGTCCCTAGATTCGAAAATTAATTTTTAGACCCACTGAAAAAATGACAGCTTGTCGAGACTCCTTTAATCATTTTCTTAATTATCGAGACATAAGAGGGAACGAGCAATTTATTTATGAAAATATAGAAAAGGGTAATTATATTTGCACTGTAAACTTTATTTCTTGCACTACATTTTAATTGTACTTGAAGTTTTCAATCTTTGATCATTACAGCATTTGTCTCTAATGATTTTTCATGTATTTCTTATCCTTAGACTTTCCATTAATCAACAAATTTTGTATTTGATAACAGTTATATTCAAAAGTCCTTTAAAATGACGTAAAATAACTTATTTTTCTTTTATATATTTTTTAAAAAATTAATAAAAAGTGTTAAAAAAATAATTTTCCCTCATTTTAAATCATGAAAATAAAATATTTTGATATAAATCATATCAAAGATGAGATGTACTAGTTAATGGGATGTTGAAGATAAGAAATCAACGAAAAAAGTTAAGAAAATAATTACAACAATGAACAAAGATTGGAAAGTTTAACTGCAGTTAAAATGTGGTATATCAAATAAAATTATGGTGGTAATATAATCACCTTATAAAAAATACATCATGTATATAAGGGGTATGTACAATTTGTATACGATGTTTTATAAGTTTACGTTTTACATACTAATAATAAAGAACACCATTTGTTGGAGGATAATTAGCACAAAATGTTTTTATCGTTTGCCTTCATTTTGTAAATTAATCCTATCATTTTACTTTTAACATTTAGACCTTTAGATCGACTATTCTTTTGCTCAAATTGCCCCTACCATTTCATTTCATCAATTTGCTTGTCAAATGATTGCGTTCAATCCAATTGTGCGATTTGTCCGATGACATTTTGGTCAAGATACTAATTAACCATTTTTCCCACATAATTTTAACCAGTCTGAAATGGTAATGTGTGTGTGTGTACACGCGCGTTCGTGTGTAAAGAAGTCATGTCCGGATTTTTTTTATATGTATAAAAAAATCCTTTATCTTTATTGTCAAGATCATCCATGTCAAATCACTAAGAGAAGAAAAAGTGCAGAACAAAGATTGATTGTAAGTTCTGGATTTTGGTTTCTTGGTCTTGATTCTTTATTGCGGATTCTAGACCTTCCTCTTTAATACGTTTCCTCTTGTATTTTTGTGTTGATGTGATGACCCATACAGTGAGAATATTACGTTTGAATTGGGAACCATAATCCTATAAGATTTTTCCATATGTATTTCAACTCATCATGAGATACAACCAAAAAAAGGAATGTGATCTCTACATATATTTAGTCAATTACCATATTAGATATCCAAAGCCCAATAACTTTATTTCTTTATTCGATCACTTTAAATAAACTTAACCTTAAAATAACATGGGAAATTATTGAAAATACCCTAAATTCAACCATACCCTTTCCAAAATACCCCTTTTTACTATTCAACCTTAAAACTACCTAAAATACCCTTAAAATAACAAGTTTTAAAACAAATCATTTTAGTCCTTAAACTTTAAATCTAATTTTGGATTTGACAAAATTGTTTGCCGCCTGCAATAAAAAATTAACTTCTCTTCACCATCAACTCTTTCCACCTATCTTGAGCCAAAAAATTTAATTAATAATTTTATTTTTGAATTAATTGTTTTTATTTTATTTTTGCATTTTAGGTCACCTAATAATGGTATCAGAGCCCTATATCTTGAGGAATTAGAGAGAATGGAAGATAATAACGAAATTTGCATAGGATGGTACGTTAACAGTTCTACTGAATATTTAGATACTGATAGTTATATTCAACATCTTATTAATAAATCAAGAAACTTGACTAATAAAATAAAAGACTCTGATAGTCTTAAATTAAAGAAAAAATTTGAAAAGAAAATTACTTTTCTTTTAATAGATTTTGATGAAGTTCTAGACGAAGATATAGGATATCTTGTTAAAATGCCTATTCTTATAGAAATGAAAACTTTAAAAAGAATACAAAGAGTTCTTAATAATGAAATTAGGAGAATTGAAGAATTAGATACCTAAGAATCATGGAAATTGAAAATTCGTAAAATTTAGAAACTGAAGTATACGAAGGAGTAGAGGGATATGCCTTAAAAGGAAAATTTGATTGGGAAAAATTTAGAAAAATTAATAAAGCAGAATTAAGTCTAAAACCTCCAGGAGAAAATAAATTATTTAATATTTTAGGATCACCTTTAGAAGAAAGAAGTTAGTCATTAATGAATATCATGAAATAGAAAAAGCCATAGATATTAAACATACACAAGGAAAAATAAAATTAAATCTTATAACAAAAAGAAATATTAATGAATTCCTAGGAAAATTAAAACAAGAAAAACGAGATAAAATATCTTATGTTTACCTTCGGAATACAAATAATAATAAAATCATGTTTTAAAGAAGGAATTAATAGTCCTATAATACTTAATTTACAAGATGAAAGATGTATAAGCTATGAGAAAATGGAAATTTAGGAATAGTAAAAGGAAACTTAGCCTATAAAAAATTAAAATTTACTTGTTATCCAAGATATTGTGTGCATATAAATGATAAAAATTTAGATGATTGTCTTAGTCTACATTTTAAGATGACTAATAAAATATTAAAAGATGATAATAAAGTCTTTACTATATTATATCAAGGATTATATTGTTATACAAATAGTAATTATGGAAATATATATAAGGAAAAGCCTTTTATAGAAATTGACGAAGAATTTAGGGATATAGGAGAAGCAATCTTACCTAGAGAACAAGACATAGAAGAAATAGAAAATTTTGAGATAGGACATGATGATGCTATAAGTATTGATCAACCTATAATACCAAAACAAATAACATATAAAGAAAATAAAATAATTATAGGAAATAATACGGTAAGACATAGTATTTCAAAAATAATACAAAATAAAAATAATAGTGTCTATGGAATCAAAGGAAAATTCTTTAATGGAAGTAAATGGATAAATGAAATTAAAATACTTATTGATCTTGGAGCAAGTCGAATCATATTTGCTCTCTTATTGATGAAGGAATTAAAAGAAAAAAGTTGAACCTTATAGTTATAGAGATTTTGAAGGAAAAATAAACTCTTGTGATATCATAGGACAAGTTCAAATTAAATTAGGAAATCTATTATTAAGCATAGAATGCTATATTGATAACAATATGAATTTTGATGAACATCCAATATTATTAGGAAATTCATTTTTAAATAGTCTTGATAATTATAAAATAGACAAGGAAGGAATTCTTATTATACATCAAGGAATAACTACATATTGCCCTAAAGAAAAATGAGTAGAGAAATAAAATTCCCAATAAGTGTATATATACAAATAAGCGTATTTGAATCAAAAATAACTACTTGTGCTCTAATTGATACAGAGCCGAGATAACTGTCTTTAAAGAATTTTTATTACCAAAATGGATAGAAAATAAACAACAATTAACTTTACAAGGAATAAGCTGAGTAAGAGAATCTTTAAAATATAAAAATGAAAATATAGAAATTATAATAGGATCTAAAATAGTAACTATAAGAAATGTTTACCAATATAATATTAATGATTGTGATATTATTCTTGGAAATGACTTTTTACAACAGTTTAGTCAATATAGTCAAAATATTTATACTATTCAATTAAAAACCCCATGTGGACATTTACTAAAAATTGCTAGAGAATTCAAACCATTCAGAGTTCAGCCCACTCAGCGTGGTGAAAAAATAGAATTTATACCAAAATTACTCAATTATTCAATCAAAACAATTACTCTTGATCAAATAAAAGATCTTTTAGCTAAAAATTATAATGAAAACCCACTTGAAAAATGGGAAAAATCAAAAACAACAGCTAAAATAGAACTATTAGAACCAACAATCATTATTAGAGTCAAACCTATGCTCTATAATCAAGAAGATAAGGAAGAATTTCAAATACAAATTCAAGAACTTCTTAATCAAAAACTTATAAGGAGAAGTAATAGCCCTCATAGTAGCCCAGCTTTTATGGTTAGAAATCATTCGGAGATAAAAAGAGGAAAACCTAGGATGGTAGTAAATTATAAAGAACTTAATAAAAACACTAAGTTTGATGGATATTATTTACCAAATAAAGAAGTATTAATAAATATAGCTAAGAATAAAAAATATTATTCAAAATTTGATTGTAAATCTGGATTTTGGCAAATTAAACTAGAAGAAAAAGTATACCATTAACAGTATTTAGTACCCCTCAAGGACATTATGAATGGATAGTTATGCCATTTGGATTAAAAAATGCACCACAAATTTATCAAAGAAGAATGGATGAAGTTTTTAAAACCTATAATTTTCTTATTGTTTATGTTGATGATATACTTGTTTGCTCAGAAACATATGAAGATCATCTTAAACATCTTAGAATTTTTGCTACACTTTGCTCAAAAGAAGGTATAATACTTAGTCAGAAAAAGGCAGAAGTAGCAAAACATGAAATTGAATTCTTAGGAATGATAATAAATAGTGATGGAATAAAATTGCAACCTCATATTTCAGAAAAAATAATTTTATTTCCTGATAAATTAGAAAATAAGCAACAAATTCAAAAGTTTTTGGGTTGTCTTAATTATGTTGAAGGATTTATAGAAAAACTTGCAGAAAAAGAAATAAACTTCAGAAACTATTAAGAAAATCAAATAAATTAGGTTGGAATGAAGAACATACTCTTTGTGTTAAAAATTTAAAAGAAAACTGTAGAAATTTACCTAAACTTAGACTTCCTGATGAAAAAGATAAATTAATAGTTCAAACCGATGCTTCAGATTTATATTGGAGTGCTTTATTAAAAACTGATTTAAATGAAATTTGCAGGTATACTAGTGGAACATTTAATAATGTCAAGTAAATTATTCAACCAATGAGAAAGAATTATTAGCAGTTGTTAAAGGAATAAACAAATTTAAAATGTTTTTATTACCCAAGGAATTTATTGTTCAAACTGATAATACACAACTTAACGGACTAGTAAATAATAAATTACCAAATTCACCTCAACATAGAAGATTACATAGATGGCAAGTGTTACTATCTTTTTATAATTTTAAATTTGAATATATTAAAGGAAAAGATAATTTATTTGCTGATTTCTTGAGCAGGAATTATGAATATGGAAAAGATTGAAGCATTTACAAAGGAATTACAAGATCTTCTAACAGATTTTAATGCAGATTATCTTCTTTGTTCAAGAAGATCATCTTGATATTCGACAAACTTTGTGTGATTTATCAAGCAAAGTTGTTGAAAGTGGGAAAAGATTGAAAAATTGAATGATAACAAATAAAAAATAGTTGAAAAATTTTCAGAATGTTTAGAATTTTTTGCAAATTGTAGCCAGGAGTATCCTCCTTTAAAAGTTGAATAAAGAATAAAGGCTAGTCACATCCCATTTCGGGAGATTAATACATCCACGTCGAGTGGAGAATCAAAATTTAAGAGAAATGACTCTCTTACCTCGCAAGAGGAAAAAGTCATGAAAAAGGGTCCACAACAACTACCTGTCAGTATGGACAAATTGTTGGAAAAATTTACAAGTGGAAAAGGAGCCGCTGAGTCTAGTACTCAAACATCCTTATCAAAAGGCCCATTGGAACACCCTACATTATCGGTGAATTCCAAGAAGATAAAAAATCACCGAGCTTGGTGACCTTAAATCACCAAAGGGAATAATTGCTACTCATCACATCGAGCCAATCTACATCCAATGGAAAAGGAGTATTATGAATTCTCGAGAATGGGTATATAATTTCGAGAGAAGGAAGTTCTCTATATTTGACCCCTTCCAACGAGCTGATTTATCCAAGGATCGGTGCGGTTCAAGGAGCAGATCCTAATATTGTTCGAAAATTGGCGACATTTGGATTTTTAGATCGACTCTTCCCAGGGATAGATCTAAAAGAAATCGAACAATTTGACAAAGAATTTGTTAATTGTGTTAAAAAATTCGATGATAAACAACCGATTGAACTAAGATTTTACACAATTAGTCCCGAATATAAAGAACCAGTGGTATGGAGAACATCATCTCATCACAATTCGAAAAAAATAATGGAAATCCACTCAAGGAGATTCAGATTTTTAAAGAATTGCCCACTATTAATAGAAAATGGATGATTTACAGACGAGCTCTCGGAATAAAATCGATCTGCTCAACAATGCGGTTCTTTTATGGAGAAAGATACATGGTCTATGGTATGAGTAATAATTGGATCCTTATCTCAGTAGGGGAGATAAAGAATCAAAAATTCTTGAAGAAAAAATCGTGGAATTATGAACGATCAATTTTCCGGAAGTGAAGAATGCATTAAAGAAGCCTCGACTAATGGGACACGTCCACAAGTAAAGGACGATTAAGAAAAACGTGACCGACACCATGTGAACTTTGAAGATAAGAAGACAAATTGTCGAATCAAAAGAAATTGCCGACAACTGGAATAAAGACAATCAACAACCACTTTTAATATTTTCAACCACATTTGAAATTATTGTACTTTTTACTTTTGTGTTGTAAAAATCTGATTGGCCAGAAGCTTCTCGGTGAAGTGCGAGCCTTTCTATAAATTGAGACTTTTCTCATTAGGAAGGATCATCGAAAATTAGCCATCTGAAATCTCATCCTGAACTACCATCTAAAAACCCTCAACAATGATCTTTGTAATCATTCTCTTTAGAGAGTAGAAACCACTCTTCGGAGTATCAATCTCTGTAAAAATCTTTGTATAATAGCTTTCAAGCTATCTTCAGATCAATAAAATCTTTGAGTTTGAAATAAATATTTTATTACGCTTTGAGTGTTGTTCTACACAGTGAGTCTGTTTGAGAGTTTTGAGTGCCTTTGTGTCCATTTTCTTTGTGATCTTTGTCGGACTTTGGCCAACTCTTGTGACGAAGGTGACCAGGAACATATAAAATTCTTGATATTTGGAGAAGCGTTGAAAGGCCCTTATTTTAAGCTACAAGAAAATTTATTGTATGAAAATTTGCATGAAAATTATTATATAAGAATTTTTATGAGATTGTTTACTTTGAAGAACTTTTATCATGGAAAGTTACGAGTTTTATTATAGATCTGTACCTTTTAGATATACTAATAGTATTGATTATAGTCACATAATTGAAATTCAAGAAACTTATGATAGTTATACTAGAGGAATAAATTTCATAAAAAGAGATAGTAGATATTATGAAAAATGTCTTACAATTGTATCATTTGGATTAAAAGAAAAATTGCCTAAAGAAATAATAAAAATGATTATATTTTTCTCAAGTTAGATAGTGAAAATAGTGAAAGAACTTTTGAAACTACGTAACATGTAAGTTATAATGAAGTTTCGAATTATATGATTTTGATCTTAGTTTTGACGATATAGAATAAAAATATGCCTGGAATAACTAGAAAATTTTGTGATAATAAAATAAAAATTTTAGAAGAAACAGATAATAACTGACAACAATCGTAGAGATATAGAAAGGGAAATTTCTAATTGGAATAAAATTAAAAGAGAATTATTAAGGAATGAAATTACAAGAGAATTAAGAAGAGAAGAACAATTTAGAAGAGAAATAAGACAAATGATAAATAATATAATAATTAATTCCTTAAATATACCAGACTAATATGAGTTTACCAACAAAGATAAGATTTGATAAACAAGAAATAGAAAATATTAGATTACCAATAGGAAGTTATCAGACTAAAAAATGGAATACAACTCTATTTCAACCTTTAAGCTCATGGGGAAATACAGATGAATGGTTAAATATGACTACAAATTGGACTAATGCATTTTTATGGCAACAATTAGGACAATTAAAATCTAAAGATATAGAGGCTATAGACGAAATAAATAATATAGATCCAAAAGATGAAATAGCTAAAGAAAGGTTAGAAGTTTTAAGCAAAAATATGTCTAAACAATTTAATAAAATAAAAGAACAAATAAATAATTTAGAAATACTTGATGAAGCTAAACTTGAAGAAATTCAAAATCGAATATCAAAAATTGCACAGAAAAATAGTATTAATAAAATAGCAACTTTAGAAGAAAAAGTAGACATTATTAATTATAAACTTGATATTCTATTAAATAAATTAGGATTTGAAATTGAAAAACCATCTTATAAAAAACCTAAAATATGAGTATGAATGATAAAATCAATTTAATTGAGAAAAATATAAAAGCAATTGATGAAAAAATAACTAGAATTGAAATAGACTACGAAGAAGAAAAAGAAAAGCTACAAAATAATTTTTTAAGAATAGAAAATCTTTTAAATAGAATAATAGAAAATTTAAATAAAGAAAAACCATTTAAACCAGATTATGCCAAAGAACTTAAAGAAGTTAGAAAGAAAATTGAAAAATATGAAGAATTAATAAAACTTAATGGAGGATTAAAAGAAGATATAGAAAGATTATTGATTGATCTTAGAAAGCAAGAAGAAAATCTTATAGAAAAAGAAGAAGGAAAATTAATCATAGAAGAACAATGAACGAAGAAATGGAAAATTTAATATTTGACTTAGAAGACTTAAAAATTTGTGAAGAAATAACTAAAAATCATATGGTTGGAAAAACGGAGGACCACGAGCGGTTAAACAAGAAGAATATGGAGAAACTAGTACAAACTAGATATGAAGCAGAAATAGACCCTAGAAGATATGTTAATACAAAAGTAGATTTTAAAACTAGCAAAGAAAGAATGTATAGAGACCAATTTAAACCAGTTTTAAGAGAATCAAACCCAATGAAAATTGCAGGATCATATTTAAATTTAGATTGTGAATTAGATGTTAGAAGAGCTATAAATGAATGGAGTACTAATATGATAGCACACTTTAATTATAATCGAAGTAATACCGATAATAAAAATAGAACTGAATATTTATTAGCAACATTTAAAGGAAATGTATTTAATTGGTATAGAGGATTAGAAGAAACAACAAAAGGAATTTGGAAAGATAGTATTGAAGCGAGGATTTGGAATTAGTATAATAGAAGGAATAAATAGAGTCGCTACAAGAATCTATAGAGAATTTCTTTGGAGAAGACTGGGTAAATGAAAGTACTAAAGCTAGATTAGAAGAAATAGAAGATGCTAAAATGTAATGGAACATTTACAAATCGTAATATGTGTTACCTTAACGAATATTGTTGTGAATATAGTAAATATTATTATATGATGTTTGGGAGTGGAGCTGATAATAATTATTATAAAGAAGTTTTTATTAGGAAATTACCACCACCATGGAATAATTATTTTCAAAATAAGATTAAAGAAAAACAATTAGGAAGAAATGAAGAAGGTTATACATTAGGATTTATTATAAGAACTATAAAAGATGAAATAAGTACTATGTGTAGTAATCAAATGATTTATAAACAATCAGGATTTATACAAGATAGGATTTGTTGTAGAGATACCGAAATACCAGGAAACTGGGGATGTTATGATTATAAAAGAAAAAGGAAAATAAGACCCAAAAAATATAAAAAATATAATAAGTTTAAAAAGAAATATTTTAAACCAAAGAGAAAATATTTTAGAAGAAAATATAAACCTTATAATAAAAAACCATTAGATAAAAAACGATGTAAATGTTGGAATTGTAATGAAGAAGGACATATAAGCACTGAATGTCCAAAAAAGAAAGTTAGGATATTAATTACGGACTTTGAACAAATTAGAGATGAATGTGAAGAAGTTAATATTGAAGAAATAGAAGTAAATGAAGAAATATTTGAGGAAAAATCAGATTTAGAAGAGACATCTAGTGATGACGAATAAAAATAAGAATAAAACTAGTTTCTAAAAAATATAAAGTATGAGGACTTAATTTACAATAACAAAACATTTCATTAAGGGCAAAATTGACTTTTACACGAAAAACCCAAATGGGTCATTTGACCCGGCTATTTTGAAAAATCCCCCAAATAACATTTAATTACAAATTAAAATCAAACAGCACAGAAAATTCCAATAAGAAATCAAATTATACAAACTAAAATATATCTAATTAAAGAAGAGACCTCTAATGTTCTGTTGTGTTCAATTTAACCAACTAATCCCCCGTTAGATTTAAATAAAATCAATTTTTTTGTAGCATAGATCGAATAAAATTGAACTCTGATAAAATATTTAGCATATCTATTTTCTATAATGTCCAGTGCGATATGAATCTTACAACCATCATATTTAGGATTGAACTGCTTTGGCGGTTGACTTTAAATTAAAAAGAAGACCTAATTTGTTGCAACTTAATCCTTAAATAACTTTTATCCATTGAGTGACGACTCTGTTGCTCGATATCACTGCATCAATAGGTGAATATTAAGATCAAGCTCTTGATTTTTTACCCTCGCACTCAAATTGTTAAGTTGATAGTAATGTTAAGGCCGTAAAATTGTTTGGGTCAAGTGTTTTATAAGAATTTTTTAAATATCAAGAGTCTAATTCGTAATTTGATTTTTATTTTTTTTTTCGAGATCTTTGAATTCGAAACAAGAGCAAGCATCTTGTTTGAGGGTTTTCTAAAATATTGTGAATCCTTACATCTAGGAATTAATCCCCACTATAAAGAGATCTCATTTTATAATACCTCAGGAGCTAATGAAACCATTTTAGTAAAATTTAAATGTTTCAAATCTTGACTGGGTGGTAGAGTCGTGAAAACGCTTCTTTTTTCCATATTTTGGAGCTCCAAGATTTAATAGTTGGTCCATTCTCAATTTCAACAAAGTAAAAAGATTATTTCGTCGTTAATAGTTATTTACTTAATCAGTGGACAAGAATGTTGAGTTAATTCGTAATAGTAATTAGTACGATTTTATATTCAATAATGTTCTGGATATAAATTAGTGGCGTCACCTCAGAAGAAAATGTGATATGTAACACCAATTGCAATTAGTATTGGTTGAGGCCTAAATCTTGCCGTAGATTTGCAAATTACTATTTAGACCCACTAAATTGACAGTTTGCGAGATTCCTAAAAACGTATAAACATTCCCCCTATGTGACATAATCTGGGCAATGATGTGAAAGGGCGTTGGGAAAATCAAAATACATGATGGTACCATGTGGACGAATGTCAACAAATATGTAAACACTGATGTATGTGTACAGTGTTTACATTTGATATATAAGTACTGTCATGAAAATAATTTGAAAATTTTTTTGCAGCTTGCTTGGAAAGAAGGAATAAATTTAAAAAGAATTGTACAATATAACTTATTTGATATGTAAGTTGTGGTATCCTAAAATAGTTGTAAAATACTCTATTCATAGTTAGAGTATGTTGGTTCACGTGATAAAGTTTTATTTCCATAGGATTAGTTAGGTTTGGATGTTGGGTGACTCGATCTGTGTATTTTAATATTCGAAATTGACCATTAGATTTCGAGTATTTCGTAAATGGAATTATTTGTATCTATCAATAATATTTTTTGAAAAAATCGTGAGCTTCTCAATATCTAGTGAAGATATCTAGAATATGCCACAATTTTTTATTAATCCAATGCAAATATGCCACCAAATATCATCCAACACCTAACAAAATATGACACCAATGGCATCAAATATCTACCAGAATATAAATACTTAATTACATACCCAGAGAAAAAACAAAAAACTAGAAATGGAAAATAAGTAAGGGTGCGTTTGATTGTAATGGTGGAAAATGGGTGGAAAGAAAATGTTTTACAGGGAAAAGATTTGCTTAGAAAATGTTTTTCAGGAAAAATGATTTCAAGTGTGTTTGATTGGTATAATTTTCCACCCGAAAAAAATTTTCTATTCGTTTAACTTTGTTTTACATGAAAATTGTCCATTAAAGTGATATTTTTTTTCCACAAATGGTTATAAAATTTGTTTCCATTGCCAAAAAGTAAAAAAAAAACGAAAAAAAAAATGTTTCCTAAAAAATCATTTTTTTAAATCAAAATTTAGTGTTCGTTTGACTTGATTTTACATGGAAATTATCCATTAAAGTGAATTTTTTTTTTTTTTACAATTGATTATGATATTTGTTTCCATTTCCACAAAAAAAAAAAATTTTGTTTCAGCCGGTTGGAAAATATTTTCCCAACAAAATATTTTCAAGGAAATGTTGGGAAAATATTTTCAAGGAAAACCAAGAAAATACTGACGTGGCGGGTGGGGAGGGAAAATTTGGGCTATCAAACAGCGCAAAAGATGGAAAACGGAAAATATTTTCCTACTTCCCTAAAAAATTTCGCCAATCAAACGCGCCCTAATAGATTATACAGATGCAAAAAATAACATAAATTCATTCTTGTGAAAACAACACAACAAGAACCAAGAATCATCCAGGATCAGATCGATTCTCAATTTTCATTTCTAAGTTTTTTTTTCTAGAATTGGACCGAAAACCAAAGTTCAAGTTCGATTTCGATTCAAAAAGTTCATTTCTAGTTAAAATGTCCAGCCCTAAGATTAGCTCATGGTTAAACTTCTATTCTTATCTACTATTCTTTCGAAAATTTCAACCTTTTTATTTAGTGAAAGTTATTATCAACAATTTTTGTATGGTAAAATAAAAAGCAATATAACTTGTTGGGCTTGTGACCATGAATAAGAAATTTCTTTTTGACTTTGTGGTAATCACTGATGTTGTTTATACCACAAGGAAAAAACTAGGACACTAATAATTACTCTATAGAACGAATCGAACCAATACAAATCTCTAATGGTGCACAAGTACTAGAATACCATTCAAAAAATATTCTAAATAATTCAATCCAACTTTCACGTTTTTAACGTTAATTCCAAGCCTAAAGGACATCAATATCATCCAATATCTAGCAGAAAATAAACTGAATTACATACCCAAAGAACAAATCAAAAACAGAAATAAATAATAGATTATACAAAAAAAAAATTCATTCTTGTGAAAACATCATAACAATCAACACTCTGCATTTTTCTTTACATTCCTTCGTTTCTTTTGCATTCTATCGGGTCACTAGGTCAAGTTAATAAATATGAGCTAATTGAGTAGATACCAATATTATTATAATTAGAGGATTATGGAAACTCTAATTGAACAATATATAAAGACATTTTTTGTTATGGTCCCCAATATACCAAATTATACATAGTTTCCCTTCTCCCCATCTGGAAGAGAGCCAACGGTTAAATTGAGGAAATAAGACGATTTGGTTGAAGAAAATCACAAACTACACTCCTTCGTTCGTATTCGTCAGTACGTGATTGATTGTCGTAGTAATTTCGTAACAGTAAATAATCGTTCATAATGGATTCAGGTATATAACTCAAATCCATGAATCCTAATATTCTGGCATGATGTAGATCCTAAGTTTTTGGTTATTTTAATCTTTGATATTTGCATCTAAATTTGGTTTCAATTTTAGATATGATTTATATTTCTAACAAGTGGTATCAGAGCGGTCATCGTTCTTAGATTATTAGGATTTGTGCATATTTCTATTCGTATGGTGTTTAGATTATCTTTTTCTAATAGAATGTTTGGATTTTGTAAAATTCTTTAAAATTTAAGAATAATTGAGGTCATATTTTTCCTTATCCATTCAGATTAAAAAATATCTAAATTGGATTTTGATTCATAATATAATAATTGTTGGTTGTTTTTTATGCATTCGGCCATTGAATCAAGTTTCAATTTTATGAAAGAATTTCTTTTCTTTTTATATATAAAAAGGATGAAATTTAGATATATATAATGAATTCAGTTTGTTGAGTCATTGGACACTAAACGTGGCCAAAAGTGATGGCCACGTTTGCTTGGATTTGAGTGACCTACTATCTTTTTTTGTGGGCAAGTCCATTTGAACTTGAAAAATATTTAAAGATTAAAATAAATTCAAATTTTGGTTTTTATTATTTCTTTTGGATGTCTAGTATTTTTAATTAAATTGATTGAAGTAACGTGTTGCTAAAGTAACCCATGTTGTATAGATTAGTTTAACTGAAAATATATAGATTCTTTGTGCGGAGTCATTTATGCGAACTATGCTCGGCCCAAAGGAAAACATAGTTTGGCCAAATAACAACGCACCTACGATGATAAATGTGTGACAATTATAAAGACTTTTCATGTGAACAACAGTCGATCCAAAGAAAGGCTATTGTTTGACAAACTGATTGTTAGCATTTGATCATTGTATTGAGAGCATCACTTACATTTAATTTCTATGTCCAAAGACTAGTAATTAATGTTATGTTAGTGCTATTCAGTTTCTGTTGCAACTGCTACAAACGTTTCTGCCCAAATCAATAACATCCTGATGCTGAGCAGAATGAAATTTAAGGCCTGGAAAGAAACCGTGGAGTTTGTCCTCGGTTGTATGGATTTGGATCTAGTACTTCATTCAGATCGACTCACTTCTACTCCGGAAAACCCCAACGAGGTTAACATTGAGAGATGAAATCGTTCTAACCAAATGTGTTTAATGATCATGAAATGTTCCATTCCAAAAGCGTTTTGGGACCCTATTATTGAGAGCGAAAGCGCCAAGAAGTTCCTTGAGAAAATTGAGCAATATTTTGCTAGGAACGAAAAATCAGAGGCAAGTAGCCTTTTGGTTAAACTCGTTGCTATGAAGTATAAAGGCAAATGGAACATAAGGAAATACATCATGGAGATGTCTCATCTTACATCGAAACTCAAGTCGCTTAAGTTGGAGCTGTATGAGGACTTGCTCATGCATTTGGTTTTGATATTTCTTCTTGCACAATTTGGGCAATTCAAAGTGAGTTATAACCCTCAACAGGACAAATGGTACCTCAATGAGCTTATATCTCACTGTGTACAAAAAGAAGAGATGCAACATCGTGATAAGACTGAGAGTGTTCACTTGGCGTCAACCTCTCAGATCAAAAAAAGTAAGAGAGCTAAGGATACTGCGGAATGACCTTGTAAGCAGAAGCAACAAAAGAAGCAGGATGAAAAATTTTCCTGCTACTTCTGCAAGAAGGTGGGACACATGAAGAATGAGTGTTCCAAGTACACTGCCTGATGTGTAAAGAATGGTATGCTTCTAACTTTAGTTTGTTCTGAATTTAATTTAGCTTCTGTACCTAAAGATACTTGGTCAGTAAATTCTGGTGCTACTACTCACATAAGTATGTCTATACATGGTTGCCTGTGGAGCCGACCACCAAGTGATACTGAAAGATTCATCTTTGTAGGCGACGGTAATAAAGCCGCAGTGGTGGCTATAGAGACTTTCATATTACAATTAGAAACTGGGTTTTATTTGAGACTTTTGGGGTTGTCTAGTTGAGGGTGCGGCCTATTTTTTAAAAACTGGACTCAAGGACAATTAGCTGCTATTTCGTTGGTTACGCTAAACGCTCTCGGGGATATAAGTTTTATAATCCCACATCAAGATCTTTCTTTGAAATGGGAAATGGGAGATTCCTTGAAGATATTGAGTTTGGGGGGAAAGAAAACATAAGGAATGTTGTCTTTGAAGAAGAATCTTGTTGACATATGGTTGATGTCTCATTTTGATTATCACAAACAAATTATATCTATTACTAACAAAGTAATCTTAAGTGTTCATAGTGATTAACGCACATGAATATATTTGATGGCACAAAGTTAGAGGCCAAGTGATTTGCATACAATGACCAATGTGGAAACAAAATCAATCGAGGCAATGAAGAATGATATTACAAAAACTCGTAAAAAGATGCATCAGCGTGAATCGAGACAAAAGTCAAAGTACCGTCAAGAAGCGCAAGCCAAGATGTTCAAAACAAAGTACTTAGACTTATCACATGTAAAGATAAAATATTTCAACACTTGGTAATGAATCGTGATGAGCTCAAAGTTTTTAAATTTACAATCGAAAAATCACGACAAAAATGTTTTTACTCCAAAAATATGTTTTCAAGGGTAAAAATCGAAACATGTATGTTTAAAACATAACAACACTTTGAAAAACATTTTAAAACGTTCCTCGAGTACCTACATTTGATGAAAATAAGAAACGAGGACATTTCGAGCCAAAAGTGGCGTACCGGACGTCCGATACACATACCGAACGTCTGGTATGGCCAAAAATGGCTCCAACGGTCATTTTTCAAACGGTCCAATTTTCTGACAAAAACAACAGCTAATTGACCCCGATATTTTACCGGACGTCCGGTATTGTGCGTCCGGTACGACAGAGTTTTTGACCGTTTGTGTGCTATAAATACCTCACTATTTGTTCACTTGCATTAACCATTCTAAAGCATTATAGTGAGGCTTTTATTAGCACAACTACCCTATTATACATCTTTAAAAAGATCAAAAAACATTAAACTCTTGAAAAACTTTTGAGTGATTAATTTTGTGAAAATCTTTAGTTCTTCAAGAAGTTTTTCATATCAACACTTTGAGGTATACTCATTGCCATCTATTGAAGTGTTTGCCTCTTCTCTTCTTGTTAGTAATCTTGATTCTATCATTTAAAAAGGAGAGAAGATTTCATTTGTAAATTCTTTTTGAATTGTGGGTCATGTTGAGGTCCCGGAAAAGCTCAACATTGTAAAAGGAATGGTGCTCCTTGGTTGTAAGTCATCGGAAGCGTTGTAAAGGGTTGGTTTGTACCACAAGTCAATCAACACAGTGAAAAAGCCATCGATCGTGACAGAGAGCTTGGTGACGGGGGATGTAGATCATTACGTTGGATCGAACATCAATAACATATCGTTTACACTCTCAAACTCTTTACTTAATGTTTTACTTTGTGGAAGCTTATATCATTTCTAGTACGTGGTTATTTTCGTTTTGTTCATATTGTTTATCATTTGTGTTATCAATAGTTTAAAATTTTGTAGTAGTTAACGAAAACGTTTTAAAAACCAATTCACCCCCCTCTTGGTTAGCTAATCTTGGATTTACATATCTGTTATTGACAGCGATCAAGTCTCCATACCTATTGTTGTTCAAGATAAAGTTCCAGAACTAGATGACAATGTTCAGGCTCCTATCCCTGACATTTTCAAGACCAATACAACAATGAGATTCTTCCTCAAGCACCACCTATAGAACAAACTTAACAACCTCAAGAAGTGTCATTGAGGAAATCCACTAGGGAGAGAAGAAATGCAATTCCAGGGATTATATCGTCTTTCTCCAAGAACATGGGGATGGCATTGGTTTAACGGAGGATGACCCGATCAACTTCCATCAAGCCATGCACAGTTCTAACTCTTTAGAAGTGGATTGATACCATGAAGGATGAGATGAAGTCTATGGAAGACAATGACGTTTGAGATCTCGTCGAGTTGCCTAAAGGTGTGTAGCCCATTGGTTGTAAATTGATATTTAAAACCAAGAGGGATTGAAAGGGCAATTTCGAAAGATATAAGGCTCGTCTAGTCACTAAAGGCTTTACTCAAAAGGAAGGCATAAACTATAAAGACACTTTCTCTCCGGTATTTTCGAAAGACTCTTTTAGAACAATAATGGCACTGGTGGCTCATTTTGATCTGGAGCTACATCAGATGGATGTTAAGACTGCCTTTCTCAATGGAGACATTGACATGAAGATTTGCATGGTACAGCTAGAAAAATTTATATCGGGAGATCCAAAATCTATAGTCTTCAAGTTGAAAAAGTCCATCTATGATCTCAAACAGGCTATCCGTCAATGGTATCACAAGTTCCATCAAGTCATCACCTCATACGGTTTTGAGGTAAATGTTGTTGATGACTGTGTATATCACAAGTTCAGTGGGAGTAAATATATCTTCTTGTTATTATATGTCAATGATATTCTGCTTGTTAGTAGCGATATAGGCTTACTGCATGAAACCAAGAAATTTCTGACGAAGAAGTTCGAGATGAAAGATCTTAGGGACGCTTCTTTTATATTAGGTATTCAGATACTGGGAGACCGTTCTTGAGGTATTCTTGGGTTGTCACAAAAGAGCTATATCGATAAGGTTTTGAGTAGATTCAGTATGAAAGATTATAAACCAGAAGACACGCCAATCGCTAAAGGAGACAAGTTTAGTCTAAAAAAGGGCCCCAATAATGATCTTGAAAGAAAAGAGATGCAGAAGATTTCATATGCGTCCCGACATAGCATTTATAGTAGGAGTTTTGGGCATATAATTTAGTGATCTAGACATACAGCATTGGAAGGCAGCCAACACGTGGTATGTTATTTGAAAGGAACAAAAGACTACATGCTCACTTATCGAAGATCAGATAGTTTAGAGGTCATTGGGTTTTCTGACTCCGATTTCACAGGATGCCAGATAGCAGACGCTCTACATCAAGCTACATCTTTATGTTGGCTGGAGGAGTTATCTCATGGAAGTCTGATAAGCAGACTCTCATAGCTTCTTCAAGCACGACTGCGGAGTTCATCGCTTGTTATGAGGCATCCAACCATGGGATATGACTGTGGAACTTTGTCACTAGGCTGCGAGTGGTGAATGGCATTGACAAGCCATTAAAGATTTACTGTGACAATAACTCGGCAGTGCTTTACTCCAACAAAAACATAAGCTAGACGAAGTCGAAGTTTATTGACATCAAGTTTCTAGTTGTTAAAGAGAGAGTTCAGGATAGACAAATTTCTATTGAACATATAGGTACTTATTCCATGCTAGCAAACCCATTAACCAAGGGATTAACGCCTAAACTCTTTCATGAGCACACTACTCACATGAGTGTTACTTTTTAGGATGCCTTGGTCTAGTGGGAGTCATTTTTTTATGTACTATATGTTTGCTACAGACATTGGATTGTTTGATTTTCTGCAGAATAAAATTCATAGTTTATGATTCTGTTTTTGAGCTTGCTTGTGTTTTCTATGTGCAATATTCGCATTGCATTAAAGATTTTAGAATGATCTCACTAAAGAATAAAGAAGGACCAATTGAAAATAGGCATGTCTAAGATCACATTTCATGTAATTTTCATACTACTCATCCATATTTAATCTATGTCATTAAGTGTATTAGTATGGTGATTATCGTGGTTTAATCATGACTGTATTGTGATAAATTCATGGTGGTTCCATTATTAATATATAAGACAGAATAGATTGTTTAAAGAGAAGTCTAAGTATAAATAGACTATACGGATGTGCGCTTGAAAATTTTGTAATATAATTGTTTTAAAAATAATATGTAACCAAGTGGGAGATTGTTAGGAAAACCAACAGTTTTCTAAATCTATTTAATGGCACTCCTAAATATTTAGGAGGTTAGGAAAACCAATGGTTTTTTCCATTTAACGGCAACATATTTAATTCAATTATATTAGCTATTTAATAAATATAGGTTAATTGAATAGATACAAATATTGTTATAATTAGGGGATTATGAGAACTCTAATTGAGCAATATATAAAGACTTTTTTGGTTATGGTCCCCAACATACCAAATTATACATAATTTCTCTTTTCCCCATCTGGAAGAGAGACGACAGTCTCATTGAGGAAATAAGACGATTTAGTTGAGGAAAATCACAAACTATACCCCTTCGTTCGTGTTCACGAGTACATGATCGATTGTCATAATAATTTCGCAACTGTAAACAATCGTTCATAATGGATCTAGGTATATAACCCGAATCCGTGAATTCTAATATTCTAGCATGAAGTATATCCTAAACTTTTGGTTATTTTAATTTTGGATGTTTGCATCTAGATTTGGTTTCGATTTTAGATATGATTTATATTTCTAACATACAAATCTCTAATGGTGCACAAGTACTATAATGCTATTCAAAAAAAATTTAAATAATTCAATCCAACTTTCACGTTTTTAACGTTAATTCCAAGCCTAAAGGCTACTTTCTGTCCGGCTTGTTAGATGTTGACCATTGAATTTTTTTCAAAAATGGTAATTAGTACATAACGTCCCTACCTTTCATTGTTATTGTGGAAAACGTCTATACCTTTCATTTTTTGGCATTTTCATCCTTTTTTTCCACATATCATTGCTCAAAAGGTTCTTTTCATTCATTTTCCCAATTAAAAATCGTAAAATGACTATTATACCCTTCTCTATAAATAAAACAGGGTAAAAAGAAAATATTAATTGCAATCATAGTCTCAAATTTTTAAAAAAAAGGCAAATCAGTCCCAAATAAATTATTAAAAGAGTAATTAGTACATAGTGTACCTACCTTTCACCATTGTTGCAAAAAAGTCCCTACCTTTCATTTTTTTTTTTTTGGTATTTTCACCTTTAATTACACATTTGATTGTGTAAACTATCATTTTCATCCAATTTCTCAATAAACAATAAAAAATTGTGAAATAATGAATATATCATCATATTTAAATAATTTTTTTAAATTTCTAATTCTTTAATAATTTATTCGGGACTCGTTTACACTTTTTAATTTTTAAATAAATTTTATTGGAACTCGCTTGCACTTTTTTTATAAAAAAAATATTTTTTTATTAATTTGCTGGGGACTCGTTTGTAATTTTAAAAAATTGGAACTATGGTTGCAATTAATTGTTTAGCGTTTATTTAAATAAGAGGGTATATTTGCCATTTCACAACTTTTTATTGAGAAATTGGATTAAAATTAATTGAGATGATTGTTTACGTAATCAAATGTGTAATAAGAGTGAAAATACAAAAAAATAAAATAAAAGGTAGGGACCTTTTTTGGTAATAATAGTGAAAGGTATGGACATTATGTACGAATTACCCTTTTAATAATTTATTTGGAACTCATTTGCGCTCTTTTAAAAAGTTTGGGACTATGATTGCAATTAATTTTTTTCTTTTGTTTTATTTAAAGAGAAGGGTATAATAGCCATTTTACGATTTTTAATTGGAAAAACGAATGAAAATGACCTTTTGCGCAATCTACTGGGCCGAACGAGCTTGGGTACAGGGGCGGACCCAGCACTGACGAGCCCCCGCGGCCGCCCGTGCTGAATCCGCTGAAACCTTCAAACTGTCGGGCGCAACCGGGTGACTGTGTTGCAGAGGACGGAGAGAGGACAGGAAGAAGAAGGGAAGGGAGGTAAGTTTTGGGCCTTTTTGGTTGGTTAATTAAAAAAAAATTAGGATTTTTTTTTTTTAGTTTTGGCCCTTTTGTTTTGGGCGGAGAGAATTAAGCCTATTTCAAAATTAGGCCCAAATCCCATATAAATGAAATAATATCCAATTGGCAATTATCCATTACGGCAATACTCCAAAACCCCTTCCCTTCCCTTCACTCTTCACTTCTCCTTCTCCCTTACCCGATTGCTGTGCTTCTGCTGCTGCTTGCTGTCGGTAAGTGTAACTGGTACCTTGTCGGCTTTCGGTAATTCCGTTTCGTTTCCGTTTTTGACTTTCTGTTTCAATTCTTTTTTTTTTTTTTTTGTGAATATATATAAGAATTTGAAGAAAACAACAAGAATTAAGAAGATTAGCATTTCAATTTTCAGTTTTTCACCCCATTTTCAGTTTTTCACCTATTTCAATTTTTAAGTTTTTGTGATTTGTCAAGCTTCAATTTTCGGATTTCCACTCCATCCAGGAATATTTGGCCAGAGTCGGGATTGTAGTCTGTACTCTCTATAGAATCTTTGTATCAAAATTCAAATTGATATGTGATAACTGTGTTTGAAAATTGATTAAAAAATTATTCAACTTTGACTTAATCTTTGATAATTATTTTTCCTGCAGATTTTTGCTCTTTAATTCACTGTCTTTTGATTAGTAAATAAGTCTGAAAGTAGTGGCAATAATATCTAATACTAGTTGAGATTTTTTAGCTTTTCAATTTGCTTGTAAGCCTATAAATAGGCACCTTCAATTCTGAAATAAAGCGTACAGCAGATAACATGCATAATTAGCATTTGTGAGTGTTAATTTCTCTCAGCATTTTCCATTTTCAATACTCTACTATTCTAAATTCCCAACACTGTGGACTTCCCACTTCCAGTCTTCCACTCTCTCCAACTAGAGGTCTAGAGCCAATAGTCATTGTCGACATCCATCCGGGCTGAACTTCTGGGCTGGGTCCGCCCCTGCTTGGGTATCTAAGGATAGATCGAATCGACTCGATCTATTGCCACCCTACTCGTGACTAAAGAAAAATAATATAAAGAAAAATAAAATTTCATTTCTTCAAGGTTAGGAATGCATGTCGTAATTCACTCCATGCAACTGACAACATTCAATATTTGAAAATTTTAAGGTCGATACTAATTAAGAGTTACATTGCATACGGTTTTTGTGTTTTTAACAATGGTGAACTTTGATTTATGTTGCGCTTGGTAGGGATAAAAAGTGGTCAAAAAATAAATGGAACTTTCTATTCCAAATTTTCCGTGTCAACTGTAGTATCTATAAATAGCTTTCACAAGTTCGTGATTAGTTGATAAATATAGATTTGTACTAGATTTAATAAATTAAAGATTTTTTTTTGTTTTTCATGAAGGAGTTTAAACTAGTATTCCAATAAGTTATGTAATATGATAAGTATGTTTTTACACACTTATTGGATATTTAAAATGAGATAATATTGATTAAAAGAGAGGACTTCAACTCACATTCGTGTTACTATGGTTTTTGTAGGTTGAAAATTACTCATTGGAAGAGAACAAGCAAAAAAGAAAAGAAAATTACTATGATTGTGCAAAAATCATGAATTCGGGGACTAAAGTGTACACCTGCAAAAGGTTGAGGGACTACAAATGCAATTTATAAAGAGCATGATTGAAATGATGTCAAAATCTGAGAATCTAAATGTACAAGATCAAAGTTGTGGTGCTTGATATGCAATTATATGGAGGACTAAGCTAGACAAGAAAAAAACACCCTGCACACGAGAGCACGACACTTAGAACCCGAGAGCAAAACTCTCTAACAAGGCTCGTGTCATGATACAATGTGCTTGCGCCTTTCATTTCGGCCAGCATCGTTTTGTTTATTTTTGAAAATCTGAGGGCTCTTTTGCAATTGCTTTGGCACGGTTTTTATGGCATTTTAAGCCCATTTTCAGCCAAATTCTTATTCTTCATTCCATTCTCTTTTCATTCTTTTCCATCTTCATATTTTTTATTTCTTTCCTTTAACACTTTTCAGGAGAAAAGACCAAGAACAAGGGCATAATAGAAGGAAAAAAAAAAATCAAAGGAAGGTTGAGAGATTTTTGGGAAATCGAGCCATTACAATCTCAAGAATTCAACAGAAAAGGGTTGTCTTTAATCTTGTATTTGCTCCATTATTTTCTCTTATTTGCAATGTATTGAATGAATCTTCTCCTTTTTATTATATATATAAAATGAGCTAAGTTCTCAGGTTGAAATTTATGATGGAAACTTAACCTAACTTTATTAATTTCAATATTTTCTTTTTGATGTTAAACTACTTATTTTTGTGTGTATTTACTATTGTGTTAGTTGCTTTTCATTTATATATGGCCAAATAAATTAGTGTGTTTAGTGATTTGTGCATCGTTTAAGAGAAAATTTTACATTTTAGATCAAATAATAAATATTCTAAGTTCTCTTAAGGGATAGAGATATACTCCTAATTTTTGGTGATCCATTGAGCTATTTTCACACAAGATTAATACGGTTGTTTGGATTTTAATCAACATAGAGATATAGTATGTTAAATCAATCAATTATGACTAATTTCGCTCGAGAGATGTAATTAGCTGAAATAGGAAAATCGGATCTAACATTGTAAATGAATAATTTGTTGATTGGCTTGTGGATAAATTAATTAAGCTACAGTTAAGTGAAATTATGAATCTCAACTATTTTATCCTCTGAATTTTCCCTAATTTTAGGTTTGTTATATTGTAAAATTTTTAATTACGGTACGTTTGATTGCGAGCATATAATTTGTATGGAAATAAAATAAATTCGAATAATTCTTGGTGCTATGTACCAAAAATTATGCACATGTAGTACATCCCAATAAATTCTAGGTAATTCAATTGTCGATAACTTATTTGTATGAAAATTATTAATTGAATATGTTTGATTGATTTAGTTTTCAATTTAGAAAATATTATATTTATCCATTTTTTATTGGTGGGTAGATGAGAAGGAGTGAGTGAGTGAGTGAGTGAATACATAAGAGAAAGAAAGAGAGAGTGAATTCCATGGAAAATAAAATCTTACTCCCACCAGAAAATATTTTTCTTGATTTTGAGAAAGTTATGGTCACGTGACTAAAAGCAATAAAATATTTTCTATAGAAAAATGTCAATCAAATGATACAAAATTAGGAATTTTGGTGAAAAGCACATTTTTCATGGAAAACATTAGTAATCAAATGTACCCTTATTTACTTTATTTTTTCAAACCATACTTTATTGTGTGTTATGATAAGTGTATTTTATACACTTATTCGGGGTTTAAAATAACAATATTTGATAATTCTTTTCACAAAATATATCCTAAATTTTTGTATTTTAATTTATATAGGTAAAACTCAATGGTTGGACGAGAAATGGAAAGAAAGAAGCAAAAAATGGTGAAAAATGGCACAATTCAAAGTTTGAAGATCAAATTGTAAATTCAATAATTGATTTGGACCACAAGATGATACTTAGAAGATGTCTAGGAGACAATTTGGTGGAATTAGAACTCAAAAATGAATGGAATTTATCACAATTAATATCCAATCGCACAAGTTTTTCATCGAGAGATAGTAAGGTCGCATGAGGGAAATAGATTTAATTGCTATCGAGAAAGGTTTTTGAATAAATTTGAAATTTCGACCAACTCGCATGATAACAAATTGTCAATTTAATTGTTAAACTAAAAATGGATGAACAAGGGGGATTCTAGATCTTAGCAATACATCTCATAAATTTGATAAATTCTTACTTTAATTCTCTTGTGCATGATAAATTAAATATAGATTTATTAGAAACTATTATTGTTATTCGACTAAGGGTATTATTAACTTTAACTCGATCAAACACGTAGTTCTCGTGGATTCGACACTTTACACACTTCTATATTACTTGATCACGACCCCGTTCACTTGCGGGAAATCAAACGATCAAGTTTTTGGCGCCTTTGTCGGGAACTACTGTTTTTGATAGTTTAGTTAATTTTAACTTTAATTTGAATTTTACTATTTTCTTTAGTTCAGTTTTAATCTAAAAAAAAGCTTTTGTGTTTCCGCTTACTTTTTCAAAATGTGTATGCGAAATTCGAGAACAGTTGATCTTGCGCAATTTGATCCGGAGATCGAACGAACATTCAACATTCGAAAAAGACAACAGTTGGAAACACGCCAAAAATATAAAGAGAAAGATAGGGTAGAAGAAAATTTGAATCAAATAGCCACCGGGGCTAATCCGAGAGTAAAGCGACCACAGAAAGTTGCAGTCAACGAAAACGCAAGGTTGATGGGAGAGTACATGGTTCCACCGGTTGTGGAAAGCTAATCCAGCATAGTATATCCGGCGTTTGGTCAAGCAAATTTCCACCTGAGGACAGACGTGATAAACACGTTCCAGAATGCATTACAGTTCTTTGGGAGACCTACTGAAAATCCTAATGCCCATATCTCAAGATTCTTGGACATGTGTGCGACCATCGATTATCCGGGAGTTTCAAGCGAAGCAATCAGTATGAGGATCTTCGTATACACTTTGAGAGATTCAGCTAGGAAATGGTTGGACACATTTCCTCCTCAAAGCATTATTAGTTGGAACAGCCTAAGTCAGAAATTCCTAAACAAATACTTCCCACCAAAACGAATTGACAGATTGAGGGATGAAATCACTACATTTTTTCAACTTGACTCGGAGTGCTACTATGAAGCTTGGGAAAGATATAAGGGATTACTACCCCAGTGCCCACAACATGGACTACAAAAATGGCTCCAAGTGCAATATTTCTACATTGGGCTAAATCCGACAAGCAGAGCTAATGTTAACTTCGCTTGCGATGGATCAATTATGAAGATAACAACGGATCAAGTCTATCAAATCATGGAGGACTTGGCATTCACCAGTACATTGTGGCCAACAGAGAGGAAATGTGTGCAGAAAGTAGCTGGGATACATGAGGTGGATCAATTAACAGCCATCTCAGGGCAATTGGCAGCTCTATCTCGGAAAGTGGAACAGCTGAATGTAACTCAGACAGTGGGACCAAAATGCAACCATTGTGGAAGGAGCCATGAGAGCGTAGATTGTACTATGGGTAGCCCATTTGTCCAATCAGTGGAAGATGTTAACTACACACAAAGCTTCTAGAGGCAGCAAAATAATCCCTACTCAAATACATACAATCCAGGATGGAGAAATCATCCAAATTTCATATGGAACAATAATCAGAAAGCTCAGACTGCACCACCAGGTTTCCAACAAATTGAGAAGAAGTCTTCGTTGGAAGATCTAGTAACTAAATTGGCTATGATATCTACTCAACACATGCAAATAACGGATAAAACCTTACAAGTCCAGGGAGCTGCCATAAAAAATTTGGAAAATCAGATGGGACAAATAGCGAAAGCACTTTCAGAGAGACCACCAGGAACACTGCCTAGTGATACTAAGATAAATCCCAAACAACAAGTAATGGAAGTGAAGGTTGTGGGGGAAGAACAAATTGAGGCAATAATTACCCGCATGGAGTTCAATTGCCAGGGATTAATGTAAAGAGATCAGCTGCTACACAAGAGAAAGTACCTATCATGGTTGAGGAAAAATTGGAAGAATCCGATCAGAACGAGGAACAAGAAAGAGCATCAAAGGATCCAAAGGTTAAGGCAACCACTCCTGTTAAATCCTATGTGCCTCCAATCCCATTTTCCCAGAGATTGCAAAAGAAAAAGTTCGATGATCAATTCAAACAGTTCTTAGATATGCTGAAAAAGCTCCACGTCAATATCCCATTCATCGATGCTATACGACAAATCCAGATGTATGCAAAGTTCCTAAACAATATGATATCTACGAAAAGAAATCTTCCAGATTGGGAAGAAGTGGCATTAACTGAGGAGAGCAGTGCAAGGCTGCAAAATAAATTGCCACAAAAACTTAAGGACCCAGGGAGTTTCACTTTACCTATTTCACTAGGCAAAGAATTTCATTTTAATGCTTTATGTGATACAGGTGCAAGTGTAAATTTAATGTCTTTATCTACTTTTAGGAGACTAAGAGTTGGTGAAGTCCAAGAATCGAATGTAATGCTGCAACTGGCAGATAGGAGCATCAGATACCCATGGGGCAAGATTGGGGATGTACTCATCAAGGTTGGGAAGCTGATATTCCCTGCGGACTTCCTTGTTATGGACCTTGAAGACGACCACGATATGTCAATTATCTTAGGTCGACCCTTTTTAGCAACAAATCGAACTTTGATTGACATGGAGAAGGGTGAGTTGATTGTAAGGGTTGAGGACGCACGTGAGATCATTAAATTATATAATCGACGCGAACAACCATTAGTCCTGGAGGAAGTCAAATCTATTGCTGAAGAAGTTCAATAAAGGTTAAATGATACAAAACCTAAACCTTTAGAGAGCTGTACACAAAAGGAGAACAAAATGTTCAAAATTTGTAAGGCAAAAAGAGGATGCAAGGCTGGAAATTGCAAGGAGTGTAAGGCTGCAAGACTTCAACATGAGCCACCATGATTAAACTTCCAAGTCTAGCTAAAGACTATAAATTCAGCGTTTGTTGGGAGGCAACCCAATTTTCTAATCCTTTTATTTATTTTTCGTATTGCATTTTAATTAGTTATATTTTTTATTAATAGGTTGCATTAGTTATAAGCATGTTTCAATTTACAAGGCATCATCATCCTATCATGTTTTCTCTTATGCCTTTGAATTTATTATTGGTTGTTTCAATTGTTTGGGCTAAGTAACACATGTTTTAGGTTATTTAATATTTATTGTTTGATTTGACTGATATGTGCAGGAACATGACGTCGTGAAATACTTAAACCAACATAGACCAAGGAGAAAACATGATGTAGAAGATTGTCTAGCCGTCACGCATAGTGCCTCATGCCTTCAACATAAAATTTTGGGGAGTACCTTCTTCATTTTCTTCTCCGTCCCCTTGTATTCTTGTTTATGTTTTATGACATTGAGGACAATGTTGATTTTAAGTTTGGGGGTGCGAAAAATTTTGAGACAATCTGGCCGACAATGATGATTAAAATTGAGATTTGGTGTTAATTTATGAACTGTGGATATGTTGCATACTAAACTAATTGAGACTTAACCTTGCAAAACTTAATATTATACGTGCACTAGAATTAAGTTGGACAACGTGATGCTATGAGTTAATTCATATGTTGGATATGTAAATAGATTGAATATAGATGTTTTACCCAAACCATAATAAATTATTTATCTTTGGACCAAATTTAGCATAATTTGGGGGTGATTTTACTATTGTAGAAAGATATAGATGTGGACAGGGATTTCATGTGTGAAAACTTTTGTTGGGATTGTCTTAGATTAACGAGATAAAATTTGACGAAAATCTTAAATTGGAGGTCAATTTGCTTGAATAGGTATTTGATAAGGGGCATTGCACTGATCAAGGCATAAATTTATAAATGTAAATATTTTCTTCGAAACCTTTTTGACTTGAGTTAATAAGTCTGTAAGGGTGTTTAAAATCTGGTGCCCTAAAGTCATCTGACTAGGGAGTCATCGGCTTAAAACCCGTTACATGGGTCATTTAGAAAATTTAAGGGAAAGAATATGAAAATAAAAAAAAATATATATATATATTTGAAAATCAGAAAAAAAAAAAAAAAGTGCATGAAAAAGAAAAAAAAAATAGCACTAAATGCCTTGGTTACGCTCCAAACACTTGTTTGAGGGAATTTGACTTTTTATAAAAGATAATTAGCCTAATTGAGTTTTGGATGTCGAAGTAATCAAAGAATTGGAGAACATTGTTTATTGATATGTTGACTTACAATTGGTAAAGTCCACCCGAACTAGAGTCGGTGAGGATAGTGATTAAAAATTCAACCTTAAATTACACACTAAGAAAAGAGTGAAAAAAGAATAAGTTTGGGGGTGTGTGAATCATATGAGGGGTGAAACGATATATTTGACCACACATCGATTTTGCATTGGAAGAGCAGATATTGGTTTGGTATTGTAATTTTGAAACAGTTTGTAGATTTAGTACTGCAATTTCAAATACTAAGATAAAAAGTTAGATTGTCTAACCAAATATTTTTGCATATTTATGTGTTTGTTATTATTTAGGTTATAATTTTGTTTGAGAACAAACGAATGTTTAAGTTTGTGGTATTTGATAAGTGTATTTTATACACTTATTCGGGGTCTAAAATAACAATATTTGATAATTCTTTTCACAAAATATATCCTAAATTTTTGTATTTTAATTTATATAGGTAAAACTCAATGGTTGGACGAGAAATGGAAAGAAAGAAGCGAAAAATTGTGAAAAATGGCACAATTCAAAGTTTGAGGATCAAATTGTAAATTCAATAGTTGATTTGGACCACAAGATGATACTTAGAAGATGTCTAGGAGACAATTGGGTGGAATTAGAAGTCAAAAAGGAATGGAATTTATCACAATTAATATCCAATCGCACAAGTTATATTCTAGATTTTTAGTCGAAAATTGAGACCCATTTTTGGTATCTTAAACGTCCGAAGTGAGAAATTTATATTTCTACCAAAGTTGTATCCCTTTAAGTTATCTTTCTATAGCACTTTGAATCGCTTCAATCGGATATCAAACGAGAAAGTTATGGCCAAAATACTGACTGCTATGCAGAGACAAAAAATCTGCGCGCGAATGCAACTTTCCTTATCCGATTAGAACTCTTTTGGAAGTCAATTTGGACATGACTTTCTACCAATTTTCGACTGTTACAAATAGATGACAGCAGAATATATATTGGGAACTCTCATGTACATAATATGCTCCATTATTCATTAATTATTATAATCAAAGATGGAGAATTCATAGTTTTTGTGAGAGAATTGATGGAGATTTGCAAGAATTCATTCAAGTGAAGATTCAAACCTAATTTTTAAGCAAAAAAGAGAAAGCGCAAGTGGAGATTGATCAAGAAACCATTGAAGAGATTTAGATTCATCTTCATGTTCTCAATTTATCAATAATTCGGGTTATGTCTTTTCACTTATATATGATTTCTCATAATTTCAATATGTTAGGCTAGATTTTTATATTACTAAAGATATAGATGAATCCTTGTTTTGAAACTTTTAGTATTAACTAATTATTGACGATAATTTATTAGAATACGTGGATATTTATTATAATTTAGTTTGCTTTTCAATTAATTGGCCACTAGTTGAATTGTTTGTGGATTTTATTATCATCGAGAGAGGTAACAAAATCGTTAGCACATAGTAATAAATATTGTGAGGTTCGATAGAGGATAGAGATATACCTCTATATTTTGCATGGTTCATAATGATGTTATAATTCGTTAATGCATTTATCATGTTCGTATTTTTCATCGAAAGATAGTAAGGTCGCATGAGGGGAATAGATTTAATTGCTATCGAGAGATGTTTTTAAATAAATTTGAAATTTCGACCAACTCGCATAATAACAAATTGTCAATTTAATTGTTAAACTAAAAATGGATAAACAATGGGGATTCTAGATTTTAGCAATATATCTCATAAATTTGATAAACTCTTACTTTTATTTCTTGTGCGTGATAAATTAAATATAGATTTATTAGAAACTATTATTGCTATTCGATTAATGGTATTATTAACTTTAACTCGATCAAACACGTATTCCTCGTGGGTTCGACACTTTACACGCTTCTATATTATTTGATCACGACCCCGTTCAATTGCGGGAAATCAAACGATCATGTTACATTATTATAATTAAATTAACGACTGTGTAATTAAGTAAACATTTTTTGAGTGATTGACAATTCGAATTCACAAGTCCACTTTATTATTTGAACACAACCCGTGCAGTTGGTGTACATAATTTCAGCGAACATTATATTACAAGAAAGTTACTTATCTACATCTGTTATTGAAATAAGCAAATTGTATTAAATGATGTGTGTTAATAGAATGTGAAATGTTGTGGAAACATTGTACAATAATTATAATTTATTTTTAAAAAAAGCAATATTACATTTTCAAAAAAATATATCTATTTAACTTTGATTCAAATTCTATTAATTTGTTAAGTACAAGAATTAAAACAAGTATTTTTTAGAGCTGCTTATAGTCGATTAAAATTATAAATAGATAGATAAAAATTATGAATAAATGGATAGTTGTTGATTTCATGAAATATATGAAGAAACATCGACTTAACTAATTATAGACAAGAGCTTAATATATTAATTGAAGGCCCCAACATAAGTTACATAACCCACAACAATCCTATTCCTTATTTAATCTCAATTAACAAGAAATCAAATATTCAAGTTTAATAACATTGAAGTGTCAGTTTTCAAAGAGTAATATTATTCATTTAAAATTTAGATGATCACCGATATATGTGACAGTGAGATCAATGCCACATTTTTCAATATTTAAGAGCATCTTCAATGCAATAATTTAAAATTGTTGTATCAAGCAAAATAGGAATATAGAAAAGTTTAATGCCGTATAGCACCAATGGTGCTAAAACACGACCACATATGACAATACATGGTAGGTTCAAATACCACATTTAATTGGAATTATCATTGAATACCATGTATGTGTCGTATAGAATGATGTAGTGTCACAACTGGTGCAACATAGTTTTATTTGTAAAGAAAAGAACATCTCAAATGAGATATGAATTGCGCTAATTGCCGGGTACTGTACAGAGAGGGATGTATAGAAGAATGAAGACAAATTATAGTAAAGTAAATGGACACATCCTTCCACTGGTGGATGATGTGCTAGACATCTTCAATATTTTTCTTTACCATGTAAGTATTTTGTAGTAATGTAGCTAGGTGTGTTAAGTGGGGCAAGCCACTCATGAGCTCAGCTCGAGCATGTAGCTCACAGTAAAAATATCGTGCGAGCCACTCGTCGACTTGCAAGCCAATAAGCTCCTCGCCCCTGCAAGTTTCTATATTTTTACATCATTCAACAAATGCAACGTTGCAGGTAGTTGTTCAATAACTATATGAAAAATAAAATTTGAAGTTTAATTTTTTTTTTCCTTATAATGCATTTTTTTTTTGTCTATATGATGGAAGTGTCATTGCACTCGATTTTCATGTAACTTTTGCTCTCATTATTGAAATCTTTCAGTTTCGATTAACATTCGCTCTCGTTGCTCTTTCTAAGTGTTGGATCGAATTTTTTTATGGTTTTCATAATTTGTTTGCTTTTATACCGCTTCGAAAAAAACTTTTCACTATCTAATCTCTACTTCTATATTCGTTATGAAGAGTGTATTTGATAGGGATTTTGGGGAGGGGGGGGGAAGAATTGATTTTGAATAGTGATATGATGGAAAATGTGTGGTTGAAAAAGAAGAAAAAATTATTGATGTGATGGAAAATATTATTTTATTGAAGAATGTGTGGTTGAAAATAAGAATTGATTTACTGTAGAAAATGAGAATTGATACCAAACAGGCTCTAAATTATTATACTATGTAATGGTTAGCTCATCATCATCTTCTACGAACAAAAATAATTCATTCATCTTTTTACAAAACTTTAAAAGATCCAACGAAAATGTCAGTTGCACTACCACATTTAGTAAGATGAAAGAAGAATTAAAGTTATTTTTTGTAAATTATGAAGTGGCATTTCTTTAGCCTTTGATGTTGTATATTCAGTTGGAGGTAATTCATATGTATATTTGGTAACATTATATCTTGATAATGACAATTTGTCTCATATTAAGAAACTATTTGTTATTAAACACATTGTATTAGATGAACTTTATCGCCACGTTGCACATATTATTGTACATTCTTTACAAGATTTTAATTTGATTAGTATTTTACGAAATCTGTAACAATTGAATTTTTCTTTTTATTCTGGTAGTGTGTTTGAATATAACTGTTATGTTAGATCTTTAAGTCAATGCTATAATTCGGTGCTCGTATATTGGAAGGTCGTGTGATCATCGAGGATTGCAAAATCGAGAATATGAATGTGCAAATGGTTTCACCATAATTTTTCTCATATTTCCCAATATAGTATTAATTGAATTCAATTTTATTTTTTCTACATAAACTTTTAAATCAGACTTTTGATTCGTTATATAAACGAGATAATTACTTTTTGTCATCAATTTCAAAATAAAGTTATTTTGACTTGTAGAGAGTAATATATGCATTTTATTTTATAATCACAAATTTTCATTTTTTGTGCTATGTGAATCATGTTTTTTGTAATTTGATTTTGTTACACAATCATTATTAAATATTCTTTAACATTCTTATAATGCAATTATCAAAAGTTTTGTGTCACGATGGAGAATATTTCAAAAATATTTCTCGACGCGTACAAATTATTTTTTCCTACTGTAGTTTTGATCTCCATCTCAAATGCATGGGTCGAACATTTTCTTTCAATTAATTTAAAATAATGTAAATTTTATATTTGAAACAAATATATCATTGTACGAGTAAAGAATTATAGAATTGTGTAATTTGTACTCCGGCACAAACTATATAGATTTAATTTTTTCTGACCTCAAAATATATGAAACTCATATGCTTGCAGATACATAGGATGAGACATTATCAGGGGCCGACTTTTGCAATTTACTTCGATAGTGGAATGCAAAGCAATACCAATACTCGATATTTTCCAATATAGTTCAGGACTTGTTCACATCATTTGCAACTTTATCATCACTTACAAACGTAGTATTTATTATGGAAAATCATATATTAAATCAAGATACATCACATGGCAGAGCGATTTTATAACTCAAATAGAAGCACTGTTAGTGGCTTCAAGAAGATGAATGTGACCTTCAAACATCTTTTTAGGTCTGCAATAGACTAATAAGGTAATATTGTAAAAATATTTCATTTCTTTATTCATTATCAAATTGTATTATTTCGTTTCTGCACTAAAAATTGCACACGAAATAATAATTTGTGTAGAATTTTAACTCAACTTACGTAAGTAGCTGTTACTAAGTTCGATAAAGGAGGAATATTTTTACAGCTTTATAATTCTTTTGACAAAATAAAGATTTCCTTATAAATTTACTTTTTTATTATATTTCGGGGTATGAAAATATCAATTTCAATTTTTCACAAAATAAATAAATACTTGTGCTTCGCCCCACCAATGAGCAAGCGAGCTCGTGCTGGACCCGGCTCATTTAATACCTCTAAATATGTCCACTTTTTGATACAATCCAAAATCTCATTAAGAATATGTTTGATTTCCATTAATTAAATATATATATATATGAGTAATGCTACTTGCAGTCGCCTTATGTGACACATACATGGCATGTAATTATTTGATACATTAATGTGGTAATTTTTTACCACATTTAATGCATCAAATACACACTTGACATGTGTATATCACATTGGACGACTGCAAGTAACATTATTCTATATATATATATACAGAAATGATCTAATGAGCACCGGTGCTCATCTTATCATAAACACCGATGAGTTGGCACATTAATTCATTGGAATGTGTCAACTCATCGGTGCTTAGGATAAGATGAGCACCGGTGCTCATTATATATATATATATATATATATATACATATATATACATATATATATATATATATATATATATATGAGGCTAGAACAAGTATTAACGGCCTGTTTGGTATGACTCAAAATCCAATTAAAATTGAAAATATAGTCGTTATTGGATCTCACTCATCTAATAAAAATCAACAACAACAACTAATTTTTCAATTTTAATCCGATTTTAATCTCTACTAAACACCCTATAAATATGCTTTAAAATTTATTCATAGTTGCCCCCAGGGCATATCTCCCAGTGGCAAAGGGGAGGGCGGTTAGGGCTCAGCGCGGTAGTGTGCAGAGTTCGATTCCCCGCAAGGTGGAATTGGCTTTGTTGCAAGCGGGAGTTACCATAGGGTTAATAGCCCAAGGCCTATCCATAAGCTCTCCACCCTGGCTCCTGGGAGGCACATCCTGCGATTTACCTCCTCCACAATGGCCCAAGGCAGGGTCGGTGGGGGGCCCTCAAGGTTGGGGTTCAACCTTTTAAAATTTATTCATAGTTAATTAGATAGTCTGACGATCCTTCCTTATCACATAAATCAATAATTATTTAGATTTTCGATAAATAACGTTACTCATTTTAAAAGCAAAAGAAAACGACGGAATGTAGAAGACACCACAATTATCTAGGAATATCTAGAAGACCACAACTTTCCCGGAAAAATCTCTTTGCCGAAACTTCTGGAAGTTTTATATTCTTTCTTCCATCGTCCCCTCCCCGTCGATATATACCTCCTCAATTTTTCCTTCTTCCCCACAATCAAATTTTCAAAAATATTTGAATCTTTAAGTAAATTCTAGTAATCGATAGTATTGCCAATGGATTTTAGCCCATTCTTCACAAATCACTGGTCTCAACAGCAACCATTACGCCGTCAGTATACTCGTTCGCCTTCTGTCCGCGGCATTCCTGTTCACACGGCGGAGCCTCCGAGGCCTGCTCAACCGATTCAACGCCCGCCGGTTAAAACTTCCTCTCAAAAGGTGGTTCAAATCCCCGTACACTTTGTCGGATCGGAGTCGACCCGCTGGGCTTCTGCTTTGAAGATCCAGAAGATTTTCAGGGGATTTTTGGTCAGAAAAAGCGTGAAGAAGATCAAGGATGTCAAAATCCAGGTTGATGAAATTGAAGACAAGCTTTTGAAAAGTGAAGTTGTGGATTTGGTTAAGAGAGATGAAAAGGAGAGGTTGAAGATGAATGAGAGCTTGATGGCTCTGCTTTTTAAGCTGGATTCTGTTAGAGGTATAGATTTGGGTGTTAGGGATTTGAGGAAGGCAGTGATTCGAAAAGCTATTGCGTTGCAGGAGAAAATTGATGCTGTTGCTTCCGTTAATTCGGAAAGTGCTAGTGAAATTAATGAGCTATCGGAGGCAACTGATCAAGCAATAGAAATTGATTCAGAGAAATTGGGTAATGGGAATTCTGATAATTTTGACGTCCCCACAGAGAATTCACCCAAATCGTATGATTGTGCTGAAAATTCGGTAGGTTTGGGGAATTCTGCCGAAAATTCAGATAATTTAAATATCCCCACAGATCATGCGGACAAATTGGAGGATGCAAATTCTGCAGATCAGATTCCCGAGTGTGTGTTTGAACAGAGTGTTGAAACAGAAGACAAGACTATTGAACATGAGGAAAACTGCGGGGCAATGGAGGCTGGAGTGGATGATGAGGTGAAGGTGGATGAAGAAAATGGTAGTGACTATGAAGCCGAGGCGAAAGGGAATGGAAGGCGGGATCGAGGATTGCTGGAGAAGATGATGGAGGAGAATGCGAAAATGATGAAGATGATGACACAGTTAACTGAGAAGAACGAGAAGCAGACACAGATGTTGAATGCTCTAACGCGGAGAGTAGAACTGCTGGAGAAGGCATTTGTGTGTGATGTTATAACAAGGAAGAAGAAGAAGACAACGAAGAAGAGTGAGCATTCTGCGGGAAACAAGAGTTGCTTTGATTTTGATTCAAACTGACTGTGTTTTTATGTAAATGGTCTGTTTTTGTTGCTTGTTGATGGTAAATAAATGAATAATAATTTTTATGAGCTTGCTATTTGATCTAATTAATTTAGTTTAAATCCAATGAAATCTACTTTTATACGTTGGTCAATGGAATCACAATTCATGTTGCATTGATACGAACTCGTCACGTATTGTTGGGGAGAGTTGAGGGGATGATCGTCACGTCTTAATTTTGATCACTTCTCCTGGTATTGTTGGGGAGAGTTGAGGGGATGATCGTCACGTCTTAATTTTGATCACTTCTCCTGGAATAGGGCGTAATAATAGAGCTAATCTTCCGTAGAGTAGAGAGTACTTCACCACGAAACTGCAAAGTATGCTCACGAGTCCAAAGTTGATTAGTACAACCACAGGCCTCTGTTCAAGCTATAATATGTAATATATGGTTCAACGTTGTGTAATGGTATTTTTTTTTTTTTTTTAACTAAAATGACAAATTTATTTTCTAATTTAATATATTAATGTCACAATTATACAATTAATGGTGACATATACGTACTTATATGTCATAACGTCAGATATTATCAAATTAATTGATCACGGATTATTTATGGTCACGATAAAAAATCTTGATAGGTTAAATTTATTTAATCGCTCACAAATTAAAAAATTTATAGATTACATCCTTCCACTGGTGGATAATGTACTAGACATCCTCAATATTTTTCCTTACCATGTAAGTATTTTGTAGTGATGTAATTGAGTGTGTCAAGTGAAGCAAGCCGCTTATCAGCTCGACTCGAACATGTAGCTCACAGTAAAAATATTGTGTGAGCCACCCGTTGACTTGCAAGGCAATAAGCTTGTCGCCCTTGCAATTTGCTGTATTTTTACATCATTCAACAACTGTAATGTTTGAGGTAGTTGTTCAATAACTATATGAAAATTAAATTAAAATTTGAAGTTTAAACTTTTTTTTTCCTTATAATGCATTCTTTTGTCTATATGATGGAAGTGTCATTGCACTCGATTTTCGCATAACTTCTGCACTCATTATCAAAATCTTTCGGTTTCAATTAACATGTACTCTTATCACTCTTTTTAAGTGTTGGATCGAATTTTTTTCCTGATTTTCATAATTTGTTTGCTTTTATACCACTTCGAAAAAAACTTTTCACTATCTAATCTCTACTTTTATATTTGATTTTTTCTTTTTTATTCTGGTAGAGTGTTTGAATATGTCTGTTATGTTAAGTCTTTAAATCAATGTCGTAATCTGATGCTCGTATATTGGAAGGACGTTTGATTATCAAGGATTGCAAAATCGAGAATATGAATGTGCTAGTGCTTTCACTGTAATTTTTCTTATATTTCTCAAAATAGTGTTAATTGAATTCAATTTTATTTTTTCTACATAAACTTTTAAATAGAATTGTTTGAGCCAAATTATTGTAGAATAAGAATAAAAAATATAGCCCTTTTTTAAGCCCACATAAGAGATAGAAAATTTGAATTGAAATGTTGTTGTGATCGATAACGGTCATATTTTTCTTTTTAATAAGATAATAATGTAGATCAAACGGAGGCATAATAGTATTCAGACTTTGATTCGTTATATAAATGAGATAATTACTTTTTGTCATCAATTTCAAAATAAAGTTATTTTGACTTGTAGAGGGTAATATATGCATTTTATGTTTATAACCACATATTTTCATTTTTTATGCTTTGTGAATCACGTTTTTTCTAATTTAATTTTGTTATACAATCATTACTAAATATTTCTTTAGCACTCTTATAATGCAGGGGTGAAGATTTTTGTTATCAAAAGTTTGTGTCATAATGGAGAATATTTTCAATAATAATTTTTGACATGTACAAATTATTTTTTTTCCTATTGTAGTTTCGATCTCCTTCTCAATTGCGTGGGTCGAACAGTTTCTTTCAATTAATTTAAAATAATATAATTTTTATATTTGAAACAAATATATCATCGGTACAAGTAAAGAATTATAGAATTGTGTAATTTGTACTCTAGCACAAACTATATAGCAGTGTGTTTGAACCACATTATTTTGAAAGAATGTATTTTGGAATAGTAAATTGATGGATGATGTGTGGTTGAAAAAGAAGGAAAAGTAATTGATGTGATGAAAAATATTATTTTATTAAAGAACGTGTAGTTAAAAATGAGTAGAAGAATGAAAATGAAAATTTTAATGTGACTCAAACTGAGGCTAGATTTAATTTTTTCTGACTTCAAAATATATGAAACTCATATGCGAGCACATACATAGGATGAGACATTATTAAGGGGCCGACTTCTGCAATTTACTTCGATACTGGAATGCAAAGAAATATCAATACTCAATGTCTTCTAATATAGGTTGAGACTTGTTCACAACTTTTTCAAGTTTATCATCACTTACAGACGTATGATTTATTATGAAAAATCGTATATTAGATCAAGATACATCACGAAATAATAACTTGCGTAGAATTTTAACTCAACTTACGTATGTAGTTGGTCATAAGTTCGATAAATGAGGAATATTTTTACAGCTTTATAATTCTTTTGACAAAATAATAATTTCCTTAAAAAATTACCTTTTTATTATATTTCGGGGTGTGAAAATGTCAATTTCAATTTTTCACAAAATAAATAAATACTTGTGGTTCGCCCCCCACCAAGGAGCAAGTTGAAGCGGGGGTATTTGGAAGCTCTTTTTGATACAATCCAAAATCTCATTAAATATGCTTTTAAAATATCAATCATTCTAAAAGTACATTATTTTTGACATCAAGTTATAGCACGATTGACCAGTTTGAAAATACAACACACTTTTTCGTCACTCCATTTTTGAATTTGTAAAGCAGTGTCAAACTCCATGTACAGAAGGAGTGTACAAGGATCATAGTTCTAAAAATATATGCAAAGTCAGTTAGATAATCTAACGATGACTCCAATATCACATAAGAGTGTGTTTGATAGAGATTAAAATCGGATTAAAATTGAAAAACTAGCTGTTATTGTTGACTTTTATTAGACGGGTGGGATTCAATAACGACTATATTTTCAATTTTAATGGAATTTTTAGTGTTACAAACAAGCTCTAAATCAATAATTATTTTGATTTTTTGATAAATAACGTTATTCATTTTAAAAGCAAAAGAAAACTTTGGAATGTGGAAGACACCACAATTATCTAGGAATATCCAGAAGACCACAACTTTCCCCCGGAAAAATCTCTTTGCCGAAACTTCTGGAAGTTTCATATTCTTTCTTCCAGCGTCCCCTCCCCGTCAATATATACCACCTCAATTTTAGGTTCTTCCTCACAATCGAATCTTCAAAAACATTTGAATCTTTAAGTAAATTCTACTAATCGATCGTATTGCCAATGGATTATAGCCCATTCTTCACGAATCACTGGTCTCAACAGCAACCATTACGCCGTCAAAATACTAGTTCGCCTTCTGTCCGCGGCATTCCTGTTCATACGGCGGAGGAGCCGCCGAGGCCTGCTCATCCGATTCAACGCCTGCCGGTTAAAACTTCCTCTCAAAAGGTGGTTCAAATCCCGGTACACTTTGTCGGATCGGAGTCGACCCGCTCGGCTTCTGCTTTGAAGATCCAGAAGGTTTTCAGGGGCTTTTTGGTCAGAAAAGGCGTGAAGAAGATCAAGGATGTCAAAATCCAGGTTGATGAAATTGAAGAGAAGCTTTTGAAAAGTGAAGTTGTGGATTTGGTTAAGAGAGATGAAAAGGAGAGGTTGAAGATGAATGAGAGCTTGATGGCTCTGCTTTTTAAGCTGGATTCTGTTAGAGGTATAGATTTGGGTGTTAGGGATTTGAGGAAGGCAGTGATTCGAAAAGCTATTGCGTTGCAGGAGAAAATTGATGCTGTTGCTTCCGTTAATTCGGAAAGTGCTAGTGAAATTGATGAGCTATCGGAGGCAACTGATCAAGCAATAGAAATTGATTCAGAGAAATTGGGGAATGGGAATTCTGATAATTTTGACGTCCCCACAGAGAATTCACCCAAATCGTATGATTGTGCTGAAAATTCAGAAGGTTTGGGGAATTCAGACGAAAATTCAGATAATTTAAATATCCCCACAGATCATTCGGATAAATTGGAGGATGTAAATTCTGAAGATCAGATTCCCGAGTGTATGTTTGAACAGAGTGTTGAAACAGAAGACAAGACTATTGAATATGAGGAAAACTGCGGGGCAATGGAGGTTGGAGTGGATGATGAGGTGAAGGTGGATGAAGAAAATGGTAATGACAGTGAAGCCGAGGCGAAAGGGAATGGAAAGCGGGATCGAGAATTGCTGGAGAAGATGATGGAGGAGAATGAGAAAATGATGAAGATGATGACACAGTTAACTGAGAAGAACGAGAAGCAGACACAGATGTTGAATGCTCTAACGCGGAGAGTAGAACTGCTGGAGAAGGCATTTGTGTGTGATATGATAACAAGGAAGAAGAAGAAGAAGAAGAGTGAACATTCTGCTGGAAACAAGAGTTGCTTTGATTCAAACTGACTCTGTTTTTATGTAAATCATATGTTTTTGTTGGTTGTTATTTGGTAAATAAATGAATTTTAATTTTTATAAGCTTGCTATTTGATCTAATTAATTTAGTTTATGTACAATATACATTCGTCAATGGAATCACAATTCATGTTGCATCGATACAGACTCTGGTTACATATTGTTGGGGATGATCGTCACACGTCTTAATTTTGATAACTTTTTCGCGAAAATAGGGCGTAATAATAGAGCCAATCTTTTGTAGAGTAGAGAGTACTTCACCATGAAATTGTCGAAAGTATGCTCATGTTATAATATGTAGGCCCCGTTCGGGAGGAATTAAAAGCCAATTAAAATTGAAAATATGGCCGTTATTGGGTCCCACACGTCTAATAAAAGTCAACAATAATGTGTCACCATATTTTCAATTTTAACTCATGTTATAATATGTAATATGTTATGGGGCCGTGTAATTGTGTTCTTTTTTAACTAAAATGACAAATTTATTTTCTATTAAAAATGTTGGGAAGGATAAATTCGTCTGATAGTTATTATTGAAAAAAAAATGATGTTTTGAATAGTAATTTTTTTTTCAAGATTTTACGGTTAAAAAATAGGAAAAATGTTAGGTTTGCGTGCAAAATATTTTATTGTGTGAATGTATTGTTAAAAACGAGTATGAAAATTAAAGAATTTTATTTTTAAGGGTGACAAATAGGAACTAAAAATGCAAGGGCAATTTTCGTGTTGTTCTATACTTCTCCATTGCCCAAGAAAATACAAATAGTAATGGGCCTGCGATAAAAAGCCCAATCTTTCTTTCACGAGTCAGACATTAAGTATGGAGCAATTCAATTTTCAGGTTTTAAGTTTTAAAATTCAAAACTCAAGTATTAATTAATTAATTAATTAAATTATTTTATTAAGTAATTAATTTAATTATTTTATTAATTAAATAAATTAAGGTCATAATTATACCATTAATGGTCACGTGAGCGTACTTATATGTTACAACGTCACATTATTAAATTAGTTGATCATAGATTATTTTATGGTCAAAATAAATTTTTTTGATATGTTATGATTTATTTGTCGGTCACAAATTTTCAAATTAATTGGTTATAAATTATTTTTCAGTTACAAATTATCGAATTTTTAGGTCATAAATAACCAAATAGTTGGTCACATACCACCACCACTAACATTACTGCCGCCGCCACCACCATCACAATCAATTGTGACCACCCCTACCCCGCCACACAACCGCTGCCACCACCACACAATAACACCAACACCATAAAACCATCACCAACAAAACCGCCACCGTCAAATCCACTGCCAACAAAAATCATCCCTACACAAAAACATGAAAACAACTACGACTCCAAAAACCAACCAAAAGCACCACCAAATGCAGCAAACTACCACCATCATCATTCTTCAGCAGCATCACTCAAAACTTTCCATCGACGACATTGCAATCTCTACATCGATAATACAGATCAGAGAGAAGCCGTAGTCATGCAGCAGCATTATTGATCTCAGATGCAAGTTACAGCTTCCCTACTTTTAGTGAGACGACGGTGCAAATCTTCTCCAGCGGGCAGTGGTGCAATATCCAGTGACGGCGGCACTCAAATCAGATCTCCACCAATCTGGCATTTGATAGCGGCTTCAGCCTAAGCAAGTCGTCGGTAGTCACAACTCCATGGTGAGCAACCACTGTTGTGAGTTCAACAATGGTCTCCAACAGTGGGTACAACAACGTCGGAGGTATGAGTTCGGTAGAGAGAGACAAGATGGATAGAAATGAATTTTAAGGTTTAGGATTAAATTGGATTTGGATGTGATGGGATATGGTTGGATATATTTTATATCATTGTTATTAATAGTTAAATTAATACCTGATTTATGATTAAATAAATTTATTATCAAATTTTTGAACCATGATCTTGAAAAACCTAGTCTAATGTAATTTCCACTGAATTTTAAAGGGAGACAAACATGGGCAAAAAATATAAGGGCAGTTTCAGTGTTGTTTTTCTGCACGTCTCCCTACCTAAGAAAATCAAATAGTAATGGGCCTGCAGATAAAAAAGCCTAATATTTCTTTATACATAAATTCTAAAGGGTATTTACACAAATACCCTATATTTTAGGGTCATTTTGAAAAAAAAAAGTGATAAACTTGGATTAAATGACAAATGGTTAAAACGGAAAATATTTTTTGCGCTCATTTTCCAGAAACGAAAGCAAGATTTAAACACCTATCGGCCACCTTCGACTTCACGTGGGCTATCAGATCGTGTTCGGAATGTACAACAGTTTTAGGCGTAGTTCCTCTGCTCCCCAGTGTATCATACTTACAAAAAAATAGTCTGAAGAAAATCATAAAATGTGAGATTTCATATTTCTCACTTTTAGTCGTTATTTTAGTTAATAATGTAATTTCTGAACAATTTGAAATAATGACATTATCTTCGGGTTAAGGTTACATACAACTATTATCTTCATTTTAGCGGACAAACTGACATTCGTGTGAAGCCTCGATCTTCCAAATGTGTTTGAATAAGTTCAATTGATGTATCAAAATATCAAATGTGTTTGCAAAAATGAGAATGTAATATGAAAAAAGTCGTAGCATCTCATTAAAGCAATTAACTAAATGCATTAGTGTGTGTGTTCGGAAATTTAAATATACGAATTCAAACATTTTTTTAATCTTGCATTCAATTCATTTTTCTTCAAATCAATTCAATTGATACATTCAAGGTGTTTGCGAAAATGAAAATATGAAAAAAGTGACATTCTCTGAAAAAGTCGCATTATCTCATTTGAGCAATTAACTAAATACAAACATGCGTGTTTTTGGAAATTTAAATATACAAAATTCTAACATTGTTTTAATTTGTATTTAATTCATATTTTTTTTGAATCAATTCAATTGATGCATCCAATGTGTGCACAAAAATAAGAATGTGAAAATATGACATTCTATGAAGAAGTGACATTATATCACTTTTCTTTGAAAAAGTCGAAGTATCTCATTGAAATAATTAATTAGATGCATATGTGTGTGTTTTTGGAAATTTAAATATATGAATTTAAACTTTTTTTTAATCTTGTATTCAATTCATTTTTCTTCAAATCAATTCAATTGATACATCGAAGGTGTTTGCGAAAATGAGAATATGAAAAGTTTTTTATCTGAAAAAGTCGCATTATCTCATTTGAGTAATTAACTAGATGCATACGTTTGTATTTTTAGAAATTTAAATATACTAATTCTAACATTGTTTTAATCTTGCATTCAATTCATATTTTTCTGAATCAATTTAATTGATGCATCTAGTGTATTCGCAAAAATAAGAATGTGAAAAATGTGACATTCGAAAAAGTCGAATTATCTCATTGGAGTAATTAATTAGATACATATGTGTGTATTTTTGAAAATTCAAATATATGAATTCAAAACATATTTTAATCTTGCATTCAATTCATATTTATTTTAATCAATTCAATTGATGCATTCAAGGTTTTTTCAAAAATGAGAAAGTGAAATAGTGACATTTTCAATTTTCTATTTAAAAAGGACATTGTCTTTGAAAAAAATTAAAGTATCTCATTTGAGCAATTAACTAGATACATCTGTGCGTGCTTTTAAAAATTTAAATATACGAATTCAAACATTGTTATAATCTTGCATTTAATTTATATTTTTTGAATCAATTCAATTGATATATTCAATGTGTTTACAAAAAAGACAATATGAAAAAGTGACATTAAATATCTCATTTGACCAATTAACTAGATGAATACGTATGTATTTTTTAAAATTAAATATATCAAATCAAACCTTATTTTACGTTAATACATTTGAAAAATTAACTTTAAATCAATTCAATTGTTGCATGTAAGATGTTTGTAAAAATGAGAATGCGAAAAACTGACACTATGAAAAAGTTATAGTATCACATTGAAACAATTAACTAGATACATACGTTTGTTTTTGAAAAAATAAAAATGCAAATCAAACCTTATTTTACATTAATACATATAAAAAATTAACTTTATATCAATTCAATTGATATATGTAAGGTGTTTGCAAAAATGAAAATGTGAAAAAGTGATTTTTCTATGAAAAAGTCATGGTATCACATTGGAGCAATTAACTAGATGTATATATGTCCGTTTTTAAAAATTTAAATATACGAATTCAAGCTTTATTTTGTATTAAAAAAAGTGACATGATGTAACACTATATTTGTGTTTTTGCATATGGGTTATACTGTTGGAAACTAAGTGCCTGTTTGACACCCGTTTTTTGGCTGAAAAACTCGTTTTTCTACAGTTCCTTCATACAAAACTCACCAAATCATCAGAATGTGTCAGAATTCCAATTTTAAAAAATTATTCCCGTTGAAACTTGTTTTTAGTTTTGCCCTCAAATTGTGATTGAAATTTCCCAAAAATCCTCTCATCCTTTTCACCAACTTTGAAGGGCATTTTTGGAAAGAAGAATTGACACGGGGCAGAAAAGGTCACTTCTCGCAGGGTGTTAGGGGACAAAACTCTGATGAATTGACAGAAAAGGTACTGGCCATTACCGTAGAAAAAATAAAATTTGGACAAAAACGGGTGTCAAACATAGCCTAAAAGTGACATACTGTCACTTTTCACTTTTTTTTTTTAAAATCTCACATAATTTCTTTATAATCCTTTTTAGGTATGAATAAAATTGAATCACTTTTGACAAACACTCAAAAAAATAACATGAATTTAAAAAAAAGGACAGATAATCAAGAAAAGTGACATAAACTTAAAAAAATGCCAAAACACGAATAGCTAGAAATATAATAAATCTACCACATATATTATTTTTACTGAGAATGCAAACCATTATCCAATACCACATAAAATTAAACAAACTTTAACTGCCTAAGATTTTCAATCTTCGAGTGGTGTGTCATAAAGAAACAACATTGTGTATTAGATTTTCCTCTGATAACAAAGGGAAAGAGAGGACCTTTCACACAAGGGTTGATACAAATATGACAGCATAGTTCCGAAAACTGCACATAGGAAAACAAAATCTTTACAATTATTCTGCAATTCAACATAAGATCGACACTAACTCAAGTTAGTCTAAATTTTTTTTATCCACATATCATACTACATTGCGGCAACACATCTTCTTGCTCATCGTGACACGTGAAGTGCCAACTTGAAATGCCTCCTTCATGTATTATAAATTCCTCTATAAAAATGCATATCTATCAGCTGTTCATATAAAGAAAGACACTTTCATTGGGGATCATATTATGATCAACTTCCAAGGGAAACTGTTCTGAGTCTCAGGAAGCAGAACATGATATTAACTGATTTAGAACGTCCTAATTTAGATAGAACCCGTCGGTTTCCCAATCTTGAACTCCCCCCTTCTATAACCTACGTCTTGTACAAAAATTTTTGACAACCACAAACATCGTATCAGCTATATAAATCCCTCTTTTGATTAAAATTCTTAATAACACCGATAGATACCAATGAATTTAGAGAATTCTTCCAACGCTTACATTAAACCATTTAACAGCCAACTTCCATATAGAAGATAAGTTGATCTGGTTCTCCAATTTCCTTCTCACACCATATTTTTCACCAATCAGAATTCTCCACAAAAACAAAGCTCTTGAGAGGGAGAGGGTTTCTATGTTGAGGAGTGGGTTTCTTTTCGATTACTCAATTAGGTTTGGGTTTTAGTTAACAATTTAGGACGTAATAATTATTTGTTAAAGAACTTTAATTAGTTTAAAATGTATTAATCAAATTAGTTTTTTTTATAGGGTATACAACCTAAATATTTCAATTTTAAAGGGAGATAAACATGGATAAAAATGCAAGGACAGCTTTCGTGTTGTTGTTCTACACTTCTCCTTTGCCCCAAAAAATAAAAAACAGTAATGGGGCTGCGATAAATATCTCAATCTTTCTTTGTACATGAACAAATGCAACATTTTTATTATTTGTCTTGTGGGAATACGAGTCTCATTGCATTAAACATGAAATATTTGTATCATATATGAAAAATATAAAGTATAATACCCAACTTACACGAATAGATGAAAATATGCCTGGACATGGTCCGGTCCAGTTCGGTTCGATTCGGTTTTGAAGAGAACCGAATCGAATCGAACCAAAATTTTCTGATATTTAATAAGTGGAACCATTGGGTTCAAATATAATTATGGAACCGTTCAATCAGAATCAAACCGAACCAAAATTTTCGAGTATTTAACAAATGGAATCATCAGGTCCAAATATCATTATGGAACCGTTCAGGTTCGGTTCGGTTCTGTTCGATTTTGTTCTGTTCCGTACCATAATTAAATACTTTAACAAATTTCTATTGATCAACGATTGGTGATCGTGGTTGGAGGTCTCGACTTCGATGAGCATTGGAGAGGGAAAGTCGGACTCAGCAGTCGGCAATTTCGATTTGGGCATGTAAATGTAGGTTTTCAATTTATCAAATGATTTGGGGTCATTGACTCAGTGGTTACAGAATGAAAGTGTGAAATTGGAAAAAGAATGATAAAACTTTAAAAAAATCTAGATCTTGGGCTAATAATGAAATTAATAATAGGATCAAAAAATTAAATCTAAAAATTGAATTTAGAAATTGGGTTGGATTGGACTAGCTAGGCATGAACTTAGTTTGGGAGTTAGAACATTAATCACTAAATTAGTTAATTTGCTAATTTGTTTAGAAAAATAAAAAAATAATTAATTTAATATAAAAATTTATTTAAATTTTTGTTATTCGGTTCTGGGTCTAGAATCGAGAACTGAACTAAACCTGTCGGTTCTCTATTCAGATACCCGTTCGGATATTTAACTTATGAAAAATCGCTCGGTTCGATTCAGTTTGGTTCGAGAGTTTTGTCCAGCCCTAAACAAAATGACAAAACCCTTGCATCTCGATTACTCATAATTTAACTTCAGAGGTATCAATGTAGTTAGTTATCTTGATGTACCTACTAATTCACATAATTAACTATATCTAACAAAAAAAAAAAACTTCTACCCTAAAAGAAGATCTCCGACCCTTAAATATGTTTAAAAATTAAGAAAAAGTTAAATTACACAAATAGTCGGGCTCCACACAATTTTTAATAATACTAGTCATTTGAAGTCTAGATAATTATCGATTTACTAACACGTTATGTGGGGGCAATACTAACAAATTCAAATATTAGGGCGTGTTTGAACCACATTATTTTGGAAGAATATATTTTAGAATAATAGATTGATAGAGAATGTGTGGTTGAAAATGAAGTAAACGTTATTGATGTGATAGAAAATATTTTTTTATTGAAAATGTGTGGTTGAAAATGAGTAGAAAAATGAGAATGAAAATTGTAATGTGTACCAAATAGGGGCTTAATTTAGAAAAAAAATTAATTTTGTTAAAATTAAAAATGATAAGTAGTTGATGCTAATTGTTCCTCCATGTCAATACTCCTTTCTCCAGATTATTCACATTTTCAACAATGTTAAGAGTGTGTTTGATTGAAATGAAAAATATATCATTGAAAAGAAGTGTTCCTTGTTTTAAGGAAAACAAAAACGTACCCCCTCAAAGAAAATGTTTTCCTTAAAAATAAAGAAAATTATGTATATTTTCAAAAGTTGGAAAATATTTTTAGTAGAAAAAAATAGTAATCAAATATTTTAAAGTAGAAATTTGGGTGAAAAATGAACATGTTTTATGAAAAATAAATGCAATCAAAATATACATTATTTGATGTACACTTCGTTTGACATTACTCATGTTTTCAAAAAATTGTGAGAAAATGCTTTTATTTTTCAATTTTTAATAATATGTTGTTACGTGAAATAAATGTAAACAATAATATAAAAATGATGTAGTCATATTTTATACGCCACCCAAAACCAAAAGGATATCTTAAGAGGACTCATTTGTCATTATAAAAAAATCCAACCCTGTTCCGGTCATTCAATCTTGTCATCTCCGTCCCCCACTCACAAAAACCCTCAAAACTCTGAAACCACCACCCAAACACACAAACTCGCAACAATGGCGGTGTCATATGCAGCTCTAGTAAGTCCTCTTCAATCACAAATGCTAACTATTTAGTTTCATACGCTCCATTTTTCACTGAATTTACATTTTTGTTAATTAATTGTGTATTTTGTTTGAATTTTTCAGCCAAGTATTAGCTCAACTTCAGCTCCACGAAGCTTCAATTCTGCCAAAACAACAAAATACGTTTGCCCTTTTTCATCTTTGAAGCTTCGGAAATCTGCATTATCTTCGACCTTTTTAGCCGATTCGTCACGTCTCTCTTCTTACCCGGTTCAGAGCACAACTGGCAGTCGGTTTTCCCCCGTTCGAGCCATGGCTGAGGTGGTATTTTAACCTTTTTTTTTGTTATTTTTCCTTATTTATAAATTTGTGGTTTAATATTTGGAACGCGGAAAATGTGGACAAAAGGTCAAAATGAAAACGTTTTCTGGATATTATGGCAATCTATTAATTATCTACTTTCATTATCTTTTCTTCTTGTTTTCAATTTGAGGGGAAAGTGCTGTCTTTGCTAATTACAAGGAATGAAGGAGCTGCTCATTCTTTTTACTGTTTGAAAAGGAATTTAATTTGATTACAGGAGAAAAAAAAATGTATAGTTAAATTTTTTTCTTAATGATAATGTTTGCACTAGGAAGCTCATAGTTAAAGTAATACAGACATGGACTTTACAAAATAATTGATTCAACGTTTGGAGATTTCAGTTTTGAAGGTGTTTGAAGATTTGAAATTGATTTTAAGAAGATATTTGCCAGTTTTGGTAACAATAAATCTGCATTGCGCATTTCTCTATGCATAAGGTGTCAATGCTGAATGGCATGACTCGTGAGTTTGATTGTATTTCTAATGATGTGATTATTTCAACTCAGGAAGCATCACTGCAATCAAAAGTGACTAGTAAAGTCTATTTTGATATAGGCATTGGAAATCCTGTAGGAAAGCTCGTAGGGAGAATTGTAATTGGTTTGTATGGTGACGACGTGCCCCAAACTGCTGAGAATTTCCGTGCTTTGTGCACAGGTTTTAATATTATTTCACTTGGGCTCTTCTGCAGTTTATTTATCTTATTCTTGTAATTTTGTTGAGTACTGTTTTGAATGTATCTTCCTGTAAATGTGGTTCTTGAACAGGAGAAAAGGGCTTCGGTTACAAGGGCTCCAGCTTCCATCGTGTTATAAAGGATTTTATGATTCAAGGAGGAGACTTTGACAAAGGAAATGTAGGTCTTTGTTTCAGGGACTCTATTTCAATTGATTTTTTTTTCTATGGACTCTGTTAGTCTGTTTCGGTTGATTATCTTTTTTTTTTAATTTAGTTGTTTTAGACCTTTCTGTCCTCCAAACCCTCCAAATCGGGAAAGAAAGAGAAGGTAGGCCTCGGGGTGGTGTAAAATCTCGTTAAAAATGTTTGTTGTATATGATTTTGCACCTTTTTATTGACTTCTTAAGAAAATCTTGAAACTTGTCTCAATTAGATTGGGGGTTCCAAGAGAAACGAACATGTCCTAGAGCCTCAGCAAACACGTGTCTTTTCCTTGTTCCATCCTAATATAGTGAAGTCTTCATGTGCGATCTCCCTCTTTCATAAGAAGGAAGAACGTACCCACTGGACTCCTATGAGAAAAAAGACACTTAAAAAAAATTGTTGGATGTTTCAGTCTGCTAGCAACTAGAAGTGAATAAGTTGCTGAAGTTAAAATGTATAATGGAGAATAAAATTGCACTAGAACAATGCTTAATCATATGAGCAAGGATGTGATCGATGCACAATTTTCTTCTAAGGTTGACCATCAATCTCATATTTGGATATTGCTTTCAGTTTCTGATTGTACTTTCTGCCAACCAGTAGTTACTGTCCTGCATAACATGCCACAGATGTTACTATTTTGTCCAGAGAAACTGCAACTCTTTCCAGCAAAGCTTTTTATACTATGAACTGAAGCATGATACTTTAGCTTTTGGTACCTTTTCCAGAAAGATTACAAAGTTATATGTACTCACCACCTAGAATGTGATCACCCGATCATCATCCCTGCTGTCCTATTATTGATTCTAGTCTATAACCATTAATGTAGTCTATTTGCTCGCGTCTGTGTCTACTTGTACTGTTGTTAAGGATTCTTAGTTGGCTTTCTCGTTTCTATTCTATGCTTTTTTTTGGTTGTTACATTTGAATAAACATCTGTAAAGAAAGTTCTCCGATTTGGTTCTGGGTTGAGGATCAATGATCATATTTTGAGGCGTTTCAAAATATTAAATGGCAAAATCTACGAGGAAAGATTTATGAAGCATGTATGGATACCACATAATTTTAAGCTCCAACAAAGGCTGTATGCCATGGTGTCAGCCTATGATGCACGGACATGGACACGTGTGTTCGGCACGATACGTGTCGGATACGCCGACGCGATTTTTAAAAAAAGTACTGAGACGACACGTCATTGACACGTTAATTAAATTCTTAAAAATTCTTCATTTATATAGTATAAATTTAGTTTTATACTTGTTATTAATTTTTCTTGTTGAAATTTTTTGAACATGAGTAACTATTTGTTACTTGCTAATAATTTTGAATTAACAATATATAATATTTCTAATATAAAAATAAAAATATTACGGTAGAGTGTCCGAAAAGTGCCGGTATCGACTCGTGTCGAACACGGACACGCTACCCTAATTAAAGTGTCCGTGCTACAGAGGTGTCAGCATTACCCATGATATTGCGTACTTCTAATTCATTTCTAATAGCTCCACATTAAAATGTAACCAGGACACTACTTTGTAACACACATGGTACTGATGTTTGTTCCTTCAATTTGATTGTAATGACGTGGTTGGAATAATGCTTGAAGATATTTCACTATAATATAATATATTCATAGTATACATATTTTCTTTTTTTTACGAAGAAATTTATGTGGTTCCATCATACATATCAACTGATGTTTTTTTATTGGGATTTCTGTTTGGCAGGGAACTGGCGGTAAAAGCATTTATGGTCGTACATTCAAAGATGAAAACTTCAAGCGTAAGTTTGCCCTACTCATATAGTTATTACTACTACTAAGAACTTGTTGCTACTAATACTAAAATTTAATGAGTAATCCTGTACTATGTGCAGTGACTCATACTGGACCTGGAGTTGTTAGCATGGCAAATGCGGGCCCCAATACCAATGGAAGCCAATTTTTCATTTGCACTGTCAAGGTATGTAGATGTGCATATAAGCATTTTAGTTTTTACAGAATGCAGTTAATAAACATTTCATCTTTCCAAACGTCAACGAATTTTCTGTGTTTATTTTTTAGATTGAGAAACGATCAAACTCTATAATACATTATCTTAGACCTGTGTCCTTGACCTTTTGTTTCTTTTAATTTTCCTCTCTCTCTCTCTCTCTCTCTCTCTCTGCTACATGTTCGATAAGCTTTGAGGACCATTCTATCACCAATGATATTTACATGGACACTGAGTAATACTATTTATCACCCCTGGAAATTATCACCAATAAATGTGGCAGTGGCTCCGCTGCCACATTTCTCCATATAGAATTCATTTGACAGGTTAAACATATCCTTTAATAATTAGTTTTGGGAGAACCCTATAAAATGCATTTGCAGCTGGTGCTCATTGAAATGCTTAGATCAAAGTTAAAGCTAGAAGGTGAATAGGATTCTTTTCTCAAAAAACTTTGATGTGGAGCACCAGTATGCACCCCTCAGGTCTATTGCACAAGGGGTTAGCCCCAAAGCACGCAAATAGTGCTTTGGATGGTTTCGTGGGTCTGATTCTGGGTGATATACGACTTGATTGCTCATCTCCTATCAGCTATAGCTCCCTACATCTAGCAATTGAATTGCTTTGAAATTTATGAGTGTCTATGCTTGATGAATTACAGACACCATGGCTTGATCAGAGACACGTCGTTTTTGGACAAGTTTTGGAGGGTATGGACATTGTAAAGCTGATTGAGTCGCAAGAGACTGACAGAGGTGATCGTCCTAGAAAGAGGGTTGTCATAAATGACTGCGGTGAGCTTCCAATTGTTTGAGGTGGAAATTTATTGTTCACGTATTTCAGAATCTCCAATTTTCATTTTCCCTTCAAGTTTTGCGCTCATCCCTGGTATAGAGGGCTGTTTGTTCACGGGAACAATGTCCAATTCTCTGTTGTAATTTTTTTTTGTGTTTTTGAGACGAGTAAGCACGAAAAGTTGAAGCTACAATTTGAGGTGAGGTAGATGGTAATGCCAGTACACTCATTGATGTTTGTTACATGAAAATAATGATGCTAATGACAGGTTGCATGGTTAGTAAATTGAACTGCTCAGTGTCACTTCTGTTCTTTACTACTTTACTAGACTGCAAGTCAATTTTACTAAGAGTCCAGTTGATAGGTAAGGGTGGAAAGGACTTTCAATTCCATGTTAGTTGGAAAATAAAAATCCACAAAACTTATAGGAGAATTGTTTTTCATAAAAACAAAGAAAATGCAGTTTAAAGTGGTTGTACCTTGAAATTTGGTTTCTATTTTCACGTTGCAATCAAATGGTCAAATTAGAATTCGTTTTCGTTTGATGTGACATTTTTAATGGAAAATGTGGTATTCAAACAGGGCCTAAGTGATGTGCACGGAATGTTCAAATTGTAATGAAGTGTGTTCAACTGAAATTTAATGAATTTTAAAAGATTATAAATTTTAATGAATTTTATGAAGATTTTCACTTAATTCATTCATAATGAAGTAATTAAAAATAATAAAATATTTTTAAGTTTAAAATACCCAATTAACTTAAAATTATTAATGAAATCTTATAAATCTACGAGTTATCGAGGATACTTAGATTTTAGTGAATTTTAATGAAATTCATTACAAACTCACTTGAGTATATATAGATTTTAATGATTTTAATTAGATAAATTAAAATTTCAGTTGAGAACATCGAGGACTTTTAAAATCTCAACTAGATACCCCAGAGTAAAAATTAAGTACTATGAAACTAGTGTTTCCAAAGATGCTACGGCCTACGGATGCCTCACATGGGTACGGGCTTGGCCCACTACAGTTTTGACTTGATTTATGGGCTAGAAAGAGCTTCAAGTTAAGGGAAAAGTTTATGGCTCAGGTATTTAGTTTGACATTTGAAAAAATCAGGTGCTAAACTTTAAAATTATAAAAATCAAGTTTCTACTTTTTATTAATTAATTAAATATTTAATTGTGTAATTTGATAGCGTATATCTTATTAATTAGTTAAAAATTAATTTCAGGTCACAGCTTATCAAATTAATTGGTCTCGGATTATTTCGAGGTCACAGATGAAAAAATTTATAGGTCACAGTTAACTTCGTTGGTCACAAATCAAGAATTTTAAGGTCACTGGTAATTTTTTATAGATCACAAATTAAAAAAATTCAAAACTTTTACGGGTCACAGCTCTATTTCAGCGAGTCACAGTCCCAATTTCTAGGTCACGGACACCCACACGGTTCACAGATTGAAAAAAAAATCAAAACTTTTACTTGTCGCAACTCTATTTCAGTGAGTCACAGTTACAATTCCTAGGTCACAGACACCCACGATCGCTGCCGCTTAGCACTGGAGACAATCATCGTGCGATAAATCTTTGTAACAATGGGCTAAACTGTAAATCGAAGCTGTGCTGGAATTTAGTGCGTGACTACCCCAATTCTGAGAATTGACTTGTTGAGAAAGAGCTTCCATTACTTTAACAAATAATTGGATGAAATCGGTATTTGGAGACGCCCTTGTTTGGCCACAGAGAAGCCGAGCTTCTGAAATTCTCGGATCGGATTGAGTCAATACGCAGATGTAGAAGAACATGAAAATTATGATCCATTTGAAATATGAAGAATTTGAGCTTGATAGACGCATGTAAAAATTCACTCTTGAAGAAATGAAAACCATGAAGGCCCTTCTCTCTGGGGATTTGGTAGCTTTACAATTTCTTTCTACATGGGTCTACACAGTGAATATTGATCATAGATACATTATTGTTTGTAAGGACAATGAAGACTGTAGCCTACAAAAAGTTGCTTATTGGGGGGAGGGAAGGAGAGGAAAGGGGAGCCGACGGGAATTGGGGGAGAAATGAGGTTAAGAATTAGGTTTTAATATACTACCTGATTTTTACAAAAATAAACTTAAAAACTGACTTTTAAAAATGACAAACTAAACCCCTGATTTTATATAATTTTCCCTCAAGTTAATTTGAGTTTAATTGGGTCTCTATTATCTATTAAGGCTTTATGTGGTACGGGCTTACTTAATTCTAAAATTTACATAAATAGCACGAAATGGGTGAAAATATGTTTTTGTCAATTTACGCAAACACATTACAAATCTTTTTCTGAAGCTTAAAAAGAATCGGGCACGACCCAATGACAAGTCACAACTAGTCAATTTTCGTCAGGTTCAAACAGTTTAGCCCAAAATGTTTAATTTTATAATAAAGCTACTTGTACATAAAGCCTTGACAAAATGGATGATTGGATTTTGAAAATGCTGACATGGCAATGGATGGAAAACTCCTACGTTACGCGGGAAATAAGAATGAATAAACAAATAAAAATGAATAAGGACCCACATGTATTTACCCCAAAATTCAACACTCCAACCCCTCAAACAGATGAAGCCCGCAACAAACAGATGAAGCCCGCAACAAAGACGTAAATTTGTCCCCAAATGTACTACCGCCATAGTCTCCATCTTCTAGTGGAGCTTCGTATGAACGTGAAAGCGACAATCCATTACACAGGAAGGTATGAGCACTGTCAACTCCAGCTTCAATCGTCTTTCATTCTAGCTTCAATCGAGCCTTGTTTGTCCGGCCCATCAACTCCATCTTCGTGTAAACTATAGCCATCAATTAGTCGCGTATTCCAGCTTCGTCAAACCGCTTCTCCATCTTTCTATTCTAGGTAAAGGTCCATCTTATTTCAGTTCAGCTTCACTCGAGCTTCGTTTGAACGTGAAGGTCCATCAGCTTCTCCCTTTTAGTCCATCTTTGTGCCCCATGAAAGTATGAGCACTGTCGTGTAGTATATTGTTCGAATTTTCAAAATTGATATGATATGGGTTATGCATCATCCAAGATTCAATGCATTCATAGTTGAAACTATGTATTTTCAAAAATGTTTTCCACCAAATTGGGGTAGTGAAATTTGCGTGTGACCATGCTTCCTCACATTAAATGAAAATGAATTTTCGGAATTCATATATTTACCCGACTCATTCTGCAATTGAATTTCGGCTCGTGAGAAGGAATGATGCTTGAAGAAATCCATGCATCTACATTGAAATGAATTATTTGTGTGGTGTAAATTTATTGTTGAACACGAGTGCTTATAATTTTCGTAGTTGAATAAATCATGGATGACATAGATGACGACATTTTGGTCATCTCAGACAATGAGAATGTGGAAGACAGTATGAACCAAGTGGAAGATGTAATTGAACAAGGAGATTGTAGTATTGTGCCCGAGGTTGGAATGACGTTCAAGGATGAGAATGAAATATGGGATTTCCACAAAAGATATGCCTATGTCGTAGGTTTTCCAGTTAGGAAACGCATTTCAAAGAAGGATGAAGATGGAGTTTTAAAATATCTGACGTTGACATGTAGTCGAGAAGGTAAAATAAGTTCTATTAAAAGTGGCTCTTCAAGCCGCAACCTACAATTCAGACGGGTTGTAAAGTTAGGGTATCTGCATCTTCGAATATTTATGGTTCCTGGAGAATCGAGAACTGAGTGCACACGTGAAGATGAAGCTTGAAGTGAATGATCTAGCTGGTATTCCATTGCACAAATCTTACAACTTGGCAGTGGTGGAAGCATGTGGTTATGAGAATATGACTTGAAACGAAAATGATTGTCGAAACTATATTGAACAAGTTAGGCGATTACGACTTGGAGTAGGAGACGCGACAACAATACAATCCTACTTTTCAATGCAGTTAACGTGTTCGGGTTTTTACTTTAGCATGGATTTAGATGATGATTTGCGTCTAAGGAATGTATTCTAGGCAGACAATCGGTCTAGGCAAGCGTTTAAAGAGTTTGGGGATGTTGTCACATTTGATACCACCTACCCCACCAATAAATATGACATGCCGTTTGCCCCTTTTGTTGGCGTAAATCATCACGCACAATCAACACTGCTTGGTTGTAATTTGATGTCGAACAAGGATACTGACTCTTTTGTGTGGCTATTCACAGAATGGCTTAAGTGCATGCATGGTCAAGCGCCACATGGAATCCTAACTGATTAATATCGGGCGATGCAGAATGCAACTCAGATCGTATTTCCAAATACGAAGCACAGATGGTGCTTGTGGCATATATTGAAGAAGTTGCCTGAGAAGTTTGGCTACCACGTGGATAAGGGTTCGATATTTTCGACTATTCATAGATTTGTTTATGATTTTCAGACTATTGAAGAATTTGAAGGAGGTTAGATAGTGATGATTGAGTCATATGAATTGCAGGTTAATACTTGGTTGTCAGGCCTTTATGATAATCGAGGACGATGGGTCCCTTGTTCTTTGAAAACCACTTTTTGGGCAGGGATGTCGACAACACAAAGAAGTGAAAGTATGAATGCAACTTTTGACGGATACGTTCATTCTAAGACATCTTTGAAACAGTTCGTCGAACAGTATGAATGAGCACTACAGAATAAAGTTGAGAAAGAGTTGCAGACTGATTATAGATTATTTTCACAAATGTTACCGTGTGCAACAACTTATGACATGGAGAAGCAGTTTCAGTCAGTATACACCATTTCAAAGTTTAGAGAAGTTTAAGAGGAGTTCACATGTAAGGTTTATTGCAATCTCATATCTTCATTGGAAGGACTTCTGGGGACGACGTACGATGTACGTGAGGATGTTGTATATGAGCAACGTCGGAAGAAGAAATCGTTCAAAGTCACATATCGAAGAAAGGACTATGAAATTAGTTGCAGTTGCCACTTGTTCGAATTCAGAGGAATAATATGTAGGCATGCCATCACCGTGTTGATCCGTAATGACATAACATCACTTCTCGAATGGTACATTTTGCGACATTGGAGAAGAGATGTTAATAGAGCACATTCGAGGGTCGCAGTCAACTACGATTGATTGGTTAGTTCTCATCGACAGTTGAGATACGATAGTATGTGTCAGGCTTTCGCCGTGTTGGTAGACCTTGCTGTAGATGACGAAGTCCTGACTCGTGCCATAATGGAATGAGTTGGGGTACAATCTAAGGAGCTAACGTCGATGAAGTTGATTTGTGAAAGTAGTACCATTTCGCATCAAAATAATCAGTTAGTCGCTATGTGTGATGACTCAAAAAATATGACGAGCCAGAATGTACTGGATCCGACATCTTCTAGAAGAAAGGGTGCACCAAAAAGAGTCCGACGAAAAGGACCCTTAGAGTCGAGTTCAAAGAAGGTACATGTACATGGATCCCAAAAACTATGCGAAATTGAAATGTATTGTATCTACAAAGTCTCATTGATTATGATGGACGTGCAGGGAAGTTCGACTTCTGTTATACGGAAGAGACCAACATCAAAGCGTAGTCAAATGCGTGCGGGTGAACTCAAATCGCAGCCCATATATGCAGCTCAACAATATTCTATGTTTCCACAAGTCACATTGTCACAACTTTCACTTCCGACCCCATTCCCATTACCACAATATGGCATGCCAACCTCGGTATCGTATGCTTAACACTTACAATCTTCCAATTTGATGAATTCGTTATCAACGAATGTCAGATACAATTCGCAAGGTAGGTTCATATTCATTAGACAGTTGGATAGTTTCATATATGTAGTAATTAAATCATAATTTCTATTGTAGGTCATGCTTCTCCATTCTACTATCCATAATTACGCAGGTAAAAAGCTTTGACAAACTGTAAATGGTACATCAATGCACATATAATAGGTAAGAGACTGCCTGTTTTTTTGAATTGAGTATCTAAGCTTCTGTCCTTGCAGATTTATATTTTTCTTTCTTGCCATTAGGGATGGCAACGGGGCGGGTTCGGGGCGGGGCACCCCCGCCCCTCCCTCCACGCCATCACCCCACCCCGCCCCGTGCCCCACCCCGCCTTAAACGGGGCGGGGCGGGGGCTTGCCCCGTTAAACCGCCCCGTTTAATTTTTTTTTATTTTTTTATTTTTTTTTCCTTAAAAAATCCACATATATATTTATTTATTTTTTTTAAATCTTTCACGGGCCGGGTTCGGGGCGGGGCATCCCCACCCCGCCCTGTGCCCCGCCCTGCGACGGGGCACCTCGCCCCGCCCCGCCAACCCCGTCGGGGCGGTTTTTTTCGCCCCATTCGGGGCGGGGCACCGTCGGGGCGGGGCGGGGCGGGGCGGGGCGATTTTTTTTGCCATCCCTACTTGCCATTGTCCGACTGACCAATATAAATAAATAAATATCTCAAAAGAATATCTTCAGCAAAAGTATAAAAAGGATGAAAAGAGAAAATAATGGATACTTTATGTTGGTGTTCTCTGAAGGTGTATTGAGAATAGTAGAAAAAGATTGACCTTTTGTGCTGAAAAAGTAGACTGACCTCTGTAGATCTTGTTCTTGCCAGTGCAGCCTGGAGTTGTCCATCATAAAGTTAATGTACTCTAGTAGTAAGTTATTGCAGTCTAGAGTTGTTCCTCCAAATGAACAAGATCAGTTATGCTGAGGTTATCAACATTTGGCTCTCTGAGGTCCCTATGTAAAATCGAAACAATCTTGGGCATAGTGTTCTTATAGGGAAGCTAAACTAGAGGATGAAGTACTTGCCTTTCGACTATTTGCAGAAGCTTTGTAAATGACAAGCAACTTGCATAGTTAGAATAATGTTCCTGCCATTGAAACGTATTGATTGTATGTTGAGTTTAAACACAACAAGATATGATGTTATTAACAAAAATTGGACAAGTTATATCACTTAAAATTTTGGCTTATAAGTGCATTGACTAGGGAATTGGGTTATGACATATGATGCTGTTAGTGGATCATTTGATGCCGAATAGATGAACATTTTTCTTCTATTTTTTTAATGTAATCTGTGTGCTGAATCTGTTTGGTTGCTCCAAGTAAATCTTTTTTTTTTTTTTTTTTGTGATTATGACCTGTGTTGCAGATTGGAGGCAACTGTGCTCTGATAACTCCTATGGCCGACATCTTCGATGAAGAAAATCAAGATGCAACCAACTTCTTTCAAATGTTGGGCAATAACAACGAATATTAGTGATAATAGTGAATCCATTTTGATGTAATTCTACTTGACATTGTCTATTGGAAGTGATGGCAGTGAATCCATTTTGATGTAATTCCTAATTGACATTATCTATAGCAAGTGATAGCAATGAATGAATTTTGGTGTAATTCCTCTTTGACATTATCTATAGCAAGTGATAGCAGTTAACTCGTTTTGATGTAATTCCTATTTGACATTATCTATTGCAGGTAAAGGCAATAACCCATTTTGATGTAATTCCTATTTGCCAGAATGGTGGTCATCTTTTCTGTTGTGTTTGATTCCCATTTCAACGAGCCTGTTAGGGTGGGGAAGAATATGTGCAATATATGTTATTTTGGTGGGAACTGGGATTAATTCTATCCCTAAATTCGTTGTCGTAAAAACTTATCAAATGGAATAATGAACAACAACAACAAAAAACTGACATTAGCATAAGAAAATGATAAAAGTTACATTGTTTTCAACCATAATCCGCTAACAACTATATACTTCGCTGATACAAACAAAATAAAAATAAAACCCTTAGATAAGTTTGTACATAACACGTTCAACGACTAGGATATCATTTTCAATTCGGCCTCTTTCCTTTTGCAATCCCTTCTAAGCTTCCTTTGCCCCTGCGGATGGTCACGTTCACAGATATCTCAAAGTCTACTTCTTAAGTTAGTTGAACCTGAGATTCGAACCTATGGGACATAGCTTCAAATGCTTCCTTTGTCGCAGCTGTGACTAAGGTAGAGCTAGCGTTGCTGGATTCACCTCTTGACTGTCCTTCTACGACCCAGTCCCAATAACCGCATTTATTATTGCAACATGTGAATAATTTCCCTTTATTAGCAGTAGGCTTTTCGACCTCAAAACACTTCTGAAATCCATTATTACACAATGGGCATTGTCGTTTAATCGGGCAATTGGCGAATAAGTGCCCTTTGCCTCTACAACTATGGTAAATTTCGGAATTCTTCCTATTCTAACATATAATTGAACCATAAAGAACGTCAAAATTTTTCACATTGTCGCACGGATTAAGAACGCAAGCAAGCTGCTACCAGCAAGGAAACACCCAAAACCACAATGCAAAATTCATATAATTCTCACCAATTTCATATAATTTTCACAGATTTAGCTGCCAGAATGGAAACACCCAAAACCACAAAGCAAAATGCAAAACTCAGTCGAAATTTCAGCAAGAAAAACAGTAAAAATACAAAGTTGAAATCATATGCTCAAATTACATTCCAGCAAGGAAAAACCCGAAAATGCCAGTATAATTCTCACCAACATTTTTAAACTCCAAGAATAAACCGAAAATTGATGACTTATATACAATGCGAGGGGAACAGGGCAACGGTAAAACTCTTACAAAATTTCAAGCACGAAAAATAAAGCAACAACCACAACATTTGCTTACTCTCAAGCAACGCGTTCTCCGATTTAGACTTCACAGTAGAACGAAGTTTGCAGCTCATGGTACTTGGTCGTCGATCTACAAATTCGTCGTAATCGTAACAAAGTTGTCTTCAATACCCGTTCTCTATTTTGGGGGTAAGTATGTTGGGGTTCATATCTTCTTCCATGGGGTGATGCCAGCTGGAGGTTTTGAATATTGTTGGGCGAAACGGCGGTCTTTTACCTAGGGTACAATTTGAGGGAAATGGGTGAGAGAGAGAAAAATATGTTTCATTCGTGGGTTTTTAAGGATTTCATTTTTTTTTTTTTACTTTGAGCCATGTCACCCAGTCAAAAGTTTTGTCAAGGTCTTATGTACGAGTAGCGCGACTGTTAATTTTATATATAGGATGTTGTAAATTTTAAAATAATATCCTCATTTTCCTTCTCTTATATCTTTTATTCAACCCATGACCATTTACATTAGTGTAATTTTTTATCCATGTATCAGTTTAGTCGATTTTTTTTGACCTTTTTGGCTCTGCTCGTGTTTCAAAATGGTGACATCAAACCTTTGTTTAACATCCTTAAAATTTAAAAAGAGCGTTGATTTGAATTGTATTTTTGGAGAATGTGTGTTTAAAAAGTTAAAAAAATTTGAATTTACTTTATAATATTTTATTGTGTGAACGTGTGATTGAAAACGAGTATGATAAATAAATTAAATTAAAATAAAGAATGTAGTGGCTAAATACTGGGAGGTGGTCCCACTGACTCAAATTTGATCAATCGATTGATTTTAGCCCCCGTTTGGTCTCATTATTTGTGATTATAATTTTTGAAATAATATTTTTTTTTTGAAAAATGTGTGGTTAAAAAAATTAATTTTATTGATTTCATAATAATTGATAAGACACTATGATTCTATCAGGTTTTAAGGTTGGAAATTTTTCACGTTATTCGAGGAGGATTTTTGATTTTACAAGATCCTGGTCACGTGACTACGTTGTGGATCAAAAAAGACCCAGCCCAATTTGGGCCCACACTTGTGAATCGAGGACAGCCCACTTGTACTGCCAACAGATTCGTACACGATACTGATATGGACTCGTGGATGACACGTCACAATCGATTTGATACTAATGTGGTGGCGTGGTGGTCCACCGCCACTTGCCGCCGGGTCACGTGGAACTATGTTTGGTGGTGGACTTTTCATGACGGCATAATTATTGTGTTAAGATCGCAATCATAGCAGATTATTAGTATTATATTATGGCTGCTGATTAAGCAATCATCATCTCTGTATTTTGTTGTAGTTCATGAATGTCTGGAAACGCCATCTTCAAGTTTCAAAAGTAACTTATTTTCAAAATAAGTTATTTTTGAAATAAATAATTCATTAACCATCAAATTCAAAGTAAAACAATTACTTATTCTTTAGTAAAATGATAGTTTTATTAAAATAAGTAACTTTTTATCTGAGCGAATTGAAGTTCAGTGATTGCAAATGAGAATTAGCCAAATAATTGATGCATTCTATCATGTTCATTTTTCCCCTCTCCATCTTGTTAAGTTAGTGACTTTTAAGCAAGTGGGTTTCGAGGTTCTGACAAGCAATTCTAACAATTATGTTGCTTTTACCGTTTCGATGACAGTAACAGTTCAATTGTGTGGCTTTTGAAGAGTTCACATATCCTATTAAGCAACTCGAATCGATCTAATTTCACAAAGTATGGTTCATTTAAATAGAAAACATGTTCTCATATCCTTAACCCAAAAGAGCAAGATACTCTTGGATGAGTAAATAAACACTTGCATTATTGTCATATATGAAAGGGAAATTCCATTTCAAATTTATGAGATAAGATGCATATACCAAGGGAAATTCTGACCACAAAATGGCAGAATAATCACACATCATATGATGAAAACAAAATTAGAACAATGGTCATTTGCTCACCGAGATATTCACTCATGATATCGAACCAAAGTCAAATTTGACAACCCTCCACATCAATTATAGTTTCGATGATTCATGTAATCCAATCTTTCTTGAGGTTTTTGAAAGCAAGTGATCTAAAAGATTTAATTATCGGGGTTATTAGTATTTGCATTTACTGAAGTTAAATATTTATTACGATTTGGTTATTAATTTTGTGCTCGTGGAGGAGCTGACGTGGTATTCTAGTGGATAGAGTGATGTACTTGTAACAATATAAAGTTGGGTGACTTACATGAAACTTCGTTAAAATTTCGGTAGCGTTGAAATCTTGAAGAAAAGATCGAAATGGACACTTATATCCCGTTTCTAATAACTCATAGTTTTAAATAAAATGATTAATATGATATAAGATTCATTAGGTGAACAACAACCATGAATTTAAACTTTTAATTACACAAATATTTTGGTGGTGGTTACTTTTATGTGATCTTTCTTTTGAGTGATGCTTGCAGACATTCTTTTGTATGATTATTTTGAATCATGTTATACCGTGCACGCGTAAAATTTGCATCCAAGTTGGGAGAATGAAGGCACTGTAATGAGCATTATTGGAGGCTCTAGAAGAGCTCAAATAACTATGTATTTTAAAATGGTAATTTGCACAAAAAGTCCATACCTTTTAATATTATTGTGTAAAATGTCTATACCTTTTATTTTTTTGTGTCATTACCCGGAGACTGATAAGTGGTTTATGCTTATAGGAGAGCTCTGGGCCAAAGTTGTGTCAGGATTTATACAAAGCGCCTCACTTGGAGAACTCGGTACGACAGAGATTCAAACCGGTCTAAACGATTAGAAACCAAATTATTTGCATCAGGGGGTAGAATTGAAGGAAAATTCAAGCATAGAGCGTTCAAGAAAGTCCTAGAAATTTCATAATTTGAATTATTTATTTGGGATTTATTGTACTGTTTTGAAAATTTGGGAGCATAATTGCAATTTATTTTTTATTTTTCTTTTAGGTAATTAGTACATAATGTCCATAGATTTTACTGTTATTGTGAAAAAGTTATATACCTTCATTTTTAGCATTTTTACTCTTAAGTATATATTTGATTGCGCAAAACATTTTTTTTAATCCAATTTCTCAATATCCTTCTATTTAAATAAAAAAAAGAATTAATTGCAATTATAATCCCAAATTAAAAAAAAAATAAAAATGGTCAGACCAATCCCAAATAAATTATTAAAAAATTAGAAAAAAATAATTATACTTCTTCTTCCCCTTCTTATGGCTCGAGCTTTGCTAAATCCTGCACCTGCAACTCCAATTCCTCTGCCAACTACTACTGCACCAACTCCAGTCCAACCCCCACAATGGGCGTAGTGCCTCAAAAAGGGTTGAATTATATTAAATATTCACACAAATCACAACCGTGCATAGCCAGGAAGAAAATTGAAGGGTTCCGTTTCTTGAATTCAACTTCTCCAATCTCCTTTTCAAGGTTTCGATTCGACTTCCGCTGTGTTCGCTTTCTCCAATTCAAAATCCTCTAATCTCCTCTCCCATATGATCTCGACATCTCTAACAAGTCCCAAAAGTTCTTCCAAATTTCCAATCACATCAGGGCCTCACCTCTTGAGGTTTCATGCATAATTAAATTATTAATAATTGGATGGATGAATTTGAGGTCTGGAGTTATTAATTTGGGAGGAATTTGGAGAAAAAATTTAAATCTTTTCAAAATTTTCAGGGTATTCAATACGTGTATTGTCTGGTTTTTTGGAATGAATTAGTAGACAGAATTACATTGACTGGAGAAGATATCTTCTGTTCTTGATCTGTGTTCTGTGGAATCCATCTGCAAATTTAATTATTGTTCTATGGGGGTTGGGTCCGAGGTGGTGCAGGAGTAGTACTTGGTTGAGGAATTGGGGCTGCATGTGACGGGTCGCAAGGTGATGTCCTAAAATCTAGCATGACACAGGGATGTCACCTAAAATGGTGGGGAAATGACTAACATCCATGGTGGCTGGTTCATGTCCAGGTCATGCCTAGAAAATTCGGGTGTGGCTGATCAACGCCTGCGATCATCGCAGTGCGGATTGCGAGGCAGCTCCCAGACATCGCAGTGCGGTGCGAGCGCTCGAGACGCGGCGGGACATGGCAGACACGGGCTACGATCGCGTCACGCAGACGGCAGCAACACATTGGTGCTGACTAAAGCAGTGACATGAGCGCGACATGGGCGATAAATCAAAGATACCAGGTGGTTTTCGTAGGAAAATACTATGGGCGGATTCTTTGGGATATTTTGGGAAGACTTGTTCAAGTTGGTTACTTAACCCACTTGCAAGGAAATGGCCAAGGAAGGAAGAGAAACTCAACTTGATGACTATGAAAGGGACATAATTCCCATGAGATTTTTGAAGGAAGAATCCACTTGCAAAGAAGCAAAGTCCAAGTTTGCTTCCACTTGGTCTAAGGAGGTTTAAAGGCAAGTTGTGGCCAATGGGGACCCTTGGATGGGGGATTGATGATGATTGATCCTAGCCATTAAATTTAAGGAGGTTTACATGGGATTTGCCTATAAATAGGGATGAGGTCCCTTTGTAATTTATTAGATTGAATTAGATTGGAATCACTTAGAATTTCAAGTAGTATATGTGAGTTGAGAGAATTGTTGGAAGGCATGCAATTTATGGGATTCATGCTATTCATATAATTCTTAGATCACATTGTATATTACATTGGTGTGGAGTTTTTATTGAAAGAGAGATTTTCTCCCCAAACTTACTTGTTCTCGATATTGTCTTTACTTCAAATTTCATACTCAAAGTTTGTCTTGATTTAGCCTCCAAGGTTGAATCATTTTGGGACGTCGAAAGGCTGACTTAGCGCTTTCTCGTAGGGACGGGAATTGTGTTGCGTTAAGGCCGCACGGTGTCTAGTTTTTCTAGTGTAAGAAATCTAGTCCCGTGACAAGTGGTATCAGAGCGAGTTCGTCAAGTGATAAGTTGTTATCATGACGGATCCACAACAAACTTTGGAGGTTGAGGAAAGAGGACGTGGTGTTGCCCCAAGTGAAGCAAAGAAGACTCGGAGCAAGAGTAAGGCGCGGGAAGCGATTGCCATGGAGGGCAAGCTTGATCCAATCATAGCAAATATGGGTGATAGGATCGAATCTCTTGAAAATTCCATGGAGGCGTTAGAGGAACACTCCATTGGGAAGTTGAAACTCTCCAATCTAATTTCCAAGAGGTGTTGGACGTACAAGCATCATTGGAGAATGATGTCCAAACGGTGAAAGGCGATGTCCAAGCTGTGGTAGCTCGACAAGCCGCGATGACGGAAGATTTTGGTAGACTCCAAGCCAAACTCTTAGATGCCGTGTCCACCGTACAAGGTCAAGGAAACCAATCATCCTTGATGATGGAGCGTATGAGAAAGGAGCTTGAGCAATACAAAAATTCTACCGCTAGTTCAAGCGGAGGTGCCGCTACTAGCATTGTTGGGCCAAGGATCGAGTATCCAAAACCAAAGAATTATGACGGACGACGTGATGCCTCGGAAGTGGAAAATTTCCTATGGCAAATGGAGGTCTACTTTGAAGGCGTTAATCTTATGGAGGAGTCCATGAAGGTGCGGACCGCTTCAATGTACCTCTCGGATGTTGCGGCGTTATGGTGGCGTCGTAAGCATGGTGAAATTGCGCGGGGAGCTTGCAACATTGACACATGGGATGTGTTCAAAAGGGAGCTCAAAAGGCAATTTTACCCGGAGAATGTCGTCTACGAAGCTCGCAAGAGGTTGAGGATGTTGAAACATACGGGGACAATTCGTGACTATGTCAAAGAGTTCACGACCCTTGTGCTTCAAATCCCAAGCATGCCGGAGGAGGACTCCCTATTCTATTTCCTAGATGGATGTGCTAGTTGGATGCAACGTGAGTTGCAACGGCGCGATGTCAAGACCGTAGATGAAGCTATTACGGTAGCCGAGTCTTTGACGGAGTTTGAAGAAAGTGCCGAGTCGGAAGCTAGAACCATCAAGCCCGCTAAAGGGAATTTTGGGGGATATGATGGAAACTTCGGGAAGTCCGTGCAATGGAGCAAGCCGGAAGGGAGGCAAAATTCCCAAGTTGATTCTAGACCCGGTGGCAACACGCAACCTTCATGGAGGAATGAGTATGCCGAAAAGAAAGGGAACAATTTCACCCCTCGTGGTTGCTTTCTTTGTAAAGGACCACACCTCATGAGGGATTGTCCAAAGCGAGGATCATTGGCATCCATCTCGGCAAACCAACCGGAAGTAGCACATAGCCATAATGGGGTTGAAGCTCGGATGAATTCACTCCAATTGCTTGATGCTACCGAAAATGTTCCCCTAGGAAATCAACGTCTTTTGGGGATGAGAGTGGTTAAAATCCCTGAGGATGATGAGGACAACGCACGGCATGATGTACTTGGAGAAATGCCGAGCACGGTCCGCTACGAGGGCGTTAGCGGATTAGGTGGGGGAGATTGTGACGGGTCGCAAGGTGATGTCCTAAAATCTAGCATGACACAGGGATGTCACCTAAAATGGTGGGGAAATGACTAACATCCATGGTGGCTGGTTCATGTCCAGGTCATGCCTAGAAAATTCGGGTGTGGCGATCATGCGCTATGACGATCATCGCGAGCGGATTGCAGCGGCTCCCGGGACATCGCAGCGGTTGCGGGCGGCTCAGACGACGAGGACATGGCCGGACACGGCTGCAATCGCGTCGCACGCAGCGGCGACAACACAGTTGCGAGCTGCACGACTAAAACGATGACATGAGCGCGACATGGGCAGTAAATCCCCGGCATACCAGGTGGTTTTACGCGTAGGAAAATACTATGGGCGATTCTTGGAATATTTTGGGAAGACTTGTTCAAGTTGGTTACTTAACCCACTTGCAAGGAAATGGCCAAGGAAGGAAGAGAAACTCAACTTGATGACTATGAAAGGGACATAATTCCCATGGGATTTTTGAAGGAAGAATCCACTTGCAAAGAAGCAAAGTCCAAGTTTGCTTCCACTTGGTCTAAGGAGGTTTAAAGGCAAGTTGTGGCCAATGGGGACCCTTGGATGGGGGATTGATGAGGATTGATCCTAGCCATTAAATCTAAGGAGGTTTACATGGGATTTGCCTATAAATAGGGATGAGGTCCCTTTGTAATTTATTAGATTGAATTAGATTGGAATCACTTAGAATTTCAAGTAGTATATGTGAGTTGAGAGAATTGTTGGAAGGCATGCAATTTATGGGATTCATGCTATTCATATAATTCTTAGATCACATTATATATTACATTGGTGTGGAGTTTTTATTGAAAGAGAGATTTTCTCCCCAAACTTACTTGTTCTCGATATTGTCTTTACTTCAAATTTCATACTCAAAGTTTGTCTTGATTTAGCCTACAAGGTTGAATCATTTTGGGACGTCGAAAGGCTGACTTAGCGCTTTCTTGTAGGGACGGGAATTGTGTTGCGTTAAGGCCGCACGGTGTCTAGTTTTTCTAGTGTAAGAAATCTAGTCCCGTGACATGCAGGTGCTGGATTTAGCGAAGCTCGAGCCATAAAGAGGAGGAAGAGATTTATTTTTATTTTTTTAATTTCTAAATTTTTAATAATTTGTTTAGGGCTCGTTTGAACTTTTTAAAAAAATTGAGATTATAATTGTAATTATTTCTTTATTTTTCTTTTATTTTTCTTTTATTTAAATAGAAAATATATTCATCATTTTACAACTGTTTGTTGAAAAATTGGATGAAAATAACATTTTGCTCAATCAAATTTATAATTAAGTGCGAAAATGCCAAAAAATAAAATGTTTGGACGTTTTCCACAATAATAGTCTTTTCCTTTCTTTTGTTTATTTAAATAAACGAGTATATTCGTCATTTTACAATTTTTAATTGAGAAAGTGGATGAGAAATGTGATTTCTGCAATTAAAGATAAAAATAAGGGCGAAAATGTCAAAAAAATAAAAGGTATGAACATTTTACACAATAATATTGAAAGGTATGGACGTTTTGGGTTAATTACCATATTTTAAAATGATAAAGTGAATCCTAAAGTTGAGGTCTTTTGGTATAAAGCCACTAGCACCAGTAATTTGCACATGACAAATAGTTCCATCTTGTATTGATGCAGATGTTGAGAATTGAAAAACCATAATCCTATATCAATGAGAGTAATAACATCATAGAAAGAAAATAGATACACAACAATATGCTAGATTTATATATGTTCGCCTTAATCTGAGACTACGTCAAGACAGTAATTCACTATAATAAAAAGAAATCCAAAAAAGAGAAAATTGCACATCCTATTTTTTGTAACCTCTCTCTTTTGAATGATATATAAAATGCTAATGATGGCTCTCTATTCATAAGAAAAATTAAAATATTACCGAAATTAAATTGGTGAAATTCCTAACCGTAGATAGAAGTTTTGATCATATTTATTATTTTAAAACATTACTTTTATGAAGAAAATCCCACTTTTAATTCTTTATGAAATTGGTTGCCTTAAATTATTACTATCTTCTCATGTTCATGTTCATTTTATTTTTTTATCGTTATTTAGTACAAATTCTATGACTGTATGCTGATTCATAAGAAAGAGAGAATATTAGATTAATAGAACGGTTGAAATAATCGATTTTCTCAAATTCATGTCTGGTATGAAGAAAAATATACCAGTTAATTAATTGAAAGATGATTGATTAGGGTACTGTTAATCGTCACCAAAGACGTCACGTAATTAAAATAGGTTAGCAAATAAAAACATGTTAAGGTTCGCGTCTCCATCAGTTGAGCCCCTAGCAAATTCGAACACTGCTTCTACGGATAGAATGGGGCATCTGTTTAATTGAAGTAGAAAGTTGTGTATTTCCACATTACAAGTTGACAACAACATGACAAAAGAACACAATTGGTATCAAAATTCCATGAATATATACTAGGTGGTGGCCAAATCATAATGTTTTTGAATCTTATCATACTAATAATTCCATGCCTTTATCACCCATAATGGTCCATGATTCAGACAGCTTGAATTGCCAGTCTATGCTGTCAATTTCCAGCATTCTAGGAATGACCTTGGAAATCATATGCAATTCCATTTGTTTCGACAATGTACACAGTGTTGAACATGATTAAACAGTACAATAAACATGTATTCAACAATGTACACAGCATTGGACATGATTAAACAGTACAATAAACAAGATTTGAACTACTTTTCCCTTTTTAGTTCCGTTATGTTCAATCATGTACAATACTTTGTACTAAACCATTTGTGACCTAGAAAAAAGAATTGAACAAAGAGATATCACAATGCAAGGGCAATGATATATATTTAAAACAACTCCTAAACGCGAAGGATGCAGCATAGTTGACATCCAGTTCGAATAAACATTTGCAAGGTAGAAGGATCAAGGATGTACATGTTTTGGCATTAACCGAGTTTTAAGATCAAATGGCCTTTGACTAAATCTTGGAAATATTTTAAGTCTGTGATCAAACCATTACTATTATCTACAGATTGAGTTGAACAACCGACTAATAACTGCTCACGAACTTGACTTTATTAGGCCTAAATTGTAGAGAAATTTCTCTGACCTTGAGCGGAAAAGATCACCAAAAGAGAATTTTCCAGTCTGTGGGGTATGTGCGATTGAGTACATGTCATCCTTCACATGGAGGATAGTTAGGCCTATTTCATTACGAACTGCTTCAATTGTTTCACTTTTAACTGGGCAACCGGATGCATCAGCAACATAGAAAACATTTACAGCCTGCGTACCCTGGGTTGTGACCTCGGCTCGAGTAACTGAAAGACCATTCTCTCTAAATACGCGAGTTACATCCGACAGAAGACCAATCCTGTCTTCACCACATAGTTCTAGCCTTGTTCCCTGCATTATGCACACAAGTGTCATACACTTGAAATTGAAGTGGATAGTGAAACTAAATGTGAACCTTCTTTAGATCGGTACCTCAGATGTTCGTCTCTTGATTGCTGCCTCCAAGCAATGGATTACACGTTGTCTCTCCGCCTCAGAACTAATGGGGCACCCGTCCACATGCCTTATATAATATTCCTAACATAGGAAAGAAAAGAAAAGGAAAGAACATAATTTCTCTATCAGGTCAATATAGTGGTCCATACTACATGAAATTGAAGCCCATCAACCAAAATGCAATTCATTTTATGGAATGTCTGGTATGGAGGATTAGACGGTAGTGTATAGTACTAAAGAAGAACAAAACTAAGATCATGTTGATTATACTATCAAGTCCTGTCTAGTAGTGCATATGCCATAATGTTTTATTGCAAATGCTTAAATCTTTCCAGCTAGGAAACTGCCATAATTAAGACATACTTAAACACCAAAATTTTAAAACTCTAGTTAATGAGTGCTAAGTTCAACCGAGCAACTAACTTCATGCTAAAGAATACCTGATGAGCCTCTGGTCCTTCAGCGATGATGGTGGCATGGAACACAACATATTGCATATCTGTCAATGTGCATACCGTGTCGAAAAGCAGTTTAGGACGATCTGGACAGCTCACGTTAACCACAGTGTAGCCTTTATCTGCGTAGTTTTCCGCATTTACCAGGGGTTTGCTTCGATCAGGTATCATACAATCCATATTCTCATTATCATAATCACGATCAGCATACATCATCTGATGCAGCCTCCTCTCGGTATGAGTAGAACCGACAGAAACTTCAGTGTTGGCGCTTCTCCTATCTCTATCTCCTTTTAGAACATAAAGGAGAAGTTGTTTGACCTTAGCAAGTCGATCAGGATCATTGATTGCCAATCCATTTTCTTCTTCAGTTATATAAACAACCGAAGCCATTCTAGAGTTATGAGTCCAAACTTCGGCAGCAAGTACATTACACTTGAGGTCAGCAAGAACTGCAAAGACCTCTGAAATCAAGCCTGGTCGGTCTCTTCCCGACAACTCAATGGTCGTATGCTCTGCCGTAGGTTTGACGCCCACAGATCTTGTCAAGGACCGAAAGCTCCGCCCCTTTGGCCCCAGTGACTGCAATATAATTTAATCATCAGTACAATTTCGATAGTGCGGAAATTTTGATGAACTAGAAATATCCACAGATTCTGTTTTATTTTAGTCTATTCACGTCCAATGTGACATAAACTTTCTAGTATCGATTATGCTACCGATGATCTGAATTTAACAGATGCCTATTGCTTTAGCTGTTCATTTATTATTGATGATTTAATGATCCTACACATCTCTCCACGTGCAAAATCAATCATACCTCGACTATACTGTTTACATGGATTTCAAACAGGCCTACCATATAATCTGCTGCTGATACTGACAGATATGGTAGTTTCCTTTTGAGTGCGGTAGCTTATGTGCTTGTAATAAATTCCGACCACTTCAATGAGTTAACAAATCAAGAAAATTAATGAACTAAGACGTTAAACCTCATCATTTCCACATATCGGTGGCAGATTATAATCGAATTTGCTATCCAACAATACACTTGATATAAGACGAAATTATGAATCATTAAACTTTCTACCAAAAAATCAATGCAAACCATTCTCAAATCATAAATTAGGAAATTAGCTCCTTTGAAAATTTTCTAAACACTCTTGTGATCAGCAAGAACTGCGTAATCTATTAACATTTTGGGATATATACCTGCTGAATGCGCTCGGCAATGTTATCTTCGGAGACCTTATTTCCTTGTTGATCAGTAACATGGAAAACTGCAGTTGACAATCGAAAAAATCAACCATCAAAGAATTAGACTCAAAATCAATTATAAGTAAATTTTAAGAAACAAAATTGTTTACCATCCATAAACCATTCCCCATCTGAAGAAATGTAAGCCCTCCTGATTATCAGGTTCAGATCAGTAAGAACCTGAACCACCTCCAATAAACTTCCTCTCTTATTTGCACTATCTACCTGAAAAATCCCACAAAAAAAAAAATATAATCATACCAAAATTTTCCCCCTATATATTAGAATTTTCTTATTTTAATCAAATTCAAAATTCTATTACCTTGATCAAAGTTGCTTTCTTGTTTGATGCATTATCAACAGTTACCCTACAATAACCCACATCAAAAGTAAAATTCAAAAGCCACACCTTTTGTCAGATTCTTCAAAATTTACCACTTTCAGTCATAAAAGTTACAGTCTCAAAAAAGAGAAACAGAATTGACCATTTACAGAAAATAAAATTTATTCACACATATAGCATAAACAAGAAACAAAGAACCAAATTACCTTGGTGGGTTCATTCTAAGAACAAGCTTCTCAAATTCATCATCAACGCTAACAGACGATGACCAATAATCCATTTTTCTTTTTTCGAAAATTTGACACAGAAACTGACTGAAAAATGCTCTGTTCTGTATTATGTAACAGTTTTTAAAGAAATTTTCTTTTGTAATCTGAAGTGAAAGCGTATAGCTGTAATCTGGGTTTGGATTCTGAGGTAGGAGAAAAAGGGTCTGAATTGTTTCTGTGCGTTGGTTAAAAATGACTGTGGCTCTTAAGCTGTACCAAGAGTTTTTGGAGGGACTCTTTAACATTAGTTAGCACATTACATTACACATGGGAAAATCAGAGGTAGAGAGAGAAACATATAGATACAGAGGGTAAAGACGGCTCATACGAGGCCTTGTTAACACGGGCTTGTCGCTGGTCATGTGGACCCCAACATTCAACACCACTTGCTCTCTCTCTCTCTCTCTAGGGTTTGTTATCTTGGTTTATCGCCCATTTAATTTGTTGGGTCGAGTTTAATTGATTTCGAGATTATCTTTCTAGAAGGATTGCGTTTAAGACTGATCGATTCACAGGACATTTTGTATTGAATTAAAGAACGATCAAACTGTGACTATCTTAGATGATTTAATTTGAATTTCTATTTTTATTAAACGACTTTTATGACGGGAAATAGAGGGCGATAACAAAATGAATAGCAGAATTCAATCAAATTGACGCGAACCAAATTCGATAAACTAATTAAAGTTGAAATAGACTCAAGAATTTAATTCAACTTTTAAAGAAAATGCCAACAAGTCATCACTCTAGCCGAAAAAGGGAAATTAGTTCAAAATTTGTGGTCCTTTTTCTTTCGTATGATTTGACCAATTGTAACTTCTTGATTTGAATATTAAGAATAAAAAATTAGAAAATTCTAATTAAATTAGTGCATATCCTGATTTTTATTTTATTGACTTCTTTCAAAAGAGGTAAGATCCGACGTGTGAAAATTAAATATATAGAATCTGATAATAGAGTTTCAGAATCGATTTACCCCAAAATTAGTTGTTGCGCCTTACAAAAAATTGTTTCAATTAAAAATCAAAGTCTAATTAAAGATTTAGTAAAATAAATAAAGAAGAATAGAAAAAATAATTTGTTCTAAATGGTAACACATTTAATTATTTAATTGAGGATCCACTGAAGAGGTTGACTTTACTTTTACCTCCTTTGGGTTAGGTAACTAGAAATAAATCTTCATTAGGAGCCATTTATTACCCTAATGACAAGTTTTTTGGGTTGAGAGCCACTTATAAGTACATCTAACCAAAATCTTCGACCACCTTTTTATCATGCTGAGTACTTTGATTATTTTTCATTTTTATTGTTCGCGTTTGTCAAAAGATGCTATTCAATGATGCACGTCTACCACAAGAATAATGGATTGGTGTCCCTATGAATTATATCTACTTGAAATGCTGAAATTTCGATGTCGAATATTTATTAGCTGAAATTATGATATGTATTGAGAGTGGATGTTTGTCCTCTAAAATGCGTCTTGCACGTAAATTAATGATGTTTCTAGTTTATGTGTTTGTTTGACGCAGCTTTTATTTCTATTTATTAAGTTCTAGAAAATTATTCAAACGTGTCTCAAAACAATTTTTTAATCTCATAATCAGTTTTTAACTTTTCAAAAATTCGGCCAAATGGATAATTTGTTTAGTCCTAGAACTAATTGCAAGCTTTATATTTTAGCCCTCTTTTTTTGACCCTTTTTGATTTTCCTAAGAATCAAAACTTTAGCCCCGTTTGTTTCCACTAAAAATAAAAATTCTTAACGCTGCTACAGTAAAAAGAGCCGCAATATTTGGCATCTTTCTCTCATAGTGGGCCCCAATGCTTTGAAAAAAAGGGTAAAAAAAATTCATTTTTTAGGTTAAAACAATAGGAAAAAAACAGGGGCTAAAATGCGTGGTAGAAAAATTGATAAAAATTATGAATTCCATTAAAAATAATAATTTAAATTAATAACTGATTTTGAGTTGAATTTTTATTAATTTTTTTAACTAAATGAAATTGGACTTTTACATTTGTCAACAATGATTGATTATGATTTATGATTCCAATTCTAGGATTCACAAGGGAATCCCTTCATCTCTCCTTTGACTCTTAACTTCAATGTGAGTGCAATTCTAATGAGAATCTAGAACCTACGCGCCCCAATTGAAATCCGCCGCACTCCACCCACCCCGTCACCCCATTTATTCCTTTTACAAGTTGTTAGTAATTGGGTTTAATGCTGCAAGGAATTTGAGCACTTCATTCAATGAGTCATCATGCTTCCATCATTTTGTATCACCATCCATTTTATCGAGGGAAAAAAAAAATTTGGGTTTGTCTTCTTTACCATTTTCAAACTGTTTTCTGATTTCGATTTTTTAAAACAGTAAAAATACGTTCTCTCGTTTTGAGTTTGAATAAGAAAAACTAAAAAGGGAAATCATATTATAATAAAAGAAAATCTAATTACTCGTAGATAATTAAAGTGCATGTCAATAAAAATAAAATAAAAACCAAAAGCAATAAAATAAGCTATAATGTGTGCCAAGGCCACGACTTCCTCATATAACTTCATTTTTTTATTTTTTGTTAGCCTAAAGCATTAGAGAGTAGAAAGAATAAATCAATAAGCACGACGACACATAGTAAGCTCCCTACTCGTAAAAAAGTGTGTCCAAGAGTTATAGTTCGAGAACAACGCTATCTAGCCCAGCGGCAATAAGTGTTGTAGATGTTAGTGTTCGGTTTACGAGAAATGAAGATGTGCACTAAAATAAATTTTTTTAATTTTTTATTCTTACTTATTTTGTTAAATATTTTAAATAATCAAATCAAGAAGTTACAACTTGTCATGTAACATGAAATAAAAAATATTATAAAATTAATTATTCAAGTTAGCTCTCTGTTTTTTATTATATCATCTTATTTATTTATTTTGGGTGGTCTATGAAATTGAACTAGCAACCACTTGGAGTCTATAGAATTGCATCCACGTCTCACCACAATTTCGCCATCCAGCTAATTGTAATTAATAGTTTCAAAGAGGTTCTGTAATGCGCAACCCACAAGTATAACTAGATATTTTGGAGTGTGAAATTAGTGGGGTGCACAAACAAACATTGAGAAAATATATTAAAAGATCAAATTGCAAAACTAAATCAATCGATCGATCGATCCTACCTCTATTCTTGTTTGAGTCTATACTCTATTGAACCACTTCACATATAAGAACAAAGTATTAGAGAAGGGATATATTTAATTATTTAAATTATGTACTTGACACGTTCATTTAACGTGCATGCGAGATTTATCTTTTAATTAATTGCTCGATTGAATAATCAAGGACACGCTATTATGAAGGTCCACTTAACTAGATAGTTTGATGGGCTGTCGGAATACGAACTTTTGAAGAAAAAGAACTTATATAACTTCGACTTTTATTTATTTAAATCATATCTCAATTATGTTTAATACGACGTGTACTCTTAGTCCCTATTTTAAATATAAATCTCCTAGCCAGTAGCCTATACAAGTTGGGCACAACATATTGCCTTTTTGGGGTGTACTTGGCAAGTAGCTAGATATAAAAATCGTCCATTGCATTTATGTCAAATTATAGTTCAATAATGCTGCACTTACAGGGTCACATTGGCCCTGTACGTGCCAGGGGGGCGGATGTGCCCTTGTGATAGCGAGCGAGAAAAGCCCCATCAAATTTGGACAGTTTTCCTAGTACGTACAGAGCTGACGCGTGTATCACGATTTTTGATATGCAAATCTATAGATTTGTTTTCGCATGTAAATTAATTATGATTTTTGACTTGTCTACATTCTATATTATATTAATAGGATGTGGAGATCTCCCTCGTGCCCACGCTTCAATGAATCTACATAAAATATATAGACAATGGGTCAGAGTTTAAAATATTATCCATTATCTTTCCTTTTGTGAAATGTTGTCTATATATGGAAGATATTTTAAATTGTTTTGAGGAATTTACTTTTAAGTCATTTCACACACGTAATTCCCCTTTTGGATCTAAATAAGTATGGATTTAAGTACAAATAAAGTCGTTCCGTTCTCATCACTTTTATTCATCTATGAGAAATTTTACATGACAGATTAGTTGAAACTTCAAGTTTTGCACCAAAATTAACTTATCGAGATGAGTAACTCAATCTTTTATGTTATGTAGGACACTTTTCTTCATCTATGACAAATTTTACATGACAGATTAGTTGAAACTTCAAGTCTTGCACCAAAATTAACTTATCGAGATGAGTAACTCAAGCTTTTATATTATGTAGGACAAACTATTACATTCTACACTCCTTCAAAACTGTCGTGATCTCCACTTCGAAAATCGACCATCACGTTTCGATAAATATCCTATACATCGCATGGCTAAGTGTTGGACACAGCTCTCGTACTACACGTAGTGACTTCTATCTCGAAGATTAGGAAGGATAACTCAATTCTTTTATGACTATAAGCTATCAACATTAATGTCTAACTAGAATGTTTATTAACAGATCTCTAGCAAGACTTTCAATGAAACAAAATGAATTCCAATATAAGAAGCATAGTTGAAAATTCTATCAATCAATAAATCATCAAAATGACACTTAATAAGTGTTCCTAGATTTTTTCCTATACAAAACAAATACACCTTATTACTAGATTTTTCTAGGGGTGTCCAAAAGTCCCGAACCGAACCGGACCGAACCGAACCCGAACCGAACCGAACCGAACCGAGCGGTTCTTCATAAATTAAATACCCGAACGGGTACCCGAATCGAGAACCGATGGGTTTGGGTCGGGTCTCGGGTCTAGACCAAGAACCGAAGAACCGAACAAGAACCGAAACTAAATAATTTTTTTATTTTTTATATTGAATTAATTAAATTATTTTATTTTTTTCCTATACAAATTAGCAAATTAATTGAATAAATTAGATTATTTCATAATTTTAATTTTTAAGCCCAAATCATTTTAAAATCCATTAGCCCATTTTAATTTGAAACAAATGAATATACTTTATGTAGTTTTGCTGTAATATTAATATCTACTTTTTGGTATTTGTATGCATTGAATTAATCTTATTGGACGGCTAGTTTTGTATATTTTTTTTAATTGGGCTACGTTAATTTGTAAAAGTTACGAATGAAATATTATTAATTGTATTTATGTAGTGTTGCTGAAAATATTAAAAAATTTAATTATGGTACAGAACCGAACGGAACCGAACCGACCCGAACCGAACCGAACGGAACCGAACCCGAACGGTTCCATAATTATATTTGGACCCGACGGGTCCATTTATTAAATACCCGAAAGTTTTGGGTCGGTTCGGGTATCTTCAGAACCGAACCGAACCGAACCGACCCATGGACAGCCCTAGATTTTTCCACAGTGACTACCAATATTAGCTCCTATTTTAAAACCTATCTTAACAATCTTAATGTGTTATAAGGGGGGACCTTTTGGGCCTTCAGAGTAGACTATTCTGATTGTAGTGTATATATATGTATAGTGGTGAACAGCCAAAATGCATTATGGTGGTGCTAGTCAAACTGATAAATATATTGTATGACAAATAAAGAGAAAAAAAGCATTGGATGATGGTAATTAGGGTTGAGTTGGATTGGTTTTGAGTCCAACCTAACATGTTTGGTTTGATAGTAATTCAAATCGAAATCAATATATTCACGGTTGAAATCCAACCCAATCCAAACCGACCAAACTCGGGTTGGTTTGGATTGGATTGATTGATTTGGACTTGAGTTCAATTCAAGTTGAACAAATTTTTTTTAGAAGTTTGATACCATTTCAATTTAGATATATTAAAAATTGTGATTTGAAAGACCTTAAGTTGATGGAAATTGGATTAATGGTCCTTGGGTTAAGTTACATTCCAAGAGAACAATATAAATTAAAATATTATAAAACATATTAAATAGATTATACCATAATCAAATTAAATACATATTAAATCAATCTAAATACATGTTGAATACTTGCATATTATACCTTTTGAATAAAATGAATTCAATCTAAATACTAAAAATGTTAAATCATCCAAACTCAATACAAAATCTCATTCTTCAATCCAAGTGTTTAGTCAAAAATCAAGTCTAAAAATCGAATCAAGAAGTCGAGGCACGAGCAGCAATGAGAGGCAAAAGAGACAAGAGGCAGAAGAGAATTTTGATAATTATGTTTTAAGTTTTAAGTACTATTTTTTTAAATGGTTTTTAAGTTATTGGTTTGTGCCGAATTTGATTGAGTTTTAATAGATAACCCGAAACTCAACCCTTTCCTACCTAAAGTTTGATCTCCTCATTCGAACCCAACCCAATTGAACTAAAAAACCAATTCAAACCGGTTGGTTTAAGTTGGGTTGATCGGTTTGACTGGTTTAGATTGATTTTTATCCAGCCCTAATGGTAATAAAGAAAAACAGCTCACGACCAAACTCAGCTTTAGGAAAAATTTTTATTTTCACTGTAATTACTGAATCTACTACACATGGTGGCCACGTGGGGGAGTGGGTGGTGGAGTTTTGAGATTAATTTGTATCTTTATTTATTATTATTATTGGGTTTTTTGATACCCCATAAATTATAGCGATCATTTAAAACAGATATTGAATAATTTATTGACACCATAGACTTGGTTCGACCCAAAAATAACCAATACACTTTTGGGGGGCACAAGTTGGAGTTGAATTTATTGGTCTAGGCTTTGGTTATTAAGTGGTCTAATTGTTAGCCCATTTTAGAGGTAGTTTAAGTGGACTTAAAACTTTAGAGGAAACCTAAAACATCCTTATAGATTCAACCATAGTTGTTTCATCATTCCCTCTATATTGTAGTCACCATCGTCATCCTTTTGTGCGTGAGTAAGAAAGCAACCAGAGTAGAGTGAAAAAGGCAACCAAAATGCGTAAAATGTTTGTAGGCTGAGCCGAGGTCGAGTGGTGTTCATTTGGTGATTTTTCTGAGTTCGGTTTAAAATTTCTCGAGGAGTTTCCGCAGCAAATGGTATCAATGCTTGTTTTGTTGAGAAATCTAAGATTTTTGGGGTATCAAAACGGTTGGAAATTGATCAAAATAGGAGTTGGAAAACAGGCAGTTTAGCTGGAAGGAATACTAGAATGTTTTTTGAAATTTGCAGTATCTATTTCATCGATTCTAGCCAGATTAGTGGCCATTTGGGGAAATCAAGGCTATATTCAGATTCAGTAGGCGAAGGCACGTATGGTGGCCAGTGGCAGTTCGTGGAGCCTTTTTTGGCAATAGCATCTTCAGACAGTTTGCTCCGAGTGGCGTAGTGGACCCTATGGTAGTGTTTGTTTTTAGTTTCTAGCAGTACGGTAAAATTGACGATTTTACCCTTGGATGTTCGAGTGTCGGATGCTTTTTCGTGATGCTGCAGTTGCTGGAAGTTTTAGAATGAATACTGGTGGCCATAATGCTGTAAATTTGTATCTCTCCTTGTTTAGGGATCCACACATATGATCCCCTCCGTATCATATTCTTTCCTTTTATTATTGTAGTTACCGCTATCATGTGGGCTAGCCATTTACTTTTTGCAATAGAAGTCATCGTATGGTGTAACATTAGGTATGAGGTTAATGGGTGGGGTAACCATTGTCTATTACTAGACCAATGAGTTACTTGTTAACTATTTGCCTTGAATTCTTTATGAATTTGTTGCCAATTTGTTTCTTTACTATTAGAATTGCATATGACCTTAGGAAAGTTTGTTTGACTATTTTGTATGAATTGTGTCTGTACTTTGCTTGTGGTCGTTGTTGGTTGCATTTTGTGTTTTGTGCATTTTTTTATAAAATGATTTTTTCTAATGGAAAAAAATGTGATTTTTCAATTTGATAAAACGAAAAGTTTTTATAAAACTATTTATGGCAACTGTAGGTCTAAGGTAAGTGCAAAAAGTAAGAAATGTTTTAACTGTTGACATGTTGAAAGAGGCCGTTCTAGGAAGGATAATAACAAGGAAAGATGAGGAGAGGGATGAGGCAAATGTTGCTGCTGGGTTTAGTTATGACTCGTGTAAGGTTTATTAAGAGTAAACCTAGTTATTGAATGTGCTTCGATGTGTAATCCTTTCTGCATGAATGGTCGTTTAATTCTGTTACAATGTTATATGTTACACTTTCAATCTATTTGATGTGTGTAATTACATGAATTGATGGTGATCTTATTACTTTATGGAATGTATTTGCATGCATAGCGGGTTGAGGTTTATGACATACTCCTTTTTATTCTGTGAGTGGTAAGATAGTGTAGCAGTGAGAAGAAAAAGGAACAGTCATTTTCTCCTTCATCTTTGTGAGCCTCGTAGTTTGTGAGATTATATAAGGCAGTCATGTGTGGGTTATTTTTTTCCTTGTTGATGTGTGTAATTACAATGTTATATGTTACACTTTCAATCTATTTGATGCGTGTAATTACATGAATTGATGGTGATCTTATTACTTTATGGAATGTGTTTGCATGCATAGCAGGTTGAGGTTTATGACATACTCCTTTTTATTCTGTGAGTGGTAAGATAGTGTAGTAGTGAGAAGAAAAAGGAACAGTCATTTTCTCCTTCATCTTTGTGAGCCTCGTGGTTTGTGAGATTATATGAGGCAGTCATGTGTGGGTTATCTTTTTCTTCGTTGTGAGCTTCTTTTGCTAGTGTAGTGAAGTCACCAACTCTTTCTTCTATTCTCTTTGTGAGTATCACCTTCACCTTTCCTTTTGTGAGATAAATCCTTTGTGGACTTCTTGAGTTTTGGTGTTGGAGTAACCTTGTAGTGTGTGAGTTGATTTAAATTGAACCTTAATCTTTGTGATCACCAAATGTATGGATTTTTCCATAGTGGATTTTGGATACGTTAGCATTAAGTGTGTTGTATGTCTATCGATAATGTGGAGTACATATGCCTAAGGGTACATTGGTGACATATATGAGGGATGTGGAGAGATGATATTTGGATCACGAGTGAAAATGTGATTAAATGTTTGGAATTTTATACCTGGTAAGATCATGATTAGGTGGAGTGTGAGAGAGACGCTTCTATCACTTCTGTTAAGTGGAGACCCATCATCCACTCAGATTGAGAGAAGTAAGGTAGTGATAGATGATTATTATCAGTTAGATATAAGTTAGCGATCAGTCTAGTGAGCATGGTGATTGATAAGTTGAGATTTAATAGAGTCATATATGCATTTGTTGCATGTGTTGGCCATTTAATTGATTAACTTGGTGTTAGTCTGTTATTCTATGTGAACATGTTTGAAAAGGTCTGTGTATTATCCTGTGTTATATCTTCGTCACATATATGATATGCTCTTGACCGATTACCGTGATTACTTGCTTCTGCTTGGGTATTTTTTACCATAGTCATGGTGAGTATATGAAGCAGGTATGATATGTGTTTCGGTTTGAGACATGAGGTAAGGTCTGTAATATCAATTTTATTGGTTATCTTGATTATGCAAATATAAACTTTGTATTTTGTTTTCTTACATGTTGATTGAGTATCAATGTGGAGATTTATTAGATTTTTTAACACTCAATAAATCTGAGGAATAATTTAAAACAGACGTCGGAAAATTTATCGACCTATAGACTTGGCTCGACTCGGAAACAACCAATACACTTTTGGAGGGCCAAGTTGGATTGAGTTTATTGGTCTAGCCTTTGGTTATCAAATGGTCAAATTGTTAGCACATTTTGGAGGTAGTTTAAGTTGAAGCCCACTTAAGATTTGTTGGCCGAACTTTAGGGGAAACCTAAACCTAAAGCATCCTTATATCAATATGTTTCTTCCCAATCGTGTTGTGTGGTGGATTGCAATAGAAGTGAGAGTGTGAAAAAGGGGTAGTCGATTTTGGGGAGAATTATTGAGAGATTCAACAATTGTTGCTTCATCATTTCTTCTATATTGTAGTCATCACTATCATCCTTTTGTGGGTGAGTAAGAGAGCAATCGGAGTAGAGTAAAAGAGGCAACCAAAAAATGTAAAACGTTTGTGGGTTGAGCTGAGGTCGGGTGGTGTTTGTTTGATGGATTTTCTGAGTTCGGATCAAGATTTCTTGAGAAGTTTCCGTAGCAATTATTATTATTATTATTTTTTTACTTACTCCGATCCTTCATGAAGCATTTCTAGACTAGGTGGGAATCTCACTAGGGATTGTTTAGTTTTGTGGTTGTATGTTCAGTCGAGTGCATGACACTTGATGCTCGCACTTTAGGCTGAGAAATCGATTTTAAGCAGTCTACCAGTAAAAGTATCTTTAGTCATGTACAAATGTAGGTTCATATATATATATATATATATATATATATATATATATATATATATATATATATCAAGAAACACTAAAATTAGATAGTGAAATTTTAGGTGATCATTAATTTACATTTTTGAGATTTAAATTTAGAGCATGTTTGGGAAGTATCTATAAATTGTTTAAATTGTATATAGAGAGAAATGAGTGATAGTCTGACGAATAAGTAAATAATAGTTATGGATCCTTCGAATTGTGTGAATAAAAGCAACTCAAGTGTTTATAAACATAAGTCAAACATAAGTTTAGACTTTTGGTTGACGGATCCAATTACGCAGGAGAGGCCCATGAATTAAAATGCAAGGAATGGCTCACAAACAAGATAACAACCATTGACTAAAACCCAATTACTTAGCCCACCAATTGTCATGCAAGTAAAGACTCGCAAATATAAAAAGGGAAAAAAAAAAAATCATAATTACTAATGTTTCAAAATACAATTTCAAAAATAAGAAATTTATGAAAAACACTTCAAAAATCAAATGGTCACATTTTATGACCTTTAAAATTTTGCTACCTATAAGTTCATTAAACACATCATAATCATAATAACATATAATTTATGATCATCGGTCACATACTAATCACAAATCACTTATGTTTATAGGTCGTAAATTATCAAATTAACTGATTACAATTACATACTTAATTACAAAACACATATTTTTATAGATCACATACTATTTATCAATCATAAATTACCAAATTAATTAGTCACAATTATTCTTTATCTCATCCAACCTCATCCCATCCCACTTCACCATCGCCCGCACCACTCAAATCGTTGTTGCCACCTCAAATCAACAACCCACCACCACCACCTGCAAATCAATCCACCATCACCATCACCATCACCATCACCAACAAGGAGTTTTTGACCTCGCATTTTCTTCCAATTCCCATTTTCTCATCATTGCTGCAAATGACTAGACTATTCGCCTCTAGGGCCGAATTATGGATGGTCGGTGAAGTGCACCTGAGAGATTGTCTATATTTGTATTTGTATATGTAGAGAGAAAAAGCTAAGTATTTGTATATGTAGAGAGAGATAGTTATGTGTTTGAAATGTAGAGAAAGAACGAGATATTTTCAATAAGTGGGTGGGTAGAGTACACTTGATTTTTGCAAAAATAAAAAATTAAAAAATTTGTACCTGATTATTGAAATGAAAAGTTAAAAAAAGGGTCTGAGTACAATTTCCAGAATAGAATAGAAAAAGCACCAACCACAGGTCACAGCCAAATTACTTATGACAGGCCCATCAATCATCATGCAAGGAAGGGCCCAAAATCAAAGGCCCACGATAAATCAGGATCCATTTTCTAAACAAATAAAATATGGGGAAAATTACCATAAACAAGGTGTTTAGTTTTGACTTTTAAAAAATCAGGTTTTTAGTTTATTTAATCAAAAATCAGGTTTTAATTTTACAATTAATATTAATAATAATATTTTAAAATTAAATTAAATATATACCCACCCTACTACCTACCCCCACCATCTTCATTTAAATATAAAACCCTAACCAAACCAATTCATTTTATTTCATCTTCTTCCTTTTTCTACCGCCGCCTCCACCGCCGCCGTCTGCACCGGCCACCGCCCGCCGCCGCCTCTTCCCCTCCCCTTCTTCCCCCCTCCCTTCTTCCCCCCTGCGATCTTTGAGCAGCGGCAACGTCGTCGCGACGTTCTTTGGTTCGCTCGCAGCTCGCCACCGCCCGCCGCCGCCTCTTCCCCTCCCCTTCTTTCCCCCTCCCTTCTTCACCCCTGCGATCTTTGAGCAGCGGCAACGTCGCCGCGACGTTCGCTGCCCATTCGCCGCATCACGCCGCGACGCTCACGGCGTCTCACGCGCTCAGTACTGCGTCAGCTCGGCCAAGCCGTTGCTGCTGACGCAGCCGATTGACCGGCGATGATGGTTGCCGGTCGAGATCCAGATCTGGATCTTGATTTTGTTTTTTTTTGACCTTCTACCAGATCTTGAGTTTTTGATTTATGGTGATATTGTGTTTTTATTGATTCTCAAATATTGTTGGTGATTTGCACATTGTGAATTTTTTTAAAAATGAAAATGCTTAGGTGGTGGTCGAGCTGGTGGTGGTGATTTTGTAGTGGTTTCTCAGTTGTGGTGTGACGGATCTGTCTGTGTGGTTGGTTGTCGACGGATCTCTGTGTTGTTGTTTGTCGACGGTGTTATTGGTGGTCGGGCTGGTGGTGGTTTTTTTTTTTTTGGGTCCGTGACCTTGCTTTTTTTGGTGTCTGTGACCTAGATATTGAACTGTGGTTGTCTTTTTTTGTGTCTGTGACCTAGGTGGTCGTCCGTGACTCACTCTGAAACAGAGTCGTGACATGTAAAAGTTACCATTTTTTCAACCAGTGACCTATGTGGGTGTCTGTGACCTCGAAATTGTGACGTGACTCACCGAAATTGATAATTTGTAACTTAAAACAGAATACGCGACCTTAATTTTTTTCATCGTGACCTCGAAAATAATCATGACCTATAAAATTTTAAATCGTGACCTCGAAATAATTTGCGATCTACATTTTTTATCTGTGACCTCGAAATAACCCGTGACCTACAAATTTCTTGTTCTGTGACCTCGAAAAAGTCGCCGGATCGGAGCAGTCGTCGGATCGGAGCAGTCGCCGATCGCAGACGGAAAGCCGATCACCGGTCGCCGGAGTAGTACCGGAGCAATGGTGGTGGGGTAGGTGGGGTGAGGTGGAGTGGGGTGGGTTGATTTTATTATATTACAGTTAAATATTTAATTTAATATAATAATTATGAAATATAATTAATTAATTAAAAACAAAAACCTGACTTTTACAAATTTAAACTTGAGTACCTGATTTTTAATTTTGGTAAAGTAAATGCCTGATGCATAAACTTTTCCCTAAAATATGATCAAACTAGTAAAATCTAATTTCAATTGCTTCAAAGTTCAAAACAAAACATCAAAAAGTAAAAATCATACAAGAGATCATAATGCGGACGAAAATATTGGCAAACAAAAAGAGAAGATGCAACCACCATTTTTCCATTAATTATTTGCTGATAATCTAAGAAATCTAAATGAAGAACTCCTTGACTAGTAATGACTGGTCCTTATCATTCATCAACCCCATGATCGCCCCACTTAACATTGTACCTGGCTGCAAGATAGTGGGCACCAACCGGACCTCGACTTCCATAAGGATAATACTCGGGAATTAATCTCTTGTCTTCGAGCTCTTTCAAAAGAGGTGTAAATAGTGCCCAAGCAGCATTCAATTCATCACTTCGGATGAAAAGTCTCCTTTCACCTTCGATGGCATCCAAAAGAAGTCTCTCGTACGCATCAGGGATCTGTTTGGAGTATCTATAAAGGATAAAAAGAATCAATTACAGTTAAGCAAAAAATTTTCACCCGAATTCATAACGAATCTTGTGATAGCGGATTACTAATTCACGTGGAACATTTCAAAAGTATAATCAGCAGCATAGGATAATGTAACCAGTTCGAAACAGCATCAGTAAACTCAACGTGACATTGTTTACATCCAATCTTCTAAATGGATAGATTATTTAGAAATAGTTGCACAGCAATTTACATGATGCAGAATTTTTTACGCCTCCTTGAAACCAAAAATCATAGAGATTTCGAAGAAAAATGGGATCATTATTAACCATTTGGGAGCGATGTTGAGAATTAGAGCTCAAAACATGTTTTAGAGAAGATATATGACTGTGTTTTCAGTACTTCTACAACGTGTGGATCCATAAGCTGAATAAGTATGAAGTTATCAGTACTTGATTTACCCAAAAATAGAGAAAAATATGAAAATACTTAACGGACGCTTAATAAACGACCAAAGCAATTCACTGGATGAACACCATAAACAACCATGATAAATCACAGTAAAGGTAAAAGTTCGAAAGACAAAATTGAATATTCTAATCATTACCTTGCTTTGTATAGAAGATTAAGATTACTTCGGTCCAATCTCATTCCCAGCCCAGGAACTTTGTTGTTGATCTTCAAATAAATGGCTTCATCAGGCTGAACGCGTATAACAAGCTCATTTGTTGCTCGGTCAAGATGAGTACCAAATTTCCTATTGTATAAATTACCAGGAACATGTCTAAACTGCACTCTTATCTCAGCCCTGAGAATGGTAAGAGGCAAAGTTTAAGGACAAATTGGAATTGCATTTCGGATGTGCTTAAAAGTTAACTTTTCCACAAAGTAAGTTTTTATTAGGAAAAATGTATTTGACAATCATATTTCGCAAAATAAGTAACTTAAAAGTAAGTTTGACTTGGGGCTTGTTTCAAATAACTTTTGCTTTTACTTTGTGTAGAAGAACTTCTTGAGAAAATCAAGTTGGACCAACTTCCTCTAAAAGCACTTCTAACCTGACAAATCACTTTCAAAAAATTATTTAAACAAGTCCAAAGCAGTTTCTTAGTCTCAACAGTAGCTTTAGGCTTTTCAAAAGCCCTGCCAAATGGTTCCTTACTTTAAAGCATAACCGAACTCGGAGATGAAGTGAATGGCAGTTGTATAATTTTGATTTTTCTAACCTCCTATCGTGTAAAGCTTTCCCGGCTTTCATTAGAAAAGGCACTCCATCCCATCTCGCATTATCTATAAAAAGTGCAGCGGCAGCAAAAGTTGGAGTTAGGCTGTCTTTCGGTACCGTTTTGTCATCTGTATATGCCGGGTAAGTGATGTCTCCTTTTGTTTGACTCTTGTACTGTCCAATTACCACATCATCAATAGATAAAGTCCTCATGGAACGCAAAACTTTAACCTGTAAACTATCAAAAATTAGTAATAGATCTTAAAAATAAAAAAAATATATATACATAGATGTCAGACCGAGGAAAAACCTTTTCGTTTCTAATATCTTCTGCATCCAAACTTACGGGTGTTTCCATGGCAAAGAGGGCCAATATTTGTAGAAGATGATTTTGCATTATGTCTCTTATTATCCCGTAATTGTCAAAGTAACTGGTGTAACACCGGGAAAAGACATACAAGAGAGTGAGTTCCAAATATGCAATTAGACTCATTAAATGCCCTAATTGATGACAAAACTTACCCTCCCCTTCCTTCGGTGCCGAAATCTTCAGAGAAAATAAACTGAACATTCTTTATATACTGCCTCGACCACAAGGGCTCAAATATAAGGTTTGAGAAGCGAAGAACAGAAAGATTTTCTACTAGCTCCTTCCCAAGATAGTGATCTATCCTGTAAGAGAGGAAAACAAAGAAAAAAATTTCTTAATCAATTACTAGTCCATCCCCATTACTGGTTATAGTAAAGAGTCACAACAAATAGAGAGTAAGAAATTGTTCACCTGAAAATTTGATCTTCCTCTAAGTATTGCTTGAGAGATCTAGTCAAAGCAGCTGAGGATTCGGAATCCCGACCAAAAGGTTTCTCCACGATGACCCTCGTCCAGCCATTCGCCGAAGATGCAGAGACACTCGCACATCTAACAGCATCAATGAAAATGTTTGGTGGGATCGATAAGTAGAAAAGTCGATTGGAAACTCTTCCAGCCTATGAAGAAGACCATCAGTGTTAAAACTAGAGAAAGAAACAAGAATCTGCAGATTGTTAGTCATAAATATCACGTTTTGAATTCCCAAGATTACATCCCGTCTACCAGAGACAGTCTCATAAATCTGAGTTCTGTACATTGTATGGGAAATACAAAGTACCAAAATTTACACCATGATGAACTATTCAAAACTAGAATAAATGCACAGATACAAATTTTGAGAACAAAGATTTTTTGGATTTCCCATTGAAATACTAATTGAATTAATCGACACGCATGATGCACAAACCAGAAAGAATTTACCAGAACTCACTTTGAAGTTCAGCTCCAAAGGTAGTCGAGTACATCATATTAAAATATTAGACAAAACTCAGAATCAGTAAAACATAGTATCCCCATTTTACCTCATGTTCCTTCAGTTTCTTATCAAGTTCCACAAAATTTTCCTTAGAATCATATTGACCAGAGTGGTTGAAACATCTTTTTAGGAACTGTTCCATCTTTTCACCACAATTTTCCCTAATAACAGAACGAAAAATGCATGATTACTTATCAATTCAGTACATACAAGCTCAATCTATAAATAAAAACCACAAATTAGAACGTAAGGGCAATAAGGGCATGCACTGACTGAATAAAAATTTCTAGTACAATGCAAATCAGCAGTCACCTTTTGTCAATTCGGCAAGTAAGAGTCTTGCTAACCATGTTTCTTAGTTCAGCATCAGTCATCTTACTACGGGCATAACCAAAGATAGTAAAATGCTGTGAACAGATAAATAAATAAAATATTCAGTCGAGATCCAAATCAGAACGTCATGATACAAACATTAAGCATAGTCGCATAGGCCATTTTTCACATTCAAATCCTTCAGTTTGAAATTTGTACATTGAAATTATAGAAAAACAAAATAAATGTGAAACAGACCTCAGGGAGGCAATCCTCGTAATAAAGTGCAAAAAGTGCAGGAAATATCTTCTTCTTGGCAAGGTCCCCAGAAGCCCCAACAACTGTAATACTGACAGTGGACTTATCATTATTCACATTATGTTCCTCTGGAGGAGAAGCTGACAACAACACATCTTTCAATTTTTTTGTAGGAGCTTCATTTTCGACTGTGGCAGCTGTTGTGGCCACGACACCTAAAATATTCTTCGTTTAGCTAACACAGCTTGCATACATAAATAATAACTTATAGAGATATGATATTAACATAAAAAATAATTTCAAGAACAAATGCAACATATATAGTAACCGAGTTAAAGGCAAAAACCAACAAGAAGCCACACTAAGTTCAAGAACTCTACATTTTGTGGGTTAAACTGAATAAAGATTTTTTTTTCTTTTGCTGATTTTAGCCAAATGTTGGGATTGGATTGGAAAAAATTCAATCTTTTTCTGCTTTTCAATTCTCAAACAATTGAATTCACACAGAATACAATCTCTCTCTTTCAGAACTTTCTGTAAGTCAAAATATCAAACAAACAAACGAAATCAACAGATAAGATTAAAAAAAAATTTAAAACAGAACCCCAAAAATAAAAGGTTCACAAATTCAAGCTCATAAGAACAAAACCAAAAATAGTAAACAAGAATTTTCACATAAATTCACCAATAAAACAAGAAATTAAAACTCAAAGAAAAACAGATACATTAACAAATAAATAAGGGAAAAAGAACTAACCATCTTGCATCAGAATGGTATTTGAATATGGGCTGCCTCTAGATTGTAAAGAAATCTTTTTTGAGCCCAATTTTTTTGGAGAATTTGCATAAAATTCTAAGTTGCTGATATAATGATGATGATGAAACCTAACAGATGAAGAATTTGAATAAGCTGATGATGATGATGATGAACAACAATGTGATGGTGAAGAAAGTGATGCCATAATACCAAATCTCTTGTTCTTAGAATGCGATTTCAATGAACTGCAAATGTGTTTTTCTGTGTATAAAACTGAGAAAATTTGGGGGGTAAGTGGACTTCGGAAATGTCGTGGGGGTGTGAGACCCTTGAGATCTCCGAAGGGCTGCTTTTTCTGGTAGTAGCAGTTTGGTACTTGGGCATACACAATAAACAAATGGAATTATTTGAAGGCTCTATTTTCTGTACAAGGAGAGGGAATATACAAATGAATTGTGTGATTATGTGACTACTTGATTAATTTATGTTTAGTACTTTTTATAATTTATTTATTAAGAATGCAATTGTGTGAAATTCATTAATGCTCAAATAAATGTTTTTTTTGGGTATCTCACATTATCTTATTTTTCTATATTTACATTGAATTTGCACCAGGGTTTTAGGATTAAAAGTTGAAGAAGAAATTTTGGTATGGCAATTATTTGAAGTTTAAATTTTATAGTTACATTAATTACATTTGTGAAATTTGATTTAAAGAAAAGAAAAGATGATTGGCATGGCTCGACATAGTTTGATTTGATTCGGTTATAAATAGAATCGAATCAAAGCAGAATTTTCGGGTATTTAATAAGTGGAATCGTCGAGTTCAAATTTAATTATGGAATCGAACTGATTCAATTTCTTTCGGTTCCATTCGGTTTGTAACATAATTAAATTTTTAATATTTACAACAACACTATGTTAATTCAATTAGGGTACGTTTGATTTATTTAAATTTCATGAAAAATGTCACATCCGAGAAATTCAATTTCTACTTTGGCTGTTTGATACGAAAGTGAAAATGAAATTCGAATTCCAAGGTACAACCACTTTAAACTTTTTTTTTTTGGCCAATTTCATGTAAAGTGCAGTCCTATGGCCTATGGGATATTTGAGTTTTTATTTTCTAACTTACATGGAATTGGAAAGCCTTTCCATTTTTGCTAATCAAATGGACCCTTAATGACATATTCAATTTTAACTCTTACAAAATATCGTAGTTCGGCAGAATGATTGAAAAAAACTTAGGTCATTCAATTTTTATTTTTTGAAATTTGAATTACAAAATTGGGTTTGGGCTGAAAACAGAAAAATGATATTTTGGGCTCAATTAATTAGTTGTCAAATGAGAGGGAAAATGGTACTTTTAGGCTCAATTAACTAGTTCACAAATTTATTTAGAAAAAAATTAAAAAAATGTGTATATTTAATATAAAAAATAGGAATATTTGATTCTTGAGTTCTTAGACTAGAACCGATAATCGAACTAAACACATCGATTCTCAATTTTGATTATCCATTCGGGTATTTAATTTAAGAAGAATCGAACCGAATCGCTCAGTTCGGTTCGAGAATATTATCCAGCCCTAATTGTTTGTTCTAGTAATCACCGATTTCAAAACCTCTCAAGTATTATTTTATTTTATTTTATTTCAATATTTTTCTTTGACTAATTTATAAAGTGGAAAATTTTGTGAATTTTTGAATGAGGCCCTGTTTGATTGACGAAATTTTTCAGAGACCTAGGAAATTTTTTTCCATTTTCCATCTTTTGCACTGTTTGACAGCCTAAATTTTCCACGAAAAATATTTTCCCACCCCACCCGGCCACGTCGGCATTTTCCATGTTTTTCATGAAAATATTTTCCCACCTTTCCAGCCATCTGCTCAATTATTTTTTTGCAATGGAAACAAATGTCATAACCAATTGTAAATTTTTTTTCACTTTAATGGACAATTTTCATGTAAAACAAAGTCAAACGAAAACTAAATTTTGATTAAAAAAAATGATTTTTTAGGTAACAAATTTTTTTCTTTTTGGCAATGGAAACAAATTTTATAACCAATTGTGGAAAAAAATATCACTTTAATGGACAATTTCCATATAAAACAAAGCCAAACGAATAGAAAATTTAAAAAATTCCCGGGTGGAAAATTATATCAATCAAACACACTTGAAATCATTTTCCTTGCAAAACATTTTCTAGGCAAATCTTTTCCCTATAAAATATTTTCTTTCCACCCTTGCAATCAAACGCACCTTTAGGGAAATTGTGAATTAGTCAATTGGTAAATTTAGGGATTTGAAAATTTGTTAATTGGGGAATTTGTGAACTAAAAAATGAATTTGTTCATTGGGGAATTTAGAAATTTGTGATAAATTGGTATTGAAAATTTGAAGTTGAAACTACAAGTGGCAAGTGTTGGAATTTGTTCACGAAAATATGTTTCGAATAAAACCACCGCAAGTGTACGGTTCGTCGACAAGTAATAAAGTGGAAATTGTAAAATTTCGAGTATCGTTCCCACGAGAATTGATTTAACTTGAATTCTATTATTGCGACCTTAACCAAATCTATTAAACTATAACTAATATGTAAATTAAACTAAAATTTCGATTTAATTGCAAAAGTATTGGTTGCATGCAAAAGTTGAAGAAATTAATGAATGAAAAAGCGTACTAGGATCTCGAATCGCCAAGCAAAATTCACTCTTAATCCCTATTTCACAATTTGACAACATGACGATTTGGTTGAAGAATCAATGTTTCTAATCTATTCTAACATACCATTTGACTATATTTCTATGACAAATGCAATATCCAAGAATGCATGAAGTTTTGTAAACACTTAGAGATTCACGTAATGCATATCGGTATATTTCTATCCTCTACGAACAAAACGATGATTTATACTTTGTTGAGTTTATTTCCCTTCTTTCGAACGCATAAAATAAACCACCTAAACTCACACAATTATCGTGCACTATAATCATGGAGGCAAAAAGTGTATATAAATCATTCAACATCCATCAAACGTGTTTAAATATCAAATTGCAAAATAGAAATTAAAAAATCATAATGCGAGGTTTATCGTTCACCTAGTACATAAAAAATTTAGCCTAACATGGAGAAAATAAAAGAGCAATAAAAATAATGAAAAAAAGACATCACCAAACTCTTGAATTAAATCTTGAAATCTTGAGACTTGAAGTGTAAATCCTTGTTCTTGCATTCTTTCTAGCTCTCCAAGGTGTTTTTCTCTCTAAAGTGGTGTAGCCCCCTTTCTTTGGTTGAGTTTAGGGTTAAATAAGCGCCTTAAATCCCTTTCCATAAGTGTTTTAATGAGAAAAGGAAACCAAAAAAATCACACAGAAAAACCTACCATGCGGCCGCATGGTTATTTTCCATGCAGCCGCATGGAACAAATAATTTTCCGAAATTTTTCCCTGAAGCCTTCCTTGCGGCCGCAAGGAAATTACACCATGCGGCTGCATGGTGCAATTTATTTTCGAAATCTTCATTTTGGTCCTCCATCTTCAGTTTTCTCTTGTCTTGACCTTTTTTGTTCATTCTTTTCCTCAAATCATCCCATGACATCCTCAATTTATGATTAAACTCGTGTCCTCTCTTGAGTTGTCCTCGGGTCATCTTTTGGTTATTTGCATTTTGGTCCCTGAACTTTCATTCTTTTCCATTTTGGTCCTTTTTCGTACGTTTTCGCACACTTTTCATTCCATCCATCAATGTAATCCTACAAATGTAAATTATAGTGAATTAAGCCATATTTCAACATATCTATCGACAATAATCCATGTTTTGTGGACTAAATAAGTGCGCAAAGCGCCCTTATCAAATCCCCAAAACTTGAACTATTATTTGTCCTCAAACACGATGGTGACTCAACTCTACACAAAATATGGTTTAACAACCGGTCGTGCTCAGGATTAGATTTCAGTGACCAACATAATGAATAGTTTCAATAGTGCAAAATCAAATCAACCTCCACCTATCATATGCAGAACTTGATGTGTATGTGAATACTCATGCAAAGCATACCAACCTAAAGATGGGTGCTAATCCCGACCTGTAGTAGTCAAATTTTTCCTTTCTTCACTCGTGAGATTCACACCCCTCAAACTTATTATTTTCGCTCAAAGATCCCGGAGTGTGTTCTAGAGTAGAGTTTTTTATTTACTTAAATCCTTACCCTCTCTTAGTTTGGATAGATCTCGCAGTCACAAGTTCACACGTCAACAAGCAGGGATGTTCCTATTTCTTTGATTGTTTCAACCGTTAAGACTAGACCAATTTACTTGCTTCGTATCAGAGATATGATCCTATCAACCGAATGTCTAGGGCTAATCAATGCATTTCATATATAAAAGCAGGAAAATTCTTCATCAATGGATAGATATTTTTTTTTAAACATCTTTCATTTGCTTTTTATATAACCCTTGTAACGAGCTTTAGGCCGATGAATCCCAAGTCAGATGACCATAGGGCGCTAGGTTTTAAAGCTTGCAGGCTTAATCACTCGAGTTATACAGGCTCGAACAGATGTCTTCATTTATTTAATAATCAGTGCAATGTCCCCTTTTTTTTAGACATTCAGTTTCTAGAACTAACCTCGAACTTGAAACTTTTACCTTATTTTCGTCTCATTAGTCTAATCCAATCCACACAATACAATTTCACGCATGGAATCCCTACTTATCTCAATGTTCTCAGGTAAAAGCTAAATCATCTCCAAACTCCTAAAGTGATGGTTTATCGATAAGTGTAGTAGAGGTTTTCGGGGTCTACCTATTATGTTTAACTCTACTATGATTCATACACCTCATCATTAGCTTAGCATGCCCAACACAAGTATTGTGCTCAAAATGTCAAGTTTCCACATAGACAAGTATCAATCAATTTAACATGCACAATTTCCACTATCTATAGTTATCCTGAGTCCAATATTCACATCATTGCTGACAGGGCCATTAAACCCACACAAACACAAACAATTCTAAACTACAACTAGAAGTGCGTAAAACTAAGAATAATGAAAAACTGATTTTTTTTTCACACAACACAATCACACAAAAATAAAAACTGCAGTAACATAATGAATGACTTATTGACATATTCCCACCCCCAAACGTATACAGAACATTGTCCTCAATGTTTAAAGAATAATAAAATGCAAACTTAGCAATGCATAAAATTAAGGACAAATTCACAGAAGATAAAGAAGGGTGAGGAATACCCCCCTGATCGATGAGGATGCGAATGTGAAGATGGTGGAGGAAAAAGAAGTGTGGACCATGCATAGGCTCTTTTATTACCTGTAGAGACAATGAAAAAAAATCTTATTATTAAAAAAAAAACGTGAAGAAAAAATTACCAATCAAATACTTAAATAAAATGGTAGAAACGATGGGTTACCTCCCATCCAGCTCTAGTTTATAGTCTATAGCTCGACTCTACCGTGTTAGTCTATTAAGACACGTTGAATATAGCATTGAAGGTCCTGATTAGCTTCTTCAATGACAGTTTCTTTTTTACTGCAGCGTTCTTCCAAATGTTAGCCTTATCTTTATCCGTGTCATCTGTTTTTCCCTCATCAACTGCCTCAAACTCAACAATGTACCTTCTTGCTTCTCAAGATTTTGTTCGGGTTGAAAATGCACATTATGGTCATCAACAGCATTTGAAAAGTTTTGAAACATAATTGTCTTCTGCAACACCTCCTCTACCACATCAATTTGATAGCAACTATTTGACTTTACATGATCATCCATAACATTGAAGACGCTGAAAGTGATCTGCTCCTCGCCAAATCTCAAATTTAACTAACCATTTTCTACATCTATTAGAGCTCTACTGGTAGCTAGGAATGGCCTGCCCAAGATAAGTGGTATATCCTTGTCTTCTTCCATATCCAAAATGAGGAAATCAGCTGGAAAATGAATTTGTCCACCTTAACTAGCATGTCTTCAATTATTCCCCTCGGATGTGCAAATGTCCGATCAACTAATTGCAGTGTCACCGTGGTTGGTTTGGCTTCGCCTAGTCCGAGTTTCCTGAAAACAGATAGAGGTATTAGATTAATACTTGCATCAAGATCACAAAGAGCTTTATCAAAATAATATTCACCAAGAGTGCAAGGTATAGTAAAACTCCCTGGATCTTTCAGTTTTGGTGGGAGCTTTTTCTGAATTACGACACTACACTCCTCTGTTAGCATCACTGTATCATGTTCATCTAGCTTTCGTTTCTTAGATAGAATATCTTTCAGGAACTTGGCATAGCTAGGCATTTTGAACAGTGTTTCTGCAAATGGGATATTTATATGGAGTTTCGTGAAAATTTCGAGGAATTTCTTGTATTGTTGCTCCCATTGATGCTTCCTCAACCGTTGTGGGAATGGAATGGGTGGTCCATAAGGGTTCACCGAATTATCTGGAACTTGCTGTGGTATCGCTGGTCTCTCTTTCACTGGTGTTTTCTTAGTGCTGTCAGTCTCCTCTTCAGTCTTTCCTAGGTGGGTCCACTGTCTCTTTGTCTACTCATGGCCTTTTCACATGTATCTCAGGTAGTTGAACTCCACTTCTTGTAGTAATGGCTTGAACATGCTCCCTAGGATTCACTTCTCTATTGTTCGGTAAAGCACCAGGCACTCTCCCTGTCATCGAAAGAGCTAGCTGTCCCATTTGAGTCTCCAGATTCTTCATAGCTGCACCCTGATTCTGGAAATTTGTTTCAGTCTTTCTCATGAATTGATTTGTGGTTTCCATGTATTTATCGGTCTTTTCCATGAGTTTCGCAAACACATCTTTCAACTGAGGTTTCCTCTCCTGCTGAAACTACCCCTAAGCCCGATTATGATTCTGATTGTGATTCTGACTACCACCCCAAGAGAAATTGGGGTAATTTCTCCATCCCGGATTGTATGTCTCAGAGTGAGGATTGTTCTGTTGACGTTGATCCCATTGAGCAAAATCCACCTGTTCCATCCTTTATGTAACAATGGGACATTCAGCCGTACCACGCTCTGCTCCACATTCTTCACAACTGGGCTCTTCACTTGTGCTGAATTTACGGTCTGTGTTATACCCTCTATCTTGTGAAACAAGGAGTCAATCTTTGCAGATAATGCCGAATAGGTATCTACCTCATACACTTCAACTGCTTTCTTTGCACCCACTCTATCTGTAGACCACATGGTTGAGGTATTGGCCATTCTCTCAAACAACTTCCAAGCTCTCTCGACTGACCTGGTGGTTAAGGAACCATTTGATGACGAATCTACCATGCTTCTAAAAGTTGGTGTTAGTCCCCAATAAAAGTATCTGATTTGTTCTTTCTTGTCGTATCCATGTTGAGGACACTTTCTTAGCATGCCCTTGAATCTGCTCCACGCTTCATCACGTGATCAGTTTCATGTTGGCTAAAAATTGATATGTCGTGCCTCAATCTCGCCACTTTAGCCGGTGAGAAGTATTTGGTGCAAAATTTCTGAGCCAAGTCATTCCAAGTAGTTATGCTCGCCACCGGGAGTGAATCGAGCCATTCAAGTGCTTTATCCCGAAGAGTTAGCGGAAACAACCTTAGTCTGATTGCATCTTCTGATATGCCAGGGTATTTGAAGTGTTGACATATATCCAAGAAACGGGATATATGTGTATGTGGATTCTCGTTGGCTGTTTCGTAAAATTGATGTCCATTCTGAAAGAGTTGGATGATATTTGTCTTCAGTTGAAAGTTCGGCTGTCCGAATGCTGGGTAAACGATGCTGGACTGGCTTTGAACAATGTACAGTAGAAAATCCCCGAGTATAGCATTCCCATCATCCTGAGCTTCAGCATTGGCTGGTGTTGCATGACCTTCCTCGGTTTCAGTTGTTGATCAGCCATTTCGATTTGTCCTTGATTGACCTGATGTGCTGCTCTTGCTTCTCTCTGTCTGCGATGAAAGGTTCGTTCAATTTCCGAATCAACTTGAAATAACTTACAGCTGATTGATCTTTGCATGCAATACCTGAAAAAGCAAACACAGTGGCAGCACTTAGCTCAGCCTAAGTAATTGAACGAAAAATAAAAATAAAATAAAACTAAAGAAAACAAGTTCGAATTAGTATCTAAATAACAAAAATCAAATTAATACTCAATCCCCGGCAACGGTGCCAAAAACTTGTTCACGAAAATATGTTTCGAATAAAACCACCGCAAGTGTACGGTTCGTCGACAAGTAATAAAGTGAAAATTGTAAAATTTCGAGTATCGTTCCCACGAGAATTAATTTAACTTGAATTCTATTATTGCGACCTTAACCAAATCTATTAAACTATAACTAATATGTAAATTAAACTAAAATTTCGATTTAATTGCAAAAGTATTGGTTGAATGCAAAAGTTGAAGAAATTAATGAATGAAAAAGCGTACTAGGATCCCGAATCGCCAAGCAAAATTCACTCTTAATCCCTATTTCACAATTTGACAACATGACGATTTGGTTGAAGAATCAATGTTTCTAATCTATCCAACAATCTCTTTCGAGTAGAATTGAACCTATTCTAGCATACCATTTGACTATATTTTTATGACATGCAATATCCAAGAATGCATGAAGTTTTGTAAACACTTAGAGATTCACGTAATGCATATCGGTATATTTCTATCCTCTACGAACAAAACGATGATTTATACTTTGTTGAGTTTATTTCCCTTCTTTCGAACGCATAAAATAAACCACCAAAACTCACACAATTATCGTGCACTATAATCATGGAGGCAAAAAGTGTATATAAATCATTCAACATCCATCAAACGTGTTTAAATATCAAATTGTAAAATAAAAATTAAAAGATCATAATGCGAGGTTCATCGTTCACCTAGTACATAAAAAGTCTAGCCTAACATGGAGAAAATACAAGAGCAATAAAAATAATGAAAAGAAGATATCACCAAAATCTTGAATTATATCTTGAAATCTTGAGACTTGAAGTGGAAATCCTTGTTCTTGCCTTCTTTCTAGCTCTCAAAGGTGTTTTTCTCTCTAAAGTGGCCTCCCTTTCTTTGGACGAGTTTAGGGTTAAATAAGTGTCTTAGATCCCTTTCCATAAGTGTTTTAATGAGAAAAGGAAACCAGAAAAATCGCACAGAAAAACCTACCATGCGGCCGCATGGTTATTTTCCATGCAGCCGCATGGAACAAATAATTTTCTGAAATTTTTCCCTGAAGCCTTCCTTGTAGCCGTAAGGAAATTACACCATGCGGCTGCATGGTGCAATTTATTTTCGAAATCTTCATTTTGGTTCTCCATCTTCAGTTTTCTCTCGTCTTGACCTCTTTTGTTCATTCTTTTCCTCAAACCATCCCATGACATCCTCAATTTATGATTAAACTCGTGTCCTCTCTTGAGTTGTCCTCGGGTCATCCTTTGGTTATTTGCATTTTGGTCCCTGAACTTTCATTCTTTTCCATTTTGGTCCTTTTTCGTACGTTTTCGCACACTTTTCATTCCATCCATCAATGTAGTCCTACAAACGCAAATTATATCGAATTAAGTCATATTTCAACATATCTATCGATAATAGTCCATGTTTTGTGGCCTAAATAAGTGCGCATAGCGCCCTTATCAGAATTGTATTCTCTATTATGAATCTAGGCTCTGTTTGAGCCAAATTATTATAAAATGAGAATGAAAAATATAGTCGTCATTGGGGCCCATACAAGAGATAGAAAATTTGAATTTAAATATTGATATAATGGACAACGGTCATATTTTTCATTTTAATGAGGTAATAATGTAGATCAAACGGGGGCCTAATCAAGAGTGGTTTGCACAACAAAATAGGGGATGACTGGTTGAACGACAATTTGATAGTGTACATTGAGCAAGAAGTTTTTTAAAAAAATTGATAATGAGACAATCTTGCAGCGCTTTCAAAATATAAGTTCACGGAGATTCCAATTATCTGAGCGTATAGTTACGAAGTGAAGTTGTATTACTTATTTTTCTTTTTTATTTTGGGTTGTATTGGATTATATTTTCATATTATATCATTCCTACGTTTTAGTGTATTTATATATTAATCGAACAATTTTTAATATTATTTAATTAAAAATTAATAATCAATATCGTCATTTATGTCGTTGCGGTAAATAGTCAATGATCGTCGACCGCTCGTGCTGAATTTCAGGACTAGATTCGCCCCTGCAGAGGGGATACTTATATAAAGTGTAAATATACTTATATAAAGTGTAAATTTGTAAATGTTTTAGCAAAAGTTATTTTTATTGTTTGTTTATACCCTAATTAAAAAATAATTCAATTTTTATTGTTTGTTTCCTAGTAGAAGGATTTGTGTTCTTCTATTAGAAGAGTGGTTTATCGTTTCATACATGGAATAAAATTATTTAACTATTTCCTGTTAATAAGAGCTCTCTCTGTTATATTTTCTTTATTAGTCGGTAAGATAGCTATCGACTATCTTGGGATGAGATTTAGACATCTTTTGTAGTCTTACTTGGTCCGATTTTGGGTTGTGCTTGGGATTTGGTCGTGTGAGAGTTCCATATGATTGTACAATTTTTTTTCATTCAATGGAATATATTTATCTTTAACAACTCATGATTTTTCTCTTGTTTTGAAATTTTTGACATAAATCTTTGTATTGTTATTCTTCATCTATTTTACTTTTTTTATCTAGCTTTAAAAAAATATTATTTGAACAAGGATCTTGTATATGGACAAAATGAGGAATTGATCTCCATTCCCAACATGTCTCCATCAATTTAATTTCCCTTTGTACCTAAGTTGTTAGGTAAGACATTGGTTTAAGTGTAGGAAGAATTGCCTCATTGTTTCCTAATTCATTTCGAGTTGCAACTTAGTCCCAACTTACGAAATGGAGTGAGATTGTCCTTTACCATTCTTATTCAGTTGTACGACTCCACCCAAATGACATAGACCATTCAAAAAAGGCAACATTGTCCTGTGACATCGTTAGCATAAAGCTCTAATGATTTTACTCTTCATAAAGTTGATCATACGGGAACTTTATTGAACTAACTAAATTTTGAAGGGCATTCATCATTGAATGCCAATATTGTATTTATATTAAAAGGTCGAACACCAATCTACTCTAATTTCTTTCAGATGCCAAGATAGAATGGCAAGTATCAATTGGGTAGAAAGTATAATCTCTTCTATGCTAAGGAAGGAATATGACTGGATCAACTATTCCAACTCCCATCTGCTCAATTACTCAAAAGGTCCACACACTTCGTTGCCTAATTAGACTTCTCTCACACACACACACACTCACACACACACACAAAAGAAAATTTATTTATTAATCAAATACTAATTTACTGTATAATTGTTACATAGCTCCTATTTGATAACCATTACAATGAGTTTTTTTTTTGGGAGAATTTTTTTTTTTTGTAATATTGATTTTATTATTATTATTTAGAATGTGTAGTTAAAAAGTTAAAAAAAAAAAAAGTTAACGTATAGAATATTTTATTGTGAGAATGTGTATTTGCAAATGAGTTTGAGAAAAAAAAAAAAAGAAAAGGAATTTTGTCTTAATGATTGTCAAACAAGGTCCTAATTTATTGTATGAATACGAAATTTAAGAGAAGATTGAAGCAATTGAATCCTGAAAACATCAATAACCCCTATCTATTATGACTATTGTATCAGTATTACATCTAATGTATTAAAGCCCCTCGTGTTAGTATAAGAGAGGAGAAAAATTGAGAAAGCTATATACGAATTAAATAAAATTTTATTCACTTTTTCATTCTCAAACAAGTGTTATATTATGAGCATTAAATATTTATTCACAAAAAGGTTGAATTCAAATCTATATCTATATATATATAAAAACAGAAGTGCCGTCAAAAAAATTTTCCCGCCAAAATGTACTTTCCTCTTATGGAATTTTGATTAAAGTCTGTCTACCCATTAGTCAAACATTATAGCATGCTTTTATTGATAGTAACAATTTCATTTGTTGAGTTTTGTGTTCATTAAATTATTCTTTTTTAATAAAAAAAGTTTGAAAACCGAAAAGTCACCATAACCTGCATTTTATATATAAACTTCTTTGGATTATTATCATTTTAAACATTTAAGTTGTTTTGTGTGTGCTAATTACATTATTATTATGGTTTTGAAACTTAATTAATGTTTGATTTTATTATTATTATTATTATTATTATTATTATTATTATTATTATTATTATTATTATTATAACATTATTCGTGAAATGTGTGCCATGTTATTTCCGACCACGAAAAGAAACTTGGCAGTGAAGAGAAAGGTGAAAATATTGGGAAGAGAAACTGAAGAAAGGCTGTTCATGGTGGGGAGCCAGAAAGGGTAAAAAATAAACGAACAAGAAATTAAAGTCGTAAGGGAGTATAGAATAAAGCTGTAAAGAAACTGGGATTTCTTGTAATATTTCATGGCTTGAAGCTTGCCTACCACGGATTAAAATTCTAAGTTATGAAACCTAGTAGATATTTAGATGCCCAAGTAATTAATAATTATTAATAGTAAAATGAGGTAAACCAATGTTACAAAAGTTGTTCTGTATTAATTATTTCTATTTTTCCTTTAAATTTGATTTGCACATAAAGAGGATCGAGGTATTGAAAAATGGCTTGTTTTCAGTAGTTGGACGTGCAACTCATTTTGAAATAAAAACTACAATTTTGTCAATATTTTACTTCAAAATCCATCATTCTACCTCATTGCTCATCATTTTAGCAGTGTAAACAAGACTTCAAATTTGATTTATGCAAGCACATTTACAAGAAATTTGAAGACTTCGTTTTCTATTTGTCTCGAGAGAATTATTTTAATGGATGTCAAACCAAGGGCTAAGTGATTTAAGAGATTCGACTATGAAAAATGAAAGCATTTTGTCCATGCGGATGCCAAATCATTAATTAACATCAACGTGGTGATTAATTTGGAACAATATTGAAAGTTTAGTGATGACTTTAAACAAAACAAAATTCAAATACTGTAATTATTTTTATTTATAAAATTAATTTCCTCTAATTGTATTTCACTTTGTATAAAACTCATGTAAATAAACGCTATAATTAGGGCAATGATGAATACAACGATTATTGATTCTCTTCTAAACATTGTGTTTATTCTATTATTATATTGTTGCTGTTGTTGTTGTTGTTGTATGCATTTATAGGAAATTTTAATAATATAATTAATAAAAATTTTCGTAATTATTTTCGTTAATTTAACGTAATTATTTATAATAAATTTTAATAATATAATCAATTATTTTTGTCAATTTAACGTAATGCATAATTAAACAAGTGAATAACTTAGTAATCAATAATAATTCAATATTTTCTTTAATTTAGCGTAAATATTTATTTAATAATTTATGTAGTTGTAAAATAAATAAATAAATAATTTTTTCAAATAAATAAATTGTTAAGAATAAAAAAAAATGAAGAAAATAATTAAACAATGTTCATTTGTGTAAGTTTTGATATAATAGGTTGAAGACGGTTTTATTTTGATGCAATATTTGGTGTAAAATGGTGCAGAACTTACCTCAAATTTTGGTGTAGTGTTTAAGATGACCTTATAATCCATTGGACATCATTCTCTCAGAAGTTACTTTAAAGTCTAGTTCTACGAATATCAAGATGTTAAAACTGATATCAGACCATGCCCTCTTTCGGGATGACCATCATTGTGGACAAGAGGGAGGGCAACTTCCATAAAAGATTAAATCTATGAAGTTACTATTCGGACAAAACTCTCAAGCATATTGGATCATTGATAAGTAATGGATTAATGAGTTAAGAATATCGTCTCACGAGAAATAAGCTTCAAATTGAAATCTATCCATACGTTATCAAATTCAAATTTATTTAACAAAAGAGAATTGTGTTAAACTACTAATTAACTAACATTATTCCTAACTAAAATATGAGAAGAATATGTTGAAATTTTGAATCCATTTATTTATATTATATTTTCAATTATCAACCGATGTAATTTAGTGTGATTTATGTATAGATGACAATCGATAATCCAATCTTATTGTATTATCTCACTTGAATTAAGTCAAACATATTCTAAACACGACTCGATCTTATTCCTAGTTAGTCCAAACTCATATGCATAGAACGCATTAAATCACACGATTATCAACATGATTGCACTCGCAATACGTGTTATTCCTAACATCTATTGTCCATGCGTTGAAATTGCAGTGTTCCAAACCTATTATGGGTCTGTCAACACTTCGACAAGCAACTAATTATTTAATTGATGATTAGGCTATAAAATAATGCAACAAAACATACAAGATCAATCAACAATTTAAATTTACTAAACTACTTGATCTCTGAATTAAAAACCAATAACAATTAGGTTCATCTTATGATAAAACAACAAGAAGAATGAAAAAGTATCGCCCCGTAATGTATAAATACAAGAAAAAGATGTGAACTATAATCCTTGTGTTAGGTTTGTTCTCCTCTCTAACTTATTTTAAATTAGTCCCTCATTTCTTAATAGATTTTATGATATGAATTGATATAAGAGGAGGGAGGGGGAGAGAGAGATCCCCTAATGTTTCGCCGTCATTCTATATTTATAGGAGGCAAAATTAGATTTAAAAAAAGTATCCAAAGTCCTTTCCATATAGAGTTTGTATGAAATAAAGAAAGTTAGCCCGTCAGTCTAGATTTTGCATATGCCCACGCATGGTACGGTTGCTTGCCCACACATGGGCAAGTGATTTGTCCTCGGGTGCCCCAAAAATGGTCCTTGCGCACGAAAGGCTTTAGCTCATGCACAAGCGTGGTTATGTCTCAGCGTCCCCTTTAGTATTTTTGTTATGTCTTTCTATCTTAATATTCGATTGAGACGATTCAAAGTGTGTTCAAAAGATGACGTAAATGGCTACAATTCTTATAGATATATCATTTCAAACGTTTACTATGTAAAAAACGAGTCTTGATTTGATGCTAAAAAATTGGGACATAACTTATTCGGTTGGAAATTGATTTGGGAGAATACTTTGACTACAATTCACTCATTTGGCTTCAAATTGTAAATTCATCCAATGCAATCTTAAATCATCATTTTGTGATATGAATCAACTATTGAATATTTGCGATTTTATCTACGAACTTTGGAATTTGCCCATTTTTCGTTTATTTCTTCCAATTTCACTTCAATCACTGAATTTTACATAACAAATGATAAATACACGAGATTATGCTATAATTTATCAAAAAATAATATAAAATATTCTAATTTAATATCCTAAATAACTGTACAAAAATACTTATCAGTTACCTAACTATCATGGTGGATGATGGTTCTGAAAAGAGTGATGGAATATAATGATTGTAATTTTATTTCACATCGCTAAGTTAAAAAGCATAATTTGTGGATTTATAACCCATCGGACACATGTACTCTTACAAGCCACATGACAATCGAATAAAATTTTGCGCGACACTCTCATTGAACACTAATGTAATTTTATTTCACATCGCTAAGTTAAAAAGCATAATTTGTGGATTTATAACCCATCGGACACATGTACTCTTACAAGCCACATGACAATCGAATAAAATTTTGCGCGACACTCTCATTGAACACTAATGTAATTTGTCCAATTTTATAGGTCAGAGACTAACTTGATGAGTAAAAGGGTACGCATTTGAACCTCTTTGGCTACTATAGAGTGGGGAAACCTAGAAGTATGTCGAATCTCTTCTATGCTAAGGAAGGAATATGATTGGGTCAACCATTTCAACTCCCAAATGTCAAATAGTCAAAGACACATTTCGTTGCTATGCACTTCCAGCCGACTGAAACCAGACACACTCTCTCTACCTAAAGATCGTGTGCTTAAAAATTAAGTTAAATTTTGCTTTGAAAAAGTAAGTTTTGTTAATTTTAGAAAAATAAAAAATAATTCTTTTTTTTTTTTTTTTGCAGAGGAACTCAAATGTATGTCAATAACCAACCATATACTGACGTACACAAGAAAATTTACTTAATAATAAGCAAATTACTATTTATATTGCTGGATTTATGTTCTCTTTTGCATTAATTCTTGACAAATAGATATGAGGTATAAATGATGAATGCCAAATGACAAAATTGGAGTTGCCAACACAAATGTAAACAAAAAAACGACGAATTCATCACTTTAGGCTCTCCTGCACAATAATGATTCTGCTTCATGCAATCTCTGTCTATTCACTCTTGCAATATAAGCCTCCACTCTTCGATTCAATTCCTCAGTAGGTATATAATTCTCCTCTTCTTTCTCTCTTTTTTCCCTTTTCATGATCCCACTGCAAACTTTCATTTCTTTCGTCTTTTCTGCATGGAACATTTTATCTTCAGCATATTCCGTTTTATCCTCCCGTACTTTCTTGTTTGTTGGTGCAAGATATTCGTCGGAAATCTCTGTCACTGGAGATGAATTGGAGCCTGCCTGTTTAGATTCCATTCTTTGATTCAACTCCTCAGTTGGTATAATTTTCATCTCTTCTTTCTCTCTTCTTTCCCTTTTCACAGCCCCACTGCACATTTTTACCTTTTTATTTTCTGCATGAAACTCCTTTTTCTTGGTTGCTTGCATATAATTGGACGGTGCAGGTGCCATGTAACTTCGGCGCATTTGAGCAACGTATTCGTCGTAAATCTCTGTCGCCGGAGATGAATTTGAGCCTGCCTGTATAGATTCTCTGAAGAGGATGATGACTATGATATTTCCAACCACGAAAAGAAACTTGGCGGTGAAGAAAAAGGAGAAAATATTTTGAAGAGAAACTGAAAAAAGGTAGTTCATGGAGGGGAACCAGAAAGGGTAACACATAAACGAACAAGAAATAACAGTAGTGAGGGAGTATAGAATAAAGTTGTAAAGAAACTGGGATTTCTTGTAATTTTTCATGTCTTGAATCTTACCTACCTTCATTGAGTTATTCATAGTTGAAAATTAGGGTTTTTGAGAGGATTTAGTGAAGAAATTGTCAGTGAAGATTAATTCCGTTCACAAATCCGACAGAACACACAGCTAGCATCGGCTCTTTATATAGTTAGGGTGGAATGGGGTGGTGACTGGTGAGGACATTTTCATGGTTTTCCCACGTTGTTCTTTTGAAATACAAAAGTTGATGTCAAAGTCATTCTTCTTTAAAAAACAGTGGGAGGCTATAGTGGTGGTTTTAAATATTACATGACTTATAATTAGGTCATGTTAGATACCCATTTTGTCCCTGAACTTCCACCCACGTTAATTTCTATTTTCTCCCTAATCTTTAAAAATTGTTTACAATCCACCATTAAACTTTCAAATTTAATTCCTTTGCATCTGACTTTTAATGCGAAAGCACATTTGGATGTTCACTGGCAAATAATATATAACTTAAAGTTCAAGTATTTGTTAGAAACATGGGGCGTAGAAGTTTATGTGCCTTGGTTTTGAATTTACTTCTCAGACAACTATTGTTTAGAATTGTTATGAAGAATTCGTGTACATGAATTCTTTTTTGTGATTTTATTTTATGATTTAAAATTGACTATAGAAAAATAAAATCGAGTTGATCGATCAATTTATTCGATTTTATTTGAACTTTTTATGGGAAAATTTATAGAACTTTTACGTTTGGATTTTATTTTTATATTGACAAGAATTAACTTTCGTTGTGTAAATCTCTATCATTATATATAGTTTTTCTAATTATTATTTTCAATATTTGGTGAATCCTTGAATCTTTATTTCATCCCATTTATTATGAATTTAACTAAAAAAAAAAAAATTCATACAAATTGAAAAATTACACTGAATTTCGATGTTGTGTAAGTTTGAGTTTCTTTGTGATTTCGTTTTGCCTTTTTCACAAATAATTGTATTATTAGGCGGCACGTGAAATTAGTGGAGGAAAAAGAAGTCTATAAAGAATTCATCAACCAATCACATTTCAAAATGTAGAAAGAATGTAAAAAGAAGGAAAATTATATAATAAAACCCAAGAAAAAACCAAATCTCTTGGCTTTCTTTTTAGCAAAAGAACTACGGACACGTTGTTAGGGTTCGTTTGACATAACGTTTGAGAAGTCGAGGAGATCTTAAGAAATAAAAGTTATTTTTCAAACTCATTTAATTAATTTTATAAAAGTAATTCTACTTAGAAAAACTTTTAGAGCCCGTTTGGTATCGATTAAAATTCAATTAAAATTGAAAATATAGCCGTTATTGGATCCCACTCGTCTAATAAAAGTCACCAATAACGGCTAATTTTTCAATTTTAATTCGATTTTAATCTCTATCATACGGGCTCTTAGAATAAGCCGGTACGATTGGCTTCCTCTAAAAGCCATTTCGAAAGTATGAATTACTTTCGGAGAAGAGACGGTACTCTAAAGCACCAAAAGGCTACTTTATATTGGGCAATGCGCGCATGGTATTGGTGGCTTTGTATGGTGATGGGAGTTGTGACAAAATACTTTAAATAATGTCCATTTACCTTTTTCTGACTTACCAAAAATGAATTTAGAGCTCGTTTGATAGATATTAAAATCGGATTAAAATTGAAAAACTAACTGTTATTATTGACTTTTATTAGACGAGTGGGGTCCAATAACGGCTATATTTTCAATTTTAATTGGATTTTAATCGGTACCAAACGGGCTCTAATCTTTAGATTCAATTGTTAACGTCTTTGGCTATTGCATTTTTCTTCCTTTTCAGATTTTTTCTTGAAAAGTAGTGATTGAAATCGCTTAATAAAATAATCAACAAACTATTTGGGATTTAAAACCCGTGTAAGATTATGCGTTAGTTTAACCTAAAGAAATAGGCTCATCCTTGGCACTCAGTTAGTGCGCGCGATCGTATACTGAGGTGCTCCCGCCGGGCATTTGAGTGATAAATAACCTTGGAAGAAAGATTAAGTTATCTGATTGTGATAAAATGAAATTCAATTTTATGGTAAACTCAATGAGAATTTTATCTATAATTTTTTAACATGTTCAATTATGTCAAATTCATCTTATAAAATATGAATTTGTTGCTGATTTGATAATATTTTTGTACTCGAATATTACTTGCATCTTTTGAATCTCAAAATTAGTGCATTAAAATATTTTTGTAACTTTCCTCGTATTCTACTTTACGTAAACAAGAAAGTTTAATTTATCAATTTCATTCATTTTCAACTTGCTTTTTTCTTCTATTTTTTTCCTAGACTTTTCTACAGAGAAGTAAATGAAAAACCTTTTTTTTTTTTTTAATAAAAAGTGCTGCTATTTAAAGAGAGATTTGAATCTTAATAGGGAAAATTGCGGCCGTGGTCCCAAACCTTTCATTTTGTTGCAGATTACACCCAAACCTTTTATTTTTGCTGTCGAAGTCCCAAACCTTTATATGTAGTTGCAGCGTCAGTCCCAAGCCTTTAATTCCATCCACAAACCAGTCAGTCAACGTTTCAACAGTAATTTTGACTCGAAAAAATTGCAGCGTTGGTCACAAACCTTTCATTTTGTTGCATATTACACACAAACCTTTAATTTTTGCGGTCAAAGTCCCAAACCTTTATATATAATTACATCGTTGGTCCATTTCACGAATTTCTTCCATAAAATCATCAGCCAACGTTGAAACAGTAATTTTAACTCAAATAACATCTTAATTGATGGGTAAAATTGTCAAAACAAGTTATCCAAAAAAAATTTGTTTTCTTCAAATTCTTCAATCTTTTCACAGCCATCACATTCTCATCATCGATAACCATCTGATCAGATAGATCCGATTTGTTATAATAATTGAATAGATAAATTATTTTTATGGCATGTTATTTGTCACTAAAATAAATAAATGAGAAAATAAAAATAAACAAACTGCATTTGGTACTATAATTTGTATGTATTATTAATAGCTTGTTTGGTAGAGATTTTTGGGGGAAAAATTGATTTTTGAATAGTGATATGACGGAAAATGTGTGGTTGAAAAAGAAGAAAAAATTATTGATATGATGGAAAATATTATTTTATTGAAAAATGTGTGGTTGAAAATGAAAATTGATTTACTTTAGAATTTGAGAATAAAAAACAAAGAGGCCCTAAATAATTTTTAAATTGATTAAAAATTAAAAATAATATTAAAATAAGAAAATACTTTTTTAATAATATCTATGCTTATGCTTTATCTAAACATGCCGGTTTGGGATTAGCGTTGCAATTTTTTCATTTTTATGGCATGTTATTTGTCACTAAAATAAATACATGAAAAAATAAAAAAGTTTAGTACTAAACAAAAAAATTTAATATTATTTTTTAATTTTTAATAAAAAAATGTATTTTTTATTTTAATATTATTTTTAATTTTTAATCAATCTAAAAACTATTTAATAATACATACAAATTATAGTACCAAATGTAGTTTATTTATTTTTATTTTCTCATTTATTTATTTTAGTGACAAATAACATGACATAAAAATAATTTGTCGATTTGATTATTATAACAAATCGGATCGAATTGTTATCTGATCAGATAGTTATCGATGATGAGAATGTGATGTCTCTAAAAAAATTGAAGGATTTGAAGAAAACAAACATTTTTTTTTTTGGATAACTTGTTTTGACAACTTTACCTATCAATTAAGATGTCATTTGAGTTAAAATTAATATTCGAACGTTGACTGACGATTTTTATGGACGGAATGCATGAAATGGACCAACGCTGTAATTATATATAAAGGTTTGGGACTTCGGCCCAAAAATTAAAGGTTTGGGGCCAGCGCTGCAATTTTTTCTAGTCAAAATTACTGTTGAAACGTTGACTAACGATTTTATGGACGGAATTAAAGGCTTGGGACCGAAGCTGCAACTACATATAAAGGTTTGGGACTTAAGCCGCAAAAATAAAAGGTTTGGGTGTAATCTGCAACAAAATTAAAGGTTTGGGATCACGGCCGCAATTTTCCCATCTTAATATGTTTACTTAAATAATATCAGACTTTTGTACATGCGAATTTAAGTGGATGTTCTTTCTGTATTTCAGTTTTGTATTTTGAGTTTTGTATTTTGAGATTGTTGAAAAATTTGTTCTTTTTGACATTTTGAAAAATTATTTCGATAACACCCAAAACGCGTTTTGAATATTTTGGCTTGATTATAACTAAAAACACCCAAAACGACAAATTTATCGTTTTGAGTTTTCTTTGTAAATTTTTAATTTGTTTTTGAAAATAGGAAAGAGAACGCGTTTTCATTGTTTTGGAAAATCGAAAACGGCTTGAAAATGATAAAAAGAATATACCCTAAATGTCTCCTCGTAAAAAAAGTTGTGATCAGATTCGAAGATCGTTTATAAAAAAAACACAAATAACTTGTGTTCCGAAATTGGCTAATAAGTTAGATTTCAAAAAATAATAATAATAAAAAACCGACAAAAATGAAAAAGAGAAGAAACCCTCAAGTCATAGAGAAGATGGGTTCCAAAGTGGAGCATAAAGTGATGAAGAGGAATAATAACATGAGTAGAAATGAAGGAGGTTCAATGGATTGATAAAAAAGTGAGACATAATAATAAAGTGAGAAATTTCATGGAAGGATTCCGAGGATGTTTTCTAAACTACAAAATATTGAACTCTTGAATCACATAATTAAGAGGCACCACATACCATTAATGGGGTGTGGCGAGTTAAAATTTACAATATATTATCATTCTATTTTATTATTATTATTATTTTTTTTGTATCACTTTATAATTATACTAAATGTATTTAACTTTCGTTTATTATTGTAATTATATTCTTAACATATCAGTTTGCGTCCAAACAAATATGTAAAAATGCTTATTCATGCCTCATTTTTTAAATAACAGATAAATATAAATATAATCAAAATATGCCTTTACTTTGTTTAGCTAAAAAGTTGATAAAAATCGAAATCAAAGTCAATAATTAATTTTAACCATATATTTTATCAACTTTTATCAATATCTACTGAAAATATTTTTTTCCACAAATAATTGTATTAATAAAAGATATCTATAAAGAATTCATGAAGATCATTGTCAAAATAAATGTCCACCCCATCATCCAATCCCATTTCATGACAGGCTTAGTTTTTTCCCAAAAAGAAGTAAAAATAAATAAATTTCTCCACTGCCTTTTTAGCAAAATGCTAAGCCAAACATGTAGTTAGGGCCTGTTTGGCATGGTATTTGAGAAGTGAAGATGAGATTTTGAGAAATAGAAGTTACTTTTGAACTCGTTTGGCTAATTTATAAAGTGCTTCTAATTAAAACATCTTTTAAAACAAGACCCAATTGAATTCCTCTAAAAATTCTTCCGAAAGAGTACTTTTTTTTGGAAATTAGTTTTCAAATAATAATTAAGGTAGGTTTTTCATGAAAATCTTCTACAAGTAGCAAAAGTAGACAAAAAAAGAAGCCATGCCAAACGAATACTTGCTATCCTAAGTTGATTATGAATCTTTTTCCTTTAATTTGTTCGATTATGTATTGTCTATCACATTAAATGTTAACTTGATGTTGACTAGATAATATTTTTGAGCTCTAATCTACATCTTTTGAATATTAGATTATCACTTTAAAATTTATTTATTGAGTAATAAAAAGATTTAAGGTCACACAATAATGAGAATTACAAAGTAAAATGTGTGAAAAATATGAATTTGAATACAAAACATCATATTGATGTTGTAAAACAAAGATGATATCGGATTAATACAATACCAAATTATTGGAAAAAATAAAAGATTATAGCCATAGTGTGAAGTACTTAATTACAAGAACACAATAACAAAATAATTTGCAGAGAATTGTGATTTTATTATAATATGAAAACAGAATACAAAGATTTGTGTTTACAACGTTTATAACTTCTACTAAATCATAATGAAGAGGCACATAGAGAAAAAACCAGGGACGTCCAAAACATAATAGTAGAGTTGTAGATGAAGTAAAATGCAAGAAATAGCATTAAAAACGGAATAGGAAACAAAACAACATTATGGCATCGTGACACCACTCTCTAGGCGCCACAACGCCATTACCAGTGCCCAACGCTAGCTCCTCCGAAGCACCTTTCAAAGATGTTTTTCTTCATTCTTCATTCTTTTTTGAGTTCAACACAAATTTCAACTCACAATTGTGCTTCCAAATAGAACTTCAACCAAAATTCTCTAAGGAAACTTGAATAAGATTCCACAATAGCATTCTAAATTGAATTCCTCTTAACATGCACTTTAATTAGAATTCAAAATTATCTTTAACAAAAAATTTGGGTCGCGCCCAAATTCTAACAATCGAGTTATGGGATCTTCATGATTAATCATTCTTGTGATCGACAAGACTTATTTGATTTTCAAGTTTACTTCATTGTTTCTATGAGCCACGGGATTAATACTTCAGGTTGACATTGAGTTGTGAAATTTTGTTATTTTGATTGCAATGAGTTGGGAGATCTTGTTATTTTGTTTGCAATGAATTGTGTTCACTTCTTTTTTTTCATTTGTGGGTAAATATTTATCATCGACCTCATCATCTTTAAAATTAGTCAAAAGATGTCACAACTGTCTAAATTATTTTTCGAATGCAAAATTTCATAAGAATTCTACGATTAGTAATTACCTAGGTACATAATATATTGAAAACCTGTCATTAGGTAAGTACATCAGTCAGAAAATTAACTTGATAAGTTTCTTCCAAGTACAAGTTATATCAAGCCCTAAAATATAAATCCACCATTTCCACTTATAATTCCTACACAGTTTTCTTCTTCTTCGAGTCCACATGCATGCTATTTCATATCTTTAGGCTCTACTGCACACTAATGATTTAGCTTCATGTAATCTCTGTCTTCTGACTCTTGCAATATAAGCCTCCGCTCTTCGATTCAATTCCTATGTAGGTATATAATTCTCCTCTTCTTTCTCTCTTTTTTCCCTTTTCACGATCCCACCGCGAATTTTCACTTCTTTCTTCTTTTCTGCCTGTAACATTTTGTCTTCAGCATTTTCCATTTTATCCTCCTGTACTTTCTCGTTTGCTGGTGCAAGGTATTCGTCATAAATCTCTGTCCCTGGAGATGAATTTGAGCCTGCCTGTTTAGATTCCACTTTTCGATTCAAATCCTCAGTTGGTATAATTTTCATCTCTTCTTTCTCTCTTCTTTCCCTTTTCACGGCCCCACTGCACAATTTCACTTTTTTATTTTCTGCATGAAACAGTTTATCTCCAGTTTCCATTTTCTCCTCCCTTTTCTTGTTTGCTTGTATATAATTGGACGGTGTAGGTGCCCAGTTACTTCGGCGGATTTGAGCAATGTATTCGTCGTAAATCTCTGTAGCCGGAGATGAATTTGAGCCTGCCTGTATAGATTCTCTGACGAGGATGATGACTATGATATTTCCAACCACGAAAAGAAACTTGGCAGTGAAGAAAAAGGAGAAATTATTTTGGAGAGAAACTGAAAAAAGGTAGTTCATGGAGGGGAACCAGAAAGGGTAACACATAAACAGGGCCGGCCCTGGCCCAAGGCAAGTAAGACCACTGCCTTGGGCCTCAAAATTTTAAGGGCCTCTAAAAAGAGCCCAAAGATGCCCCAATCCAAAACCCCTTAAATTTCTTAACATCTTCTTCTCGATTTCTCCAACAGTCTTTCACCAGATTCTTGAGCCTTTTGGGGAGCAGGTATTTTATTCTTGAAGGATGAATGGTCCTGGCGATTTTTATTAAAAATGTTTGTTTAGAATTCTAATCATTAATGATTGCCCAAAATTGGATAGAATATTACAAGTTTTTATTTTAGTAATTTTTGCTTGAACTTTTATTGTGTCCAGATTATTGGTTCCTCCGTCCCTGTAATAATATTCTAAAACTGAGAGCAAGAAGTTGCAGTCCTCAAGTTTGCAAGAGGGGCCCTCCAAGAAGTCCCTGGCTGATTTCCACCGGGTAAATTTCTTGCTTTTTCATAATGATGGGCCTTTACTCCATTTTCCATTGATTCCATTTTGATGTGAGCCATATCATGCATCTAGATGGTTGAATACTGTGAAGAATCTCAATCTGGTTGTTGTAGGAAAAAGATTCTTGAAAATTTTGGGGAGCATGTATCTTAATTTTATTCTTGAAGGATGAATTGTCCCGTTAAGTGTTATACATAAAGACATTACATGAGAATATCAGATAACTAATATAGCATATCGACATTCATCCACTTGAATAGAAGCAAAAACCCTATTCGATCAACCATGTCACAAAATCGATCAAATGGATTAACTATGATTTATATTGAAACAAATATGTTGGAAAAACTTGATTTTAGTAGTTTGATTAATGATTTTACGTCTCAAAATGTGAGAAGGTCAAATCTTATGCTCGCCTAATCTCTCGGGTTGTGAGAGAAGTTTTAGTTTGCCACTCTATCTTTTGAATCATATAAAACCTTCTTTTTAATATAAACGTGTTAATTTTTTAAATATTTAAATTTTGCTACACTTGTAAAAAAATGATTATACTGAAGGGCCTCATAATAATTAGTCGCCTAGAGCCTCTAAATTCTCAGGACCGGCCCTGCACATAAACGAACAAGAAATAACAGTAGTGAGGGAGTATAGAATAAAGTTGTAAAGAAACTGGGATTTCTTGTAATTTTTCATGGCTTGAATCTTGTCTACCTTCATTGAGTTATTCATAGTTGAAAATCAGGGGTTTTGAGTGGATTTATTGAAGGAATTGTCAGTTATGATTAATTCCGTTCACAAATCCGACAGAACAAACGGCAATCACAAATTGGCTCTTTATATAGTTAGGGCGGAGTGCGTGGGTGGGCGGGCGTGGCGGTGGTGAGGATATTTTCATGGATTCCACACATGGTTCTTTTGAAATACAAAAGTTGATGTCAAACTCATTCTTTTTGGAAAAGCAGGGGCAGGCTATAATGGTGGTTATAAAATTTGGTCGTGTTAAATACCCCTTTTGTCCCTGAACTTCAATCCATGCTAATTTCTAGATTTGTCCCTAATCTTTAAAATTTGTTTCCAATCCGCCATTAAACTTTTAAATCTGATTCCTAACCATCTGCACAATAAAATGGAGTCTCCTTGTTTGACTGGAATTTCTAGAATTCTATTTTATTTCAAAATAAGAAACTTTTCTACATAGATTTAGCCACTTTAATGTGAAAGCACTTTTAAGAAAATTCAAGAAGAAGAGTGTTCGTATTTATTTTTTTTGTTATTTTATTCAATTTATTATTATAATTTAAAATCGACCGTAGAAAATTGACATAAAATTGTGTTGATCGATTTTATTTGAATTGATGGCCACACGTTTGATCAACTCTTGGCTGAATTATTTTAGACTAACGAATTGACTCTCGTCCCATTTATCATAACACCATTTTAAGTTATAATGATAAATTTAACTAAATAATAAAAAAGAATTCATGGAGCAAAATTACACTGAATTTCGATATTTACTATCATATCAATGTTATGTAAGCTTCGAGTTTCCTTGTGACTTCTTTTTGCCTTTTTAACAAATATAATTGTATTAGTGGGCGGCACGTGAAATCAGTGGACCAAAAAGAAGTCTATAAAGAATTCATGAACATCATTGTCAAAACAAAAGTTCAACTCATCAACCAATCACATTTCATGATGTAGCAAGAATGTATAGGCTTAACTTTTTCCCCAAAAAGTAAAAATAAATTAAATTATTGTGTTTTTTACCTAACACGAGGAAAAAAAAAACAAATGTCTTGGCTTTCCTTCTAACAAAAAGATAAAGCCAGACGTGTTAGGATCTGTTTGACATGACATTTGAGAAGTCGAGGAAATTTTGAAAAATAAAAGCTACATTTGAACTCGTTTAGTTAATTTTATAAAAGTGCTTTTAGTTAGAAGAGTTTCAAGAACAAGTTGGTCCAATTGACTTCCTCTAAAAGTTCTTCTGGTGGAGAAAACATTTTTAGAATCTAGTTTCAAACAGTAATTAAGGTAGTTTCATAAAAAAAAAAAAATTCTACGAGAAGCGAAAGTAGAAATAAAAATCGAAGTCATGTCAAACGAGTCTTTACTACCCCAAGTTAATTTTGTTTTTTTTTTCTTTAATTTGTTCAATTATGTCTTGTCTATCACATTCAGGGGTGGACGCAGAGTTAAAAAATGCTTGAATTTTTTTAAAAAAATACGAGTTAGACGTCTTTTTAAAACTCATGTTTAATGTATTTTTAACTATTTTCGATATCTGTTTGGAATATTCGATATACTCATAAGTCAGTTCTCAAAATAAGTTTTGAGATGAAATAAGCAATTTGTAGATTCGATTAGCGTACGATTATCGGAGAATTTTTAAAATTAGCATGTTATCGAAATTCAAATTTATTGTGATTTTGCCCCTATTTGGTGGAGATTTTTTAATAAATTTTGATAAAAGTTAAACAATTATGGATTACATGAAATACGTTATTAAAATTAATTGTTAACTTTGTTTTAAATTAAAATTTAGATTTCAATCAATACCAAACACGATTTTATATATTAAAAAAAAAAATTCAAAAGTTGGGGAGAGTGGGGCATTCCAGCCCCCCCCCCCCAGCCTAGGACTCCCTAGGTCCGCCCATGATCACATTAAATATTAAGTTGGTATTCATTCGATAAATTTTTGAGCTCTAATCTGCATCTTTTGAATCTTAAATTATTGCTTTAAAATTTATTGATTTGAGTCGTAAAATATTTGAAGGTGGAATATTACAAAGTAAAATAAATTGTTTGAAAAAATATGAATTACTTTTGGAGAAGAGGTGGGTAGTGTAAAGCACCAAAGCAACTTTATAATGGGCAAAGATGTATGCATAGTATTGGTGGGTTTGTTTGGTATTGTGACATCATACTTTAAATAATTGCAAATTTGAATTGATTGATCATTAACACATATAAGAAATGCACAAAAAAGTGCATTATGTCTATGTTACATTTTTCTAACTTACGAAAAAGAATTTAATCTTTGATCAATTGTTAACATCGTTTGCTATTGCTTTTTTCTTCCTTTTCAGATTTTTTCTTGAAAAGAAGTGATTGAAAGCGTTTAATAAAATGTGGTGCATAAACTCTCTGAGAGATATTTGAATCGCAATACATTTGTTTAAAGGAGTTGTGATCAAATTTGAAGATTGTTTATAAAAAATACAGATAACTGCAAATAATCTTGATTGTGCTATAAAATTGGCTACTAAGTTAGATTTCTATGAAATGAAAAAGAGAAGAAACCCTCTATCCATAGAGAAGAGTGGTTCCAAAATGGGGCATAAAGTGAGAGAGAGGAATAACATGAGTCATGGATGGACTCTGAGGGTGTTTTCTGAACTACAAAATATTGAACTTTTGAATCACATAATGGGGCTACTGCTAAAAGGGGGAAAGAGGTTAAGAGGCTTCACACACCATTGGTGGGGTGTGGTTATATTATTATTATTATTATTATTATTATTATTATTATTATTATTATTATTATCTAAATGTAACAACTAATTAGGAAGACGTAAAAATGCTTATTTACACCTCATGTTTTTAATTAAAAAAATTAATATGAATATAATCTAAATATACCTTAGCTTTGTTTAGCTAAAAAGTTTATAAAATCTAAGTGAATGGCAGTTGGTAATTTCAACCACATATTTTATTAAAATCACAACTTTTATCAACTTTCTATTCACATATTTCATCAACTTTTATTATAATCTACCAAAAATCTGATTTTTACCTAAACAAAATAGCCATCCGGATAAGGTAAAACAATATTTTACTGATTTTTTGTACTAAAACTGCATATTTATAGTAATGCATTTCTCAGTTGTTTCTATATATTTTTTGTTGACCTCGATTTTCGGTTGGAAAGTATGGCCAACATATTCCTACTCCATTCCATTCCATGTTTAAGGCTCTTGTATATTTAGATAAATCGTTAAATTGCACATGGCATTCTCTGGTGTTGGGAGAAATAGCCACCAACACTTCGATACTCAGGCTAGTTTACTCAAATATTTGAGTGTGGGATAAACTGTGAACGAGAGCCAAAGTTACTATTGAGAGTGTAAAACTACATTATTTGTGAATGATACCAAATGTGAGCTTTTAGAGATTACGATTAGATAAATGATAAGTGACCCCATCTTAATGGCTTACGAGTCATCTTCACAGATGTCATATCTATTGTCCTATACTGATACATCATTACATGATCCTCAAAAGTGACCACTCTATGGCCTATGCATGACATCTAAAAAGTAGACTGACAAGTTGACTAATAGACGTCTACTGTAAATATGTCAAATCAATCGGCACGTCAACTAGAAGAGGTATCATTAGTTCCTAGCTATTCTAGGTTGAGGTGGTTTTAAACTGAAAAATTGATTGAGTGATGTCTATTGTAGAGATGTCAAATCAATTAGACGTACGAAAGATCTCGTGGATGAAGCAATGCTATGGAAGATGTTTTGTGGAACAAAATATCGTCGCTTCGAAAGTGTACTGTGGCAGTCTGTAGGACCGCGCATCGAACAAGAAGGTTTGGTTTCTACATGTCACTTCTATCGAGGTGCTTCATTGACTTCGACTTTCTTTGTAGACGGTCTCTGTTATTCCACGTAAGTGAAGTGATTGGAATGCGGTTTCTTAGTTGGCTATCACATGGCCTGCCTCGTGTAACTAGGCATAACATAGCTGTCGTTTGGCTATCGAGCAAATAATATTATCTATTTTATCAGCTTTAACATGATAAATTTAGATGGGTAATTCTATGGTACCAATCAAACCCTTATTATTTAGAAACTTCAATAACAAAAAATGTTAAATTTAACGATCTTATTATAATATCACATCTAATGCACGTGTTCTTAACTAATAAATATAATAATTTAATAGAATTTTTGCTCAACATTTCAAAGCACACTAATGGAATCTTTGAATACAAACTACAATCATACTACGTGTACATCTTATTTTACACATTTTTTACACTGCACCACGTGTCGGCACATGATTTGATTGTTTTAAAAAAAGACATTTTTCCACCCAACACTTTTTGAATTCTCACATAATGTCTGAAAATGTGTACAACATGAAATGTACACTTGCCATAATACTACGAACCATCATCACATAAGATTGAGTTATGTGATCTTGTTCAACGATTCTTGTGATCGATGTGACTTAATTGATTTTCAAGTTTTCTTTATTTGTGTGTACATCTTTATTAACGACCTTATCATCTTAAAAATTAGTCAAAACAAGGCCCAACCGTCTAAAGATTTTTTGAATGAAATTTCATAAGAATTCTACAGACCTGTCATTAGGTTAGTACATCAATCTAAGAAAATTAACTTGAAAAGTTTCTTCTGAGTACAAGTTATATCAAGCCTTAATAAATAAATCCACCATTTCCATTTATAATTCCTACACAATTTTCTTCTTTGATAGTCCACATGCATGCTAAGTTCATCTCTTTAGGCTCTACTGCACACTAATGATTTAGCATCATGCAATCTCTGTTTATTCACTCTTGCAATAAAAGCCTCCGCTCTTCTTTTCAATTCCTCGGTAGGTATATAATTCTCCTTTTCTCTCTCTTTTTTCCCTTTACACGATCCCACTGCGAATTTTCACTTCTTTCTTCTTTTCTGCATATAACATTTTATCTTCAGTATTTTCCATTTTCCTGTACATTCTCGTTTGCTGGTGCAAGGTATTCGTCATAAATCTCTGTCGCTGGAGATGAATTTGAGCCTGCCTGTTTAGATTCCACTCTTCGATTCAAATTCTCAGTTGGTATAATTTTCATCTCTTCTTTCTCTCTTCTTCCCCTTTTCACAGCCCCACTGCACAATTTCACTTTTTCATTTTCTACATGAAACAGTTTATCTCCAGTAATATTCATCTATGGAGTATTAAATTCCACAACTAACCACTGGTGATAACTTCATAGTATTTGGCTCTCACTTCAATATTGAAACTTGACAATATCAACTGTGGATGGAATCCCATTGCTAAGACCATTAATCCATTGACAAAATAACAGAATTAGACAAAAAAAAATTATAAAAAAAAAAAAGGAAAGGAAACCTAGCGCCCTACTGAATTATTAATTTCAGAGAAAATAGTCCCAGTCTTTAATCTGTCACCGATATCAGTAGATGTGCTACTGCTCTTAGATAGGTCGTTGCTAGCAGATGATGTATTAGCGCTCTTTAATTTGACCACAACTTCGCCCGAACCGGAAAATAATTCGTCGTTGTCTGTGCTGGTTGGCTCCTCTTGCTGAAGTATTGGATATGACGGGAACATTGGGGAGTCTCCACCGTCTACCATTGCCCCGTCGCAGCCTCTATTCTTTGCCACCTCCTGCAGCTGCATGGCAAACTCTAGGGTCCAAACCACATCACTCATATTTGGTCTTTCGATCCCGTTGTCCCTCAAGCATCTAGTAGCAATTTCAGCATATTTACTCAAACATTCAGGTGCGATTTTTCCCACAAGATTGGGATCAACAATTTGTTCAAGAGTCCCCTTCTTGTAACAGAGTTTAGCCCACTCAGCCAAATTCACTTGCATTTTCTGTATGTTTTGTATAATTGGAGGTCTAGCACATAGAACTTCAAACAATACGACACCAAATGAGTAAACATCTGATTTCTCTGTCAGTTGTCGTCTCCTATAATACTCTGGATCGAGATATCCTAAACTGCCCTTGACCATTGTACTGACATGGGTGTTGGTCCCAACTGTGGGGCCGATTTTGGACAAGCCAAAATCAGACACCTTAGCCACCCATTTCTCATCCAACAAGATATTGGTAGTCTTAACGTCTCTGTGAATGATCATGTTATTTGCGCCCGTGTGAAGATAATGCAATCCTTTCGCAGCCCCAATGAGAATTTGGAGACGATTTTTCCACTGTAATGGAGAATTCTCTGAATTGTAGAGATGATCGCGTAGTGTGCCATGTACCATGTAATCGTACACCAAGATCATCTCACCATTTTCATCACAATATCCGATCAAGGACACCAAGTGAAGGTGTCTCAATGTTGATAACATTTGGATTTCTGTTTCGAATTCACGGACCCCTTGATTCGATGATGGATCCAGTCGCTTGATGGCAACTGCAGTTGCACCTTTCTCAATGTACCCTTTATACACCTTACCAAATCCACCCATGCCAATCACAAAACTGTCGTTAAAGTTACCCGTTGCTAGTTTAATCTCCTCCAACAAAAAGTGCCGGCACAGATCAGACGGTAGCGATGAACCCGAACCACTGGTCTTCGTGGTAGACTTCCCCGCACATAGGCCAGAGTCTTTCACTCTCCGCCGGTAACAAAAAATAAAGAAGCTGACTAATAATAGCACAAGAAGAAAGCCAGTCACGCTCCCAATAACAGGATAAAGTACATGAGACATATCTTTACTTCTCTTTTTCTCTGAACTAATATCTGGTCCTGGCGGCAAAGAATTCGGAATAGGTTCAGGGTTTGCTGCCGCAAGACTACGATTAGAATCGCTGAGTTTGAAGATTTCTAAGCCATTTAAGAGCGCATTGTTGTACAAAGGACGGTGCATAGTGTTTGGGGACAAAGAAAGGGTCATGTTTCTCTGTCCATGGCGGCCATCATCACTAACCCACGTGACATAGTCTTTGAAATAAGGAATTTGAGTGCCACCAGTCAAAAAAATAACATCAACTTCACTGTCTGCTATCTGATCGTTGATTGAAATAGTGAAAACCCTTTCGTTTTGATGGGTAACTTCCAGTTGAATCTCACAGAAATGGAGTCTGAGGAGATAGTAAAACCCGGAATAAATAGGAAAACTCCATTCCAAAATTTTGCTACCGTTGCCTATTACTCTTGAGGTAGTGTAAACTATTTTCGGCGCAGTATAATTTGGGGTGTGTTTAGTGTAATTGATTGGAAGATATTCTCTATGAGGTGTGTAACCAAAATTTCCACCAAAAATATAGGGATCATCCTTTTTCCACTCACGAAACATCCCCGAGTCTTTTTTTATTCCGACATAAGCTCCTCCTACATTGAACCTGTAAAGATTCTCCAACGCCGTTGTATTTTTCAGCTCATACGTTTGTTTCACGAATTTGATGTGGTTGCCACGGAAGTAAAGGATGTCTGGCATTGAAACTATCTCAATCCCATTGATAAACGCGTAAGATTTTGGAGAAGGTGAAAAGGTAACGTTAAGGCTCTGATTATCCTCGACATTAATGATGAATTCTTTCTTAAAGGAGGATGTGGATGTGAGATACGCACTGAAATTGCTCAAAAGTGTGAATTCATTGGCAGTGACTGTAAAGAAAGATTCATTTTTGTTGAAGGATACGTTTTTATCAAGGCCGGAGTAGGTGGCGGAGTAAAAGTAGAGGCGGAGAAATTTGGGTCCGGCCAGGACTGGAAAAGTGTAGGTGAACTGGGATTGGAAAATACGAGCTGTGGTGTAAGGGGCTCGATTCGGGACAAAAGGGCCTTGTTCTGTTGGTTTGGACGCTATAGACGTGGTGGCGATGTTTAGTGGTGCATATTTGGAACGAGCATCACCGTCCCAGTTACGTTCGTTGTCGTCAGTACTACTTGACTCTGAGCCACAGCAGATGAGGATTTGGTCTATGGGCTGGTAAGGAGGAGCGGGAGAGATGGCTGTGGGTAGGAAGCGGAGGAAGAAGCAGAGGAGGAGAACAAAGGAGGACATGATTTTTGTGGGTACTAATTGCTTTTGTGTTACTTCTTTCATCAAGGCTGATGGCTGTTGGCATATGTGAGGAGGGTTCAATTCCATCACTGGACAATTGAGATATAAAGAGAAAATATATTTTTTGTTAAAAAAAAAAATTAAAATAAAATACGTAACTTATAATTAAAAACTCAAAAAGTAGGGGAAGACTGCGAAGTCTTTTGTGGGGATGCAAGTCAATGGAATTATATGAACCAATATCAATTATTGGTCATGAAAAGTTGGCTCATAAATGAGACATTTTTGTCTGTTTGTGACTTTTACAAAAGAAAAGTATTAATAAAATATTTCCAAAAGATGATATCATTTTTCCTGTAGTTGCATTATATATTTATTTTTTGCTTATACTTTCTGAATTGGAATCATTTTGATGTATCAATATTCTCATTTTGTTGATTGTCGTTACTCGAAAGAAATGTAACTTGTTTGGTTTGGATTAAAATCAAATTAAAATCTCAAGTTAAAGTTAACAATTAATTTTAATTACACACTTCATGGAGCTCACAACTTTTCAATCACATGTTTTATCAACTTTTATCAAAATCTAATAAAAATCTGATTTTAATCTCTACCAGACGGGCTAATTTTTGTGTTGATTTTGACATGACCTCATTTGTTGTATCGAATTTTTTAACAGACGTATGATATTGATGATTCGAATGATAAAATTTTCATACAATGAACTTTATGTATATCGAGAATAATATTTGTTTATTTGTCATTTTATTGGCGTCTCTTACCCTTGACGGAATTGTTGGTGGTCTTCTTCACCTACCCTTAACTTTAAATTATGCTTCATCTTTAATCAAATTAGACTATTGCTTGATGGAATTTTGTTCATACATTTAATTGGCGTCTCTTACCCTTGATGGAATGTGGTTCATACATTCTAAAGCAATAAAGAACACGGAGGAGCTTGGAAACCACATTAGACTCTTCGAAGATCATCAGATATCCCGAGCGCAAAAAAATTTCAATAGTTGCAAGGTCAATCTTTGGCAACGCACTTGGCTATTGTTGCATTGCACCTCGGCCCGCTGCTGGGGGCGGCCACAATGATGCTCAGACATTTGGCTCTTTTGGTGCTGCAAACAAGTCATGATAAAAAGAGTGTAGCAAGCATGTGGGGTCAGCTGATCTCATAGAAATTTTTGAAATTTTGTTTTTAAAATATTAATTTTTTTTTCCACTTTGTACCTCCCAACATCTCTCAAATTCCCAATCCCATTTTTCTCTCAATACCTAGATTTATCATTTTTACTAAATAATTGCATTTTTCTACTCAACTCATCTGCACCAATGTCGATGACCGACCACATTTTTTCTTCCCCTCGAGACCTGACTCCTCAAGGCCCTCATCCCACGCAATTGAATTGTTTATTCAACTGTTGAATGATAGTCTAACTGTATATAGTTAGGATGATGTATTTGACAATATTGATAACGATCTAATTATACGATCATTTCAATGTATGAATATGCATAGACAACTTTTGCAGTAATGTATTGAATTATTTTCATTAATATTATGTTGCTTGAAAAAATATAATTTCTAACTTAATTTTGACCTCACAATTAAGAATGTCTGGCGGCTCCACCACCGGTTGCAATCCAGAAGCAATGGGAAGTTCTCTTGAAGAGAATTGGGTAGAATGATTAACACGTGTATAGTATTGTCTGGTCTGGTGTGTGCTACAGAAGCTTAAAGATCTCTTCTTCCCCTGGAAAGCATAAACATAACCTGTAAATTGCGTGCCTGCAGAGAAAATCAAACTTCATATAAATTTGTTATAATTTCTTCAAATTCCATTACAACTTGCTAATGTAATGGAGACTGAATAGCTCACGATCTAATAGACAAGAAACAGAATACAAATTGCATTATTTATAGGCACAAACAAGAACAACCCACAAAAGAAGATGCTGCAATATACTAAAATGCCACACCACTGCTGGATGATTACATTACATGACAGGGTGGTCGCACGTATTCTTGTAATTGCAAGGTTGTTTATCGTAGAATTTGTTCGGTCTATCTATGCAACTTGCTTGTACATCTGCGTCTCAGGAGAGCTTCATTGGTTCTAGAACAGGAATAGTCTTTGATGGTACTTTGGGAACCAAAAGATTCCTTCTACTTATATCCAAATCTGGCAAAACAGGAATAGTCTTGAAGAGAATTACCATTAATATTCTGGTACCGTTGCACAAAGCGGCAGGTGCGTTAGTTGTGGTGATGCTAAAACATTTGGCTTTCTGCACATTTTGGCTAAGGTATGCGAGAAAGAGGGCTAATGCCAAATAAAGAAATTTTTGCTTTATGTCAAATATTCATTCTCAAGCACTCACTCCCCAGGTTCAACTCAAATTATATGATTGTTAAGAGGTATACAAATATATCTGATAGTAGAAAGTTTTGGATAAGAAATAAATGGCTACCGTTAGGAGGTAGGACACCCCCCCCCCCCCCCCATTGGCCAATACCCCATTGCATCATTTGGAGACAAACAATATAGAGCAAGCTTATAGTAACAACTAAATTAACAAGGATATTGTTATTAACTCACAAATGAAGACGCTACTAGTTAATAAAATGCAACCAGTACTAGATGATTGCATCACGCAGCCCCAGTGCAGGCATTCATGTAGTTCAGGGTCATTTATTGAAGATTTTATGATGTAGAATCAAAGGGAGAAAAGCAATAAAAGAAGGGGAAGAGAAGAAACCGTGAAGAAAGAGGGGAAGAGAAAACGTGGCTACGGCCAATCTCAATTTTAATTAATCATCAACTGTCTAAACTGTAATGTAAAGCTGTTTAAATAGTGAAAACCTAGGTATTGACGGGTTTGGGAAATTTAACCCACTAATCTGGCCCAATAACAATAAAATTAGAAGACATAAATAAATAAGGTCCAATAACGATAAAAGTGATTCCTGATGACAATGAAATAAATGCCGGGGACCCAACGATGTCCGCATCAACTCTCCCGGGGTGGAAGAAAACTCGACCCTGTCGAGTGGGTAGGTAAAACTGCTGCAATCAATCGTGACCATAAACTCGTGGGTCGGGCAACGTCCTCCGACGTCGGTAAAGCGTGTCGCGGTGGTCGGGATACGATATCCCCACCAATGTCCCGTCGATACATGGAAGAAGAGCTGGCAAAGGAAAATCCTGTGACTCAGATAATGCTCAACAAGTCTCGGTCAAGTCGTAGTGTTTCTCTAGTAATCCATGTGCAATCGGACTCAAAGTCGATCAACCCAACGAACAAGGAATCATTGAATATCCCCATCTTTAGTCAACACCACCTCTTCATCTAAAATAGCATCAATTTTATCTTTGTGTCTTTGGGAAATTTGGCATTGGATTAGAAGTAGCAAGCGATTCCTAGGGTCAAGGTCCACGGATGGAGGTAGGAAAGGATCATCGGAGGGATTGAAATGGCCTTTATAAGCAACCAAGTCCTCAACATTGAAGGTAGGGTGGTAGCTAAGATGTGGCGGAAGGTCAAGAACATAAGCATTTGGGCCACGACTCGCTTTAAAATTTTAAAAGGACCAAAGACACTACGAGCTTGCAATTTAGAGGCGGGTCCATGTAAACGCCGCTCTGATTCGGATTCGGATCATAACATAATCCCCAATATTAAAATCAACATGTCTTTTATGTAAATCGGCTCTTAGTTTATATGATGCGTTACTAAAGCTTCAAGTTGTTTATTGATCTCAATATGCAAATCATGAAGATGTTGTCTGGAAATGCTTCAAACATAGACACTCTAGCATGTGGGGACATCGGAATGAGACCTAAAGGCTTCCTAGGCTTAAAACCATGAACAACTTCAAATGGACTCATACCTAATGACCTATTTATGGAACTGTTATATGCAATTTGAGCTGTAGGAAGAATTAAATCCCAATTTCTAAGATTTTCTTGGACCAGGCATCGTAACAAATTACCAAGGCTACGGTTAACCACTTCCGTTTGCCGTCGATCACGTAGGTGATAGGCGGTAGAAAATTTTAACTTTGTGCCCGACCTGTGCCACAACGTTCTCCCAAAGTTACTCGTGAACATAACATCCGTGTCTGATACAATCGTGATGTTGAGGCCATACAATTTAACAATCTCATTAAAGTACAATGTGGCAACCTTGGACGCATCTGAAGTTTTGCTACAAGGGATAAAATGAGCCATCTTTGAAAAACGATCCACTACCACAAAAATAGAATCATGTTTCTTCGGGGTACGTGGAAGCCCTAACACAAAGTCCATGCTCACATCTTGCCAAGGGCAATCGGGAACGGGAAGAGGTGTGTAGAGGCCAGTGTTTTGCTTCTTTTGTTTGGCCAACTGACAGGTGTTACAAGTGCTAACTATCTTGGCCACATCTTTCTTCAAACTAGGACGATAGAATTGACGCTCAATCTCCTCTATGGTTTTATCTCGCCGAAGTGGCCAGGCTAAGCCTCCCGCATGAATTTCCCAAACTATGAAATCTCGCACCTGAAGTTCGAGTGGATGCACAATTTATTAGCTCGAAAAAGGTAACCCTCCTCAAGGCGAAAACCGTCCGCGTATCCGACTGTCCATTTTGCAAATCAAGAAAGATATCCTTAAAGTCACGACAATTCTCGTACAATTCCTTAAGTAGTTCAAAACCTATGACTTTAAAGATCATAATCGACAGAAGGGAGATACGACGACTTAATGCATCGGCGCCGGTTTTCAACCCCTTTCTTATGTTTCAAAACAAAAGAATAGGCACAGTAAATACTCGACCCAATAGTGCCTAGAATTCATTCTGTTCTGGAAGGTGTGATATCGGAGGGCCTCTTGATGTGAATAAAGAACAAATTCTTGGGGTAGCAAATAATGACGCCAATATCGCAAAGCACACTGGTTGCGTACAATTCCTTATCATAAATCGAGTACCGTTGTTTGACGTCGTTCAACTTCTCACTGAAATAAGTGATAAGGTAGCGTTCCTGACTAAGGACTCCCCCGATGCCGACCCTGGAGGCATCACACTTAATTTCAAAAACCTTGGTGAAGTCAGGAAGGCGTATGACAGGAGCTTCCGTCATTCGTTTCTTAACTCGTTTAAAAGCCTTATTCGCTTTATGAGTCCAATGAGACTCTCCATTCTTCATATACTTTGTAATGGGAGATATGATTGTGCTAAACCCCTTGATGAAACGACGGTAAAAGGTTGCTAGGCCATGAAAACTCCTGGCATCATGCAAAGTCTTAGGCTCAGGCCAATCAACAATCGCTTGAATTTTGGCTGGATCGACAGATACCCCCATAGATGATACAATGAAACCTAAGAAGACGACGCTATCGGTGAAGAGTGAACATTTCTTGACATTAGCATACAATTCGGGAAGAACAAACTTGCTGGAGATGATCTCGATGTTGTTCCTTCGTTGTACTATAAATGAGAATGTCGTCAAAGTAGACAACAAGGAACTTACCCATGAAAGGACGAAGAGTTTGTGTCATTACTCGCATAAAAGTGCTTAGGGCATTAGTTAGTCTAAAAGGCATAACTAGCCACTCATAAATACCATCTTTTGTTTTAAAAATGGGTTTCCACTCATCACCTAGGTGAATCCTAATCTTGTGATACCCACTATTCAAATTGATCTTAGAAAATATTGTAGCACCAACCATCATATCTAACATATCGTTAAGCCTAGGGATGGGAAAGTGATACTTTACGAAGTGATCTGTTGATGGCGACGACTATCTACACACATCCTCCAAGAGCCATCCTTCTTAGGAGTCAACGGCGAGCACAAGGACTTAAACTCTCGCGGATGAATCCTTTGTGAAGGAGTTCATCCACTCGCCTCTTCGAGTTCGGCGTGTTAGGTAGGATTCATCCTATAATGAGGCAAATTTGGGAAGCGACGCTCCGGGACCAAATCTATGGCATGTTGAATGTACCGTAAAGGAGGTAGTTGGTCAGGTAAGTCCTCGGGAAACACATCCTGGAACTCTCGAATGATCGCCTGGGCTTCAAGAGGGACTACGGAGGAGGAACTCGATGGGGCCTCCAAGACAACCAATGCAAACACAATCGAATCGCCCACAAGTGTACGCTCGAACTCCGTAGGATTAATGATGTGTAATCCCTTTCGTTCCTCACGTTTCTTGTGTCATGTGAGCCAACGAGTCTCGGTGGAAGAGGGTTAAGGTGGATCTTCTTGCCATTAAACACGAACGAACATGAATTGGATCGACCATAAATGGTTACATCTAAATCGAACAACCAAGGTCGACAAGAATGACGTGGCCAGACATCCATGGGAATGACGTCACACCATATATGATCCTTGTACTCGAGAAACTGAATAGGCACCAAACAACGTTCCTTTACAGCTATCGAGGAAGTATCAACCCAAGAGACACTATATGGCTGAGGGTGGGGCACAGATTGCAACCCCAGACGGGTTACAGTAGTCATCGACACCGCATTAATGCAACTACCACTATCCACAATGACTTTACATCCTTTATCATTGATCTTGATGTAAGTGTGAAAAATGGCGTGACGTCGCCAATCGTCAGCATTTTTGGGCTGAGTCAAGGTACAACGTACAACACCCAATCTCGACGTATCTGGGATAAAGGGCCTTGACTCTAACTCCACTGGAAGGGTTCGAATACAACCTAAGAAGGTATCTTCGTTATCATCCAAGTCCTCAAACTCTTCAAACTTAGGTTCGTAAACTTGATCCTCCAACACACCATCCTCTCTACTTTCACGTTCTTCCAGAACAAGGGCTCGACTAGGACAGTTAGAGGAAATGTGACCAAAACCCTTACAGTTAAAACATTGCAAGCGGGACGATGTCCTTGGAATTTCTGGACCCCTTCCTTTATTTTCCCCTACAAGAGGACCCTTAGATGGGGAAGGCCCTAGGATAGACTTTTGGGGCGCAGTGGGCGCTGCAGAACTGGGTGTTGAAGAAACAGGGGTACGGTTGTCACCGACTTCTAAATGGAGTCCTAGTAACTAACTCGTAATCTCGGACGAAGCGCAAGCATGGTCAAAGTAGTAACGCCCCGAAGGACAAGCTCACGTTTAAGATCATCTGCGAGGCCTTGAAACACCTGCTTAAGGTCATGGCTTCATCCTCAACGACTTGACACCTCATCCTAAATTCATCAAACTGAGTGACGTACTCAGTCACTGGTCGATTGCCTTGCGTGAGAACATTCCATTGATCCAACAAATGACCCTTATACGATTGGGGTAGATACTTCTCTTGAAGGCGACGTTTCATTTCATCCCAACTCCCAACAGGAGGAGCATGACGACGCTCCAAGAGTTCCTCAACGCTCTCCCGAAAAAGAGTTGAGCGGTGCCAGTTAGCTTCGGACTAGCAACCGAACTCTCCCGGTCCTTACGGAACTCCATACCAAGCGAAGAAACGGTCCATATCTCTAACCCATTGAGTAAATACCCGAGGGTCTAAACAGCCATCAAAGGTTGGGGCATCCAGTCTAATATTTCTAAAGAAACGGTCATCGTGACGAGGAGGCGAGTATCATGACGGAGATGCTCTCGCTCCCGTTCACGGCCGTGATGCCCATCCTACGGTTTTGCCTAACGTGTTGTCGGACACCTTGGGGACGACGATAATGCCTATTATGGGACGACGCTTAGAGTTTTCGGCTTCGATCAAGTGTGGGATTTGTTCAAAGGTGGACATTCTACGGCTAAGTCTCTAGTTTCCTCACGGCGGCGGCAATCTCGGTTTGGATAGCCGCGACTTGCGTTTGTAATCGCTGTTGTTGACTAGCGGCGACTTGTGTTTGAAGCATTGTTGACTAGCGACAAGTTGTGCTAATTGACAGTAAGGGCATCAAGTTGAGGTGGGTCCATGGTCAAGTTAAGGGAATTAGATGTGACAAGACGACCGCTACGCATGCATGCAATGCACTACTAGCTAAATGAAATGTATAGAGAGATCAATTGACAACTCGGTTTAAAGTCGAAAATAAAACCTGATTGAATTTATTTATTTATTTTTTGTCGTATTTATTTATTTATTTATTTTGGGAATTATGTTGATCCAAATATGCAAGCTAGTATCGACGATCGATGTAAAATAGCAAAGCAAAAGTCAAATTCTAGTCAGCAACGTGAACTCGTAAAATAGACAGGATAAAAGTGGCGGTAACAAAATTTAGAATGTATGGGCGGAAATTGTAGGGAAAGAATAAAATAACAGCAGCACAAAATTTAATTGAAGCAATTTTAAGACGAAACAGTAATATAAACTAAAGACAAAGAAATAGTAGCTTCCATCCGCTGTTCGGCGAAGTAGCAACGAGCGAAATAATTGACCTCCAAAGGTAACGAAACAGTAGCTCCCGTTTTATTTGTCGAATGAATTGAACTGACCCGTAGATTAAAGAGAAGTACCTGCAAAATATTAGGAAAAGATTTTTTTTTTTTTTTTCACTCAAAATAAAGTACAAGAATAGAGGCCCAAATCGAAGCCCAAAATACTAATAAAGTTACTATCCAAACCACCTTAAGCCCAACAACAAAAATACTCTTTTTTTTTTTTTTTTTTTTTTTGGAAAATAAAACAATTGACAAGTGGACCAAACTGTAAAACTTAAAACAAACTAAGAACTAGGGCCCAAATGTAGAACTAGGGCCCAATTTAAAAGAAATACTAAGGCCCAAATTGAAACCCAAATTGAAACCAAACAATTAACCTAAATAAGAATGAAGGCCCAATTTAAATCAAAATAGTCAAACCCAAATTAACGTGGGCGATTTCTGGCGACTTCTTCCTCTGGCGACTGCTCTTCGGTGATTTCGGCCTTCTGCTTCTTCTTTTTTTTTTTTTTTTGTTCGGCGTTTGTGGCGGCGGAATTAGGTGCTGACGGTGGTGGGCGGCTCTGTGGGGGACGGAATGTTGAATTGGGTTGTGGGAAACGGTTAATTGTTGAGGGTGTGGTAGTGGGCAGTTTGTAAGTGGGTGGTTTGAATGAAGACGTGGGGTTGGGTGTTGCAGGAAAAGGCTGTTGAGATTGCGAGATTGGTTTGGAGGGTAATTTCTGGGCTGGGTTTTTTTTTTTTTTTTTTTTTATTTTGGCGAGTAGAGAGAGGGTCGACGGCTGCGGACTGGGAAGTTGTCGGAGTTGTGGGCTGAGTCTAGCAATTCGGGAAGATGACAAAATAGGGTAAAACAGTAAGGTTTATTGGTGGTGAAATATGACTGTAATGTTTATGGGAAGGGGTGGACAAAGACGTCAATAGTTCCCAGTTTGTGTGGTTGTCTGCAGATGTTCCAACTTTAAGCAGCGCCTTGATGAATGAATCCAGGTTTTGGCTCTGATACCAATTTGATGTAGAATCAAAGGGAGAAAAGCAATAAAAGAAGGGGAAGAGAAGAAACCGTGAAGAAAGAGGGGAAGAGAAAACGTGGCTACGGCCAATCTCAATTTTAATTAATCATCAACTGTCTAAACTGTAATGTAAAGCTGTTTAAATAGTGAAAACCTAGGTATTGACGGGTTTGGGCTAACCCACTAATACAAGCCCAATAACAATAAAATTAGAAGACATAAATAAATAAGGTCCAATAACGATAAAAGTGATTCCTGATGACAATGAAATAAATGCCGGGGACCCAACGATGTCCGCATCATTTTAGCTTGTTGTATCCAACTTCTATATACGTCTCAGTTACAGAAGGGCCTTCTTTTATTTAGCGAGAAAGTGATAAATTTTCCCACTCCAACCCAAAATCTTTCTGCTTATATCCAATTCCATTGAAAATTCTTCATCAATGGTAATGCAGTAGGCAATTTTGGTAGCGTTGCAACTGGCAGCGGTGGCACTGGTGGTGCTAATAGTGTGACAGTCTCATGTTTGCACATTTTGGCTAAGGCATGCAAGAAAGATGGCTAATGCCAAGAAAAGAAATGTCTTCTTCATATCAATGTTCATTCTCACTCATTCACTCTCAAGTCTCAAGATTCCACTCAATTTCTACGCTTTGTGCTTGAAAATTACATTAACTTATGCAAATAGGAAACTTCGGACAAGAAATAGATGGCTACACTTGGGAGCTCTCAGTAAATGAGTGGGGTCTTTGTCTTTAATGGTATAGTTACCCCTTTACAATAAAAATAACTAGAATTATGGATGAATGCGAGGTTAACAAGTGTGAATTGTCAACCAAAATTGTAAGAAAAAATTGTATAAGTAGCATGATTGAAACAACTAGTCAACATCAAGCTCTAAAGCTTATGTTCGAGATTGATTATTAATAATTTTTAAAGAACTTTTTAGGGGGAAGATTGGTGGGACCACAAAATGTTGGATAATAATGAATAGTAGTTTTGAATGTGTTGTTTAAATTAGAGTTTGACTTTAACAGGGTAGTAAAAGTAACTTTTAAGTTACTAATATTGTTATGCAAACACAGGCTACCGAGTTGGGTAAAGTAATAAGTGTTCAGATTTAACTTTCATAAACTGAAGTCTAAAACTTCTTGAAAAGATGGAAGAACTTATCCACAGAGTGATGTTAACTAAATAAACTTCTACGTGCTTGAATATAATATAAGCTTAATAAATTTACTTGTTGCAGAAACTTCAAATGTCTAATAGTAGAGGAAATGTACAAGAGAATACAATTACAGAGCATGTTTGTCCAGGATTAAAATCCAATTTTAGTCATTGTTTGGTATACATTAAAATTTTCATTCTTCTACTCATTTTCAACCACACATTTTTCAATAAAATAATATTTTCCATCACATCAATAATTTTTCCTTCTTTTTCAACCACAAATTCTCTATCAATCTACTATTCCAGAATACATTTTTCCAAAAATAATGTGGATCAAACACACATTTAATTGAAAATATGGCCGTTATTGGGTCCCACTGTCTAATAAAAATCAACAATAACGGCTAGTTTTTCAATTTTAATCCAATTTTAATCTCTACCGAACACGTCCACAATTATAAATAATCCTCTCCACAAATCTGAGTGATTCTCTTGACTGAAAACTAGATAGCCTATTAGTTATAGAAAGAATATAGAGCAAATGTTTGAGTCCTAAAGTTTATTTGGGTTGAAGTCACATTTTGAAGTGCTAATGTAGCAACAAGTTGAGAACAGAACTACTTCTGGTGAACTCTGCAGTTGTTAAGGACACCTATTAGCATCTGCAGCCTCTTGCTGCTTTAATGCAGCCTCGAGGTTTGCCACAATCTCATCCATTGATGGCCTTTCGGTTCCGCGATCAAGTAAACACCTGCCAGCAGTTTCTATGAACATCTTAAGGCTAGCTGGTGATATTTTCCCAGCCAGATATTTAATGTTAATTGTACATCACGTACGAAATCTGAATCTAAATAGCCCCAATTACCTATAACAATCATAGGAGCATTGTTGTTGCCTTTCTTTGTGGACTATTAAGATTTGGGGGTCCATCTTAAAAGGTCAACCTTATTAAGAGGAATAACCCAAGATCTTTATTAATTGGTCCGTGTCAACATCTTTATTCGATGTGGGATTATATCCCTTAACACGCCCCCGCAAGATGGTGGTTCATTTGAGTAGACCAATCTTGAAATCCACGTGCTCACTTTTTGGAGTCTTACCGGGATCGAATCGCTCGTTAGAGCACAATGGGCTCTGATACCATATTAAGAATTGGGGTTCCATCTTAAAAGGTCAACATCTTTATTAAGAGGAGTAGCCCGGGATCGAATAAAGATGTTGACACGGACCAATTAATAAAGATCCTGGACTACTCCTCTTAATAAGGTTGACCTTTTAAGATCAGCCCCCATTCCGAAACCTTGGGGACCCAGTTCTCGTCTAACCAAATGTTGTTTGAATTAAAATCATGGTTGAGAGTCGTCTGCTTGATTACAGACTGAAGGTAGCTTAGTCCTCGTGCAACGCCGATGCAGATTTGAAGTCTCCGCTTCCATGGAAGAGGATCCTTACAAGGGTCATGGAGTTGCTCATGGAGTGTCCCGTTTGTCATATAGGCATATACTAGCATCATATCCGATTGGCCTTCGCAGTATCCAATGAGAGAAGTAACATGATCCTCACTTGGCAAAGTCTGCATCTGAATCTCTTTCTTTGACTGTAGCTCATGTTCCATGTTAAGTCTGGACTCTCTAGTTCTTGACCGTCTGATTGCTACAACTTTTTGATCACCATCTATGTATCCTTTGTATACATTGTCCGATCCCCCATAACCGATAACGAGACTGATATGGAAGTTGTTTGTGGCCTTTTGAATTTCTTGCAGAGAGAAGTGACGAAATACTACTTCTGGTAGCAATGGTGAAGCTTTCGTCTTTGATGGTGTTTTTGGAAAAATTCCTAACGGATCCCACCACCTTTGTGACAAATTGCTGGAACTATCTCTCGTCTTTGTCTTTGTATTCTTCTGATCACCGCCTCTGATTTTTGGAAACAAGCCTGGTTTCCGCCTTTTTCTTGTTTGCTTGTATATAATTGGACGGTGTAGGTGCCCTGTAACTTCGGCGGATTTGAGCAATGTATGTGTCGTAAATCTCTATAGCCAGAGATGAATTTGAGCCTGCCTGTATAGATTCTCTGACGAGGATGATGACTTTTATATTTCCAACCACGAAAAGAAACTTGGCAGTGAAGAAAAAGGAGAAAATATTTTGAAGAGAAACTGAAAAAAAGTAGTTCATGGAGGGGAACCAGAAAGAGTATGATGTAGGAGGGTCCGAGTCAAATGATGAGTTGTCAGATAACACGTTAATGACTCTAAGGTATCACGAGTTGGCAGATCGGGGAAAGGATGGCAAGTGATCGCGTAACTTTGGCAATTAAGTCGTGTTTCGGTAATTTGGCCATAACTTTGGCTATGGTTATCAGAATCGCGATCATGACCAAAATCCGGAAAGCTTGTTTTGGAGCGCACGTCATGGCCACCCAGCTATGCTCGGTGTGTGCCGTTTTCATCCTCAAATTCAGCGATTTTTTCTTCCGAATTGCTATTTTAAATTAATTTTTGCTATTTTTGATAATATTTCGATTGCACGTTAGGAGATGATTTTTAACCCGATTTGGGCTAGATTTTTTGCAGAATACTTATTTTATTCCATATTTTCGTTTGGCGTGATTTTTGGAATTTTGCCATTTTTGGTAAAATTCGGATTTCGACTATAAAGTCCGGCTTGTGGACTTATTTTGATCATTGTGTGATATAATAAAATTCTCTAAACTTTAGAGACGTTTTCTCTGTATTTTTTTGGCGTTAATCTTGTGTTCTTCCCTGTGAATTTGCTGGTAGAACTAGCCTGCAGAATAATCACTATTCTGCCCGGCGTCAGAGTAACACATAAACGAACAAGAAATAACAGTAGTGAGGGAGTATAGAATAAAGATGTAAAGAAACTGGGATTTCTTGTAATTTTTCATGGGTTGAATCTTGTCTACCTTCATTGAGTTATTCACAGTTGAAATTGGGGTTTTTGAGAGGATTTAGTGAAGAAATTGTCAGTGAAGATTAATTCCGTTCACAAATCCTGCAGAACACAAAGCAAGCACAAATTGGCTCTTTATGTAGAGAGGGTGGAGTGGGGGAGCACGGGCATGGTGGCGGAGGCGGGGGGATATTTCATGGATTATGCGCATGGTTCTTTTAGAAATACAAAAGTTGATGTCAAACTCATTCTTTTTGGAAAAGCAGTGGCAGGCTATAATGGTGGTCATAAAATTAGGTCGTGTTAAATACCTCTTTTGTCCCTGAACTTCCACCCATGTTAATTTCTATTGTCAAATCTTTTAAAATTGTTTCCAATCCTCCATTAAACTTTCAAATCTGACTTAGAGCTTATACGAGCCTCATTTTTGTCCAAGATGTATTTTAAAATAGTATTTTGATGAACAATGTGCGGTTAAAAAATAAGAAAAGTTTTGAATTTATGTTTAATATTATTATTGAAAAATATGTTATTGAAAATAAAAAAGAAAAAAATGTATTTTGAAAATAATGAAAATTAAATCAGGGCTTAACGTCCTACCAAACCATATGCACAATAAAATGGATTGTCCTTGTTGAGTTAGAGTTTCTAGGATTCTATTTTATTTCAAATACGAAACTTTTCTACGTAGAGGTTTTAACTAATTTACTTCAAGCAAGATTGCATTTAAGAAAATACGAGAAGAAAATTGCTCATATATTTATAGTTAATATTTCATGTGTCACATAACCTGTCACATAAACTGATGATAATAAAATTGTCTTGTTCGAGGTTGATTGATATTAGGTGTAATTGGCAGAAAAATAAAATTAAGATTTTTAACGATGCAAAATTATTGATTTTATGTCAATCAACTGACCACATATTCGATTAGACTTTTTTTTTTTTTTTTTTTTTTTTCCAATTTTCATCCAAGTTCTTTTTTATGGAAAAAATTATAGAACCTTCATTTTTGAATTTTATTTAGATATTGACAAGAACTAACTTACATTGTGTAAATCCCTAACATTGTATATAGTTTTTCAATATTTTGTTAATTCTTGATTCTTTAACTCTTTATTTCATCAACTGATCTTGGCTGAATTGTTTGAAACCAGTGAATTGACTCCGTCTCATCCCATTTATCATGAACTATTTAATTTGCAATGATAAATTTAAGTGAATAACGAAAAAGAATTCATACACATACACCAAAACTATTGAGAATTAGAAATCATGACTCTATTCATTCGAGAACTATTAATTGTAAAAATAAATAAAGACATACAAGGTATATATAAGTTCCCCTCAATGTGAGATTATATCATCTTTCGTCGCTACAATAATTTACTATGATGAAAAGAAAATTACTAAAGAAAACCCAATACTCTGTTTTCTTACTTCTCTCTCCGTTTATGATGGTGAAACAAAACATCAATGACGTTTTTCCTGTTTATCGGATAAATTAGACAAAATTGAAACATACAAGGACAGAAATTCCTAAATGATTCGTGTATTGACTTCGTACAACAACAATAATTAAACTCCACAACTTGATAAATACTACATTGATTTTCGATATTTACCATCTAGTATTATGTCAATATTATGTAAGGTTGAGTTTCCTTGTGATTTCGTTCTGCCTTTTTCACAAATAATTGTATTAGTGGCAGCACGTGCAATTAGTGGACACGAAAAGAAGTCCATAAAGAGTTAATGAAGATCATTGTCAAAACAAAAGCCCATCCCATCATCCAATCACATTTAATGATGTAGCAAGAATGAATAGGTTTAGCCTTTTTCCCCACAAGAAGTCAAATTAAAAATAAATATCTTTTTTACAGTACAAGAGAAAAAAATATATATATATATATTCAATTTCTCGACTACCTTTCTATCAAAACGCTAAGCAAACGTGTTGTTTGGGCCTGTTTGGCATAGCATTTGAGAAGCCAATATGAGATTTTGAGAAATAAAGTTACTTTTGAACTCGTTTAATTAATTTTATATAATGCTACAAAAAACAAAAGTAAAAACAAAAATATGAGTTATGCCAAACGAACCCGTCCTATCCCAAATTGATTATGATTTTATTTATTTATTTGAAAATTTGGTCAATTATGACTCATCTATCACATTAAATATTAACTTGATGTTGACTCAATTATTTTGAGCTCTAATCTACATCTTTTGAATCTTAAATTATTGATATAAAATTTATTGATTGAGTGTAAAAAAGATTTGAAGGTGACACAGTAATATCAGTACGACAAAGTAAAACGTGTGTAAAATATGAATTACCTCCCATGTCTTTGTTTCTTTCTAACTCAAATGGTCACTGAACTTTATAAAAGGTTTTTATCTTGTCAGATTCATCACTAAACTTTGCAATTTGTAATTTCGTTCATCATTGACCTCACGTTCCATCAAACATATGCTGCCACATGAGGTTAGTTATAAAAGGAATTCCAAATTGCAAAGTTTAATGATGAATGAAGTGATTTTTAAAGTTCAATGACCATTTGGTTATTATCCACATATTTTTCAATAAAATAATATTAAACACAAATCCAAAACTTATCTTTATTTTTTAAAAAGCACAATTCATATATTCCAAAGAAATTTAGAATTGAATAGATGTATCTAGGGAGAATTCATTTCCCCACGAGTTTGGAGTATCGTACTTTCACACAATTCACAGGGGTCAACAAACAATCAATATTTTCACGATCAATGTGTAATACTCTTTGATGGTTCCACTCTACAAGAACTCCAAATCATTCTCTTGAAACTCATCATCTTCACCATAAATGATCTACTTGCCTCGAAATGATCGAACCAATAAGGAAATTCCAATATATCGAGCCTTTCGATACAATCAAATAGAAAGCCCCGACGACGCTATATTCTAGGACCTCAACAAATGTGATTGAATAAATCCTCCTCTATTTATTGCGGGTCAAGGGCTCCTTCTAATCATACATTCTCTAAAAAAATCAATATTTTGAAATACAGTTTTCCCTTCAATCTAAAAAGGAAAAGAGTCTTGAATAAATTTTGAAATAGTGATTTTTTAGAGAATACATGATTGAAAATTATTAATATTTAGTTGTGGCGTTTTTAGTACCCGCAGATGATTTTTTTCAAAACATTTTTTTTTTTTTTTGTAGAGAGAAGGAAAAATTATATTTTGAAATAGTGATTTTTTAAAAAATGTATGGTTAAAACATAAGTAAATTTGGATTATTATCCCTATCTGATTGTGACAAAATAAAATTCAGCAACCATGTTCAATTTTAATGTAAATTCAACGAGAATTTTATTCATAAATATTATCATAAGCTTTTCTTTAATATGTTCAATCATGTCCAATTCAACGTATAAAAAATGAGTTTGTTGTTGATTCGAGAATATTTTTGTGCTCGAATATTATTTACGTCTTTTGAATCTCAAATTAGTGGGAACGATTTATTGATCGAGTAACAAAGTGGTTTAAATGCGACATGCATACACGATAATATGAGGATTAGAAAGTAAAATGTGAGAAAAATATAAGATACGTTTGGAGAAGGGGTGGTTGGTATTAAGTTGTGTCCAAATACTTCAAAATAATTGTAAATTTCTCACAGGGGCTCTAAAGGGGGACAGTTGTCCCCCTGTTATTGGCTGCCTCCAAAAACTATATTTGGGGCAACCTCCCCCGTTAACGTATACGGCACTTTTGCCCCTATACGTGTAGCATATTTCTTGCAAATTTGATCCCGTCTCTTTTCCAAATTTTACAACTTTACTCATATTCTACTTTACGTAAACCAAAAAGTTTAATGTATCTAACGTCATTCATTTTCAACTTGGTTTTTTTCTTCTACTTCCATTTTTTTTTCCCTCTCCGTAGACTTCTCTACGTATAAGAATTGAAAAACCATTTTCTTTTTTTTTTTTAATAAAAGTTGGTGCTTTCACTTTTTAAAAAGAGATTTGAATCTTAATTCGTTTGCTTAAATTAAAATTTTATACATGTGAATTTAATTGTCTCCTCGTAAAAGGAGTTACAATCAAATTTGAAGATTGTTTATAAAAAATAAAAATAACTGCAAGTAATCTAAATCGTGTTACAAAATCGGCTACTAAGTTAGATTTAAAAAAAAAATAAAAATAAAAAAAATGGAAAGAAATGAAAAAGAGAAGAAACCCTCAACCCCATATGAGAAGAGGGTTTCCAAAGTGGGGCATAAAGTGAGGTAGAGGAATAACTAGAGAAGAAGTGAAGGAGGTTCAATGGATTGATTGATAAAAAAAACAAAAGGTCCCAAATGGGATTATAGCAAAGGTCCCAAATCTTTCAAAATATGCAATGGAGTCCCAAATATTTAAATCTTAGCATCTATGTCCCAAATCTTTTAATAAAGTGTGCATCAAAATGATCTCTCACAATTTCCATACAATTAGTGGGCTCTTTTGAATTCACAAGTAAACTACAAAATCTCAATTTATTTTCCAAACGATCAAATTTTATCATTTTGGACATGTTTCTAATTTCCTATTAGTTATTACAATTTACGACCCGTCCAAATCTCAATCCAACCCGCTATCCTAATTTAAAAAAAGAATTCAAACTCAAACTCTCATAAACACAACCATAATCTCTAACCTTCAATTTCTCTCTCTCTCTCTCTCTCTCTCTCCTGAATTTTTTCTTCAAATCGTCGGTAGTCTACAGTCAGAATTTTCAGTTGCCAGCTACGGTCGCCGGAAGTACACGTTCAGTCACAACTGATAGCCTTCAGTTTCGTTACAAGATTACGTGATTTTTTGTGACCTGTGGGTTAGTTCTATGATTTTTTTTTTTTTTTTTTTTTGTGATTTTAGTTACATAGTTGCGTGTTCTTGAATATGAAAACCGTCTAAGTTATTACTAAACATAGTTTATCATCTCGATTCTTGAAAAATCCCCAAATTTGTGATTTTTTGTGACTTATGGATTATTTCTATTTTCAAACTTCTATGATTTTAGTTACATAGCTGCGTGTTCTTGATTCTTGAACATGGAAACTGTCTAAGTTATCTCTGAAATTATATGACTATAATTTTAGTTTATTGTGATTTTACTTTTATTTTGTTGGTATTTAAATTTATAGTAGATATATTTAGTTTATTTTAGATTTATTACCAGTAAGATATAAATATATATTGAATTAATGGCATAAAAGTAGACACTAGATAGGCAAAATAATATACGCGAAACCGACGGTTTAAAACCGGACCAAACCGTTAGGTTTAGGTTTGAGTTTTTTTCAAACCGGTCAAAACGGTTTGATTTAGGTTTGAATTTTTCTCAAACCGGTTGAAACGATTTGGTTTGAAAATTTATCAAAAATCGGTAAAACCGGACCGCTTACACCCCTACCAATTTGTTGTGAGGATTTGACGAGTTTCAAACAAACTAAGGAAAATAAAATTTATGATATAATTTTAAAAGAAAAATTGCACTTTCAAAATTCAACTTCTATAATTCAATTTTTTTGTGATGATGACATACTACAAAATAGGCAACATTTTAATATTACATTTGGTACATAAAAATTAATTGCTAATACATGAATTAAATACCCATTAAAAATTTTAGATATATGAATATAAATAAATTTATTCATTTATAATAATTCTAGATTCATCAAGTCCTATTAATGTGATCGTTAATTAATTGAGAAATAATAACACGAATTTCATACATGATAAGGACTTTATAGTATTAATTATATATTGAAAAACATAACGTAAGTTACTATTTAAATAATTAAAATAGTCCAAAAAATGATTTTGCTATAAAAATTATCAACTAGCAAGACATGGAAAATGGTCATTTCTACCTTCCAAAAGATAGATCCAGTACCAAATACAAAAATAAAAAAATATCTGGTTTTAACTAAATAGCACCACCAGGAGATCCTCAAACAACTACCTCACAAATACACAACGAAAGCCGGCAAAAACAAACTACAAATACCAGACTACAGGATGCTTGATCAGGTGCGGGGACAACACGACCTCTGGTTGTTAAAGTCGTACTAGGTCAACAAAAAATTGAATGCCTCTCCACGGGTCCTAGGAAAAGAATTGAGAACAACAGGCATTGCACTCGAAATATCCAAGAAAAATTTGAATGGCTGGCTACTTTCTAAAACCTCGAATCCTCAAAAACTGCAATCCTAAAGGACTACGGCAACTTTCTCCTGGGAAACAAGTGATGATGGAATAGCAATAAGAGGCTCATAATGATCAGCACCGGCACCACACCATCCTGCAGTGAGTCGTGAGGTTGGTTGTTATTAAATGTGTGGATGGAAATCGTAAAACGATGGCAACAAAACAAGTCAACACACGCAGTTTACCTGTTCCTTTCATGAACAGAAAGAAGGGAGGTTCACACACTTCACTTCTTGGATGATGCGGTAAGAAGAAAACACAATTTTCTTCATCAACCATTGCATCAGATCCATGAGCTTGTACCTGTTAATATTTAATAAGGGTTTAGAAACAAGTTTCTTCAAACGTCTCAAGTGGACATTTAATCAACTAAGAAACATTTTTTGGAACTTTTTGGTGATATTCTCTACTTTTAGAAACTCTTGCACGAGTATCTACGTATATGAATTCCATTGATATCATATTCTCTCAGTACATTATCAGTAAATCCATTCAAAAAATGATACAACAGTATCAATTTTCAACAATGAAAGATTCAAGCCATGAAAAAACAAAAATCATAGTTTCTCCTTTTTTCAATTTTTTTCTCCTTGATTTTACATGGACCGACAAATCAGTGAAGTCATACATAGTACTAATAAGACTAGCTCAGGATGTGAGAACGGTTCAGGAACCAACCCAAGTTAAAATAGCCTCCAAAAATCGCAAGTAAATGAGCTAATAAAGACAACAAAGCAATAAAGACATTGCTAACCAACTAAGCCCCTGTTTGGTAGAGATTAAAATCAGATTTTTAGTAGATTTTGATTTTGGTAAAAGTTCATGAAATATGTGGTTGAAAAGTTGTCGATCATATGAAATGTATGATTAAAATTAATTATTGACTTGAAATTTTAATTGGATTTTAATCTAAACCAGGCATGGGCTAAGATGCCAAATCTATACATAAAGATACTACTGACAATGTTAGTTCAACAAACATTGTCATAACTTGCACCACTTATTGCATTGGGATTACAGCGAACAGCATATTGAGCAGGCGAAACTATGATGTGGCGTCAGATTCCGGAATCGAAAAAAATAATAGCACGCTATAACAATAAAAAAAGAAACCGAAGCAACATAAAGGGGAAATATCCTCTTACCACAAATATCTCCCTTTTGAACTCGGTCGCAAGACATTCTATTGCAATGTCATCGCCAAAAGCAGCGGCACGCCCATCTCTATTCTCATCTAAAGTTAATAAACCCTCCTCAGTATATTGCAAAGTGATGATATCATAGTCATCATCAGGGCAACCAGAGATTGACATGTACTTGGCCCAACTTGGGCCATCATCCACAGCTATACATCTTTCTTTGTATATGGATTCCGCAGCTAATTCTCTTCAATCATCAATCAAAAAACCCAGAATCAAAAAGCAAAATCATACCTGTATAATACATAAATTCGAGCAACCACAGGAAGTTCAACTAAATGCAAAAGTTTATCCAACATTCAAGAATCCATGGGTCTATTCATTGTTTACACATCGAAAAGTATCCAATATCCTAACTTCACTACGCAACGAAGAGTATGAAAATGCTACAGAAACCAATAAAATAAATTCATTGGTTTTGAAGTATAATATGGCTTTGTAAGCTGAAATATTACTCGATAAAATTACGTTTATTACATTCATCCAGCAGAATATAGATATAAAAACCATCATAATTATTATTTGCTAAACTTTATTAACTTCCCATAAAATCGCTGAAATTAAAGTAAATTCTCAGTGAGACAAAGCTGAAATATTACTCGATAAAATTACGTTTATTACATTCATCCAGCAGAATATAGATATAAAAACCATCATAATTATTATTTGCTAAACTTTATTAACTTCCCATAAAATCGCTGAAATTAAAGTAAATTCTCAGTGAGTTTCTCTTCAATTCAGGTTGAATACAATAATTTATTAAAACTCTATTTTTCTCAAAATCAATCTCAGACACAAGATTTCTGCATTTCCTCGGACACCAAAAAAGGAGGAAAAAAGGTCAAAAAAAAGAATTTTTAAATCTGTCTAGAGTATATCTCTGAAACAGATCCTCAAATTTGAAAAGATATTTTCAAATCTTGAATTTATTTCAAAATTTATACATTCATTTCTCATATCTCACATTTTCCACTAGCCAAACAGTCCCAACAAAATGAGGGGGAAAAAAAGGAAAAAAAAAATTTCCGACAAAATAACCTTAGTGAGAACCCAAATCTAGAAACTGAAAATCTTGATTTTTGGGAAGAAAAAGATAGAAGAAAAATCAAGGAGTGAAAAAGATAAAGAACCCAAATCTATATATAACAAATGAAAATCTATATTTCTGGATCCATGAAAAAATTTAAGAATTTACATATACCTCTGCATGCCGATCTGAACAAGCTCATTGATGGAGGAATCCAAACCCTCACGATCTTGTTTATTCGTCAACATCTTAACCTCCTGAACCACGTGAATCCCCCAACCCGATTTCAGATCCGGTGCATACATGTGCCGAATCGCCGATTCAATCATCCCTTTAGTCTCCTCGTCCGCCGCTGCCAGATCCTCCAGGAATCTCCTCACAGACCTCATCCTCAGCTCCCTCGCCGTAGTCGCCGCCACCTCACCTCCCATCGATCTACGCGCAGCCGTGAATAAACAATTCCCATCCGCCTCCACCTCCCCTCCATAGCTAAGCTTAAACACAATACTCAAGCTTTTGTCCTCTGGGTGCTTCCACAAAACACCCTTATTGTACAGCCTTGTCAAATGCTTCTTCTGCTGGTCCTCTAATCCAGACACATTTTCCCAGGATATGATATTTTCCAGCACCAGCGGCGCTGACTTTTCAACAATGTCTCCTACGGCGGTGGCGGCGGAGTCTAAAGAAGATGGGGTGGTGGTGGGGTCACGCCACGGGATCACCGGAGACGACGCCGTTGAATCACAGATTAGTTTTCCCATTTTTTCAAATTTCTTTTCTATATCAATATCTTGCTTTTCTTTTCTATATTTTTCTTTTCTTAAAATAGAGACGTTGGGTAGGTGTAGAGAGAGGGGGAAAGAAAGAAAGAAAGAAGAGAGAGAGAACGCGAATAGGGTTAACGGATAGATTTTAATTTTAGGGGTAGGTGCTTACGTGAACCGAGTGGATCAACCTCTTATCTGGGAGAGAAAGAAGAGAGAGAGAACCGGGGGAAAGAAAGAAGAGAGAGAGAGAGCGCGAATAGGGTTAACGGATAGATTTTAATTTTAGGGGTAGGTGCTTACGTGAACCGGGTGGATCAACCTCTTATCTGACTCAGGTATTGAGGACACCTGTCACGATGTGGTTAACGTTATTTGTGGTTCTCGAGCATTGGTTGTGACGGGCGGGGTTGATACTTGTTCAACTGTGGAAATTTGACGCAGTCAATATAAATGTTTATAAAACATTTTAATATATGTATATTTTTCTTAATTTTCAAAAATATTTTACTATTTACAAATTTATTTACCAATGGATGATGTGATGAAATTTGATTAAATCAATATCTTACTAACCAAACTAAAAAAGGGTCGTTGCTAACATATAATGTTGAAAGGTCGTTGCACGATTTTGGGTAGTTGAAGAGCATCTATTTTGTGCTTTTAGCTTGGATGAACTTTTCCCAAATAAAGGAGGCTATGTATTGAGCCACGTTGTGTCCATTTTTATTTTTCTCTTTTTCTAGAGATAAAAAGAAGATATTTTCATTTATTAAAAAAGGGTAATGATGAATGTACACTCATTGGACGTACATTCATTATGACACTCCCCTCACATGGAGAAGGGGGCCCGCGTGGGACCATCGACCCTATGTGAGGGGAGTGTTAAACTTGATGTACACAAAAGTGTATATCAAGTATTGTCCTTAAAAAAATTGTGTCATTTTAGTTTGATGTTAACCTTAGTAGTCTCTCACGTTCTCAGTTCTACTTCGATTTACTACTCTTCCTCTAATTATCTTCAAATTGTCTACAATATTGTCATATAATCTTTGTTGTCTTCCAATTTTCCACCATAATTTGTACACAGCTGGATGAGTTTCGTGCCGATGAGAAAATTTGTAATTTTTTTTATATTTCTTTTTTGTGGCTTTCTTTTTCCTTCGTGTGCGAATCATCCTCTGTGCCTTGCTTTCATTTATTGAAAAATATGGGGTTAAAAAGAGTAGATCGAAAAATTCATTTCGGATGAGCTTAGATTCCAGGTGGAGTTTAAACATTTTCTGATTTTTTGGGGTCTGTTTTTAGCGTTCGATTTGATTTTTATGAGTTTTCTTTTCCCTTTTTCGACTCATGGTTTACGCTTTGCTGTTTTGAGGTCCTTATATTTTGCTCATTTTTAATTTTATTGTACAAAATGTTATACGGATATGTATTCTTTGTGGCTCGATTTATTTTTCTTAGGTATCATGAGTTCGTCCTTTATGTCCAATACACTTTTAACGTTATTCAATTTCTTTGTCTAATGTGTGTTCTTGTTTAGAATTCCCAAAAGATGATTCATGAATTTAACGATTGTTTTGGGAATGGGATGAAATTTCAAAGGAAATCTGATTATATGATTTTATTGATCTAGGATTCAAAGTCGGTCCTCAAAATTTGAGGCCCTAGGCGATAAGTTGTTACGATACACTTAAATATGAATGAAATGAATACTTTTAAAATAAATAATTTATTTTTAACTTTCATAAAAATTAATTTATAAATTTAAAGAAACTTTATAAGTTTAGCAAAAAAATTATAAGGAGTATTTTTAAATTTTTTTTTTTCATTGACTTTTTTCTAGATTTTGATAGATAAAAAAAAAGATATTACACTAGGTAATAGTTTAAGTATATGTCCATATATTCTTTAAATCAATAGTGTAAGTTAAGTATGTTGGGTTTTTTGATACCCAATAAATTCGAGCGATAATATTAAACCGTTTTTGTTGGATTAGTCTTCATAGGCCTTGGCCGATGATTGAAGTGAAATGTCGACACCACAATGAATGAATCATCCCGACAACCTAAGTGGGTCATTTGAAGTAGCCTAATTTGATTAGTGTTGCTCATGGCCCGACCCATTACCTTGGACGGCTTTTTCGGTTGTACCCCATTTAGATTCTACCTATTGGCCCTCTAATTGTGTTAACCTAAAAGCCCACTCTTGTGATATATATGCTACCCGTTATTCTTGTGAGAGGGTGTGGAAGAAAGGTTGGAGCCGTGTGTTTTGAGAGAGAGAGAGGGCTGTGACTTTGTGTCCTTGGGTCTTGCTATGTGCTTGCCTTGTCTTCTCTTTCCTCTCTAGCCTTAGTGGCTATTTCTTGAGCTATCTTACTCTTCACACCGAGTCCTTTGTGGGTCGATTCTTGTTGAAGCAACCGTGAATGGGTGGTGTCGGTTTTGGAGGTTCTTGGTTGTTATTGTGGTGTTTGATTTGGTTTAATCTGAGCTCGGTTTTGGTTGATTGAAACCCCAAATTTCAACAAATGGTATCAGAGCAAGGTTGGGGTGTTTTTAAGGTCAGAAATCAGCAGAAAATGGAGCTGAAACCGGCAGAAAAGCATAACCGAAACTGCCTAGATTTTTTCAGTTTTTTCGGACCTGCAAATGCGATTTCCAGCCAAACCAGTGGTCGGTTGGACAAACGAACACCACTGGGAGACTCACCAGGACGAGGCGGTGCTGGGGTAGCGGCGTGTGTAGGTCACGCGCGGCGAGTGGCCGGCGCATGAAGCCCACGCACCGCTAATGTGGAAGCGCATGAGGCTAGTGGATCAGGTTTTCGGCGTTGACTTCTTCAGGCAGTTTTTTGGGGACATCGAGACGGTCCTAACGGTGTTGACGGATTTCAGTTTGGGGTACTACGATGAAAGTTAGACGAGTTTGCGTTTGGACGTTCGGGTGCCGAGTGCCGTTTCATATTGACGGAAGCTTTGGGATGGATTGCGGTAGTCCCAAAGTGGTGAATTCGCAGTTCTCAAAATTTACGAACCTTCAGATGTGGTCCGTTCGGTATCGTATTATTTGCCTTTTATTATTGCAGTTAAAATTATTGTGTAGGATAATTTATTTTTCGTATTAGAAGTCATCGTGTGAGGTGACGTTAGGTTTGGGGTTACCGTGAAGGGGTAACCATTGCCTGATGCTAGACCTAGGAATTACTTGTTAATTATTTGCCTTAAATTTTTCGTGAATTTGTTGTCGATTTATTTTTCATTATTTAGAATTGCACGTGACCTTGGGAAAGTTTACTTGACTATTCTGTGTGAATTGTGTCGGTACTTTACTTGTGGTCGTTATTGGTTGTATTTTGTATTTTGTGCATTTTTTGGGTAAAATGACGACACATTATGAGTTGTGCATGTTTTAATGAAAAATGTGATATTTTAATTTGGCAAATATGGTCTAAGGCAAGTGCGAAAAGTAATATGTGTTTTAACTGCAGTTATTTGGACATTGTTGAAATAGACAGTCTTACGAATGATAATAAATGGGAAGATTAGGAGAGTGGTGATGCGAATTCTGTCATTGGGTCGAGTGATGAACCTAGTGAGGTTTATTGAGTGTAAACCTGGTTACTGCACGAACATCTATGCATAACTCCTTATGCATGTGTGTAATTGCTCAATTCGGCTGCATGTCTATATGTTGCATTTCAATGTGTTTGATATGTGCATTGGTATGAATTGGAGTGATCTTATTACTTTATGTAATGTGTTTGCATGCATAGTGGGTTGATGTCTATGGCGTACTCTGTTTTGCTCTGTGAGTGGTGTAAAAGAGTGTGGCAGTGAGAAGTAAGAGGGGCAGCCATTTTCTCCCTCATATGTGTGAGCCTGTGTGGTTTGTGAGATTATGTGGGGTAGCCTATCAGGGTTATCTTCGTTTTCTGTGTGAGCCTTTGTGTGAGTGTAGTGAAGTAACCAACTTTTTCTTCTATTCTCTTTGTGAGTGTCACCTTCACCTTTCCCTTTGTGGGATAAATCCTTTGTGGATTTTTTAGAGCATTGGTGTTGGAGTAACCTTGTTGGTATGTGGGTCAATTTAAATTGAGCCCTAACCTTTGTGGTCGTCAAAAGGTGTTGATTTGCCATAGTAGGTTCGGGATGCATTGATAGTATGTGTGTGTCTTTTGGTAAGGTGGAGTATAGATGCCTAGGGGTACATTGTGGTTTGTACTGTGGGATGTGGAGTATTACATTTGGATCACGGTGGAGATGTGATCAAATGTTTGGAATCCTTTATCTGGAAGAGACCCTGATCAAGTGGAGTGCGAGTGAGGCACTTCTATCACTTCTATTAAGTGGAGACTCATTATCCACTTAGGTTGGAGAAGTGATGTGGTGATAGAGGATTATCCCGATAACTTAGAATCTATGGAGATTTACCAGTTAGACATGAGTTGAGTGATTAGTCTAGTGAGCATTGTGGGCGATGAGGTGAGATATGTGTTCTCGAGGAGTGAGCAATACGGAATGGGATAGGATAAGTGTAGTGAGATCTTTGTGAGGTCATTTATGCATTTGTTGCGTATGTGTTGGTCTGTTGATTGACTTGGTGTTGGTCTGTTGTTCTGTGTGAACATGTTTGAAAAGATCTGTGTTATCCTATATGATATCTCCATCGCATGTTTATTTGCTCTTGACTGATTGCTGTAAGTATTTGCTTCTACTTTGGTGTTCTTAACCTTAGCCCTGGTGAGTATATGGAGCATGTATGGTATGTGTTTCAGGTGGAGACACGAGGTAAGGTCTGTGATACAAATTCTATTGGTTACCTTAATTGTGCGAGTATAAACTGTGTGTTTTGATTACTTACAGATTTATTGGGATCAAGGTGGAGATTTGTTGGGTTTTTTTATACCCAATAAATCCGAGAGATGATGTTAAACCGTTTTTGTTGGATTAGTCTTCATAGGCCTTGGCCGATGATTGAAGTGAAATGTCGACACCACAATGAACGAACCATCCCAACAACCCAAGTGGGCCATTTGAAGTAGCCTAATTTGATTAGTGTTACTCATGGCCCAGCCCATTACTTTGGACGGCTTTTTCGGTTGTACCCCATTTAGATTCTACCTATTGGCCCTCTAATTGTGTTAACCTAAAAGCCCACTCTTGTGATATATATGCTACCCGTTATTCTTGTGAGAGGGTGTGGAAGAAAGGTTGGAGTCGTGTGTTTTGAGAAAGAGAGAGGGCTGTGACTTTGTGTCCTTGGGTCTTGCTATATGCTTGCCTTGTCTTCTTCTTCCTCTCTAGTCTTAGTGGTTGTTTCTTGAGGTTGCCTTACTCTTCACACCGAGTCCTTTGTGGGCTGATTCTTGTTGAAGCAACCGGTGAATGGGTGGTGTCGATTTTGGAGGTTCTTGGTTGTTATTGTGGTGTCTGATTTGGTTTAATCTGAGCTCGGTTTTGGTTGATTGAAGGCCCCAAATTTCAACAAAGTACTTTGGGTCTCTTATTTTGTCTCTTATTTTGTTGTTACTTTTTAAAGGATTGAATGGTTCAACTCAAAGAAATATAAAGGAAAACTTTTATTAGGTTATTGGATTTTTTTCAGGCCCTCCAAATCTTGAGGCCCAAAGAAATGGCCTAATTTGCCTTAGGCCAAGGCTTGCTGGGCCTGATAGGATTTAAAAGTAATGGGTCTTGTTACATTCTATCTGGATTTTATGTGGGCTCTTCTACGAGAAAAATTTAAAACTCAGGTTTTATCTATCTCAAAATCAAAAATCAGGTCTCAAGGTTTAGAATTACAAAAATCAAGTTTTTCATAAATTAATTAATTATATTTCACAATTATTATATTAAATTAAATATTAAACTGTAATATAATATAATTAACTCATCTCACTGCCATCTCTGCTCGGACGATTACTCCAGTGACCGGCAACCACTCCGGCGACTTTTTCAAAGTCATAGATCAAAAATTTTGTAGGTCACAGATTATTTCGAGATCACAGATAAAATTTTTTATAGGTCACGTATTATTTCCAGGTCACAAATAAAAAAATTTGTAGGTTACAGATTATTTCGAGGTCACAAATCTAAAATTTTATAGGTCACATATTATTTTGAGGTCACAGATCAAAAAATTATAGGTCACAAATTATTTTTTTAGTTACAAATTATCAATTTTAAGTTAGGTCACAGATACCAAAAAAATCACAATCGTTAGGTCACAGACACCGAAAAGAACCACCACCACCACCGTTGACCCGCCACGGCAATAACAAAAAACGACAACTACCACACGGATCACCATCACCAATCTGCGACATTTTTCAAAACCAGACCCCATCTTCGAGACGGCTGGCACCAGATCCACCGCCCACGACAAACAGTGGCTCACACACATTGACACCACCTCCACCCCATCGACACCAGATTCCTATGCTTTAGCATAAGCTACTACAGTAGCTAAACAAAACTCTAAAACAGACCAAAAAAGTAAAAACCAAACTTGTCCCAAACCAACACCAACCAAAAAGCTCGACCACGAATTCTGCAGTGGGCATGAACGATAGACTACAAGAACCGAATCTGGGATGGGGACAATGACGCCGGAAGATTCCCGACGATAAAATCCGACCGATTGACCTGGGCCTGGACAGAACTCGCCGAAAACTGAAGCCCATCCATCCGTGCAGGCCAAAACACCCCCACACCCAAACAACCGGCAAGAAAGGAGGAGGATGAGGAGGAGGAAGAGGCGGCAGGCGAGGGTAGTGGGAGGATGGAGAGAACGGAGTTGTGGAGAGAAGTGACAGAATGGAGAGAAATTGATAGATTTAGGGTTTGGATAGATAAAAGTGATAAAAACCTGAAAAGTGAAAAAATAAAGTGAAAACCTGATTTTTTAAATCGTGAAACTAAACACCTGGTTTATGGTAATTTCCCTTCTTCTACAAATGTGTATGGTTTCATGAAAGTTTGCTATAAGAGTTTTGATGTGGGGGATTTTATGCCTTCAATTTGGATTTGCTTGGTTCCTACTATTTGTACATGAGGTGTGTGCAATTTTCATTTTTTACGTATTTTGCTTTTTTTTTGTTCTCGAGTAATAACATATTTGCAAGAACTGGTGTTGAGAATGCGATTGAGCTAATATTCAAGTTTCGACTGTTTGGCATGCTTTCATCACAATCTATACGTTTTATGTTTAACATTTTTTTGTTCTCCTTGAATTTTTAAGGTTTCGGTTTGCTTGTTGGACTCGTGCTTTATTCTTTTTTGTGCTCTAAATTCTTCTTGTTTGATTCTTTGATCTTTCGTTGCATCTATTTCTTGTTTTATCATCAATCGCTACTTATTTTACCATCTTGCTCAAACAGTGAGAATCCTTTTCAGAACCGTATGCTTACTAGTTGTAGTGTTTTTTTTTTTTGTATTCCTTAATGTATAATATTCATGTATTCCTTAGTGTATAATATTCAGTTTCTTGACATGAAACACTCATTGAGCCACCATCCATGACTTTTTCCAACTGTTATATGCTTTGATTGATGAAAGAGGTACAAATTCTCTCTGCAAACATTTGTCCTTTGAGCAAAAATTTCGGTAAAAATTTCTTTACATTTCTAATGTTTCGAGCTACCGTTCATGTAGGAACATAATGCATTTATGATACAAATGAATTGTGTATTTACGAAGATATGCTATAGTTTATCAAAAATGAGCCGATGAATGAGGATCAAGAAAGTACAATCATAAGCGTATTTTTACTCAGAATTCTACTGAAAATAAAGCACAAAGAAGCCACATTTGAATTCATATAAAAGAACATCACCAAGCAAGCAAGCAACTACATTTCTTTCTGTTATCCTATGGGTTTCTTCTCTAAAAACCTATGATACAGTAGGTGTAAATGTTATATCTTAGGTGAAATCAACTTTGGATATAAACATTTTTAGAGCCTGTTTGTACTGCATTTTTTACTAATTTGTATGAAAATTGTGACCATTGCAATATTGCAAAGTGAGCCTAGCCGACATTTTTGACCGTTTTGTGTGAGGATGGGGCCCATTAGTTTGAATAAAACGGTCAGAAATTTTCTACTAGTTGGTTGAAAATGCATAACAAATAGGGTGTTAATAAATAATTGATGTATTTTAAGGCAAATCTATTATTTAATTAAATTAAATAATAGAGTCTGTTGATTCAAATTTTAGTAATTTGTTAATTACAAGAAGTTGTGATTATGAGATACAAATTACATATGACTGAATCTTAAATCATTCATGGTCGTAAGTAATGACGAAATAGACCATGAATGACCATTACGTGTGACATTTTTTACTTGTGAAGTAAGTAATTGATCTCATAAGCTAAAGTGTGGTTGCACTTAAATGAACACGTGGATATTTTGTTAAAAAACAAAACATTGGAGACTCGTTGGGGATATTCCACATGGATAACTATTTTGAGTGTCGTGGTTAATCTATGGTCGGTAGTGAAATTGGTCATTCGACTTGAGATCATCATAGTGTCTTATATGAGGATAGTCATCATTTGGTAATGTTGAATGTTGACCTACCAATGGTCGCTAATACGGCATCGTTCGGGTATGTCAAAAATTATATGAAAGTTGTTAATAATCAATAAATGATTCGTCACTCTTAGATAGTAAGAGATTATAATTTACCTTTCATTCAGTTAAGTTGATAATGAAATTCTTGACCAATGTGTATTCAGAAGTTGAAAAAAAAGTTTTTCGACTTACATTAACTTAATAGTGGGACAAAACATATGATCGATAATTGTGATTGATACAACCACATCTCATAATTGATCAGATCATATGGATGAAATGATTTTAGTTTCACGGTTAACGAACAAGTTTGTTTTTGTCATACAACATGACATTTTCCGCCACATGTATTATCCAACACATTGCTGATGTCAATTTGGGACGTGTGTAAATTTATGAAAAATTAAAATAGGGTATTTTAATTTATCGATTTTGATTAGATTAAAATAATAATTCACGTTCTTAGACATTGTGATCGAGAATCTAATAGGTTACACACAAAATGAGAACCAAAAGAATGAGATTCATCAATTAATTAATTAACAAGCGTTGAACAATTAATTAATTGAGTTGTTTGTTAATTGATCTGAATTAATTAGTTAGATTAATTAATTCATGTACAAAATTTAATTAATTGGATTAATTAAATATTGGATTGAGTTAAGTTTAAGAGATGAGTCAAACCCACTTGGACTTTTATTAATAAGCTATTAGGGTTTCAGAAAAATTGGATAGAACACAATTCATTATCTTTTCTAGCACAAGAAAAAAGAAACCATAATTCTTTCATTCTTGTTCCCTGTGTGGATTTCCATTGGAGGCAGATAATTGGACAGTTGTAGATTGCAGATCATAATTGTTCGTGTTCCAAGATCAGCAAAGAAGTGCGCAGAATCTACAAAACATATAATTTCTATCACAGTTTCTATCTAAGTACAAAGAAAATCATTGATGTGAATTGAAAATTTTGTTTATATTCCGTCCGTGCATGTTAAGTAAATTTTCAATAGTGGTATCAGAGCTTTTTATTTGTTAAAATTGCTTTGCATCTTAGAACAATGAAAAGTTGTTTGTTCATTATTTTTCTTGAATCTAGAAATTTAAAAAATATATATTTTATCTTCAAAAATCTATTTTTGAAAAGAAAATCAATTTTTGGGTTGAAAATACGGATCGGAAGGTACTGCCACAATAATGACCGCCACTGGCACAGGAGGCATTACCCGCATCACTGCAGCGCGCAGCTTTTACGTACGAAACAGAACGATCATGCGCATTACAGAAGCGCTCGATGCTGTGTCAAGCTTCGGCGCGGAAAAAAAGTAGTGTCGACGCTGCTGCAATTGTAGCAACAACGTCGATTGTTGATTTGCAAAAGCAGCAAGTGGCGCAACTTCACCAGGCGCACCAGAACATTGGGAATCGACGCTGCAAAGAAGAGGAAGAGGTGACTCCTTAGGGTTTTTCAGTTGGGTGTAAAGTATTGGAGGTGGGGTCTCTGATGCAATTTGTAAAATTGGAAGTCCCTATTTGCAATATGATTTCTGGGGTCAAATTACAATTTTAAATTAAAGGACATTTCACGCAATTTTCTAAATTGAAGGACCTCCTTTTAATTTTAATATTTGGGTCATGTTGCAATTTTTCATTAGTTTTGAATTTAAATATTAAAATAGTTTTAAGTTTAATTTTAAAATGGGTTTTGATTCAAAATTCAAACTTGACTACTTTTATATTATAGTTAAAATTGGATTTTAACTTAAATTTTTAACTTTGACTCTAAATTGAATTTTATTTTATTTAGAAGTTTTATCCTAAATTTAAATGTTAATTCAATTTAAATTAGAGTTGCACTATAATTTAAGTATTTAATTAAATTATCCACCATAATATATTTTTGAAATTAGAGTTGAACTCTAATTTGATATTTAATTAGAATTTGATTTTAATTAAATTGTTTCGCCCCTAAAACTTTGGAATTAGAGTTGTACACTATTTTGGTATTTAATTAAAATTTGATTTTAGTTCCTAAAATTTTATGAAATCAGAGTTAGACTATATTTTGGTGTTTAATTAAAATTTGATTTTAATTAAATAAATGGGCACAAAAGTTTAGCAATTAGAGTTTGATTCTAATTTAGTATTTAATTAGAATTGAATTTTAATTAAATAATTCCGCCCTACAATTTTGGAATTAGAGTTGAAATCTAATTTGGTATTTAATTTTAAATATATGAGTTCGCTAATTAAATTAATTATTTAATTGTTCTGATCCATTTGTCTAAATCAGTTTAGACAACATTAATTGTTAGATACTTGAAACATATATGCATATAATATTAGTTATTATATAAGAAAACATTTATATAATGAATGTTTTATTAATGAATGATTATGGACAAGACTATGTGGATGTGTTGAATGGTTAGTTTTATTTTTGTTGTTTTTTGGGTTTACGAGCTCTTATTTATTTTGGAAATGCGAGTCTGTTGTAATTATTATGGGCCTGCGTACCAACTAGTATACGATACAGGTTGCAACTGAACTAATTGAGGATGCAAGAATGGGAGGAGACCATAGAGGTAAAATATTGTTTGAGTTAAAGCAATACTCTCTAGGAACTGACTTACTAGTCTTCCTTATGGTTTTGGAAGACTAGATAATATAAGTTTATAATCGTCCATACTATTACATATATATGTTGATTATATATATATATATATATATATTATGATGAGACATTTGCATGCAAAATCACTCGTTAAAATATTAAGTCATATTTATATAATGCATTCCATCATTATAGTGAAAAATCAGAGTTCTCAATCGATCCCAACTTGTTGAGTACATACAAGGCTGGTATTAGAGATATGTTTGACACTAAAAAGTATTAGATATTTTTAAATGATGGGTTCGACTTAACTAAAATTTATATTTTGTAGAGTAAACTCAAATAGATAAATATTAGAGATATATTAAACTAATACATAAAATGTGTGAAAACAAAGAGTTGTCGACTTAATGATCTGCGAGTTGTATGAAGATACAATTGATAATAGTAACCACTTAAATGTTTTATTAAGATTTGTTGAATGCACTCAAGTTCTTAATATAGCAAATGAGATCTCAACCCACTGGGAGTCAAGTATGAATTCCATAAATTTGTATGTGTTAAACAATGAGAGTATAATTAATTTAATAAAAGACCATATTAAATTAATTGATGCATTTTTTTATATTATTCTTTCACTTTTTGTCATTTATGTTTGTTGCATCATGAGCAATCATAATTATTTGATAGGCATATTGGATGCTACAACCAAGCCAAATTTTCTTGACTAGCACGCTATTTGAGAATTGTTCTCAAGCATGAGAAATTTGGTTGTATATTTGAGCATCCATTTCCAGAGACACTTATAGATGATTCGATTAAGGAATAGGCGACTGCTATAAAACATAATGATGACGATAGTATTGCAACATGTGTGATGCTTGCAACTATGTAACCTTAGTACACATGATTTTTCATCTCAAAGAGTTGTTTGATGAATAATCACGTATGGAAGGATACGAGACTTCTAAGCAATACTGGTGCAAAAAGAAAGAGGAATTTTCAATTAGTACTCATGTACTGAAGATAATTGGCATTGAGAAGTTATCTCAACTGGGTTCAGTCACAAACCATGAACTAAGTATTAACTTAGTTCTACAATCTCTGCCAACGAGTTATTCATAGCTAATTATGAATTTTGATATTAATAAACTCGAGTGCACACTCATTGAGTTACTGAACATGCTTAAGATTGTAAAGTCCAATATCAAAGTTAGTAGTGAGCAAGCCATTGGTTCCTCTAAGGTACTAAGAGGAAGTCTAAAGGGGCTTTGAAAAAGTATCTAACATGGCTAAGGTAGTCAAAGTAAATGAGGACATTATCAAGTCTAATGACCTTTGTTATCATTTTAGAATGAAAGGTCATTGGGAGAAAGATTACAAGGTTTATGTCTAATTCATTAGCTTCTTTGGTATTAGATACCAGATATAAATATCATATTTATAAAAATATGAAAAAACAAAATAAAAGTGGACCACTGCAAGAGGGATAAATTGACCTACACGTTGAAAATGAACAAATGTTGCTACATTACCGGTAAGAGCATACTTCTTACCATTGTGTTTAGGCTTAGTATTAGAATTAGAGAAATGTTATTATGTTCTCACCATTACCAAGAACATTATTTGAATTTCATGTTTATACATGAATTATTTTATTGTTAAGGACAATTGTTGTTCTTTTTATCTTGATAAAATTTTAATGGTTATAGTAAATTACAAAACGACATTTATATTATAAATACTGAGTATTCTATAATGTGTATAAAAATTGAAATGTATAAAAATAATAATATGAATAATACTTATATATGGAATTGTAGACTTTGTCACATAAATGAGAATACAATTCCAAAATTACATAGAGATATATATTTGGATCAAATGATTTTGAATTATTTGAAAAAAGTGAATCATGTCTGTTAGACACAATGACCCAATCCTCTTTTACTCGAAAAGGTGAAAGATTTGTACAATTACTGGGTCAATATATAGTGATGTATGTTGACCCATGTCAATTAATGTTAGATGATGTTGCTCTTATTTCATCACATTTACTGATAATTGTTTCAGAAATGATTATGTACTTTTGATGAAATTCAACCATAAAACTCTTAAAAGGTTCAAGGAATTCAAAATAGAAATAGATAAATAAATAGATAAATGTATTCTCATATTAAGACCTGATCAATGTGGATAATACCTAAAAGTGAGAATTTTAAATTATTTAAAAGATAATAGAATTCTCTCGCAGTGGACTCCTCCACATACACTACAATATCATAGTGTATCTGAAAGGAGAATCGTACACTATTAGATATAGTGCGATAACAAGCCATGCAAACCTCTCGAAATCATTTTGGGGTCATGTACTGATTGTCACATGCTACACACTAAATCATGTCTCATCTAAGTTGGTTGATATAATTCCAAACGAGTTATGTAAAAGCAAAAGGCCCAACTCTCTCATATTAAAGGTTGGGATTGTGATGCTTATGTGAAGTGCATTGATTCAGATAAGTTTGAGTCTAAATCCAATAAATATATATTTGTGGGATATCCAAAAGAAATACTTAGATATCAATTTTATAATATAATTGAGAATAAAATCTTCGTCTCAAGACATATCGTCTTCCTAGAGAAATAGTTCATTTCAAGAGAGGACATGGCAAGTAGAATAAATCTTGAGAAGATTTTATTTGGAGAAACTGATTTTTAAACCATTTGATAATCCCAACAGAATATCCATGAGACCTTCATACTGCGAGCAAATTGAAATAAAAGATTTTCTTGAGACTTTAAAAATATTTTTGCCCCTTTCTTGAATTGTTTGAATCCTTGAAAAGTAAAATTGGGTAAAATATTTTCTTCAAGTTCGAAATATTCGAACCATTTTGGAAAATTTGTAAAACAATTTTGATGAAAAATAATGAACCAAGAATGAGAAACGGGTCTAAAGTAAAATACAATAAAACAACCATCTTGGTAGTCAAAGTAATTGAAAAGAGGTTCAAATGAATCGTCTTTTGAGAGACGCATTTTCTTCTCTTTCCAAGGGTCTTGTCCCCAGCTCTCGAAAGACAGTACATTTTGAATTGAAATTTTAGAAAAAATCAATATAATTTTTCTTCTGTTGATTTTGAGTATGCGTTATTATGGATGATCCGAATTTGTTAATGATAGCTTCATAGTAAGCTCGTGATTTTTTTGATATTTCTGGGAAAAAATTAGAAATTTGGAGGAAAAATGTTTTGTAGGCATTCTTCAAGGGAGGAATACTTATGGATCCATGATGTTTCCATTTCAAACATTGGAATATGAACTGATTTTGTGAGATATTGAAAAGAAGTGGGAGGATTAATGTCTGGAAGTTTCCCAAATCCTATTTGAAGGGAATTTCTGAAATTTGAAGGATGTTCAGAAATTTTTTGAACTTGAGAAGATTGGCTTTCTGAGGCTAGGGTAGTTTTTTGATAAGCTGAAGGACTATGTTCAGCATATTTTAAGTCTTTGAAGGACATTTGAATATAATCATCGATTGAACAAATTGGAATTCGAATTTTCTTCTTATCTTTCTTCTTTGAGGAAGAAGAAGACTCCATATTGTATTTCTTGAATATTTCACTCATTTTCTATATCTCTCAAATCTTTCTCTCTCTCTTTTGTAAGAACTCTCTTGTAAGGAAGTATGCAAGAAAGTTTGAAAATCCTTATATATATAGTATTTCAAAATCGAAACACGATAAAATTGCTTGCCATCTGGCAAAAATTTGTTTTGAAACAAGATTTTTAACATTTTTTGCTAAACATCTTTTGATACTTTACAGTCTGTTTTTGAGATAAAGTTTTTATTGATTAAATCATCTTAAAATTTTGAAATACATAAAACAATTGATAAAATTTCTTTTTTGATAGTAGAATAATTCTTTTGAGATCTAGTCCAAACACCAGAATCAAATCGGACTAACTGTTCATGACTTGACTCTTTTGGAATCTGTTTAAGGACACCACCAAAACCAATATCAGATGCATCAGTCTCAACAATTATTGATGCAGTGGAGTCTAATATTGACAAACAAGGAATACTTTTTATAGCCCTTTTGACATTTTGAACGGCTACTATATGCTCCTGAGTCCATGGGACCAGATTCTTTTGTAATATTTTGAAAAGAGGTGCACATAGGATTCTTATCTTTTTGATAAAATCTCCTACATAATTGACACACCCTAGAAATCTTTGAAAACTATTTTTATCTAGTATTTCATCAAGAAATTTGTCGGTGAAATCTAGACTTCATTGAATTGGCGTAATAGTTCCTAGATGAATGTTATATCCTAAGAACCTAATACTTGTTTGACATAAAACAACATTTTTAGCTAAAACTGCTAATCCATTGTTTTTGACTACATGAATGAATGTATTTAAATGCTTAAAATGTTGTTCTATACTTTCTGAAAAATTAGAACATCATCAATATAAACAATAATAAAGTTTGAAAAAGGATTGAAAATATCATTTATAATATTTTAAAATTCAGAAGGGATATTTTTTAGACCGGATGGCATAACATTCCATTCATATTGTCCAAAAGAAACATTAAATGCAGTTTTGTAGCGATCTTCTTTAATTTGAATCTGCCAAAAACCTGACTTCATATCAAATTTAGAAAAAATAATCGTTTTGTATAACCTATACAATAGGTCTTTCTTTTGAGGTAACTGATACCTAATCCATTGAAGAGCTTTATTGAGAGGTTTATAATTGATAACTAAACGAGGGACTCCTCGCTCAATTTCAGCAGAATTGTTGAGTATATGGTAAGAACACAACATGTTTTTTTCTTATTCCAAAAAGCATTAGGAATACTGGAGCTTATATCTTCTTCGATATTTTTTTTTTTAAAGAGAAAGAGGAATCTTTCAACTGTCTCTCTATCCTTGAAAATCTTATCTCTTCTTTTAAGAATTGAATATATTTTTTCTCAAAATTAATATTATTAATTATTTTTTAAATCGAGGCTTCTTTCAAAAAATTAACATCTCTAAAAGAATGAGGATTGGTAAATTTGAAAACAATTTTTTGACCAAAAATATTTGTAATTAATCCTTTTGAGTCAAGTTGAAAAGGATAAATTTGAACAATAAAAGGAGTTTCGAGAATTACTTCTTGATCTAAATTTTTAACAAGATAAAATACATTTTTGAAACAAATGTTTGAATTACAAACATGAGTTTTTGAAAGTTTATATTGAATATTTAATTTCTTTCCACTAGCATCATAAAGACGCTAAGTTGTTTTTTCAAAATATTTTATAGGGATTAATCCTTCCCCGATACAATTTTGATCTGCACTAAAATCAATTAAAACTTTGATATGAAGTTTAAAATCTTTATTGATAATAATATCCATTTGACAATACCATTTCCGTAGTTAAATACGGCTAATAACATGAACATTTTCTTCTTCAATTTGAGGAATCTTTAAAGATTGAGAAGCAATTTCTTCTTGATCGGAAGACTCAGAATCATTTATGGTTTGATCCTTTTGTTTAGTTTTCAATATAACTACTTCCATTCGGACATCTTTAATTTGACTTTGAAGAAGTGAAATTTGAGATTTCATATTATTGATTTCTGATCTTAAATCAGAAGTAGAGGATTTTGAAGTTTCAACTTTAAACCTATTCATAACATTATGCATACTATAAGGTTCAGTTGAGAATTTTGAATTTGAAGAAGAAGAGAATTAAACTTTTTCTTTAGTTGAAGATTTTCAATTTTCTCAACAATTTCAGAAATAATTTCTTCTTGTCGAGTAAGAACATTAATGGTTTTGCAACCACAGATTTCATTACTTCGTTTTGGAGAGGAAGATGAATTAAAGCTTGGTTCAACATCATAATCTTCTTGATGTTGATACACCATTTCTAATAGGAGGAACTTTTGAATATTGACCTATTATTTTATTAATATGAAAATTTTCATTTTCATTGTCAATAAATTGAGATTCAATTTCATCAATAGTATTTATCTGTTTTGACGAGGATAAATTGGATAATTGAGTAGTAAGTTCTTTCAAACTTTTGTCTCATTATCTAATTTTCCTAATTGAAAAGTAGAATTTGAAGAAAATGGTTTAAATAAAGTATTTACAGGAGTTTTTTTTCCTTATCTATTGATTTTGAAATAGATTTTTTAGTTATTTCTTCAGTTTCAGAATTTAATTTAATTCAATTCTATTTAACTGAGTACACATGGATTGAAAGCAACATTTGTATAATTGTCCTGAGATTCTATATTTTTTATATCTTTAGCTACTACTTCATAATCATCTGACATTTCGCTAGATATCTTTTTGAGAGGAGATGTAAGAATTTCAGTATTTCCTTGGGAAACAACAATTTATTGCATAGGAGGATAAGTAATTTGAAAAGTATCACCCTTAGGCGTTTTCCAAATCTTTTTGAAGAATTGGTATTTTGAATAACTTTTGTTTTAGTGGGTTTTTTTATTTTTATTATAAACTTTAAAATATGCCTACTCATAAAAACTTAAATTTTTTGGAAAAGTTTCAAATTCTTCCCAATAAGATTCAATTTCTTCTTTTTTCGAAAAAAAATTTCAAGAAATTTTTTTTCGAAAACTTTTAACTTTAGGCGTTTTATCAGTAATGAATTCATCTCTTCTCATAATAGAAGAAATAATATTACACTACTGATCAAGCATTTCAGAAGGAAGTGCCATATCAATAGAGTAGGAAAACCAGGTGGTTCTGGTTCATCATCTCTTTCCTTTTGATAATGAGTTTTTGGAATATTAGTATTAAAATTAACTTATTTTAAAGAAGAAGTTGAAAATCTAGCAAATTGAAAAGAATTTATCCTAGATCTATAATCAATTGTTGATGAGACATAATAATAATAATAATAATAATAATAATAATAATAATAATAATAATAATAATAATAATAATAATAATAATAATAATAATAATAATAAATAAATAAATAAATAAATAGAGCAAATAATTTGATGAAAATTTGTTCGTAATATTCACAATATTATCGTCATAAATTCTTATAGAAATCAATGTCAATGATTCACTAGTGCACCTTGTGAACAACTATTAATGACAATATTGTGGGTGATATCGCAACCACGACGGTGCCTCGATAGCTAGCGAAAATCATTCGTATCACCAATGAAATTTTATTTTTTATATATAATTTAAAGAAAACGAACTTCAAATGTTTCCAGTAGATTTAAATAGCACGATTATTACACAACTTCGCAAATGTTTCCAGTATAGGAACTGTAATGCCCCAAAATTTTATGGAGTGGCACATGTTCAAATCTTAGAAAATTTTGGATCAATTTGCAATTTCAATTTTTATTGGGAACTTCTGTGTAAATATTGAAAATGTATTTGTAGTTGGCAAAGTTGTGAATAGAAGATTAATAAGTGTTAAGAATGACTATTTGATGCTAAAATATCAAATTGGGTATCTCCTAATAATTGTTAAAAAAATTGAGGGATTAAAGTGAAAATAAGTTTTAGAGACATTTGTTTATTTGGACTTAATTTGCAGATATTGAGAATGTGAGAATCCACAATTCATTATCCGGCTCAAATGATAGCTCGTAATGTTAAATTGAGAAGAGAAACAACCGAATTGAACATTCTATGTCCAAGAACGAAGAGTTCAAATAAAATCAATGTTTATTTTGTTGGAAATTTACTTAATCATGCACAACGGAAATAAAACAATTTTCAATTCCCAAACGAGGATCTGCAATGTGTTTAGATAGAAACTGTGATGAGAATGATACATTTGATGAATTTCACAAACTCTTTTGCTTTTTCTTGAGCTCGAATGATCACGATCTGCAATCCAAGCTGTCCAATTGTCCAGCCTCCGATGGTGATCCACACAGAGAACAATAATGACGGTTAGGGTTTTCTTTTCTTGTGTTAGCAAGAATAATGAAAAATTTCATACTGTTTTTAAACCCTAGTAGCCTATTAATATAAGTCCAAATGGGCTCGGCCCATCAATTAAACTTAACCCGATCCAATATTTAATTAATCAAATTAATTAAATTTGGTCCAGGAAATTAATTAATCTAATTAATTAATCCAATTAATTAAATCGGGCCTATTAATAAACAACCCAATTAATTAATTATCCAACACCTGTCAATTAATTAATTGGTAAATCTCATGCTTCTGATTCTCTTTTCTGTGTGACCCATTAGGTTCCCAATCACGATGCCTAACGACGTGAATTATTATTTTGATCTAATCAAAATCGATAAATTAAAACGCCCCTTTTAATTTATCACTAATTCACTTTCGTTGTTCCAGATTGACATCTAGCAATGTGTCAGGGCAATACATGTGACAGGAAATATCACGTAGTATGACAAAACCAAACTTGTTCGTTTACCGTCAAACTATAATCTTTTCGTCAATATGATCCGATCAATTATGAGATATGGATATGTGTCAATATCAATTATCGATCATATCTTTTATCCCACTGTTAAGTCAATGTACGTCGAAAACTCTTTTCCGACTTATGAGTTCACCTTGGCCAAGGATTTCATTATCAACTTAACTGGATAAAATGTAGATCATAATCTTTTACTATCTAAAAGGACGAATCCTCTATTGGTCATTCACAACCTTCATATGATTCTTGACATACCCGAACGATTTTGTATTAGCGACCCTTGGCAGAGCAACATCCAACACCACCAAAGTATGACTGTCCTCATATAAGGTACCATGATGATCTCAAATCAAAGGACCAATTCCACTACCGAACGTTAGAGATTAACCACTAACACTCAGATAGTTATTCATGTGGAATCTCTCAACGGGTCTCCAATGTTTTGTTCTATAACAAAACATCCACCTGTTCATTCAAGTGTCACCACACTTTAACTTGTGATATCAGCTACTTATTTCACAAGTAAGAATGACACACGCGATAGTCTATCCGTAATAACGATATCCGTATCTCGTTATTACTTCGACCATAGACGATTTAAGATTCAGTCATATGTAATTTGTATCTCACAATCACAACTCCTTGTAATTAACAAATCACCAAAACTTGAATTTACGGATTCTATTATTTAATTTATTTGCATATTAATTCAATTATAGATATTGTCATACATATGCATTGATTATATATACATATATATATATATATACATATATATATATGTATATATACATATATATATATACATATATATATATATATAATGAGGGCCAAATTGCAGTTTTAGGTTATATTTAGTAGGTGTTTATAAAATCGATCTCTTCATTTGTAGTTGGAACAAACTAATTGCAACTTTGGATAAGTGAGGCGAGGTATGATGTCGGGTGCAATATAGGAGAAATCGACTCAAAATCATATTTTAAGTCTTCAATTTTATAAATCCAACATGCATTCATAAAATTAAAATTTTGTTGAATTTTTATTTTAAATTGTATTATTATGAGGTAATAGGTGTTGAGGAAATTATTATTATTATTTTTTTCAGTGCTACAGAACTTTTACTTGTTCAAATAACCATAAAGGTGAAGCAGGGTCAGGAACGACAAATCTCTTTAAAATAAGCAGATCAATTTTGTAAGTTCGTTATTACAGGTAGTTCCTACAAAGGATCGGCGAATGAACAAGATATTGAGGAATTATCGCCCATTTTCCACCGATTACCTAATAGAAAAGATTGAAAAATCATCACAAACCTCCCTTATTTTTTTTCTATTACAATTTCTGGATTATTATATGATGATTTTTGAACTTTCCACATGGTTAAAACCCGGGAGAGGGGGGACAAGTGTTGCGTAATGATTGTGCAGTAAAAAAAAAAGGAACCAAACAGGTGCTGCGTGTCAGCACCTGTTTCCAAACCCTGTCCCCAACCTTGTATGCGCAACAGAAGAAATGGCAAACATCCGTTCCAAATAACACCATCAAACCACCAAATCAAGTTTTTGTACATTAGAAAAAAATTAACGAAATTATCATCCAATTATCATAAAAGATAAGAGGGAAAATGATGTCATCTTAAAATATTATTTTGACTATTATGCAAAATCGAAATTTTTTTCCCTTTTTCTTTTCATGTGAGAAGTAACATTTAGCCCCTATTTGGTAGAGATTAAAATAGAATTTATTAGAATTCGATAAAAGTTACTTAAATATGTTATTGAAAAATTGTGGATCATATGAAGTGTATGGTTAAAATTAATTATTGACTTTAACATAAATTTTAATCAGATTTTTTGCAGAGCCAAACATGAGCTTAGAAAGCTACGTACCGTAGAAAATCCATTATCTATGCCATACGTGTTAATACATATACATGTGTGTTGTTGCACGTGTTCAATGCATGTGCATGTGAACACACATGTTTGCTAGAGTAATCAATATTTTAAAAATAAAATCGAATCTTAATTACTGCAAAGTCGTCTATATTGCTCACTAAAAACATTGAAAAATATTTCAGTTCATTAATTTCATAAAATATCTAAAAGTACCTGCACAAATATTGGAAAATAACATGACTGCAAATTTTCATTTTCCCAAGGAAATAAAGGTAATCCTATTTTGATTACTTTGTATGTTCTCAACACATCGTGTTCAATGTTATTACCTAGCACCTATTTGATTCAGCTAAAAATTAAATTAAAATTTAAATCAATGTCAACAATTAATTTTAATCACATATTTTATGAGATTCACACATTTTCAACCACACATTTTATCATTTTTTTTAATCAAATCTATTAAAAATCTTGTTTTTATCTAAACCAAACATGGCATAATATAACATTCTAAACAAGCCACATGATCGTGGATTAGAGATGTCAATAGGCCGAGCCGGCCATACCCACACGAGTTCGCACGAGCCGAGCTCGTGGCTCGTTTCCAACAAGCCGAGCTTGGTTGGATTTTGGGCAAGCTCGACTCGTGCTCGAGCTCGCCCAAGGCGAGCCGCTCGCCGAGCAGCTCGTGGGCTCGTGCCTCGTCCTAGACGAGCCCACGAGCCGTTCGGCTCGTGGGCTCGTTTAAATTTAATTTTTTTTTCTAATTTTCTTCTCCTAACATTCTATAATCCCCTCCTACATTTTTTTTAAAATAATAAGAACAAAATTTTATTTGTTGAATTTCCTTTTTTGTTTACCCCTTTATATTTTATTAAACATAAAATATACACATTTTATAAACAATTTTTTTTAAAAAATAAACTCTCCTCCTTTATCCGGGTTTGGGACCGGCTACTTCAATTTCGAGTAGGCGGATTTAAAAATTGTACATGAACAACTTGTTACGTGTACAATTTTTTTTAAAGAAATTATAAAGGTATGAAATAATGAAAATAAAATTTTGTGATAAATGCGGTGAAATTAAATATCACTTACTTGATTACATGCAATTTCGGCATATTTATGTTGAATTCGATAATTAGCGTCTTCTGAATCCTTCACGAGCATTAACGCTTCCAAAATATCTTCTTTTAGTCGATTCCTGATCTCGGAGAGAACCCTCTTCCCTGCACTAAAAGCAGACTCCGAAGCTACAGTGCTAACCGGAGGTGTTAATAGATCTTTTGCCATTGCAGAAACTATTGGCCATCGGCGTTCGTTATTTCGCCAAAATTCAATGACCTCTTCTGAACTTTTCCTAACTGATTTGTTATTAGGCAAAGTATGACTAAAGTAATCAATTAATTCAGATGGCAACGCATTTGGATTAGACGGATTAGTACTCGAAGTTTGAGTACATGCAGTGGAAGTCAAACTACTACTACTACTAGAGGAACCACATGCATATGCAGTTGAATCATATCTATATGAGTTCATGTTTTCGAATAAATTTAAAACTTCAGCGTCGTCATCCGTTATATTAGTGGGATGAACAGTTGTAGGTACACGAGTAATATGTGTACCCATTCGTGAAGCATATAATTCATACATTTCAGTTAACGTTTGTTCCAAATTCTTATAATTAATAGGCATATTAAAAGTTAAAATATTTGAAATTTGATCAATTACAAATTTAGTACTCGATAAATTATATCAGAGGTCCATAACGCATGTTAAAGGAAATAACATAGGCAATTCTTCCCAATATTTTCTAAATTTTACTTCCATCGAATATATAACCGCTTGAAAATCGGGATCATTTTGAAATCTCTTAAAAGCCCTAACAGTTATATAAAAACGTTCAAGAACCATACAACTAGTGGGATAATAAACACCAGACAATATATTTGTAGACTCATAAAAACTTGTCAAGAAATTTTAATTTTAAAAATTACATTCCAATTGGATTCATTCAAGATGATATCGTCTTCGTCTCTAACATGCGTATTGTTATAAAATTCGATAATAAACGCTTCATAACCTTCACATGATTTTAATAATAAGTAAGTTGAGTTCCATCTATGGTCTACGTCAGTAATAAATGTTTTAGTATGTGCATTCCCACATTCCTCACAAAATTCCTCAAATGCTTGTTTCCTACTAGGTGTAATCGTGATATATATAAGTGCATTCCTAATTCGGTTAATTTCATCATTCACATGTTTTAACCCGTCTTATACTATTAAATTAAAAATGTGGCACACACATCGAATATGAAATAAATAACCACCGAAATCAGGTTGAAGTACTCTATGCAATTTATCGATAACAACCTTATTTACAGTAGCGTTGTCGAACGTAAAAGAACGAATTTTACTCTCACATTTATATTCTTTAATTATGAACATAATAGCGTTAAATATTGTTTGAGCGTTGTGCGGATACTCAACAATTTTAAAAGCAATAATGTTTTTATGCATGACCCAAAGTGGGTCTATATTGTGTGCAGTTGCAGCTATATAACCCATCTTATTAATCTCTTCCCACATATCTGAAGTTAACGATATTACACCCCCATATTTTTCTAAATCTGAAATTAATAGTTTCTTTGAATTCATAAAATATTCAATTGTATTAGACTGAAAAGTATTTCGACTTACCCCAACGTATCTCGGTTGAAGATATTGTTTGACGTAGTTGACGAAATGTTGGTTGTCATCTATTGCTAGTGGCAACTCCGCCGCGGCAACGAACTTCACCATTCCCATTCGAGCTTCTTCCTCCGAATACATCCACGTAGAAAGTGGCGTAGTTGTAGCACCGAAACTTGGAGTGCCAAACTGTAGTTGCGTTTGATCAGCTGGAAGAAGCCATGTTTGGCCGCACATGTTTTGTAGTGACGGTTGAGGTGGGTGGTTCCAATGTTTCTTTGCCATGCCAGTCGTTGTTGGCAGTATTTACATACTGTTTTGGTTTCTGAAATTCCATCAACCACACAACCAGTTTGAACCAATTTGAAATGGTTCCAACATTTTGCCTGCTTCTTCCCCTTTCTCTTCCCTTTTGCATCGGGAATATTTAATGTAGGTTCTTCATTTTGTTACAAATCAATCGGAACACTAGAATCAACATCAATGTCATCCAAATCCATCCAAATCAATTGGATTTGGATGACTACCTTCACGAATATCGAAATCTTCAATATTTTCTGGAATTGGTAATTCATTTAGACCGGCGAATTCATTCCTAAATTGATTTTGGGCATGTGTTTCGTCTTCCATACCGAACAAATTTTCAACAAATACTCGTGGATCTATTTGTGATAATAGAAATTGAATTGTAAAATCAAGATAATAATGTAAAAAAATGTAGAAAAATATTATAGAATAAATGAATGAAATGGTTGATAATGATTTGAAAATTGTAGAGAGTAGAAAGTAGAGTAGAGTAGAGATTAGAGAATGAAATTGTGAAAATTTGGTGAGAAAAAATTGTTGTAATAGGTAGGTATTTATAGGAGAAGAAAAAAAAATAAAAATAAAATGTGACCGGAACGGTCACTGATTGTAATAGGTAGGTATTTATAGGAGAAGAAAAAAAAAAAAATAAAATAAAAAAATGTGACCGGAACGGTCACTGAAAAATCAGTGACCGTTCGGTCACTTCTGTTGTTTTTTTTTAATTCTTTTTTTTTTATATACGAGCCTACGAGCCGAGCGACTCGTGGGCTCGCCCCACGAGCTGCTCGGTGAGCCGCTCGCTGAGCAGCTCGTGAATAGTACGAGCAGAGCCGGCTCGGCTCGTGTTCGGGCTCGTTTTTTGACGAGCCTGAGCGGCTCGTGGGCATGAATAGTACGAGCCGACGAGCCGCTCAGCTCGATTGACATCCCTATCGTGGATGATCACAAATAGGCCACATATCACTTATTAGAATCAACTAGGGTTTTCTACAAAATGGCCAAAGTCCCATAAGAGGACAAGGAGAAAGCCACAAAATAATTCCACGGCTATTATATGATATTAGCTGGGGGATTATACTCTTGCTAGCTAGCCCAAAAGAATATTCTTTTTGACTCAAAGGTCACAACTGGTTTCTCGTGGTGGGATACCCTCAACCAACCACTCATTCAATTCAAGAGCCAAAATCATAATCTATGACTCAAATTTTTTGTATTCGTGGTGTGTTTCCTAGGAAGATAGGATAGTTGTTAACAACACTAAGAAAGAAAAAGAGGTTAAAATCTTGTTCATAAGACATTCTAATATTGAATATCAAATCTGCACTCGAGATTCCGGATCTTTTATGGGAGATTTTATGAAGATGCCAAATTGTGCAATGTACAAGTACAACTATCTAATACTGAATACCAAACCTGCAAATTAGATTTATAGAGATGCCAAACCGTGTAGTGTGGAACTAAAATTGTCCATTAATGCGTAAAAAAAAACATGCACTATGATTTTGGACCCCTTGTACGAGATTTTATAAACATGTCAAACTGTGCAATGTAGAGCTACAAATGTTTACAAACAAAACTCGAAAGAAGTGCGGATGCGGATGCAGATGTGACCGTGATGAAGAAAGGAAGAAGAGTATATTCGGGATTGCATCCACAATAATTTATAAATGGTACATTATGGTGGAGTTTTGTTGTGAGTTCTAATACTTTAGATAGCATATTGACAAAAAGGTCAATCGATGAATGCTCTAAAGTGATTCCCTCAAGTGTTCTAGCGGACAAGTTCGGTTCAAATATAGAGATGTTTGACGTCAACAATGTAACTAAAGATGCATGACACCAACATGGGTTGTTTTGAGTAAATGTTAAGGAATAAGCATATCTATATATGTTTGTACTTTTCTAAATTGTTTGATTTTCGAATGAATGTAAGGAATGCAATACCTTCTCTCTTTCAAGATGTGTGTCATATTCCAGTCGAGACTGAGGCAGTAAACGACGGCTCACTCCATTTATGCATGCATCTTATACTTGTCTAACCGTGCATCCTCCAGGATAAGCAGATGCAGTGGCCACATGTAATTAGATAGAACTCGACAATACAATGTATAGAAGTTTTAGCTTTTTTTCTTCAACTAATATTGTCGAGTATCATATATCTCACTTTACCAACCGAGCCATTGATGTTCAAGTCGATCACTTGATGGCAAACCTGTGAAGTCTTAACATGTTCATATACAGTAGAAAGAAAACATTATCAACATTTCATGTCCCTCATTATATCCATATCCACAAGTTCACAAAACGAATTTTCCTTTTCATTTTAAAGGAATGCAGTGAAATAAATACAACAAAAATAATTATTTCCAAGTTAAAAAATGATTAGCATAATCAGAGTTTTAGTACAAGTAGCTAACAAGTATATGGCTTGCCAACTACTTTTGGGGAAAAAGAAGGGGCACCAGAGGAATTCTCAATCACTGCCAAATTTTCTCCTGAATTCTTACTTAAAGGACAATGAAGAAACAACAATATTGAAGTCATCACTAGCAAGATCCCAAGATTAGTCGCCCTCCTAATTATAATTAAGAAATGACTTAATCAACACACCCAAATAACAAAAAATAAAGGTGGTGGTGTTTATCAATCAATCAGGCAACCACATTATCTCAAAATGAATTTGTGGATAAAATCGTGACATGTGATTTTGACATGTCTACTTAAATCCTTTTATGCTACTTCCAATTCATATCTAAATACAATAAGATCCTTTGAAACCACAATGGACTACGTTAATTTTAGGTCTATTATCCTTTGAAACCACAATGGACTACGTTAATTTTAGGTCTATGTTGCCCTCTTCTAACCTCTTTTACCAGAATCACACTTGTCAGGTGAAAGGAAGCTTCTTTAGGCATACGTAAGACATTGATAATGTTTTGAATGCATTTTTCTTCCCTTCTTTCCATTGAAAAAAATGGAACAGTTAAGAAGATCATTTAACTAGCATGTGTTAACGTTGTTCTCACGAAAATTTTCCTATGTATTTGTCTTGAACAGTTGAACCTATCATCATTATCTGTTTAATAGGCCAATCAAGATCCCATGGGTCACATAAAATATGAACCCAGGCCACGAAGTGCAGTTCTTTTTGTGATGAAGTTTTCTATCAACCTGACTGCAAGCAGACCAAGATGATCAGATAACAACTTGGTAACATATACAAACATGTTATCTCAAACCTAATTGTCAAAAAGTACTCTTCTTAAATGACAGGCTATGTGATTTTGACATGTTTCTGCTAAAAGATAGCATGTCATTATCATCATGAAATTACCAATCACTAAGCATGTGTTTGGCACTCATTTTTTCAAAACTCATTTGCAACCACACATTCTCCTATAAAATAATTTTACAAAATTTTCTTATTTTTTCCTTATTTTTCCGTAAATCAAAATTTTTCTTTATTTTTTAACCACGCATTCTCCAAAAATCACAATTCCAAAATACATTTTCTTACAAAAATGGGGCTCAAACATGAGCTAAATGTATATCATGGTCCAATCTTTCCACGTTAGTAAGATTGTCAACCTTACTAATACCTAACTAAAACACCTCTTAACAGTGAAGCTATCTGTTTTCGTTCCCGGGGTGCATAGAATCAATTAAAGCATAGCTCCATAAAATAAAATAAAAAAGTGTACTATTTAAGAAATAAATAAAAGATTTGATGGCTTCTTCAATTTTCTACTTACTCTAATATTATATGGAAGGAAGGGCATAATAACACATCCAAATGAAGTACTTAGAATCACAACGGATCAGTTCCAGTTGATGAGATCCTTTCTATCACCAAAATTTGGTAGAGCAAGTGACACTATAATCTAGCATCACAAAAATATCCCCAAAATGCTCGTTTTTCATCTAGGAGGTTGTTAACATAATAAAGATAAACAGCATTATGATTAAGAGATGTTAATTAAGATGTGATACAGATTTAAAAATGCATTAACAGGTCAAGTTCGAAAGAGTGCTGGCATACAAACAAGATATGACTAAAAACAACCATGTTGCATGTATCTCAAGATAAATTATCAGCCTAAAATCTGTTAAATAAGTAAAACAAAATTTTGACATTGAGAGGTGCAAACTGATCTTCCAAACACCAGAATCTCAAATATGAATGCAATTCATTAGTCTCCAAGGTCCAGAGGTTACCTTGTTTGATTCATATAAGTATACATTTTATCCTCCAAACAAAAACCAGGAAAAAAAATAGAAAAGAAAAGGGCCAACCCTATCTTGTAACTTTCTGTATGTATCTTATAACTTCACAATACCAGCCTTTAGAGGCTTTCAATACTGGTTGATAATGCATTACCTATATCACATGACAAACTATTGAAAGTTCTACTTCCCTCTCCTATCATCAAGCTTTCTGATAGTAGACCAAAAAATGAAGGTAAGTTCGTTATTATAGAATCAAATATAGAGTTCCCTTTATCTTTTTGTGTTGAGGTTCAGAAAAGGTTTCTACATGGCAGTTATTAGGCTGGATGCATCGTAAGTTCCGGCAGAACAACAACGAGACACTCAAGGAATTTTCCAGTGGTAACTTATGCACTCTGTTCCACATTCTCCTGCAATGTGTACTTAATGCATATGACTATAATAGTAATTCTGAGATAGAAGAACATGCAATTTTTAGGTGTGGCGTGTAAATGACGTGGATAAATAACAACAAATAGAAATCATAGATACTTCATTCTGATTATTAGAATGAGAATGGTTACACTTCTATCAAACGTAGTTTACATTCCTGTTACTTACATGATTTTCACTGAATAATCCATATAGATACACCTGCTCTCTTGATGCCACCAATAACATCGACTTGGTTTACTCACCGTCCTAGTGACTCTGTAATACTTCTGCCAGGGAATTCTTGCACTTGCCTTACAGGGCAGCCATCATTGGATGACCTAAATTTCTACCCAAAGACAAATTATTGTGGTAAATCCTTCAGCAAACTAGAAAGGGACAACCACATCAGGAACTCATTCTCCAATTTAGGGGCCGAAAGAGTGGAAGAAGATGACTTTGAAGAAGAGTCATCAGCCGTTCTCACTGAACTTTTTCATGGGTTCCTTGCTATTGGTACCTTGGGCACAGAACCAGTCATTACTGACCCTGCAACACCTAAATTTTCCATCTTTGTTGATGATATAGCAGAAAAAGAGACTGAAGTTACTGAAAATGAACTAAAGATAATCAACGATGAGTTGGAAAAGGTGTTGGGAGCTGAAGCTAGAGATGAGAGTTGCAATTTTTCATCTGGAAGAAACAGCCAAGTGAGTGCTGGGAGGAGCAGTCACTGTAGCACGATAACACTTAGTGGCAAGCCTACAGAAGGTGCAGAGAGCAATGGGAATGGAGCAATCATCTGTCCACTGCAAAGCTATCTTTTTGGATCAGCAACTGGATATCCCGAGACAGTCCCACAGGCAAAGAAAGAGCATAGGACATCACTAGGTGAGCTATTTCAGAAGACTAAACTAGAAGAGGAAAACTCTGGAACTAAATGTTACAGGGGAGAAAAGCGAACAGAGAAGGAAACTGAAAAGTCCACTGTACATCTCATGAAAAAGCTGCTGAAGAAAAAAGTTCTGCATGCTTCCTCCAGGAGCTCCACAACAGGTTCTGAAGGAACTATAGATTCTGCATCAGTTGAGACAAGACTGCATAAGGTATGTCATATGACTCATATGTGGGACAACTAGGAAAATTCCTCCAGTCCAACCTATGGCTTAAAACACTAGCACCATCAAATAGCACTATTATTATACAACTTTTTCAAATGTTTCCAGTAAATTTACCGCAACAAAATCCCCCCAATATTTTCCCTATAAACGAGATGTTAGTTTACTTTCCCAATGTCTTGAAATGCTACTGTGTTGTCTATTTTACAATGTGAGGAACACAGGTCCTACAAAAGTTCCACAGGAAAGTCCATCCTAAAAGCAAAAAAGTTGCACAAAAGTCTTGTAAGCCCACCAAAAATGAGATGAAGACCAATATTAACTCTGCGGCAGCGCGTAATAGTGATGGTCTGCTGTCCACTTTGGATGACATCTCAATATATCCCAAACAACCAGTCTCAAAAGAAAGCATTTGGAGCTTCAAGAGTCAATGTAACCCACATCAATTCACAATTAGCAATGGCAACCTAGGCGGAAGCGGAGAGTGCTGGGTCAAAACTGATGCAGACTGTAAGTATTCACGAATCCTTATCTGAGGATAATCCATCAAATCAAACAGCTATTTAAGATCTTATGCATTCACCTTTCCATACAATCAACTAGCATTACAATTCCTGTTTTGTGAAACCAAAACATTAGCACTGGAAACACTGACTTCCTTATAATGACCATTAACCATCTCTAGTCGAAACGTTTAACTCCGCAAAGCATAGAACTTCGTTTTCCAGGTCCTCAGAACCAGAGAGCATGCCCATGGTTTTATGATATACATATTACAGAAACGAACAAGTTTCAACTGCATGTTGCGCATGATCCTTATCTCAGAATGTAACCCTTTTGCCGACTTGGTTTTCCTTTGCTGTAGACTTGGTGTTGGAGCTCTAGAAGATGGACGAAGCAACCTGAAGATTGGCTCACATTTATTGCCAAAAAATATAAGAG